>CM048745.1:114062398-114749898 GCA_026315105.1 Locusta migratoria
CTTTTTTTTTTCACATATAAAAACAACCGGATAAAATGGCGTCGCCTGTGTGAAGTTGTGCTTTAGATTATTGCAAAGTATTACCATCACCCATGCACCGTATGATATTTTAAGTACACGATAACCTTGCTCTTGTTTTGAAGGTCAAGCGTGCAAAATTTAATGAAGATTGGATTGAAACTGTGGATTTCGTCACTTTGTATCCTCCACCATGCACCTAAAATCGCTCCTATCGCAAAATTATTCTTTAGCTGTCGTCTTCTACCTATAAAACACACATCTGCAAAATTTCAGCTTCCTAGGTGCAGAACGTTCGAGATTTTCATGTTTAGTCATTGAGTAAGTGATTGAGTATGTATTTAACCCGATAATAGATTTACCTCCAGACGACCTAAAACTGTATAAATAGTATGAGAAAACAGTCGTTATTACCAAGGTGATGGATAGTTTTAGTGCATTTAACTTTTATAATAATAATTTCGCGTGGTTCAGTGGCCTGTTGCATGTCTTTCAATTGGACGCCACTTCGGCGACTTGCGAGTCCCTAACCTACCCGAGTTATTCAACCGGGAGAAGTTTAACCCTTTAACGCATGACTTTTTATTTGAAGTTATAAAAACTACCACGAATAATGTATAGTACGTATGTACTGAGAAAAATATCGAAAAATGAATTCCTTAAAATTACTATGCACTACTAGCAAGAAACGTTCAGCTATATAGCGCTTCCAAGATGTACCCATGCAGTAACTGTCACTATTATGACTCATCTTTCCAGAAAGTAACTCATACTATGTGATTAGTATTCCTACATTGCCATGTAAAATTAGTCAAAGTAAACAAACGCACCTGTTAGAAGTAACTAACTGTCGAACTGATTCAGTAGCACTTTTCAATTTATAATTTCTAGGAAGAGCTACTAGCATATGTAACACTATGTATTCAAGCAATTACAAATGAATTTGTGGTAAAATGTTTATCAGTTTGAGAGATAATGGAAAAAATAAGCTATGTTGCTGATCAGTTACACTATGCGTTAAAGGGTTAATGTAGAATCCTAAACACGTGTTTCTGGCGACTCCTCACATCGTTGAGAGGTGAAGGCTGGGTTGAAGCGGAGACTGAAAAATCAGATCCGACCGGATTTCGAACCCGCGACCCTTTGGTTTCCACTCGAGCGCTTCACTTCGAGACCACAGGGCCCGTCATCTAATTCTTATTCGCTGTTGTGTTCTAAGATATACAGCCACAGCTCCTCCAACCGCCGGCAGTGTAAGGCTCGTAAGTTGAATATTCATCAGCCTTGACATACCACCAAACGTTAACAATTCGCGTACACAAACAGTAGCAGGCCCGAATTTCCATAGAACCGTTGATGCAGAGGTTCCAACTTTTGAATATGGCAAATAGTAATACTACCTAATATATATGAGTGGGAAGGGATGGGATAGTAGGAAGGGGTCGAAGTGAATAATGTGCATGTTAAGGAAGTTTTAAAAATGATCAAATTTTGATGTTTCCATCTACATTCACGTCTTACAGTATGTTACTAGGCCTGATGAAATCATTTTCCCTGACTGTTGAAACATTAGCGAAAGTTCCAGCACACACACACACACACACACACACACACACACACACACACACACACACACACACACACAGAGAGAGAGAGAGAGAGAGAGAGAGAGAGAGAGAGAGAGAGAGAGAGAGAGAGAGAGAGAGAGAGAGAGAGAATGTGAACTGTCAGTGGAGCTATTAAAACTTGGAATTGTACAACCTAGTCGATTTCTTGGCATTAAAGGTAAAGCAGTCAACAATCCGAAGATTGGTTTGAACACCACAGTGCTTTACTAGGCATGGTCCTGTTTGGAGGTGGTATGCCGTTGCCTTCCTCCGACCTTCGAACGGACTTACCCAGCCAGTTATAGGGGGACCTACAGTTTAACGTGGGTTCCGAAGTACGGTGCTACTCGGTATTTTTCACATGAGCAATACTGCCAGAGGTGAAAGAAGTGGAAAGTAACAGATAAAAAATATTAGGACCTGGTGGGGATCGAACCCGCGACCTTTGAATTTGTAATCTGGCACTCTACCACTTTGCAATCGAGGCGCTTCTTGGCATTACGTTTCGGTAAATGTTAATGGATGGCACACATTTTTTTATCTTTAAGAAATGGTTTTAATTTTTTCTACTAGTGATGAACTCAATGTTCAAGTACTAAGATTTGGTTGAAATTATGAAACGAGAAAGTTTACTATTGATTTTCTCGTAAAACTCAATTTTACCAATAAGAAATTTTCGTCGCACACTTCGGCACAACACAGAACACACACGAAATCGCTGTATTTCTAGATACAATGCAATGAAAAGACAAAACCAATAGAACTTCTGAATACAGATTAACGAACTAGGATACTTGATGAACGTTGTTTATTATTGCCCACACACTTCACGATTTTTCCTGTACGGGCGAAGCAGCGAGCCAAGTGACATGTAGCATTTTCATTCACTGCTGCGGCGCACCGTTGTGGATTCATCCCGTATGCCGTATTACACAGTTTTCGAGTTCGTAAAAGTTACTGTCAACATTGGTGTTTTCGACAACAACATGCTAGAAGGTGTTGCTCACAACCAGTTAATTTTTGTCGATGACATCACACGAACGAACTCTAAATGAACCACATTTTGCCAAAGGAAAACAAATGACCGCGATTTATTATCGCCGGCCGCGGTGGCTGAGCGGTATGCGGCGTGCCAGTCACGGTCTCCACGGCCGCTGCGGTCGGGGGTTCGAATCCCCCCTCGGGCATGAATGTTTGTGCCGTCTTTAGTATAAGCTAGTTGATAAGTAGTTTGTAAGTTTAGGGACTGATGACCCCGTAGTTAAGTTCCGTAAGCTATACAGACATTTGAAACATTTTTTGATTTATTATTTAAATCTGAAAATCGGAATCCGAACCATTCCAATCGTAAACTCGTAATTTTAAACAATTTTCGTAACAATTACGATTAAATCGTAATGGTTGGAACCTCTGATTGATGTCAGGGGTAGTCCCATATGTAGGCGGAAGTTTATCGTGTAAACGCAGCCACTCCTGTGTGACCACGCGTGATTAGCACGGAGTTGGTACGCTCTGAGCACTGCAATAGACCATAATCTCTAGTGATCTTTCGATCGCCGTGTAACGGCGTGTGACGCTTAGTAGTGGGAACGCAACATGTGGCCGAGTATCGATAAGGAGCTGGAGCAGCCAGCTGGTATTGCGGCAGGTCGTGACAGTTCCCACGGCGCAGACCCTTCCTTAATCCCCCCACCGGTGACCTCCAGTTGACCCCGAGACACGGCACTCCCTACGGTCGATGGCGCTTTCGCCGGGGACGCGACCAGAAGAAGGCCGTGCCCGGACACTGCCCGTGGGAAACGGCCCCGTTTCGTTTCGGACCCCTATATATCTTTTTCATTTTTTTGTTGGTGGCGAGCGAATCTGTTACTATTAAGGCGTCACCCAACCCCCGCAAGGGGTGGGCTATACATCGCAGCTCAATGGCGTACCTAACGGGTCGCACTCACAGTATACTTTGTTCGTCGATTAAAAGCGACTGCTGTAGATTTATGGCAGGCTGCAACCTTGAGCTGCTAGCACGCCTTCAGCGAAGAGGAGATTAATGGAAAACGTGTCTTGTGCACACAAGGGACTCGGTGCTACGATTTGACACAGTAGCAAAGCATGTACGGTCAATGCGGACAGAGAACTGCGTATACAGTAGGTACTCAGTTTATCGAACACACGAGGGGGGGGGGGGGGGGGGGGAGGGATAAACATTATAACCAGAGGGTGTCGACGTAGTAAAGCTAATAGAGACGTTCACGAAACGGCTGCTCAGGCGCTCTCAGTTTGTATCTGAAGGTTAGAGCGTAGTTTTCTTTTGGCCCACTTTAGTTTACGGTAGTAACACTAAAAGTGGGCCTTTGCGATCGTATTTTGACAGCTCTAAATTTAAATGAAAGTAACGGCTTAACGATTTATCTGACACGAAAATTGAATAACGAAATTTGCAGAGGAGAAAATTCTCAAAAACTTTGCTCTTTTATGTTTTTTCATATCTCGTAGCGTTTCAAAGATATTTGCAAAAATAACGGCGATTTTGGGATGTATATCTGTCTGTCCGTCCGTAACGTGTTCCCTGTTTTTAAGACGAACCGTTCAACCGATCAGCGTCAAATTTTGCACACGTAATTGTAGGCCGCCAGAGACGAGAACCTCCCTTTTTCAAATTTTTCGGACAAAAAACACGGCAGTAATACCAAAAAAAGGCGTTTGTAATATAATTATAATAGCAAACAAACCGGTCATCTGACACGAAAATTGAATAACCTAATTGGAAGAGAACCTAATTGGTAGAGGGGAAAATTCTCTACAACTTTGCTCCCGACTGGGGGAGAGAGGGGCGGGGAAGAGACCCTATCCGTATCTCTCTCCCGCCCCCCTCTCACTTATCCAAGCTACTGTCCTAATTGTTCCCGTGTTGCGCCTTCGAAGTTGTCTGTATGCATTTAAAGTGATACAGTCCAATCAGAATATTTGTAAGTCACATATTTCATTAGTTTCTGCGTCACTGAGTTGTCAGTCACTTGAAGATGGTCTATGAAGCCGAAAACCGTTTAGTGACCGCGTATATATACAAATATTAGTTGCAAAATATTTGTGTTTTCCATTTGTAGTAATAAAGTTCTTAGCAAGCAATGACGAAGACATCCTGGCCCAACAGGGTCACGTACAATTCAGTGTTTCCGAAGAATTAGGAAAAACAAAACATGATGCGACGTGAGATGCGGAGTAACACGTTTAGAAAATGCTTTAAATGTTAAAACTGATTTGTCTTTTACTCATTGAGCATAAAGCACTTCGCAGTTTCAATTTTACGTTTGGCCGTTAAGTAGAAACGTTTTTCGAATTTTTTTCTAACTTACACAATAATTTCGAAAATTTTACACATTAAAACATTAGTAAGGTAATGAAACGTTTGAAGCTGTTTTATACGCGACAGCTCCTTCTTTAAGGAAACGGAGGGTTGCTGGTTAACACTGCGTTTCGTGTTTCGCTACTGGCAGAGTGAATAGCCTCTGTTCAACGTGATACCGCAGGAATTTAATGACGAGCTGTCCCAATAGAATGGGCCGCGAGGGTTCAGATATCCCCCACCAGTGGATCAATAGCCGATAGCGGTGTGGCTAATGGACAAGGGACCCCGGGGTCCTCTCAAACAGGCCACAGAGCCCCGATACGTCATCCTCACACGGGACGTGTTTCTCACCGTGATGCACCAAGACTGTTTCCATGCTGACTGGTGCACGCTCGTAGGCAGACACATCACACGCTACGTGCACACAATCTTAATTTACGACCATAGGCAGTTGTCGGCTGCGTCTGCTTTGGATAATCACACGGTCTGTTTTTATACGTACTTGAGATTGCAATTCTAGCTTTACTTAAACACAGTTTTTTTCTTGTTAAATGCTAGCAGTGTCATGTCTGTAGTTTCACATACGGTCGTCAGTATTTATGCACACGACATAGGGCAAGACGGTAATTTCCATGTCCGTACAATAAGGCTAGTAGCAACGCAATGTTGTTGACGTTACAGCATTCAATGAATGAAATAAATCGCAATTTGCGATCGTTTATGGCTTCACTGTACTAGGTTTAGATGGAATACCAAGTAAAGCTTGGTATTTCAGCTAACCCTAATACAGTGAAGCCATAACTGATCGCAAATTGCGATTTATTTCATTCAATGTTGTTGTGGTCTTCAATCCGCAGAATGGTTTGATGCAGCTCTCCACCCTACTCTACCCTGAGCAAACCTCTTCATCTCCTCATAAGACCTGCACCCTACATCCATTTGAATCTTCTTACTGTATTCATCTCTTGGTCTCCGTCTGCAATTTTACCCCACAAACTTCCCTCCAATTCTAAATTTAGGATTTCTTGATGTCTAAGAATGGGTCCTACCAATCGATCCCTTCTTTTATTTAAGGTATGCCAGAAATTCATTTTCTCCCCAGTTCTGTTCAGTACCTCATTACTTACGCGATCCACCCACCTGTAGCACCACATTTCAAAAGCCTCTATCCTCTTTCTGTCCGCACTGTTTATCGTCCGTGTTTCACTCCCATACAAGGCAACTCTCCACACAAATGCCTTCAGAAACGACTTCCTTATGATTAAATTAATATTGGATGTTAACAAATTTCTCTTTTTCAAAAACGCTTTTCTTCCCACTGTCATTCACCATTTTATATCCTCTTTGCTGCGGTCATCATATGTTATTTTTCTGTCCTAGTAACAAAACTCATCTACCTAATTTTTTTTTTTTTTATGGGACTTAACTACGGGGTCATCAGTCCCTAAACTTACAAACTACTTATGAACTACTTACGAACTAGGACGGCACAAATATCCATGCCCGAGGGGGGATTCGAACCCCCGACCGTAGTGGCCGTGCTGACCGTGACTGGAGCGCCTCAGTCTCCTCGGCCACCGCGGCCGGCTCTACCTAATCTAATTCCTTTAGCATCGCCTAATTTTCTTAGGCTGCATTCTATTACCCTTGTTTTGCTCTTGTTAATGTTCATTTACACGCTCCTTTCAACACACTGTCCATTCCGTTCAATTGCTCTTCCAGGTCCATTGCAGTCTAACAGAATTAGCAATGTGCATTTGTGCAAGGAATAATAGAAGTACGTATCTCTCCGTACACATACCAAAAAAACGTTTCCCATCACCTACCAAACGACAATTCAAAATATTCTATACTATGGTGCATTGTTATTTATAAAATAATACATCTCAATTTCTTGATAAATGAAACTAAATATGTCACTTCTTTCCTATTCAGATACCTAAAATAATTTTCGATCTTCCATCCAATGGCTCTACAGCATAGAAAATTCCTCTTGGAGGCATATATAGGTATATCTATGTTGGAAACGATTACCGGTTCTTATCACATGACTCGCGACTATTCATCTTACAACTTCTCTAGACAAAAGTTCTTGTTGGCATAAAACAAAATTCTGCGTGCGATCAAACGAAGGTATTACTCTTGCTAACGGAGAAGGTCTTTAGTGTCTGCAAAAACCCCATGATTTTCCAACACCGCATATTGAATGAAGTTAATCCTGTTACTGCCTAAATTCAATGAAACGGGCTTGCTATCGAGAGATGGGGCTGTAGGCAAATTTGTTTACATTTTGTGACAATTTAAATCACCAAAATTTTCAGACTCATATCAATGTAGGTCCAGAAAAAAGTGTTTATGGTTCACAAGGCTGATGTAAAACTCATGTGTTGTATCACACTCCATGTACATCTGAATTATGAGAAAACACGAACTCCACATTTTCCATCAGTTTCCTACGAAGTGCAGCACCAAAAGGAAGCATTTTCTATAGATATTAATTTGGTACTTTAAAACAACCTATATTCATCAGACGCAAATAGTAACATAAGATAGAAGTAGTGTGAATTTGGCGTCTCCTAAATTCAGCTTATAGCGTAGAGAACACGCATAGCGATGACAACATTTTTCTCCACGAAGCAAAGAAACTGATCAGTGTTATTCCGTCTTTCACACTTCGGAATGCTATAAAACGTGAAATATCACACTGTGACGTCACAAACCACGACTAGCACATCGTCCACGAACGTTTTCACGCCCCGTGTAAACGGCGTAAGAGGTAACGGCGCTACGTCATGCGAGCCAACGCAACGAGTCTGCTGGAGGCACGGCCAGGGTTTTAATAATTCCAGTGCAGCCGCAGAGATTCAACGCAGCGGAAAGTCTCTCCCCCATAAACAGAGCAGACCGGGTGAAGGCGCGGATGAAAAGCGGTCCGTCCTTTAACCGGAGCTCTTTCTTTTTCCCTCGCTTTGTTTAGAAAATCCTTTTCCACCTCGGAGAGAGTTTAAAACACAGTACGCCGGACAGGGTAACAGGTCATGAAAAGTCCAGAAATAACAGCAGTGGAACGTCCGGAGCGGAGAAAAGGCAGACGCGGTGCGAAGAAGTAAGGAAACGGGAGTAACACAAAAGAGGGAGACGTTTGCTGTGGTGACAGTATTATCTTCACCGGCGGCGTAATTAACCAAAACGGAATTAGATGACACAGAATTGAAACAACGTTCCGACTGACAAAAGGTCTCTACGAGGAAAGAAAATTCAGCTCAAAATACACAGTAGAACACAGGCATCAAGCCAGTATCTAAGGGTGTAAAATTCATTTTAAATGCATATGAAAAAGCGCGGGATAAAATTCTATGACACACAAAAGAACGGAACCAAACACTGCAAGCAGAGAGGTTCTGGGATTCTACGAAGGTCTCGTTGGAAGTAACACAAAATGGGTCCGACCAGTAAGAAAAATATGCGTGAGAAGTTTTCAGGTATAACGTTTCCATGTTTGACGAGCAGAAATAAGTCCGCTGACAGAATGAATGTAACTCGGGCACAAAAATTATTTTAAAATAGTACTCTAAACAGTACTCTGGAAATTGTTCATAACTGTACCTGGCTTGGTCTAATAGCAAGCTATAAAGGAAACCAAGGAGAAATTTGGATAAGGAATTAAAGTTCAGGCTGAAGAATTAAAGACATTGCATTTTGCTGACGACATAGTAATTCTGTCAGAGACAGTGAAGGACCTGCAAGAGCAGTTTAACGGAATGGACAGTGTGCTAAAAGGTGCATATAACATGAAGATTAACAAGAGCAAAACTACGGTAATGAAGTGCAGTCTAAGAAAATCAGGTGATGCTGAAGGAGTTAGATAGGGTAACTAAACAATAAAGGAGGTAGATGAGTTTCGTTACTTGGGCAGTAAAATAAATGATGGTCGCAGAAAAGAGGATATAAAATGCAGAATGGCAATGGACAGAAAAGCACTTTTGTAAAAAAAGAATTTTTTTAACATCGAATACTGATTTAAGCCTAAGGAAGTCCTTTCTGAAGGCATGTGTGTGGAGTGTTGCCTTGTATGGGAATGAAACATGGACGATAAACAGTGCGAACAGGAAGAAGATAGAGGATTTTAAAATGTGGTGCTACAGACGAATGCTGAAGATTAGATGGGTGGATCGCGTAACTGATGAAGAGGTATTTAACAGAATTGGGGAAAAAAGGAATTTTTGGCATACCTTGACTAAAAGAAGGAATCTATTGATAGGACACATTCTTAGACATCAAGGAATTGTGAATTTAGCGTTGGAGGGAAGTGTGTGGGGTAAAAACCGCAGAGGAATACCAAGAGATGGATACAAGAAACATATTCAAACAGTTGTAGGTTGACGTTCTTATGTTGAGTTGAAAAGGTTTGCTCAGGATAGGGTATTTTGGAGAGCTGCATCAAACCAGTCTCCGGACTGAAGACCACAACAACACAACAAGGTAGCAACCGAACGTAAATAAATACTGTGAAACCCAATGTGAAAATACGAAGGCGGGGACTGTAACTGGAGAACATCTACGTTGCTGGCAGAAAGCTCCAGACAATAGAATTTCGAGACCCACACGAATGTTGCTACTTATTTCACTACACTTTTTCCGGTTCATTTGTACCGGCTAAGACAGGGATGAGTTTCAGAAGACAGCTAATCCGTTAACTACGCAGTTTGTACTGTAACCGTTTACTCCACTGGTGTGTTATCTCTCGCAGTACGAGTAGATTACTTCTAATCTTGTATTTAAATTGGAGAAAAAAACACACACACACACACACACACACACACACACACACACACACACACACACAAAACCACACAACCACGTCATACACATATTTACTCGCCCTCAGAAATTTTTTGAAGACGCTGGAAGGAAAATAAGTGTTCAGTGTGACCAAAATTCATGTCCAATGCTATAGAAAGTTTACGCGAGGGTGGTTTCTGTCGAGTATGAGGCCGAGTTATCTGTTTCTCTAAAATTACAGCTACTACTAAGGATAATCAGTAGGAGATAAACGGTGTTGTTGCTTTATATCAACACACAGTGACATATTCCTTCTACCAGGAAGGAATCAGATATCATCGTGTAAGAATGAGTATGCCTTTCAGCGTTTGTATGGAGCATAATAATACAAGGTGTACATAACGTCAGGGAACACTTTCAATTATTTATTGAACAAGAACAAAACATTGGACAAATGTCATCCATAATGCATTTTGCATAGAAACTCTGAAAGTGTTATTTTATTTGTATTATTATTATTATTATTATTATTATTATTATTATTATTATTATACACAAACATTCGTTATGCGAACCCATCTTTATTCAATTGTTGCAACTGCGCACACAACTAAAAACGCTTGTCTTCGTCGTCATATTTCTGCACTAGCTCCAATTTGAATGGTTTCATAGACAGCTTCTGTCACAGAATTTTTCACACTTTTATTGTAGCCATTTCGAGTTCAAGGGATGCACGTCGCATCGACGTCTTTAGAATGTCTCTCGTAAGCGCTCCACAATCACTTCACTCACTGGGACGTCGGCTTCTGTTCGCCGGGCACAAGCAACAACGAATTTGTTGTGCCAGGGGTAAATGGCCTTCCTTGTTGGTGGCTCCTTACCGTACTTCGTTCAAACCATCTGTTGAACAGCTGTAGCATACTTGTTTTTGTCGAAATCCAATACACATTTAGCTGCGCACTTGAAATCGCCATGTTTGCGACTAGCGGTGAGTATCGGCAAATTACCAAACTATGCTCTGGCGGTATAGAAGGAAAAAAAAACACTTTCAGGGTTTTTCTTCAAAATGAAATTTGATATCTGTACAGTGTTTAGTTCTTCTGCAATAAATAATTGAAAGTGTTCCCGGACTTATGTACAGCCAGTAAGTGTTCATTATGATTAAAATTCACGTCCAAGGCTATCGACTCAGGCTACAGAAAGTGTGAGCGAACGTGGTGTATGTCAAGTATGAGGCCGAATTATCCTTTTCACTAAAATGTATCTACTACTAAGGGATTATCATTTGCAGATACACGGTGATGTTGCTTTATATCAACACACAATGACGCGTTCTTTCTAGCACGAAGGAGTCTTATCGCCATCTAAAACTGTATGTCTCTCTGAGTTCAAAATGGAGCATAGTAATTTAAAAAAGGCAGTCAACAATTCGAAGATTGGTTTGAACACCACAGTGCTTTACTAGGCATGGTCCTATGGCATGCCTTCCTCCGACCTTCGAAACTGACTAACCCAGCCAGTTATAGGGGGACCAACAGTTTAACGTTGGTCCCGAACCACGTTGCTACTCGGAATTTTTCACATGAGCAATACTGCCAGAGGTGAAAGAAGTGGAAAGTGACAGATAAAAATCCTAGGACCTGTTCGGGATCGAACCCGCGACCTTTGAATTTGTAGTCTGGCACTCTACCACTGTGCTATCGAGCCGCACACTATTGATTTGATTTTTTCAGGGAAGCCAAAACAGTCTTGGTCCAACCCGCCACTGCCCGCACCGAAACTAAGTTTATTGTGCGGTATCGCTCCATGTATATCTAGTAAAATCAACCAATGCCCTTGAACAGTACAAAGAGTCCCTTTACCAATTCTATATTAGACACGTTCTTTAATAGACACAATCTCTTCGGGTCTGGTTGTCCCAAATGTTCTGTGCCTTTTACTCTCCAATGCAATGCATTCGAAGATTATATGTGATGCAGTTTCATAACCGTCATCACATATGCTACATTTAGGGTCGTCTTCTGTTATTCCCATTGTCTGTAGGTGTTTTTTGAAATTCCCATTGCCTGTCAGCAATCCAACCATGAGTCTAATCTCTCTCCTGTTCATACTCAGGATTGCAGAGCTTCTTTTAAAACATGGTTATGGCATTACCTTGCCACGTTTTTGTTGATAGACTTTGGTCCAATATTCTACGTGCTGTCTTCTGAGCCAGTTACGTAGCTCCAATTTGATCATTGCCTTGGTGATTATCAGGACAGTTTCAGGTCCAATAAATGGAGTCTCTGCCCCCATCCTAGCTAATCTGTCGGCATGTTCGTTACCACTGATCCCCGAGTGGCCAGGGACCCACAATAGGTTTACTCTATTGCTTTCCACTAGCTCCACCAGAACCCTGTGACATTCTACAACAATTTTAGACGTTGTTGCAGGAACTGACAGTGATCTCAGGGCTGCCTGGCTGTCTGAATAGAAATAGATGCTACAATCTTTGTAGCACCTACGCAAATTCTCCTCCACACACGCCCTGATGACAGTGATTTCGGCCTGGAATACTGAGGCCAGTTTTCCTAGAGAGATGACGGCCTCCAGTCTTGGCTGCACCCCATATACCTCGGCCCCAACACCTTGGTCTGATTTTGACCCGTCAGTAAACCAGACAATATCCCCCGTACGGTGTCTAACTATTTTCTCCCACTGCTCCCTGCTTCCCATTGTTATATTGAAAGGCTTGTTGAAGCCCGGCCGTTGTTACATTCCTTGGAACATCACATCCTATTTCTACAATTAGCGTATAGAAGTAACGCCGAATTTCGATACATGTATCAATTAAACTAACGAGTTCCAATTATAATGTTTGCTAAGCTCAAATAAAATGTTTGTGTAGTCTATGGGACTTAACTACAGGGTCATCAGTCCCTAAACTTACAAACTACTTATGAACTACTTACGAACTAGGACGGCACAAATATCCATGCCCGAGGGGGGATTCGAACCCCCGACCGTAGTGGCCGTGGAGACCGTGACTGGAGCGCCTTAGTCCCCTCGGCCACCGCGGCCGGCTTTGCTAAGCTGATAGGATTTAACCGCGGGGGTCGTCAGTCTCTAAACTTACAAACTACTTATGAACTACCTTATACGAAAGACGACACAAACATCCATGCCGGAGGGGGGGGGGGGTTTCGAACGCCCCCCCCCCCTCGAACCCTGTGCAGACTGTGACTGGCACGCCGCAGACTGCTCGGCCACTGCGGCCGGCAAACTGACGAGTGTTCAAAGGATTTTCGACCATAGGCGATACAGGTTTTTTTCCCGAATCTTAGGTTTCACGACAAAAGCTAAAAATAGGGAGCAATGATAGAAAAAGGGAGGCGGGAGAAAAACTGAAAAATCAGGAGATGCCCACCTCAGTCAGGAGAGTTGCCAGGTATGACTTGCATCTGTTTTTGTTGAGATTCAGTTCTTACACTCTGCAACAAGTGTCGATACTTTGCAGATCCTACTGTATTTCGCTAAAATTGCCGAGCGTTGCAACTGTGTGCTCCCTACATCCTTGTCTCATTAAGGAATAGCAGGCTGTGGGTTTCTCAAGACCGTTGCTTTCGAAACTTATGTTCATTTCTATTATAGAGAAGATATTTCGAGCCGGCCGCGGTGGCCGAGGGGACTGAGGGGACTGAGGCGCGCCAGTCACGGTCTGCACGGCCACTACGGTCGGGGGTTCGAATCCCCCCCTCGGGCATGGATATTTGTGCCGTCCTTAGTGTTAGCTAGTTCATAAGTAGTTTTAAGTTTAGGGACTGATGACCCCGTAGTTAAGTCCCATAAGCTATACAAACATTTGAACGTTTGAAGATTAATCGGTCTCAGGAAACTCGAAAATTCTGGCCCACGATGCTTACTTTAGCGACTCCGTTATTAAAGGCGCAGTGAAAATTAGACGCTGCTTTAGTCACTTAGCCTCACCGGTTACGCGCCTGGCAATGCATGTAAGCATGCAATTCATGCAGAACGGGTACAGAGAGAAACTTCTCGTAACCTACCCCTCAGAATGTTGCGCTGCTACGACGCCGAATATAGTGTATCATTGAAAACACACACACACACACACACACACACACACACACACACACACACACACACACACACACACAGAGAGAGAGAGAGAGAGAGAGAGAGAGAGAGAGAGAGAGAGAGAGAGAGAGAGAGCGAGCACCACCTGTTGTTTTCCGTTATTCCAACAATAAGTAATCCAGATAATCCGATGCCGGCACTTGGGTATGAAGTGGGAACCTCGCCAGTTTCAAGGCAGAATATAATAATCTCAACTGGGAAGACGGTGTCTGAGGCAGTCATAGAAAGCTTGGGATTTCATCTGAATTTGTTCAAATGTTTGTCAAGCTTATGGGACTTAACCACGAGGTCATCAGTCCCTAAACTTACAAACTACTTATGAACTACTTACGAACTAGGACGGCACAAATATCCATGCCCAAGGGGGGATTCGAACCCCCGACTGTAGTGGCCGTGCAGACCGTGACTGAAGCGCCTCAGTCTCCTCGGCCACCGCGACCGGCATCTGAATTTGATACGCTGCTGTACCGGTAAAGAAAGACGTCCTATCCCAAAGTCATAACTGGTTATAATTGGCCTTATAGTTGAACCTCATACAGTTTCGTCAATATGGCAAAAAATACAACTTTTTTTGAAGAAATTTTCGGAATAATTTCAGTGCATTAACGAATTTAGGAAAAGTTCGTTATTTGAAGTTTGTTCTATTTGTCGATGTAATATTTCCGTATCACATGGGGAAAACTTATGTATTATTTGGCCTATTATAATTCGCTTGTCTGCCATTCCGACTGACCATTATTTCCTTGACATATAATATTTTCCGTAAAAGACCACGAAAAGAAAGAGAACCTGAAAGAATTTCAGAACTTAAAAGATGTCGAAATCAGTAATATTTTGAAACATGTGGGTACCTGTCGGCTTTCTGAGAGTAAATGTTTATTTTGGTTATTGGAACAGTGGAAGCGTTGGACCAGAATGTTCAATTACGAGCAAGTGTTTTTGTAGCCATTATATAGCGTTGCGAGATCACAGAGAAGGGCTAAAATGATTGTATTAAAGTAAGCCGCAGATGGATCCTAACTCCTGATTTTGAGAAAGGTCCTTTATTGTATAACTACTACACTGCAGAACGCTCACTGGAAGCCGTTCCTTCCACAGAATTACCTGGGAGTAAGCATAAGGAGCGATTTCAGGTTGATCGGCCATAAAGTTAATCTTAAGGCAGACAAATTCACTGAATTAATCCTTAACTAGTGTATCCATCAAGAAAGCAAAACACTCGTTCAACCGATACTTGAATATTGCTCGTCAACGTGGGATCTCTACCAGATAGCGTTGATGAGGACATTAAAAAAATCCGAAGGAGAGCAGCACGCTTCATTGTAGGTTCATTTAGTACGCGCGAGAACGTCAGAGATGACTGGCAAACTATAGCGGCAGACGATTTAACGTATTTGCTTCGCGGTACTTTGTTCAGTCAAAGTTCGAAGAGCGCAAGTTGCTATGATAAGTCAACAAATATATTACTTCTTTCTACTTATATCTAGCGAACACACCACGAAGATAAAATTAAGGAGACTAAAGCCCACGCGAAGTCATACCTTATTTGTCAGGAAGAAAAAAAGCAAAGTGTAAGTACCCCCCGCCACACACCGTTATGTTGCTTGCAGAGTATAGACGCAGATATAGATTGTTTGAACACTGGAGGAATTTTGGCCCTTTGAATCGTCTTAGAAGGCGTTACTCTCAGCTGTTCCTATCAGGATTATAAATTAACCAATTCTCTTTCATACCCTGTCCACTGCATTCGATCATACACTTACTGTCGTGCTAAATCAACTCATTATCCCATGACGTTTCAGCGAATCACATAACCGTCCCTGTGGACATGATTTGCATGATGGAAACCGTGGAGTACAGCATCGCAGCCGCGCATAGCCAATAGGAACGCAGCCGTACGCCCTCACAAGCTCGTCGTCCAATTCGATGCATGCGAAATGAGAACGGATCGAGGGATTCGCTGTCTAGTGATGAATGTGATCAGGACTTCCTTTTTTTTTTGTCAGAACTGTTATTTTAATTAACGCATAGGCCGTACGAGAGATTCCGAAAATGAAACCGAGCTTAGCGCTAAGCCATCGGCAGAGAAAAGAAAACCTGAAATCGGAAACGTATGTGCAAGTCGATGTTCTGTGAAAGAAATTCGAGTTATAGTCCGGAATTGGCGCCAATTTTCGTTTAGTCACTAGATGTTACATTACAACTTGACTGACTTTATGAAATGGAATAAATTTAAATACCACGGCTATTTCAGGGCATTTAATTATACAGGGTGAGTCACCTAACATTACTGCTGGATATATTTCGTAAACCACATCAAATACTGACGAACCAATTCCACAGACCGAACATGAGGAGAGGGGCTAGTATAATTGGTTAATACAAACCATAAAAATGCACGGAAGTATGTTTTTTAACTCAAACCTACTTTTTTTTTAATGGATCCCCGTTAGTTTTGTTAGCACATCTGAACATATAAATAAATACGTAATCAGTGCCGTGTTTAACGTGATGTGCCTACAATCCCAGAGGATATGAAACAACGTATTGTGGCAGCCTGCGGCGACATTACACCAGATGTACTGCGGCGTGTACGACATTCATTACGCCATAGTTTGCAATTGTGTGCTGCAAATGATGGCCACCACTTTGAACATCTATAGGCCTGACATGTCGGGACACACACTATTCCACTCCGTAATTTAAAACGGAAACCACGTGTGTACGTGTACCTCACCCCTCATGTAATGTACATGTGCATCAGTGAAAAATACCAATAAAACTGTTAGCATGTGGACGTAATGTGCTGTTCTAGTCTCTTCTGTACCTAAGGACTATCACCGTTCCCTTTGGATCCCTTCTTAATTCGGTGCTCTCCGATACACACGATCGAACAGCGGAGGAATGGTACTCAAGTGTCAACTTTAGGTTACAATATCTCCGGATGTAATTAACATTTTACAATGCAACAAACTGCACTGATTACGTATTTGTTTATATGTTCAGCTGTGCTAACAAAACTAACGGGGTTCCATTTTTTAAAAACGTAGGTTTGTGTTAAACTTACTTCCGTGCATTTTTTATGGTTTGTATTAACCAATTACACTAGCCCCTCTCCTCACGTTCGGTCTGTGGAATCGGTTCGTCAGTATTTGATGTGGTTTACGAAATATATCCAGCGGTAATGTTAGGTGACTCATCCTGTACTGAACGGCAAAGCTGAAAATTTGTGCGGGACCGGGACTCAAACTCTGATTTCCAACTTTGGACAAGCGATCGCCAAATCCGATTACGCTATAGGGACACGCTCATAGCGCTGTCCAAATTCTCAACTTGTTGCACAGTACGAGTGTAGTGTCCGCTGTTCATTATTTCCACATGCTCCTACAGCCTTACCTGTATTCCTGCAAGCGATATGACGTATTTGTGCGCCTGCTGGAGTAGGGTGACCAGACGTCTCGTATTTTAAGGGATCGTCCCTTACTTATTCTCAGTGTCCCATTGTCCCTACAAAGTAAATACGGTACTAAATTGTCCTGTTTTTTTTACTAACCGTCCCATATATTTTGAAATAACGTGTTTTTAAGTAATGTACAGTGCAAACAAATAGAGAAAAATGTGATGATAATCAAGCAATAAAGAGAATAGACTAACTCAAATTAGGTATCATTTTTAATTCATTTGATTGGTACTATGTATTGCTTTCACATGGCATGTGCAATTTTTCGAACTATGCAAATCAATCAGTTCATAGCTAGAAGATAGGGGGACCTGAAAGTGATTTCTTAGACATTTCAAGTTCATTTCCCAAGACGTTAATTATGTCGCGAAATAAACTTACCTATTTCTTGTGCAGAAACCATATAGCCGCGGCAACTTAGCCGTGCGTACTAAGGCAGACGTTCGCTGTTGGGGGTTAGCGTCCTCCCTCGGGCATCTGTGTTTGTGTTGTCCTAAGCGTAAGTTACTTCAAGTTAGTGTAAGTAGTTTGTAAGCCTGGGGACTGATGACCAACATAATTAAGTCCCTTAGATTTACAAACATTTGAACATTGTTGAAACCATTTAAGTGGTTCCGCTGAAATATTCTCTTCTTTGGAATCTTTTCACTACAGTCTTCAACTTTACCGGATCTGACAAAAAATTTGTAAAATGATATGAAGATCAGCTTTTGGAGGAAGTGAATCGTGTTAAAAATATATGTCAAGTGAAAATCCATTAATCGAGAACTGTGAATCGTGTTGTAGATAACTGTTCTTCATTGTCAACTTACTTGCATCTGAAAATATCTGGTGCAAAAATTTGCAGGTCATTGCTGGGTTTGTGCTAGCTGTACCTGGCAGTAATGCTGCTGCAGAAAGAGCTTTTTGCATCACAAATAATTTATGCAACACGAATACAACATATTTATTGTACAAAATGAGAACGAAATAATTATAACGAGAACTCAATTTCAGACTACTTCATGTGGTGATTGTTATGAAAAACTACGTGAAAATATTGGACTCCTGAATGACATTCTTCCACAGAATATAATAGAAAGAAATTAGTAAACTGCATTAGTAATAACTGTATTTCCTACTTGTTTGCATGTGACAACTATGTTTTAGTTATCAAGACTGCCGTAGATTTAGTTTGTTCTGTCCAAAAGACATAATTTCTAAGTTTGTCCCATTGGTTTCATGTTCTTTCAGTGATTAAATACTTTTCGTGTTGTGGCAATTCTTTTATACTAAAAAGTCAAACTTCCTGCAAAAAATATACAGTATTAAAGAAGAAATGATTTTGTGAAAAGTAAATGTAAATACGAGAACCACCAAATACTACCGGGCTGTTATTGGGTGGGAGGCGAGATAAACAATAGCTTTCATTCTTACTATACTGTGTGTATATTCAGTAGTGCCTTTAAGTATGCGTTAATGATCAACGCGAAGGCTGTCACATTCTATAAGCTTTAAGTGATACGTCACGTTGATAACGCCGCAGTTGAAGTGAACATTTGGTTTCGCTATCGTCGTTACCCATGTATGTCCCGTAATTTGATATTGTAAATCTGGTCACCGTATGGAGGAATATATGAAATGAGACATGTCCGAAAGAACACACACCGTATGTGTTAATTCACTGACTGCTGTAATTACCACCGTCCAGATCATGACAGACGTTAACTGTCTAGTTTCTAAAACTAACAATATACAAATACACACCAGTAAAATGCTCTCTGTTTGGCTAAGACAATGGTCCAGTTTAGGTCTTATTCGTTCTGAGGGTGGCAGATGCTGGCTGTATCTTCAGAGAGAGCACAAGGGCGAACGACAGAGAAAAAAAGGGAAAAAGCTGTCGTGTCACTTTCATAAGAACCATTTCGGAATTTGCGAACAAACAAAGAAATCTTAATTTGTAGGGTCAGACGGGATTTCAACAACAATCAGGTGAGAGAGACGAAGTTAAGGCGGCCAACCGTCCCGCATTTGGACTCTTTGTACCGCATTGGTGTAATTACTGAAATTGTCTCGCATTCCAGTAATTCTGAACATGTTGGTCTAAAAGCACAAGCCGAAACTATTTGTGTACGGCAAGCTATGCCATACTGCTTTACAAGTGAACTTCAAAATACATCGTCTACGAATAAATGCCACTCATCTTACATTAAATACAAAAAAAAAAAAAAAAGACCTATTTCAAAATTACTTTCTCTAGCAGTGGAAGTTATTTTTGTTTTGAGCTGGTACTGCATTCGGAGATAGGATGGCTAATTTAAAAATTCTGTTTCTGGCATATTTTCTGCGCCTTTTTAAGTGCATTTCAGTAAGTATACTGGAAAATTTTTCGGTGCTCAACGTGGCAAACATGATGTAATATCATCACTGTCTGTACAGACGTATTTAAAATCTGACACGCAAATACAATATCAGCTTCATCTTACTTCCTTCAGGAAGAAATATATGATTGAAATCTGAATATGCAACAACGAAAGTCAGAGAGAGCATTGCATGAACGAAGGCACAATTAAACACTGCACTTCATCGAAAGAACTTCTATAATTAAAGTACTTCAAATGGTTTTAAAAAGTAGTTTTTATCAAACGCAATTCGAGGTTAATGCAAAACTTAATTCTTTGGACGGAGATGATCGGAAAAACGTAACGGAGAAAGTATACGTAAAAATTGCAAGACTATAAAATTCAAAATAGGAGCTTGAGAAATATTCATGAACTGTAAATAAAGATTGAAAATTAAGAATAAAAAGTAACTCATGTTAGATACAATGCGTTACTTTAAAAGTAAATAAGCTGATCTACTCTGCTCTCCTAAATTTATTTCCTAGTTTCATAATAACTGGCAGAATGAGTCACGTAATCTTAGGCCTCCTTCACATCCTCGAAATGTCCGCATTGAGTTTTGAAAAAGTTGGCCGCATTACCCTGAGGTGAAAAAGTTTTTGTGTGTATGTAAAAATATAAAATCTTTAGATTTAGATACTATTACGGCCACACAGTTCGTATCTTCGTCCAACATACATACATTTCGTTGTTCTTGAATACAAGAATCTTTACATCTGTGTACTCTCTGACCTATTTAGATTTTGTGTGGAACGTGCTGTGAAAAAAAAAAAAAAAAAAAAAAGTGTTTGTATGCATTAGAATATTAACAGACGTGCTACTTGAAAACTATGTAACCATTGTATCAGGGCTGTTCAAATGAGAAGGTACGAATTGTTTTAACAACCAAACCGGTTGAAATTTGAACATGCCGCTTTTGAGTAACATTGTGCGACATTTCAGGGTCGCGGAAGCACGAGTCGACTAGTCTTGTGTAGTTTGCGAACGAACTAGTTCGCAGATCCCTCGCCTCTAAGTTCGTCCTTTCCTTTTCCGAAGACTAACGGGGAACAGCGAGAGGACGCGAGAGCGCTCAGAATCATGTGATTCCCTTCTGCCAGTTACCGTCATTTCGAGCTGAGATGCAGCTCAGCTGCAGTTTTATAGGCATTGTCCAAAAATACGGGTAACAGCACCCGCTTGGGCAACACTGATCATTATATAAAATAGCTGTCATAACAAAAGAAAGTGCTCTTTTAGTAGCGGTAGCAAAAGCCAAAAAGAGCGGACGAACTAAACAGAGCGACCTACTTCGCGGCCGAACTGCGAACTAAAAGGAGAGCTACCGGTCGCGAACTAAAATATGCGCAATCGTTCGCGAACATGCGTTATCGGTCGCTAACTATTATGCCAAACGTATCTCCTCCTTAGTTCGTTGGATTCTTTTCCGAAGACCGACGGGCAATAGCGAGAGGACGCGTAGCAGAATTAAAAATCACGCGTTTTCCTTCTTCTGATGAGAGCCATTTCGAAGTGAGCGTCTGTCTGCTAGATGACATAGTTCAGTGCTACAAAATTTCTGTTTTGAAGTATTTTGCACTCTGCAATATCTGACTAATAAATTCCATAATGCCAAGATAAACGCGAGAAATTACCCACAAACTGTTTCTTTTGGTTTGCGTGATATCGTTAGCGGCTCAAGCAGCGAGCGCATGAAGCAGCTAAGTGGGGGAACTTGTCCCTTCACCTGCATGCGAAGTCCACGCCGCTCCGCCGTCACTGGGTGCGGACGAACTAAAAGAACGAACTAGTTCGCGGCAGAGCCGCGAACTAAAGTGAGCGCTCCCGATCGCGAACTATTATGCGTAAGTCTAAAACAAAGTTGGCCGTATAACACGCCGATGATTTTTTTTAGATTCACACCGTTTACTTTTCCTCAAACCTTGTGGTCCCTGCCCTCAACAACCAAATCAGAGTGTTCCCCGATCTAAAAATGCTGGGAGACAGTAGGTTCGTTCCAGCAGCTGCCAGACGGCTACTTTCAAGAGCTAAGAAACAGGTGTCATTGCGCATGCGCAGCTACTATGACGTAAAAACCCTTGTTTGATACTTGCACCGCTGGAACCCTTTTTGCACTGTTTCTGGCTGCAGGCGAAGGCGAGTTTAAAGGAATAATTAAAATGCTTTCCTTCCTAATAACGAAGAAGTGTAAACGAGAAATATCTGATCTCAAGTGGGATTGCAGTGACTTCGAAAAAATCGAAAAACACGCTACAAACACACACGTATCTCGTGATGGCTACCCCCCCCCCCCCCCCCCCAATTCTAAACCCAGACCTTTCTGAGCATGCACAAATTGGCAACTTTATCGCGCCAGGAAGTATTTTTCCGGGTAGCGTCTGGCTGCTTGCGGCAATTGCTGGAACACCAAACAGCCACACTCCAAGTAGCAAGAAGCGGGAGAAGGCGCTGCTGGAACACAATTTCAGCGATGCGCATGCGCGTCAAGCAGCTGGCAGCTGCTGGAACGAACCTACTGTTTCAAATGAGTAAAGCCCCTTAAACGATCAACGAACTTTTAATAGATTGATAACAAGTTGCGTTAATGGCGGTCGTCAGTCGTTTGAATGGCTGCACTAGTATGATCGCGCTAGTATCGAAGCGCGATAATTATAGCGATAAAGAAATAGGGCCAGTTCTAAATTCGGTACTAGTGGGTTCACTGCTCATCCGCGAACTAGTAGCCGTCAGCTCCAGTTAGTCGGCCATTTTCCTTCGTACTTAAGTATATATTGCGTTATGTTGAAGTTTATGATCAGAATGTATTACAAAATGTATTTCTAATGACGGCATTCACACTGTCCGTCACCGGACCGTCACCTAACGTCAACGTCACGTTAAGCATTCTCGAGAAGATTGTTTTGATTGAACGGTCGTCTGCTGACATCGGAAGTTAACCTAATTTCGTCAGGCGATTTTCATATTCTAATCGACAATTACACGATTTGCACGCAAATTTATCTTATTAATCTTTCATTTATTATTATACTTTAGTTTAGCGGTAAATTGCAAATGTTTCATGACGACTTCAATATTTATCTCAATTATTGTCCACCGAAAAGCGAGGTCATAGGCTTACATCTGAAACCGAAAAATGGTTTACGTTTTGCAATATCGTAACAGAAAAGACTGAAGCCAATTGTTTATTTGAATAAGATTGTACTTTGATGATGCAATTTTCATTAAATAGCATTTTAAATGAAAAAGTAAGTCCAAATGAAAGACAAAAATTCAGTTGTGCATGACGTTATTAACAATGTCAGTGGGCAAATCGTAGTAGAGAAAGTAAAGGTGGTATATTTACGCTCTTATAAATATGGCTTAATGTGTTCATATGGCTGCGGTGGAGTAGCCGAGAGGTCTAAAGCACCTCGCTGCGGAGCGCGCGGTTGCTCGCCGTGGAGGTTCGAGTCCTCCCTGGGGCATGGGTGTGTGTGTGTTTGTCCGTAGGTTAGTTTACCTAGGTTTAAGTAGTTTGTAACTGCTGACCACGCAGTTTGGTCCGATAGATTTACAGACATTTGAATTTTTTTATTTTTTATTTAAATAAATAAATAAATATTTTTTGTTCATATGTTTATTTTTTTCCGCTTGAAAATAGATGTGAATGTTTTGAAATCTTGTTTCATTTCCCAGAACTTTACCACACGAAGTTGACCAAAAACATAGACTGCAAGGTTTTCTTTGGCCGTCAATAACATTTAGCGTTGTTTCCTCAATTCCAGTATTAAACTATGACTTCCTACATAACAAATCGCCTGTTATAACCTCGCTTCCAACATCGGGTATTACTGTTCAATTACGTTTATCGTCTAAACACTCTGGCACAAGATCTTGCTTGAGTTTGTAGTTCAGGGCTAGTACGCTAGGAGCGCTTCAGTAGACTTACCTTGTTCACCTTCGTTCATCGTTTAAAAAGAGCTTAAGGCCCGAGGTTGTTTAGAGGGTCAAAGAGAGCATCGGCGCGCGAGTGTTCCCCTTTGGGACGCGCCACGCCCTAGGGCACTGAACCGCCAGGGACGCCGGTTGGGGTGCGTTGCCATGGCAACCCGCCGGATCACCTCCCCTTCCCCGCCCCCCCCCCCTCCTTCGACTACCGCATCGCTATCGGACCGGCAAGGCCCTCCCAATCCCGTGGCCACATAATTAAGTCTGCCCGTCCGCCACACCCATCCGCAAGCCAGAGACTACCGTGTTTGGCGATGCGGGAACTGGTGTTAAGGGAGGGAGAGGCGCGCATTCGATCTGCAACGCCATTTGTGTTAGGAATTATTCATTGGTACAGTGTTCAGAGTTTTGTGGATTCATAATGGACGTGAAGCTGGGTGATAATTTCGTTTCGCGTGTAACGTCAATATGGCGAGGCAACGGAGAGAGAGAGAGAGAGAGAGAGAGAGAGAGAGAGAGAGAGAGAGAGAGAGAGAGAGAGAGAGAGAGCGCGCAAAGTTGTGTGTTTTGTGCTGTTTTACGAAATTAGATTTACACCCCGTTCTTTATTATGGAAATGAATATGCTGAATATTTAGATTTTTAGAAAATTGTGATAACGAGGCGAGAAATTCCTTTTTGCCATAGGACGGAGAAGAACCGTGTTGACACCAACACGTGAAGGCATTTCTTTACAATGAACTGTATCAAACGGATGGTTAGCAGGAAAAAGGGGTATACAGGGTGTTACAAAAAGGTACGGCCAAACTTTCAGGAAACATTCCTCACACACATAGAAAGAAAATATGTTGTGTGGACATGTGTCCGGATACGCTTAATTTCAATGTTAGACCTCATTTTAGTATTTCTCTTTAAATGTAAATTGAAATAATTCGTGCAGACAGTTGTCAAAATACCCAATTGTTTTTTATTTTTATTTTTTTTTTTTTATGCACTGTACTGCCTCGATTCACCGCCAGGTGGCCCAATTGAAGTAAGGTAATGTTGACTTGTGTGCTTGTGTTGACACGCGACTCATTGCTCTACAGTACTAGCATCAAGCACTCAGTACGTAGCATCAACTGGTTAGTGTTCATCACGAACGTGGTTTTGCAGTCCATGCAATGTTTACAAATGCGGAGTTGGCAGATGCCCAATTGATGTATGGATTAGCATGGGGCAATAGCCGTGGCGCGGTACGTTTGTATCGAGACAAATTTCCAGAACGAAAGTGTCCCGACAGGAAGACATTCATTGGGGGCATTTGAAAGCTCTTGTCTACGCAACCCCGGTACCAAATGCAGAGACTCTTCGTGCTCGTATTGTGGACGGCTGTGATACAATACGCCATCCTCCAGGGCTGCATCAGCGCATCAGGGATTCCATGCGACGGAGGGTGGACGCATGTATCCTCGCTAACGGAGGACATTTTGAACATTTCCTATAACAAAGTGTTTAAAGTCACGCTGGTACGTTCTGTTGCTGTGTGTTTCCATTCCATGATTAATGTGATTTGAAGAGAAGTGATAAAATGATCTCTAACATGGAAATTAAGCGTTACCGGACACATGTCTTTCTTTGTGTGTGAGGAATGTTTCCTGAAAGTTTGCCCATACCTTATATATATATATATATATATATATATATATATATATATATATATATATATATTGTTTACCTTTTTAGTAGCATGCGTAACTTAAAAATAGCTGCGCTGTTTTTTAATCTTTGCTGATGAAGTAGTCTAGTGAAATGGGATGAATTTTCTTGAAAACGCCCAGTACTTTGAGCGCTACTGATCAACGTAACGAGCACCGTAAGCAGCACTAGGAGTTGGGGCAGTGTGGCAGGAAATGTGACGTCACCGTGTCACCAGCTGAACCCACAGTTAACTTCCCGCCGATGGCCTCCATTTCGGGTAGGTCAGGAAGTCCAGTGACACGCATCGGCGCCATATCTCTCGGCCCTGCTGCGTCTAGGCTTGGGGGAGAAGCCAATTCTTGGAAATGTTGTGGACTCCCTGTCCGTGTCAGGATGAAGTATCCGAGGATAGAAAAAGTGAACTTAGAATTAAATTTTCCCGTTGCCCAATTCTGCTAAAAGCTGGTGTGGTGCTCCTCTGATGCCAAAGCAATCCCGGGCGTACGATCATTAATTTTTTTTTTTTTTAAATTGCCGTAATCGCAAAGGGAGAAAATTGTGACCTGACTGCCGGCTTTATAAGACACTTTGCCCTCTTTACAATGGTCAGACGTAGGCGAATGAACTAATACGACCAGACAGAACAGTGTTTGGCAAGATCTCTATTGGAAATCCATGCTGATTTGTGACGTACTGACGCGCGTTCTCTGATATATCTTAGTCGACTTCATATTTTATGATCTCGTTTTCTTTTATATTTGTACGAAGCTTCTGTTTGTTGAAACCGGCAATATGAATAACGATGGGAAACAATGGAAACCTCTTAACTCCATTTGTTTATAATTCCTTAACCAACGTAAAATAATATGGTTCCTGCTGACGAAGCAATTATGCCCTCACAACAGTGTTGCAAGTATAGAAACTTTATTTGTATCACTTTATATTATCTTTTAAGTTATATTGTTTACCTCTCCTGTAATATGAAAACAAACGGAGTTACGACTTTTTCATTGCTCACCATCGATGTTTTTATGTAATTAAGAGATCTGTGTTAATTTATTATCCAAACATATACAAAAGAAGTGTTTTCCAGGTTGTATGGCCTTGGTCTATGAAACATTTCTGTTCCTAACGTTTCGTTCAGAGCTGCGCTAGACATCCTCAGAGGTGCTCATGGGGGTGCTGAGTTTTGCCGACTGAAGAGTCGGACGTGGAAAGCGGCATAAATACTATCTAAAGTGGGCATGGTCAGGTTTTCACGTGATCAGCAAAGATATTCTTTGTCAAACACAAAACTATTAATTGCCACTACAAAAAACCAGATACCTATTCTGAAGAGCCACAGTCTATTACCATTAAGCTTGTCTCCTGTTAAAATTGTCCCCATGCTTATATATTTCAATTGCTTCTCTATACATACGTGGATAACAGATCGTCATTGAAGATAAAATTGCACTTTCGGAAAACAATGATTGCCTGATTGAAGTGCATGCTCAGCCAGAGCTGATTTTTCAGTTTTCCCTAATCGGCAATGACATATATTCTTTTAGTTCTGTATTCACGTTTCTTTTCGTAGTTCCGATGTATACTTTTCCACAAGTACAGGCAATCTTGTACATCCCGCATGCCGACAGACGGGGTCGTATGTATTTCACGTTAGTTTGGACATCCGAGATATGTTTAGATTACTAACTTCAACCATAAAAACGGGATCAAAATGTCCTGCCACAGTGATCAGTAAAGTTGGCACGATGAAGAACGAAGGCGACGTCCATAGGAGTTACCAACTGCAGAAAGTTCAGGTAGGCATCCACTCTTACAACACGTATGCAGAATTCAGTTTTAGAAGCTTACCATCGAACACTAGTTCAGCAACGCACACAGATTGGAATTTGCTGATGATATTTCCAAAACAATTATCCTTGGGGTTGAATAAAATCGAAAGACGTTAAAGTCCATAACGGCTACTTTATCAATACAAAAAAATATACTTACAGGAATACCATCAACGTAAACGGAAATGAAGCGTGATCGAGGAAGAGTGTGGCTTACCTGAAAACAGAGGAAATCAGAGTTAAAACGCTATTATACACGAACTGGTTATCAATTTATCACTTAAAAATAATGAAGTTCTCTAAATTGGCAACACAAAACATAACTGCATGGGGCGCTTACTGACGAATACAGGAACAATGTCAATAGTGTTGGACTGTAGACTGATAAAGAACCAGCTTCTAGCCTTATACAAAACAATGGACCTACTAACTACAGTTGTGGCGTTCGTGAATCGATCATCCATTGGAACGAATATATATGTAATCTTACTAAAAGAATCATGGTACCGACGAATCGTCGTTCAAAAGATTCGTATGAACTTTTCCGTATTTCTGTTTACTAACGGTACCAAGTTTCAATTTATTCAATAGCACGCTATGCTTCGAAAGCAACTGTCTAATCATGCTACTAAAAACAGTTTCAAGAGAAACACCACTGGAAAAGAATGAAAATATGTTGAGAGTTACTGCATTTTGTTTGTAACAAATACTACTGTTTAATGCTATAAATATTTTCTATGTATTTTTACTGCTAATACTATGATTAAAGGATGTCTATTAACCCACTGCGTAAAATTTAAATACCTTATTGATTTAAAATCAATTGTCAGGCGTTTTTAAGAAAAAAAAAAAGAAAATGTTTTGTGAACCCCTGCCCTACTTTTCATAATTTTTAGTTGGCAATGTCGTTCACGACGGGGGAGTCACAATACCTTTTCAATCCGTGTTATTAGACGGTAATTTACTTTTTCCAATGAGGTTAGATTCAGACATAGTCTGCCATCTATGAATAAGATGGAGAACGTGTTAGCATTCTGGAAGAATCGTGCCATCGCAATCTAGAAGGAATCGAGAACGAATCGCAGGAATCGATTCGGTATCTGGGATTGAATAGCAAGAATCGATTCCTGAAAAAGAATCGTGTTGCCCAATTCTATTGTGAACAATTACAAGCGCAGCAAGAGATCTGCGAAAGTTAACGTAAACAGTGCAGTGGGATGGTGGGAAATGATAAAATGCGAGCAAGAGATGAGCGTTATCTGCAGTTAACAGCCCGTCGAGACAGGAGGCTCAATACAGCTCCTGCTGCAACGCGAGGTAGCAACAGGACGCGCGATAGCAACACAAACGGTCGGGAATATGGTCTCTACTAACACCACCTAGTGTCTCCAGGTGGTGTCGCCTCTACGCACAGAGGCTTATATATATAACTTTCCATCCCAATATACTCCACCCTTTTATCATTATCAACCCTAAAGCAACAATGCAACCAATAAAGCCATTTTCAAAGAGTAATTATTGTTCCGCATTTCACATTATATTCTTCAAATTACTAAATATCTATTATATCGCTATAAAACCTCACCTAAACCTTCCTCAGGTATAAATTAGTAACTGTACAAATATTTAAGAGTCTGCGTCTTGTCGTGATAAGCGTACACCGAACAGACATTCACATATATAGATAGAGATATCTCACCTGATTATTTTGAGCAGTGTAATTCCGAAAACCGCTCTGCCGAACATTGTAAAGTGGATTTTCACGGAACGTCGTTCCCGCGTGTCGAGAGCGCGCCGGTCGTACCGTGGGAATATCCACTGACCTGCGAGCTGGCTTAGCGGGTCGGAACGCACCTCAAAGCCCCCGCGGTCGAGCAGCGGCCGCTCCGGGAGCAACTTTACGGCGGGCATCGCGGTCTCGTTTCCCGCGCCCTGCGCACGCCGGACACCGCCACAAGCCGCCCCCGTAACCTTTGCTCCGCAAACAACAGACGGTACACGACCACGAGACGGGAAGTCGCCAGCGCCGCTCGTAATAACGCACGATACACCGCTGGACGGGCGTCCCAAAACTGGGTTCCGCGGTTAAACCTCGCGCAAATTAAGTTGGCACTCCCTGCGGTGGATCATGGGAACCACCCAGCACCTATAGTCCTCGCCTCGGTTGCCAGGCTAATAATCCAAAGGTCGCGGTTTCGATCCCCGCCAGGTCCTAGGATTTTTATCTGTCACTTTCCACTTCTTTCACCTCTGAAAGTACTGCTCATGTGAAAAATACCGAGTAGCACCGTGGGTCGGCACCCACGTTAAACTGTAGGTCCCCCCATAACTGGCTGGGTAAGTCAGTTCGAAGGTCTGAGGAAGGCAATGGCATACCACCTCCAAACAGGACCATGCCTAGTAAAGCACTGTGGTTTTCAAACCAATCTTCGGATTGTTGACTGCTTTACCTTTTTTAGTCCTAGGGTTAATTGGACTTAGACTAGCGCAAAATAGTTCGCGATCGGGAGCCCTCACTTCAGTTCGTGGCTGAGCCGCGAACTAGTTCGTTCTTTTAGTTCGTTCGCTCCCAGTGACGGCTGACCGGTGAGATCTGCGCATGCAGGTGGAGGGAGAAGTTCCCCCACATAGCTGCTTCATGCGCTCGCTGCTTGAGCCGCTTAACGATATCATGCAAACCAAAAGAAACAGTTTATGGATAATTTCTCCCATTTAAGTTTAGAGTTATCTTTATGTCTTGGCATTACGGAATTTATTAGTCATACTTTGCAGAGTGCAGAATACTTCAAAGCAGAAATTTTGTAGCACTGAACTATGTAATCTAGCAGGCAGACGCTCACCTCGAAATGGCTCTCATCAGCAGAAGGCAAACACGTGATTTTTAATTCTGTTAGCGACCTATCGCGCATAGTTTAGTCCCCGACCTATCGCGCATAGTTTAGTCCCCGACCTATCGCGCATAGTTTAGTCCCCGACCTATCGCGCATAGTTTAGTCCCCGACCTATCGCGCATAGTTTAGTCCCCGACCTATCGCGCATAGTTTAGTCCCCGACCTATCGCGCATAGTTTAGTCCCCGACCTATCGCGCATAGTTTAGTCCCCGACCTATCGCGCATAGTTTAGTCCCCGACCTATCGCGCATAGTTTAGTCCCCGACCTATCGCGCATAGTTTAGTCCCCGACCTATCGCGCATAGTTTAGTCCCCGACCTATCGCGCATAGTTTAGTCCCCGACCTATCGCGCATAGTTTAGTCCCCGACCTATCGCGCATAGTTTAGTTCTCCACCGGTAGCTCTCCTTTTAGTTCGCAGCTCGGCCGCAAAGTAGGTCGCTCTTTTTAGTTCGTCCGCTCGTTTTGGCTTTTGCTACCGCTACTAAAACTACAGCTGAGCTGCATCTCAGCTTGAAATGACGGCAACTGGCAGCAGGGAATCACGCGATTCTGTGCTTTCTCGCGTCCTCTCGCTGTTCCCCGTCAGTCTTCGGTAAAGGAGCGGACGAACTAAGAGGCGAGGGATCTGTGAACTAGTTCGCGTAGTTCGCTTGTGGGAGCGCTCTTCCGAACTAGTTCGTTCGCGAAATACACAAGACTAGCACTAATAAGTCTTTTAACAGCCAGTACTTCACAGTCGGCGGGACTCACTATTATCGGAGACATCTTAAACACTCAGTACACAACGTGAAGAAGGAAAGAATCTAACTGTAATGGCGTCTGTGCGTAGACAACAGATGTAGGTACCCAATGCGCATGAGCAGAACGCCGAGAGCAGCGCTGCGGCCGCGATGTGGCAAAATTGTACTTAACTTAAAACACGCCTCGTATTTCAATCTGACTATAGTACGCGCAGGTCTAGCCCAGAAGGAGCCGTTAGATTCCTACCGGAGGGGAATTTTTACCGTATCCTTCGCTCCTAAATAGGATTTGTTGACGGCTCTCCCGCAAAAGGCTCCGATTTATCTACAGACCAACGAACCACTCAAATTCGTAGCAGTCTACACACGTTCCAACCAACTGCATGCAGCGATTGCAGCGCCTCCCTGTTCTGTAGTGTCCATTGTCTGTTTCCCTTTCGCGTGTTCGCTGAACAGACAGCAGACGATCGCAAGCAGGAAGTTGGTCGGGCAGAGCTACACACGCACAATTTGTCGGGTGGAGTGGTGGTGGTAGTGGTGGGTCAGATGTCGGACGGCCAGGCCTGACCAACCACCCGACAAAGCGAAGTTGGTCGCGAAGCGCCTCGACACGTCCAATTTATCAGACCGCCGATAAATTTGTCCCGACAAATTGGAACGTGTGTAGGGGCCTTCTCTACTTCGTATTGGTCAATTACGGTAACGTGAGACCTTTAATTCCTTGCTTTTGTTTCCTACACTGACAGAAAAAATATTGGACCTGGAAAGACGGCTTCAGTTTTCATCCGATGACGGCAGATGTACTGATAATGGTTTCCACGTCGCCCGCCAACAGACAGTATAGTGATATATCTCCCAGACCGCCATCTTTGTGTACCCTTTAACGTGATTTGTTTACAGCCATAAGGCTCAGTGTGCTATCAATGTGTGAAGCAAACAGGCGGCATGCCACACGCAGCCGTGGTCCTGCAGCCAACCGAGCGAGTTTGCACGGGTTGCGGGATGGTTCTTTCGGAGAATTGCCACAAAAGTTGACACACTGGGCCCACCTCAGGCCTTATGGTCTTTATAAGCTAGAACTTGTCATATCAGGAGAGTACACATTCATTACTTCGCAATTTACGAGAATTTCCGACTTTAGCTGCTCTTCTTCAGTTGTTCCATCATATTAAATTTGTGCCGGACCGGGACTCGAACCCGGGTCTTCCGCTTTTCGCGAGCGGTCGCCTTATCCACCCGGACACGCTCCTCGGGCCAGACCCAAACTTCCACATGTTACAGTTGTCTACTTCCCTTAGTACTCGCACGCAGTTAGCAGTGATTCCCGCGACGGGAAGAGACATAGTACACCACCTTTAGCCTGTCTTGGCTATCATATTTACAATGATACGTCTGTAGACAACAGTAACATATGGAAGTTTGGGTCTGGCCGGGGAGCGTGTCCTGGTAGCCGAGTGGTTAAGGCGAACGCTCGCGAAAAGCGGGAGACCCGGGTTCGAGTCCCGGTCCGGCACAAATTTAATATGATGGACCAACTGAAGAAGAGCAGCTAAAGTCGGAAATTCTCGCAAATTGCGAAGTAATGGATGTATATAACATTTATAGCTGCGGACCATCAACAACGTCGGTTCCTTCGAAAAAGACTTATCTTTGTAAATATGAGGAGAGTATCAAATCCCTTGTACTCCCAATCAAGTACACGTAGGGACTACGAAAAGACGCATAACCACCCGCCTAAAGGAACACAATTTCAGTTACTGTCGCTTAAGCAAAAAGAGATAAATGACCAAAAGCAGAGCATGCACTAGGGCCTGGAAACCATCAAATTCGATTCTCTGAGACTTTAGTTCCAGCAAGACCAAATAATTACTACGCTAGGATATACAGAAAGACCATCGAAATTGTTAGACACAAAAACAATTTCAATATAAAGGCTGAAGGACTTAAATAAGGACCTTGTGATAACATAAATAGTAGCAACTTTTTACTTGAAGCTCCATATCACACACATCGACGCGACTTTCCTATCGCAGACAGCGGTTTCATGTCCTCACGCAGAGATGCTCAAAGGGGATTAGGGGTCGTGACGAAAACTGCGTTATTGAAATTTCTGCGGGAGGGGGGGGGGGGCGGGAATTTGTAATTTGTACTTTTAGCCAGCCTGGGGGTCTTAAAAAAATACAAAATGTGAAATAAAAACAATAAACCAAAGTTTACATCTATGTATATACGAGGCACGTCCAGAAAGTAATTTCCGTTTGGTTATATAAAACGAACGGCTACAGATACAGAAAAAAAATATTGATTGGACAAAAATCTACAATTGTTAAACTACTTTTCTACATAGCTTCCAAAATTTTGTAGGCAATTGTCATATCATGGCACAAGGTTTGTGTGCCTTTTTCATAGAATGTTACCGCCTGTGAATTCAACCATGTGGTAACACGTTCTTTCAGCTCGTCATCATCGTTGAAGTGTTGTCCACAAAGGACAAATTTTAGGTGTAAGAAGAGGATTACTGTCAAAAGATTATTTTTTTCACGATAATGCCTGACCTCACACACCGAATGTGACCAAACAATTCTTACGGAAATTTCAGTGGGACCTCCATACAGTTCGGACCTCTCTTCTAGGGACTTATCTCTTCTTACACCTAAAATCTGTTCTTGGTGGTCAACACTTCAACGATAATAAAGAGCTGTTACCACACGGTTGAATATACAAGCGGCAACCTTCTGTGAAGGATGCATGCAAAAACTTGTGGCATGCTATGACAAGCACCTACAAAATTTCGGCAGTTATGTGGAAAAGTAGTTTAAGAGTTGAATTTTGTGCAATAAAAATTTCTTCTGTGTACAATTTCATTTTATTACCAAACGGAACTTACTTTCTGGACACGCGCGCGTGCTTGCGTGTGCGTGTGAGTAATATTTTGCTCTGTAGGGAAAACTACAGAACGCAAACGAATGTTCTGTGTGTGTAATTGTTGTCCGAAGTCTCCTGTTGTACACCGTAGCAGTTCCATACCGATAGCTATAAGGTGGTGGAAGATATGGTGGTTGAAAGTCGTCAAATTATAAAAAAAAAAATTCGGACTGAAGGCCAGCGATGACGTTTGCGACTCTATAGCAAGGAGGTTACATACAGCGTAAAGTGATGCCACAGACCACATTTTTGGTCTATGCGTGCTACATCGTCTTTAGCTCTTTTTCTGTAAGGATAAGCATACGAGTAAGGAAATATAAGAATAAATAAATAAAGCAGTAAAAAAAGAAATTTCTTTTAATACATCTCTTTAAAAAATCGATTTGACGTTTCGCGCATTACATCAAGTGATTGATCTGTGATAGTAAAAATATCATTATTGTTGAATTTCGTGATTGGATTCTTCGAAACGAGTGCATTTTTACCTGTGATTTCTTATATATTCTCTGATAAATGTAACATGTTTTTAGAAAAAAGGAGATGGTCGGAGAGAGAGAGAGAGAGAGAGAGAGAGAGAGAGAGAGAGAGAGAGAGAGAGTGAGTGGGTAGGAAAAGTGCTAATTCAAGGTTCTAATAAATAAATACCCGGGCAACGCCGGATTTTCAGCTAGTTATCGGTAAAGTTCCAATAAAACGGAAGGCAATCTTTTAAGCTTTCCACGCGGACACCAGTGTCCCGTATCGGTTCCTGCGGGAATGAGAGCTTTAGCGCACTAAACTGGCGCTGGACGTGCCGATAAATTGGGCAGAGAGAGAGCACAAAGGGGTTACAGCGATTCCATTAAGTCGCAGCTAACCCAGTGATCCAATTACGGTGGGCCGTGCAGAGCGCCCAGCGAATTATTCTCTCTCTCTCTCTCTCTCTCTCTCTCTCTCTCTCTCTCTCTCTCTCTCTCTCTCTCTCCCGTAATACCCCAGCTGCCAGTTCTGGTTGCTCTATTATCCTAATTAGCCTCGTATCGGCGCATCTGAATAATCGCCGATAATAGGGAATGATCAGACGACGTCGATGCAGCTATCAGGGGGATCGAGCTTCGTTCAGGATTAAAGCTGCTTCAGCATTCTCAGGATAATGCCAGCAGATACTGGGCCATTCACACTGTGCTCTTGAACGACAGTGAAAGCAATCTACTGTTGAAGTCTTTCGTCAGTTCCTGATGTTGAAATAACATGGAAGGGTTGAGATCTATGGAAAACTGGACGGCTTCAGGAATCTATTAACGAATTATTGCAGTGACTTTGCGTGTAGGCTGCATCTTAGTCCGACAGAAAGAAGAATGTCTGCAAGCAATCTGGCACAATTTTCCCTACTGTGTTGCCAGTGAATCCAGAGTGTAGAATGTGAGAATTGACGCCGCAATCCCAACATTCTAAGGATAAAGAGGAAAAGGCCAGAAGTATAGGTGAAAATGGTTTGAAAATATGATGGTTGACCACCACATTTGCAACAGAGGGCAAGCTTTGACCGGGAGGGATATCTCTCCGTTTCCAGGGAGGAAGGATTAAACCAGAGTCGAACATAAAGAGTCGCGAAACTCCCCGTGATTTTCTGCAACTTTACGACTGCAGCGCCTTTCTCTCTCTCTCTCTCTCTTTTGTGGTTTTAGGGCGCACAACTGCTGAGGTCATTAGCGCCCCAACACTGCCCATAGTAAAATTGAACCGGGGTTAGAGCTTAAATGGCTTTCGCCATATTTGCACGATGTATAAACAGTAAAACTCTGTTAGCAGAATGCTGATCAGCTAAAATATCAGGCATTTCGAATGGTTAACATAATTCATGACGGAGACGATAAAAAAACTGACATTGCACTAAAAGATGGTACACAGTAAAAGGTTCATCACAGTGCTCACATAAGGGAGCAGGATCACCACGTAGTAAATACTAGTGGCTATAACGGCAGTGGCCAATACGAAGCCGGGCCAGAACTATCTCCTCTCGGCGGGAGGGTCGAGATGACGTTGACCAGAGATTAGGCACAGGTTTAATGGCTCGTAATTTGGTAATTTGTTGACTGCAGCGCTGCCAAGCGGCCGGGTCGTAAAATCACACCGCGAAGCGATGAGTAATGAATGTGTATTTGGACTGAAGCAGCATTTTCAAAATGACTTCGTATTTACGAGCTTTTGTGGAGCTATAAATTGTAGCAACTGTCAAAAACATAATTCGGAAATCTCTCATTTGCAAAGGTTGCTCAGAAGTAACAGAATAATGTTATTCATAACAGGTGTTCGTTTACTGTGGTTAGTTATACTTTTAGGCATAGAAGTAAATCTTTAACAATTCATTCAGGTGCAAACTTCTGCTGTTAATGAGAATCGCAAATACTTGACCACTATTTCATAATATTACTGCTGAATAAAACTAATGTATGCATGACTGCATAAAGGTTTGTACCTCCGCTTCACAAAAATGTTAACCCTGTATGCTAACACATTTTGTCGGTTACCTACTAGTTTGATAAAGTGAATACGTAGCTACACATAAATATGTCCATAAATAAGCTGTTGATGTTAGCACGTCACATTCTTGAAGATAACCAGTTTGATGCCTGCCGAGTAGCTAAAAAATTATAATAGGTACGCGAAAGGCACAGAAGGCTACATTTGAGGTGAAAAGATGGTTTAAACGACGATGTAGAATCTAGTCCCCTACAATGTAACAATCGTGTGTACTTTCCAAAACATTACAATGTCCGAAACAAAACTCGCGCAACAAGTCAGTACGCAACGAGAATGCGACCATAATCATAATCAGTTCCTTTTATATACTTCAGCACATCAGGTTGCAATTCATTTCTGCTTTCAAAAAGTTTCAGACGATATTAATATGACTCGGGTAACGTGAACTGTATGAATTACATTGCACTGACATTTTGTTAAATTATAGACTGCCATTAACAGAAGCAGTGATATTACTTTAATAATGTTTTCGTATTTGTATTAGAAAGTTCACAGGAACGTTCAGTGACAAGGAAATAAAGTAACAGCATTAAAAACGGCAGCTTCTCAGTTTGCATCATGCCATTCCACTGTTATTCCCTACTGGCCGCTTGGAGCGCTAGTATCGCATCAGCTGCAATTTCTTTCCTAGAAAGTTTCGCGACTGTTGATAAACTGTGATTAAACTCCAATGTCCTGTCGACAGCGTCATCTTGGGCGTCACATCATGGATTGCACGGCCACTCCCATCGTAGCTTCAATCCTCCTCCGGGCATGATTGTGTGGGATGCAAGTTAGTTTTCGTAGTTTGGAAATCTCAGGACCAATGACCTCAGCACTTTGTTCCCGTAGGTTTATGAACATCTGAACATTTGACAGCGCAATCATTAGAGACTGGTCTCACGCTCTGATTATTTGGGTAAGGAAGGAGAAGAAACCATCACGGCATCTGCCAGGAATGATTTTGGAAAACTGCGGAAAACTTAAATATGGACAGTCGGAGGTGGAAGGTAGATTCGAACCTCCGTCCTCCCAAATGCGATTGCAGTGTGTTCGCACTGCGCCATAGCTCCCAGCGTTTCCACTTCACCCATCTTTTCACATTTTGCTTCCACAGCGCTGGAATATGAACACATCAGTTGCTCAATAGTTTGTTGATTATAATAAAGCTTCATCTTATACTACTGTTCTCTCCCTCAGCTATGTTCATCACTACATTTGCTTTCGAATCCGAGGTAATGAGTTTATCACGAGGCGTTTCAGCGCTTGTGATGTACGTGATACATAGCTGAGCACGTAGTCTTCCATTGTATGCAACAATTTCTAAGACACCAAGTTAGATACAGACATGCGGTTTCATTTCTGTAGATGGCAGCTGAGTTAGTGGGGCTTTTATGGGCACTTCTAAATGTGCTCCGACATCCTGATATGCGAACCGTTACGACACGAATACGACACACAGTGACTCAACAGATGGTTGCAAAGTCACGGAGTGAAAGCGAGTATTCTACTGGCACCAAAATAGATCACGTGCTGAGTGTTTATCCACAAAAATATTCACGAATAAAGCTACCATTTGCAACATACCTTGCTTGCTTAGCAAAAAAAGAAACAAAATAGTCGTCAGGGAAAGAGTTTATACTGGAAAAGATTTCACACAATGAGGAACTTCCCTTTCACGCAATATTTGCGGTGCACGTGTTAGGTGATTCACTCTGTATATCGTTCGTATCCGACTTTTAATTCGCATCAGTTTTTCGGAATTTTTCGGATTTAATGGAGGTCTCCGTCTTAGTACCTGTTGACGTAATTGTTATTCGTCTTAATTATAGTTTGTCACGGAATCTGAATGTATATATTTAAGCTTTCAGTAGTCTTGCTTCTTGTCTCTTGTAAGTTTTGTAGAATTGGTGATTGTATATTGTGCTGTTATATAGCGGAAATATTCTACATTGGCATTCATATTAGTACATTAGATTGATTTGTGTTTTAAACTTCTCGCCGTATTTCCTCGCTGACAAAGTTCACACCCACGACGCGTGGAGCGCTGCTGTCGCTCTGTTTCCGTATGGCAAGGTCGCTCTTATACGAGAGTAAGTCAATTTTTATCCCCAATTTAGTTATATTTTTGTTTATGTTGGTAGTACTGACGTTTTACGTTAGTGATGTATGCTTTGTTTATTTGTTGTTATATCTTCGCAATTTTCAAGCTGCTACGTTAGTTTCGTTGTCGCTGCCGTGCTGTTAATCATGGCTGCTCCGCTGTCTATTTGCACTAAAGAAGAGCAACGCTCAGTGATACGCTTTTTATGGGCGGAAGGTGTATCAGGGGCCGAAATTCATAGAAGACTTTCGGGAGTAGTGTTTTGCCATAACAAAGTGTGTACGAGTGGATTGAAAAATTCCGAAATGGTCGCATGAGTGTTAAGCACGATGAAGGAGCCGGACGATTATTTACCGCCACAAATGAAGAAACCATTGAGCGATCACGTGAAATGATTCTCTTAGACGATTAACTATTGATGAAGTGGCTCATCGTCTTCAAATTAGTCATGGTTCTGCCTACGAAATTATTAACGACAGACTTGGGAATCGTAAAGTTTGTGCAAGATGGGTCCCAAAACAACTCACAGAGTTGCATAAGCAAACGCGCCTCGACATCTGCAAAAAACATTCGGATCGGTATGGTAACGAAAGGGACAACTTTACACAAAATCAGTACTGGTGACGAAACATGGATCCATCATTACGAACCGGAGAGTAAACGGCAGAGTATGGACTGGAAACATCCAAATTCGCCGTGCAAGAAGAAGTTCAAAACCCAACCGTCCGCAGGAAAACCGATGCTTACGGTTTTTTGGGATGCACGAGATCCTGTACTGGAACATTATGGTGAAAGGGGCACAACAATAAACAGTGTACGTTACAGTGAGATGCATATTGACAGGCTAAAGCCTGCAATTCGAAGCAAACGCCGAGGATTGCTGTCAGAAGGTGTTGTGTTGTTGCACGACAATGCCCGTCCGTATACTGCTGTCCCCACTGCTGAAACGCTCCAGAAACTCAAATTCTAAGTACTGCATCATCCATATAGTCCCGATCTTGCCCCCTTCTATCACTTGTTTGGTCTACTCAAACAGGCATTAAGGGGCCGTCGATTTGACTCTGACGAAGCAGTGAAGGAAGCGGTGCATTCCTGGCTCGCAGCTCAACCGAAAACCTTTTATGAGGGCATAAGGAAGCTTGTAGAGCGATGGACGAAGTGCATTGAAAAGCAAGGAGACTATGTCGAAAAGTGATGTTCTTTTAAGTTTCGTATTTTATTACAACAATATTTTATAACTACTTTGCGGATAATAATTGACTTACCCTCGTATGTCTGGTGTTCTGTGCTGGACAATCTATGCTTCTCAGACCAGGCCGTGGACGTTCGTGGCTGTTACAAGGTGTTACGAATCAATCTAATAGGGAGAACCAAGCCACTGCGCGGAGCGCTGCGTTTTAATTTCTTCGCGGAACTCCAACCTGCACTGCCGCATGTCACAAGGCCACTACGACTGCAAGAAGTCGTTTTATTGCCAGAGACGCCATCCTGGCGTGGTGACGAATCACATGTACCGGAAGCAAAAAATCTATTAGCTAAAATTTCCACCAACTTCGTTCTGTTCGTTGTAAACACGATTCGCAGAAGGTTCTTGGTAATGCAATCACATCAAAATGTTACGGCAGGAGCTAGAACAAAGAGTGCTTTGCACTTTTGTAGTGGGTAGTATCACGAACAGTGTCAAGGGCAGATCGGAACCGCAAATGGCAAAGCATGTTTTTGTCGATTTAGGGGACTCAACATCGGGAATATTAATGCACTGAAAAAAATTCATAAAATATACAGAAATGCTTTATCTGCATTCCGAAACGCGCACAGAAGGATATACAAAGGTCGTTCGATAACTAATGTATCTTTATGCAGCCATGTTCCCTTAGTTTTGTCTCCAACCATATTCTCGAAAATCGCAACATAGTTGGAACAAAGTGAAATATCTGTGAGAAGGAAGAACATGTCATTGCTGATCGTATCACTTGTGACACCAATTTCCTTCTCCGTTCTTTAGTAACACATAAATCACCCAATTAATGTTAGTAACTCGTGAGACAGCACATAAACAGTAGTAAATAACATAAAACTGTCATGTGAAGAAGAAAATCCCACCAAGTGTTGTGGATGAATAATCCCTATAATGTGTTACAAACGATAAGAAAAAAAAATCGTATGGGACGAGCTTCGATCTCAGAACCTCTTACTTGGAAGTCCACCACGCTATCCATTAAGCTTTTTTTTTTTCTTTTTTTTTTTTTTTTTTTTTTTTTTTTTTTTTTTTTTTTCGCTATTGCAAACCGATGCTGATAATCCCTTCGTATTTTATATACTCGTTCTTACAAGTTTGTTTCTCAAAGTTAATGATTTTAATTGCATTTAGTTATAATAAATTCATCTAGAGATGATTTTTTAATTAATCTTTAATTCGCTGTTACCCTGAAACGGTATGCTGCGGGTTATAAAATCCGAACTGTGAGATATACGAAAGAAAATCAAGGTGGCGTCTGTGACAAGGAAGCAACAAGTGAATATCGTTTTCACGTCACTTCCCAAAGTCGTCATTCACTGGTTAATGTAACAGCGAATTTCATTGGAGGGAAAGAAATTTTTGCTTGGGATATAAGAACTCCTTTTTCCACCAAGGTAGCAATATAGTGAGATAGTACCGTTCGAAATAAGTCCAGTTTTCGACCGATAGGTGACTCGCGCTTCGAGTCATTTGCTCGGATGCCGTCTTTTGAACATAGCATAGTTATCCGACCTAGCATCGGGCTCGGTCGGCAAAGTGTTTAAAAAATCGCACTGACGTGATTTACGGCCCACTTTAGATTTGTGGTTTTATAAGTTTTTGCAAATAAATTCGACCAAAATAATAATCTAAATAATAAAAAATGAATAAGAATGTCAAACCCTTTTAGGAAAACAAAATTTAGTCAGTGGCGGGTTAGGATTCACTGACCTTCATCGCCACACTTCAACGCATTGCCCACTATGCGACAGCTGACCGTTAGAAAATGTATTCTTTAATTTCTTACTATTCATGGTCGTTGTTAACTGATGCTACTATGGCATTTGTAGACACCATATTATCATATATCGTACGAAGGACCATCTTTTGTTAATTCTTCAGTGCGCCATTGCTTTGAAATGACAACGTGTAAGTTACAAGAAGAAAATCATCAAATACACAACGCAAGATAGCGTATGCCACAGAGTTCTGGGCGAACGGCTGGTTTTCGTTAATTCAATGAAAGGTGTCAAAGCTCCGTTATTTGTGTAAATATCTCTCAAACGATGCAAGATATGAAAAAACCATAGGGCGAAGTTGTAGAGAATTTTCCCCTATACCAATTAGGCTATTCAATTTTCGTGTCAGATGAACGGTTCGTTGGCAGTTACAATTATGTTACAAACGGTTTTTTTATTACTGCCGTATTTTTTGTCCGAAAAATTTGATAAAGGGATGTTCTGATCTCTGGCGGCTTACAATTGCATGTGCAAAATTTGGTGCTGATCGGTTCAGCGGTTCGTCTTAAAAACAGGGAACACGTTACGGACAGACAGACATCCCAAAATCGCCGTTATTTTTGCAAATGTCTCTGAAACGATACGAGATATGAAAAAAAAAAAAAGAAAAAGAAAAAAAAAAAAAAAAAAAAAAAAAAGCAAAGTTGTAGAGAATTTTCTCCATTACAAATTCGGTTATTTAGTATTCGTGTCAGATGAATGGTTAAGCCGTTATTTTCATTTAAATTTCGAGCTGTCAAAATACGATCGCAAAGGCCCACTTTTAGTGTTACTACCGTAACCTAAAGTGGGCCGAAAAGTATGTGGCTTGGGAACAACGATTACAATGTGGCTGCTAAAGGACGATGTAGCGTGCAGTGATTTGTGTGGTTGCAGAGACAACAGGCGGGCAGCGGCACGGAATGGAATGGAATAGCCCGCCGTGCCCTTTTCCGTTGGCAGAACCGCGCGCGCACTTCCGGTGCATTGTGGGGCACGCGCGCGGCCTTCCTTCCGGCCCCTCCCCTCCCCTCCACCCCCCACCAGCGCGCATTCAGCTGGCAGGGGCGTGGCCTGCGCGGGCCTCCTCCGTGTCAAGGACGTGTCGGCACGCTACGGCTACGCCACGGCAGCTCCAGACCACGCCACATGCCGCTGCCGCTGTCGCTTTCCTCGCCGATTGTGTCATTGCGACACTCGAAAGCGGCCACCCGGCCTGCGCCGGTTTCTCTCCTCAGTTTCCGAACGCGCCGGCACGTAACGTCTCGTCGACTGGAGACATTTTTGGTGCTCTAATGTACAGGGTGATTATACGCTGTAAAAAGAATAACACCCCTGGTAAGAATGACGTCAAACTGCAACGGAAAATTATCGGAAAAGAGGGGAAAAACGTATGGCCCAAGAAAAAGAGAGTGAAAATTGATCAATAGACGGCGTTGTATGTGTTAGAATCATATAATGATACGCTAAACGAAAATTGTGGTACAGATTAATTTATTCCTACAAGAAGGCCAATGAAAGTTACATAATTCGAAAGATTGTCTGTCGTAGATTTCACTAATATAAATATTGTGTGTGCATTTAGCCATTAAGAGTGGTAAAAGGAAGTAGAAATTTTCATATCTACAGCTTGGATAAAGTTCTACGTTCTCCAACAATCAGCTCACTGATTGGCTATTCGCCTCGACCAAAGACGCTGTAATGCAGCGCATCTGCAGTATTAAAATAACGTATTAAAATAAGTGGATATCGAAACACGGAGTGCTCACAACTCACATTCTTGTGCAGTTCAAATGCTTCATTTTCGCAGTGATTTAAGAGTGGTTAAAGGAAATGCATGTTTTCATATGAATGCCGATATAAGGGATGATGCGCCGGGAGAGGCATCTAGCGGTGCTCGGGTGGAACTAAGGAGTCGAGAATGCCGATATAAATGATGATGCGCCGGAAGAGGCACGTAACGGTGCACGGGTGGAACTACGAAGTCAACATGTTGTCAGCTTTGGAATTCTGAATATCGCAGTATTCTTGGCGTTGTATAAATATACGAACACCGAAATTGTAGTTCCATTTCAAATATTAGTCTGATGAAAGTTATATAATTCGAAAATGGCATGACAAGTATATACTTCCGTTTTTATTTGTTATTGTGTCAGGCATTTTCCTTAACACGAAAAAAGATACCGTTTCATACCTCCCAGTGCCGGTTAAATTTTACCAAATATCCCAGCGGTCTCCTATGATAATGTAGGCAACAGATGCTGAATAGTGAAAATTCCGTGTCTTCATTTTAGCCAATCGCTTGACTACGCTGATGTTTTCTCATGGAATCTTCGCTTTGTTGTTGTTGTTGTTGTTGTTGTTGTCTTCAGTCCGGAGACTGGTTTGATGCAACTCTCCACAATACCCTATCCTGAGCAAGCCTCTTCATCTCCACATAAGAACGGCAACCTATATCTGTCTGAATCTGTTTACTGTATCCATCTCTTGGTCTTCCTCTGCGATTTTTACCCCACGCACTTCCCTCCAATGCTACATTCACAATTCCTTGATGTCTAAGAATGTGTCCTACCAATCTATTCCTTCTTTTAGTCAAGGTATGCCAGAAATTTCTTTTCTCCCCAATTCTATTCAGTACCACCTCATTAGTTACGCGATCCACCCACCTAATCTTCAGCATTCTTCTGTAGCACCATACTTCAAAAGCCTCACTCCTCTTCCTGTCCACACTGTTTATCGTCCATGTTTCACTCCCATACAAGGCAACACTCCATACAAATGCCTTCAGAAAGGACTTCCTTAGGCTTAAATCAATATTCCATGTTAACAAATTTCTCTTTTGCAAGAACGCTTTTCTACCCATTGCCATTCTGCATTTTATATCCTGCGACCATCATTTGTTATTTTACTGCCCAAGTAACAAAACTCATCTACCTCCTTTATTGCTTCGTTTCCCAATCTAATTCTTTCAGCATCACCTGATTTTTTTTACACTTCGGTTTACGAAGGCAATTTTTTTTTTTTTTTTTTTTTTTACTGATCGGGCGAGGGTACATACAAGAACCTGTCAACTATAAATCAGGAACAGCATTATTTGTTTACTTCATGGTCTGTACGATGTACGATGTGGTTCGAACAAATGGGCAAAGATTTTCTATCGTGTTGTTGATGTTGCCAACATAATCACATCAGGCCGCCGACATGGTGCGTAAAATTTTACCCCCAGTGACCATTGTAAACACAATTGGTCGATTTTCGACCACAGACGATACTAGTATGTAAATAAAAACATACTTTAACGGGACCACCAATATGGACCCTCAGCGGGCATAAATTAAGCATGGGATTCCGTAACACGGTATCACCGACGGCGGCATCGGGTGATTAAGTAGTGTAAATTACGTGACAATTAGTACAGAAAAGAAGTGCCGAAATATTGTGTCATATCCTATGCCCCCCCCCCCAAACAAACACACACACACACACACACACACACACACACACACACACACACCAGGCTGTTCACCCGAGATCTGTTCCATCTAATACAACTGTGTTTCTAAACATTGTTGAAACTCTAGTGCTGATAACAGACTTCATTTGTGGCGTTCTAACGAAAACTGATATTAAGAAATTACCGGAAATACCAAGAATAGTAAAAAATACAAATTATGCATTTAAAGAGAAATAAGAACTGAAAAAAAATTAAAATCCACTTGCGAACATGACAAGTTATATAGACAGTTTTGAACAGTAATACTTTCAATAACAGTAAGGTTTTACTAATTCAATATGAAATATGCGTAGAGAACTAATATTTCATTTTTCTTTTTTGTACATTCTTGAGCCTGAGACTAGAAAATCGACATCATCAAAATCTTACCTGTGTTTCTACGAAACCTATGTCACTGTTAGCTATTCGTTCATTCAATACTTAACTGAAAAATCTCTACTCGAAAACAAGTATCGTTTGTGAACAAAATGTTATTTCGCCAAAGAAAAACCCAAACAAATCGAGATTTTGTGTAAATATGTTCTTTGTTATTACTATTATTCTACATTATGTTTATTTATTAACTCATGTGATTGTAAGTCAATGTGAAGCGCAGCGACAATTGTTAATATAAATATAGTTCACTGCAAGTCGTAGTTTGGGCAAATCGAAATCTTTAACAGTTGGTACCCTGATTTATCGAGAAGTTTTCATGTCTGAAGTTTGTAACACTTGTATACTGCTGGAACAATACCAATGTTGGTTTCGTATCAAAGAGCTGTAAATGAAATGTGTTATTACCTCCACGTATAAAATCAAGAAAGGAATCAAGCTAAGTTATTTCAAGTAATGCACGAAACCCTCCACACCATACAGAATGCGAGGCTAGTAAGATGAGTATTTTTTGAAATTTACGAAAGTTACTCTATACCAAACTAAGTTAACAGAATTCAAACATTGTTTTTAAATGTAAATTCTACAAGATAACTTTAATATGAAATAGGTAGGAGTGACATTTTTGTAACATGTCAAGCGCACGACTCATTGAAGTTAGTATGAACACGCCAGGTTTCCTCATTTCGCCATGACAGTCTCAATGCTCGATGCTTTTAAAGCTGAGAATGACGACTGGTTTTATATTTCATTTACGGATTGTAGTCAGTTATTGCATGTGCCAATGCCTCAGAATACTATATGTTTACAAATTTTTCCTTCAAAGAGAAAATATAGAATTTAACACATATGGCATAATTTTGTTTATTATTTCTGTGTATGTTATTAGCGAATATGGTAAAATATTTTATTAAAAATTTTAGGAGGACATTATGGATGATACATTTATATTTGACATGGTTGTCTTAATTTAGTCTTTGGTTGACTTTAGCATTATAGTACGATCTCTGATCTATTTAAGCTCCATTAACCTTTGTCCAGCGTTAAATTATCAATAAATTTATCGACGTAATTTTTGTGTTTAAAAGAGATTTGATCGTTTAATAAATTATTGCGTCGTATATAATAACACAGAAATAAAGAAAATTATGCCACATCTGTTAAATTCTATATTTCCTCTTTGAAAGAGAAATTTGGAAACGTATATTATTCTGAGGTATTGAAAGATGCAGTAACTGACTACAATTCGTAAATGAAATATAAAACCTAATAAATAGTCACTTGAAGCAGTTAATGCCTCTAAATACCGTACGTACTGCCCACTTTATATGTGAAATTTGTAAAATTTTATTTATGTAAATTTATTTATGTAGTACTAGGTGTAAGATACCTGTCAGTACTATGCGTCACATAGGTACATCTGTTGATCACGTAACTATCGATAAAAGATTTTGTTATGTTTTGAATTAAATTCAAAACTAATTAGGGAGTTGCAGTATTCAATATGTATCAAAAATATGATCATTAATCACAAATTTAATGTAAAGTATTTTTCAAAACATATTAAATCTATGTAATGACTAGGAACAGTCTTAGTTCTTTGCTGGTCGAGGTTGTAGTATTCTAGTTATGGATGAGGACTGTTTTTTTAATTATTGGATTTATCACGAATGCTCAATATACGGATGTTTCTACTCTAAAAGTACGTTCTGAATTCGTCTACAGTTATTTAATCAATTGCACATGCAATTTCAGTTAAGCACAAAGGTAGCCTACGGGACTACCTCATCTGGAATTAAGAACCTGCAGATTATACACACGGGACTTTATCTAAATTAATCGTAAAATTGACTGTTACATTAGACACAGAACTGCTAGCAATTCCAGATTGGGTAGTACATTATCCGTTCGGACAGACTCAATCCGAGACTCACTATCTTACGTAGAAATAAATTCAAGGTATACAGCTTCACACAATTGCATATCATGAATATCTACGATCAGCATCGACGCCTGTGGTGGTAAGAAACAATCTGAAACTTGCTGGTAGAGTAAAATTGTGTGCCGGAACCGGGGCTCGAACCTGGGACCTTTGCCTTTCGTGTCGGGATAGCTCAGTCGGTAGAGCGCTTGCCCGCGAAAGACAAAGGTCCCAGGTTCGAGTCCCGGTTCCTGCACACAATTTTAATCTGCCAGGAAGTTTCATATTGGAAACAAACTGTTCTTTCACAATTTTTTGCAGCATCTTATCAGAACATAACCAGAGAGTTAATTTTAACTGATTTGTTATCTCAGACATTTATTTATTTATTTATTTACATAGGATAGATACTGAAAATGTTTCTGCAAAATCACCTGACGATAGCACTTAAAGCCGAAAGAGATCTTGTGATATAAAAATAAAATAGTGTTTTGGACTAACCTTTCACAATATGTCAATATACGACATTTCGATCACTGTGGGCCCACGATATAACAAAATTAATATTCGCCTTTGAAATCGCCTGAGGCAGTGGACCGCCATCAGGTCCAGCAACACTGTTTCTCTTGAGCGCTAACCGCCAATTACGATCGCCAGGCAATAGCAATATAATGCACGCTGGAGGCAGGAAGCCGCGATCCCATTTGACAGAGCGTCCTGTGCCGCCACTTGCGACTGCAACAGCGGCGTGCATTCATTACGGGGGAACCGGTCTGCGTGCGCTGACTGGCCGTTACGGCAAATCGCAGGAGTGGCCGGCCGCTTAGGCGCGCCAGCAGGGAGTGGTGCATGCACAGCTACGAGAAACGCGCGTCAAAGGCAGTCCCCATCACCTGTGTACGCCAGACACACATTCCTCCTGGACTTACGTTATGTCATCCAAAGTATCCGGGCTCTCCCAAAAAAGATACGTTTTTTATATTAGGTGCATTGTGCTACCACCTACTGCCATGTACCACGTATCAGCGTCCTCCAGTAGTCAATAATGAGTACAGAGGTCGCTCATATGATGGCTAAATGTTTCAAATGTTTGTATAGTCTATGGGAATTAACTACGGGGTCATCAAATGTTTGTTAAGCTTATGGGACTTAACTACGGGGTCATCAGTCCCTAAACTTACAAACTACTTACGAACTACCTTATACTAAGGACGGCCCGTGGGGGGATTCGAACCCCCGACCGTAGTGGCCGTGCAGACCGTGACTGGAGCGCCTCAGTCCCCGCGGCCACCGACGGGGTCATCAGTCCCTTAACTTACAAACTACTTATGAACTACTTACGAACTAGGACGCCACAGATATCCATGCCTGAGGGGGGGGGGGGATCCGAACCCCCGACCGTAGTGGCCGTGCAGACCGTGACTGAAGCGCCTTAGTCCCCTCGGCCACCGCGGCAGGCCATATGATGGCTTTTGAAAGCCATTTCTGTAAGATGTATTTAAATATAGCATATGCCAAATCGAGTGGCAACGCCATATAATTCGTATCCCTACGATTCGTTATCACATTCGCCGTGGCTGCATTCTGCTATAAGCATTCTTCGTATTGGTTTCCGTTATCAATTTCGTATCGACGCGGTAGACGCGATCGGCGACGAAACAGACGCGATCGGCGAAACGGACATACACGAGGAACGATTCAGTACTTCGAATCAGCGAAAGTATTCGTTACTTAGTACCGAATATATACGGTCTGCCACAGCTCTAGTAGACATACATAATTGAGAGAGCAGAAGAAGGCGCTTCGCGGGAACTCAAGGACTTCGAACGTGGTCGGGTGATTGGTGTCTCTTGTGTCAGAACTCTGTACACGAGTTTTCCACATTCCTAAACATCTCCAGGTCCACTGTTTCTGATGTGATAGTGAAGTGGAAATGCTTCTGAAGGGACATGTACAGCATGAAAGCGAAAGGCCGACCTCGTCTGTTGACTGAAAAAGAGACTGCCGACAATTTAACAGGTTCATAGGCTGGCATCTAATCCAGACCATCATACAGGAATTCCAAACTGCATCAGCATCCACTGCAAGTACTATGACAGGCGGGAGGTGAGAAAACTTTGATTACATGGTCGAGCGGCTGCCCGTAAGCCACACATCACGCAGGTCAATGCCATCCGACGCCTCGCTCGGTGTAAGGAGCGCAAATATTCGACTACTGAACAGTGGAAAACGTTGTATGGAGTGACTAATCACGGTACAAATAGTGTCGATCCGATGGCAGGGTGTGGGTATGGCGAATGCCCGGCGAACGTCATCTGGCAGTATGTGTAGTGGCAACAGTAAAATTCGGAGGCGGTGGTGTTGTTATGGTGTGTTTGTGATTTTCATGGAGGGGGCTTGCACCCCGTGTTTTTTTGCGTGCCACTATCACGGCACATGCCTATATTGATGTTTTAAGTACCTTCTTGCTTTCCACTGTTGATAAGCAATTTGGGCATGTCGGTTGCATCTTTCAACACGATCTAGCACCTGTTTATAACGCACGGCCTGCGGAGGAGTGGTTTCACGGCATTAATTTCTATTATGGACTGGCCAGCACCGATTCCTAACTTTAATCCTATAGAACACCTTTTGGGGTGTTCTGGGACACTGACTCCATGCCAGGCCTCACCGACCTACATAGATACCTCTCCTCAGTGTAGCACTCCTTTAAGAACGGGCTGCCGTTCTCCAAGAAACTTCCCAGCACCTGATTGAACGTATGCTTCATAGGCTAAGGGTAGGTCAACACCATAAGAAATTTCAGCATTACCTATGGAGGGCCCCACGAACTTTTAAGTCGTTTTCAGCCAAGTGTCCGGATAGTTTTCTTTACTTAGTGCACCACCAAATAATAGGAAAAATGCAAACTTTGAACCTTGAACTGTCAGGATTCGCGGCACGGTTTGGGGTGCCACGTCGTGGATTACGCGTCCACTCCCGCCGGAGGTTAGAGTCCTCGGTAAGTTGGTTTAAGAAATTTCAAAGTCTATGGACCGACGACCACAGCAGTTTGCTCCCTTATGATTACAAACATTCGCTGCTCTTCAGATCAGTACAAGTGTTAACCCCTTGTAAACCCTGTTCTTCAGGTAGACCACACTTTGACGCTAGGAAATCATACACACCGTACTCTGGACATACTGTGGCGTTATTACGGTGATTAGTTTGTCTTATTAGGTGTTTAGTACGGAAATTATAACCACTAGGTATTTTTCTTCACTTCACAACGTAATTAGTAACACTAAATACTAATATCCATTGCATATCTTCTGTATCTGAAAGCACAGCAATAGGCCATGAAGATTTTTTCCCCTTTAAATTATCATTCCTCCCGACTTCTGAAATACACAACGTAAATGTTACCACCACAACACCCCACGAAGACTTTCAATTTCGCGAGCTGCGAACTGCAAACCGCGCCAATAAATTATGTAACTTTTCTCTGTGAGAAGGGAAGGGAATTTAGGCATTTTCAAATGTTTGTATAGCTTATGGGACTTACCTACGGGGTCATCAGCCCCTAAACTTACAAACTACTTATGAACTAGCTAACACTAAGGACGGCACAAATATCCATGCCCGAGGGGGGATTCGAACCCCCGACCGTAGTGGCCGTGCAGACCGTGACTGACGCGCTGCAGTCCCCTCGGCTACTGCGGCCGGCTAGGCATTTCCACTGGTAGTTTCCTTGCGGTGCTTCCTACGACGACTCCTACGGGTGAGTGTACCGAGATGTGATGGAGAAAACCGGCAGATCATCTCCCACCTTTCCAATGAAGAGTAACAGAGAAAGATAAGCCCTAAGAAAACCGCTTCCTACCGGGAATCTTCCTTGTCATAGACAACAGTCGGTAAAAGATCACACGCGCTTGGCCAGGAAATGACGTTACACACCGTCGCGCAGAAGAGTGACGAAAACCTTTGTTTCTGAAGATTGCACAGAGACGTGTTTTCTCTACGCACGTGAGTTGTGCTGTCATCAGGGGATGTGTCACAACAAGTACTTCGTCCATGACATCGTTCCGGCCCATTGGTCACGCATCCAGTGGCTGCGAAATCTTTCTTATAGCACGCATACCAATTTGTAATGGCATTGTCAACGTCGACATCATTTGAGTACGAAAACTGGCTCAGAACGAGAAAGGATAGAATAAAGTACGCAGACTATCCAAGAAGTGGAAAGGAGTACTACTAACGCGAAAAAACTGTTACGCAGGGCATTTACCATAGTTCTAGCTATCGTCTGCGCGGCTGCGGATATCCGCAGTATTTCTTACTTTGCGGATAAAACTGAGAGCGACGCGGATATCCGAGTGTTATATGCGGATAAAGAGAGAGGTATCTGCACAGTACGTCTGTGGAAATGTTAGCTGAAAATTGAAGCCCGTCGACATTCTTGGAATTCTTGCAGGGCCCAGGTAGCGGAAGTCTGTTGTCCTCATCCCCTGGTTTATTACGTCATATCTCCTGAACTGTGTGTTTTACAGTCATTTTATTATGTCAATAACCATCGCCAAAGTTCAAGCAATTTCTTAAAGTTTCATTGCAACCGAATGAACGGTACTGCCGCGTATAAAATACGAACAAACATACAAACAAATATTCATGTTTATGTATTACATAAATGGTGGCGGAAGTAATAAAGATTGGCAATAGCATTTTATAGCAACATTCATAATTAGTTACGGTGTACTGTGAAAGTAACATATTTAGGAAGCTACACAATGTTAGATTGTACAGGCTGGTCGTAGCTACAACCGACATTCTCTCTTTTTGCTGACAGTTACCAATTACAAGTAGACGGCAGTTTTAACACTTTAAATGACATGCTTTGCTTCGTGTCACATAAGATCTTGTACGTTAATATAGGGATAATATAGGGAAAATCTAGTGTCCCCTTTGTAAAACTCCGAAAGAACCGTTTCTTTTTTGAATGTAAACACAGTAAAAGCTTCTCTATGCCGATCGGTTTTAACCACTGAAATTTAAGAAGATGCCTGTATTAAACAGCTGACGTAGTGTTCCGACCACAGGGGCTCCGAAGCGCTACTTTTTGTGTCTGAAGCGCCAATGTTTTTCTGTTTGGAATAGCCTGTTTTGGAGTAGGTATATAACAGTTACCGTGATACGAGAAGTCAAAAGTAGTTAAGTTGTCGCAGAAATGACAATAATTACGTCATAACATACCACGATTTTAAATACTGGTATCTCTTACTATTACCCACCCAAAACCTTAATATCTGCGGATGCGGATGAAGTGCCACGGATGCGGTTGCGGATGTGGTGCGGATGCGGATATCACTATTCTTATCCGCAGAGACCTCTAACCATAGTGGTGTCAAAGTATTTCATGCGCTGGAAAATATAGATAATTTCGACCCTTGTTGCCCAAGACTTACCCGTTGAACAATTCTATAAAAATGTGGAAAAGCTGTATTATTATGGGGAGTATTCAAATGTTTGTATACCTATTGCTCAAACCGATATGGTCATCAGTCCCCACACTTACCATCTATGTAAAATAACTTACACTAAAACCAACACACACACACACACACACAGACCCGTGCAGGAGGTGGACTGTAACCTCCGACGGGAACGGTCGGTCAGTCCATGGCACGAGGCCTTAGACCACGCGGCGATTCCGCGCGGCTATGAGAACATTAAGAAACATTATGGATTTTTTTTAAATCGTTGTAATGGTAGTACATAATTTGCACAACCACCCTTTTAGTTACGGGACAGTATTGGATGCGGTATTCGCTCCTGAACAAATACAGGAACCTGCTCCGCGTATCACTCAAACAGTATGGTAGTCCTGGAAGCAAGACTTTTCAACTAAGCGGAGACGTTAGCCTACCTCGCAAACGTTACACACCCAGTTATTTACCGTCTCACTCATACTGCACAAAATGTGTAATCACCACTCCGTGGTGCACACAGGATTTTTCATACATGGGGGTACAAATTTTTAATTCTTGAGTTACTCTAAGTTCAAGTGAAGAAACCGCTAGGGGTCATAGGTCGTCAGAGTTTAACATATAGTAATTAAAAAAACATGAGATTCGAAACGGATCTCTCTCAAACAATTATTCTAAATTATTCTAAATTATCACAAAGATATGATTAAAGTTCCCGCTGGCCGCGGTGGCCGAGGGGACTGAGGCGCGCCAGACACTGTCTGCACGGCCGCTACGGTCGGGGGGTTCGAATCCGCCCCCCCCCCCTCTGGCATGGATGTTTGTGTCGTCTTTAGTATAAGGTAGTTCATAAGTAATTTGTAAGTTTAGGGACTGATGACCCCGCAGTTAAGTCCCTTAAGCTTAATAAACATTTGAACATTAAAGTTCCTCTTTGTCGTGAACTGTTGTTTGCACCGTTACTGTTAGACAAGTAGAGGAAAAAAAGAGCAGTCGCTTGCGATCGAATTCACACACACACAATTCCATCTCAGTTCAAGAGGCAAGAACGATACCAATTACGCTATAACAATGTCGAAATACTACAGTAATACTTCGCAATGTGCCTACTGCTTTTTAAGTGATCTATTAAATTATGTTCAACTGACAAATAATAATATGCAATTGTCGACAATTTACACGCAAAAAGTTGCCGCTTCTTTCTATATCCAGGACTTTGATGGCGCAATACTGCTACTGACATCTCTCGGTCGTAGTGGGAACTATCACGTGGGTGATTCAGCAAATGTAAAGTCATCCTAGATGAGTCAGGGCTTCATAAATAAGCGTTCCGTTCTTTGTACCACCATACATTACCGAGAGCCGGAATGGTGGTACACAAATTGTACCACCTACCATGGAAGAGGTAAAAGTCTTTACTCCTGCAGCGGTTGAGAAGCACTGTTGCATGGAGGTAGATGCTAAGTACTAGCTGTTTTTCGTATTTCGTAGTCTATGTCAACACAAGCAATTAAACGAACATCGCACTGGACTTATTTGGGACAGCTCTGTCGATTAGGCACGTGAAGTTCTGCTTTATAATCAATTTCGGAAGGAAACTAAGCAAAGCTTTAACACTCTGGGTCGCATTTAGGACAAGATTAGCGATATTTGTTTGGCCCGACTCAAGCTAGATATTCTAAAACGAAATCGCAGGTATCTGCCTAAACATAAGAAAAAATCGCACTGACTTGTTTTACGGCCCACTTTGCATTGTTTGTTGTATAAAATTGTGCAAACATTTTGGACCAAAATAATAATCTATATAATTAAAAATTAATAAGAGTGTCTGAAACCCTTTTAGGAAATAAAAAAAATTTAAGTAGTGGCGAAGTCCGAACCACTGACCTTGCCCACTACGCTACAGCTGTCAACCAAAAGTTGTGCCCTTTAATCTCATATTATCAATGGCCGTTGTTAACTGATGCTAATATGGCATTTGTAGACAGTAGATTATCATTTATCGTACGAAGAACGATATGTTTTTGTTAATTCTTCAGTGCGCCATTGCTTTAAATTGACAACGTGTAAGTTACAATAAGAAAATAATCAAATACGCAACACAAGATGGCGTGTGCCAGAGAGCTCTGGGCGAGGAATGTCACGTGACATCTGCGAACGGTTGGTTTTAGTTAAGTCAATGGAGGGTGTCAAATCTCCGTTATTTTTGCAAATATGTCTCCAACGATACGAGATATGAAAAAAAGGGAACAAAGTTGTAGGGAGTTTTTTCCTCTACACATTCGGTTATTCAGTATTCGTGTCAGATGAATAGTTAAGCCGTTATTTTCAATTAAATTTCGAGCTGTCAAAAGACGATCGCAAAGGCCCACTTTTGGTGTTACTACCGTAACCTAAAGTGGGCCAAAATGCCTCTCTCATCTCTTTAAGAGATGTCTAAAAGTAACGGCGCTATAGAAAATTTCTACCATTACCCAGTTTAACGGTTGACACGAAGAACGAAAATACTTGTGCTGTTTACAAACTGGACTCTGATAAGTAACTGAATTTATGAATGCGAAATATTCAAACAGCTCGACCGTTACAGGGCAATGAAGTTGGTCTAATTGGGTAAGGCGACTGCTGGCCCGAAGCGGGAAATTGGGTTCTAATTCGGGCGCAGTACAAATTTTCACCTTCTCCATTGAATTTACTTCAATATCTTGCAACTAAAGAGATGAACATTTCGAATTCATAAACGTACGAACGTTAACGTCAACCAATGGTGTCTGTGAAACTTCCTGGCAGATTAAAATCGTGTGACGGAACCGGGACGCGAACGGGGGATCTTTGCTTTTTGCGAGCAAGCGCTCTCCAACAGGTCCCAGGTTCGCGTCCCGCTTCCGGCACGCAATTTTAATCAGGCAGAAAATTGCATATCTGCATACACGCTGCTGCAAGGTGAAAGTTTCATTCTGAATTATGTCTGTTCTTTCAGGCATGTCCATCTGAGAAGGAATAGAATAGTCCTCCAACGAGAACGTTCCACTATTGGTGGTTAACGATTGTGTCGAACAACTAGCGTCCATAAGTAATTTTGCGTCGTAAGAGAAACTGATTAAGTAAAACTACGCAAAATTCGAACAAGAATATACATATAGAGGATGTTACAAAAAGGTACGGCCAAACTTTCAGGAAACATTTCTCACACACAAAGAAATAAAATATGTTATGTGGACATGTGTCCGGACACGCTTAATTTCCATGTTAGAGCTCATTTTAGTATTTATGTATGTAAATTTAAATAATTCGTGCAGTCAATCGTCAAAATATCCAATAGAACATGTGCCTTTACAAGTACGACACAACATGTGGTCCAACGTGTTCATACGCTTCTCAACAACAGATTCGGTGACCGATGGATTGGTAGAGGCGGACCAATTCCATCGCCTCCACGCTCTCCTGACCACAACCCTCTGGACAATCACTTATGGGGGCATTTGAAAGCTCTTGTATACGCAACCCCGGTACCAAATGTAGAAACTCTTCGTGCTCGTATTGTGGACAGCTGTAATACAATACGCCATTCTCCAGGGCTGCATCAGCGCATCACGGATTCCATGCGACGGAGGGTGGATGCATGTATCCTCGCTAACGGAGGACATTTTGAACATTTCCTATAACAAAGTGTTTTAAGTCGCGCTGGTACGTTCTGTTGCTGTCTGTTTCCAATCCATGATTAGTGTGATTTGAAGAGAAGTAATAAAATGAGCTCTAACATGGAAATTAAGCGTTTCCGGACACATGGCCACATAACATATTTTCTTTCTTTGTGTGTGAGGAATGTTTCCTGAAAGTTTGGCCGTACCTTTTTGTAACACCCTGTATATACCCTCAATAAATTGTAAACCGTACTATACTCTACGAATAAATTAGGACTGTTGTTAATTTCACAACTTCCGTGCACAATCGTCATTGCACGTATGGTTTCGCGAGATAAATGTAGCGAAATAATATACAGTGTAAAAAGTATTTAAACCGACAAACTCTGGGATGTTGTAGGGGTCAGCAAAACAAGTAGTTTTCCTTAATGTTATTTTTTTCTATTAGTAGTATTTAAACCGACGCAGGCCGTATTAAATAGCAGGCACAATTACAAATTTTGTCGCCAGAGCATTGCCAGAATTGCTGGAAGACGTCCCGCACCCTACAAGAGAACGCATGTGGTTCCAACATGACGGGGCGCCGGCACATTTCATTCGTCGTGTGCGTCGATTCCTGGACTTACGGTTCCCAGAAACGTGGATAGGCAGAGGTGGTCCCGTACCGTGGCCTGCTCGATCCCCAGATGTGCCCCCTCTGGACTTTGTGTGGGGGAGAGATTCACAGCCTTGTTTAGACAACTCCTGTTGCATCAGATGAGGATCTGGTCGCCCGCATAGTAGTAGTAGTAGCAGCAGCAGCAGCAGCAGCAGCAGCAGCAGGAACGATTCAGGATACTCCTGGGACTTTTGACCGTGTCAGACCCAATGATTCGACAGTTTAACCTTTGTTTACGTGTTAATGGAGATATGTTTGAAAATCTACTCTAATTGAAATTGGGTTGTGTCAATGTATTGTCTCCTGGTAATAAAAAATGGAAAAGTGTTTGTTGGTTTAACTAATTTGCCACCATAGAAATCTTCCTCTAACGGTTTAAATACTCCCGAGACGAAAAAAAACCGACATTAGCGAAAAATATTTGTTTTTATGTCCTCTACAACATCCCAGAGTTTATCGGTTTAAATGCTTTTCACCCCGTATTGGTTGACTTCGCAGAAAGTATGCCCATACCGTGATACAGGACGTCTCCCTCGCAGCATCTGCCACTAGAGTAGCTTACAAAATGAACGGGTAACGAAGCGTGCTGCTCTCCTTTGGATCTTTTTGGATCACTGTCGTTCCTACCTGGTTCGGATACCACACTTACGAGCAATATCAAGTATTGGTCAAGTAATGAAAATATTTAAGTATTTGTTTGTTGTACGGTACTACTTCTGCTGGTAGACCACATTTCCTGATTATTATCCCAATGAATTTCAGCCTGGCATCTGCCTTACCCACGATCATTTTTATAAGATCGTTCCAATAAAAAGAAATGTTTGTAAATCTAAGGGACTTCTCTGGTTATCAGTCCCTAGGCTTACAAACAACTTAAAGAAAGAAAAAGAACCCCCCCCCCACACACACACACACACACACACACACACACACACACACACACACACACGAGGGAGGACTCTAACCTTCGACGGCGAGCAACCGTGTGCTGCGCCTCAAGGTGCCTTAGACCGCACGGCCATTCCACCGCGGCTTTCCATGTCAAATCATTCCTTATTCCTATTCCCAGATTTTTATGCAAGTAACTGTCTAGTGTTTGTCCTTTTTATTACGTAATTAAATAACAAGGCATTTTACTTTTTATGTATTGGCAGCACAGAACAGTGGTTTATATTGAGACTCGATAGCCATTTCCTGCACCATTCGTCGATACTCTGCAGATTCGTTTAAATTTCGCTGCAGTTTTCCAGTACTGCGACGTACGTTTCTGTGACATCGTTCGCGTTATTAAAACTGGAACAATATGGATAAGACAAACTAGTTCGCCTTTCACAAGCGACTAACAAGATGATAGCGGAAATTTCCCACTAAGAAACGTTAAATTGCCGTCTTCAATTGGCCTTGATGATCTCTCGACGTATCCAACTGGGCAGCATTGTGCGTAATTACGAGTGACGAGGAACTTTGTACCGTCGCCAGTGTAGAAGCAACGTCTCATTTCATACGTATTTTCCCGTTATCCACGATTCTAATTCCTATTTCAAATGCTTCTAGTTAGGAATGTGGAATCAGTAGTTTAAATTATAAAATTAAACTTAAAGCTGAAGAAGCTTCTATAATACTTTGCTGCTCTAATCAAAGATAAAGATTTTCTTTGCGAAATTGGTATTTACAGGAAAAAATGGACCTGTCAACAAAGCTCTTTCTTTTTAACGAATAACGAGCCTTGCAGGAAATCTAATTACAGATGTCCGATATTGTAAATTGGAGCACTCGCTTTGAAAGTAGTATTGCTGCTATTTCCTCGGCCATACAACGGATAGTGAAATTAATTTCTCATTATCTGCTGCCGCAGTTCGCAACCTGAAACGCAGAATGTCGGCTTTGCGAAATACAAAGCGCGTGCAACAGAGTGTTTTGTATTACTTTTTCAGATTACGAAATTGTGGTTGTGCCATTATTAAACCATTTCCCGGAGTCGTATATTATTTTTAGCGTAAAAGTTTCGCTTCAGAATACAGACGCGGAAAAAAAATCCGTTCAATATCCAGTATTTCTACTGCCTGGGATGAAAGAGTGTAATGCAATAACTAGTAAGCGGCGAAGAGGCCGCTATCCCGATGTTTACATGTTCAACTCACGACGGTTGAAAATAAACCAATTTATCCGAAAAACACAAGCAAGGTCTTCCTACCGCTTTCCTGCAGACAATTAACCCAACACTCCACCAAACAATTAGTGACGTCGTGCCTGCTCCATGGAGGAGATGAAAGCTGGAGATCCGCTCCCGTTTCATTAACAGCCCATCAAAGCCGGTCTCGTTACTTCAAATTACTAATGACCTGCTCTCTTTCAAGATGAGAAAGTGCACGTCAGATTACCGAGTGGAAGTGATCGTGCGCAGTGTCTGCTGCCCGTCGGAGGTTCAAGCCCTCCCTCGGACAGAGTGTGTGTGTGTGTGTGTGTGTGTGTGTGTGTGTGTGTGTGGTGTCCAGGGACTGATGACCACTTTACAAACATCTGAACTTTTCAGTCTGTCTCTCTCTGTCCACACAGACACTAGGTCTGCCATCAACTTTACTGTTCCTGTCAGCTGTCTTACAGGCGTTAAGTAATAAAGGTAACTGAGCAGCCTAATATCAAACCTGGACATCTGACCTGATGGTCGAAATTTAGTTATCAGTCGATCCTAAAGGAAGTTTTTCCGCTCTTTTCATTAGTGAAATCCGTTTTTTTCCAAAAATTGACGTAAATTTGATAAATAACACGTTAAATTTGACTGTTTACATCAAAAGCGGACACCTACATAAGACCTTAATATCAAATTTGGATACTAGTTCAATGAAGCAGTGTGCACCAATGGGAACACTGTATGATCACATGACCTCGAAAATCAAACCTGGCGACAGCATGTGCCAGGTAGTAACACGTATTAGCCTGTACTTAAGTTTTTCAGTAATTTTTTTTATAGATTTATTACTCATAACCATCTTACAGCGAGTGAAATGGAATATACCACCAGCTAGGAAGCGCTTGAGACAACCTGGAAAGTGGAAAATAAACATTGAAATGAAACAAAGGTAAGACTAGCTAGTAAACTACACCGTTATATTGTAAGGTGTGTGGTACGAAATTATCACTTGTTGGAAAGACGTTCGACGTCAGAAATAACACGAGGATATTTAAGGAAAAATCTGGCGACAGTTTCAACGTACCTTATGCTAATAATTTTAGAGATTCAGTGCCGTAACATTTCATTTTGTATATAAAATTAAAAAGATTATTATGATTATTGTAGTTCTTTATTTTTCCAATTTGTAAGAGTTCAGAATTTAATATTTTCTGCTTTATGTCTATATTCCTAGAATTTCCCAGATTATACACCTGTAAAGGATTCTAGGCAGCAATAAGCAAATCTCTGTGTATCAAACACGGACATATGAAAGTGTGTTCACATCAAAGGCGGACACCTACACGTTTTGGTTTCAAAGACGGACATCTGTATTTTCAAACACAATTTGAAGCTGCCTTAGTAATCAAATTGATATTAGCCACTTCCAGGTAAAAATCCTGGAGTATTGAAGTTGATAATGCTCAAATCCGTTTCGCAATAAAAAATGAGGCGTATCTCAGTTTCTGGCAAGCGACAGATGGCCGTCTTCGATAATAGACTACTCAAATATTGTAACGAAGGAGTAATTATCTCTGAAAATCAGCATAGTGCGCAGCATTTAACTTCGGTTCCAATTATCTGGCCTCGATTTACTCCTTAATTCGAGTCAGTATTGTCGATGTCTTACTACTATGGTCCGATTAACATTACTTGGTAGTTGACATTTCAACTGCAGTGTTACGACACTATGGCTATGTGCAACACGAACACGACGGGTCACTTCACAAATGCTGTTGATATATCAACAATAATACATTTCCTTGAGACAATATTGTCTCTTTCTTTCACAGGGAACATTGAGGCAGAATTAAAGTATATGGTGTGGAGGGAGACGTGCTTTAAGACAGTCAGTGTAGTCGCGTTGGCTGCAACGCTGCGTTAGCTGCGTGGTCTAAAGCGTCTAAGTAAGGAGGTGGTCCCGGGTTCGAATCGCGGCCACAGCACAAATTTTATTTCAATGCCTCTCCTTATGTTTAACACGCTGTTAATATACTTCATAATACGGAGTGGTGGTTGACGAGGTCGCCAAGCAATACGTAGATCTCTCTCGACAGCTAATTGCAAGAGATCAATAACTGCAGTAGAAGACGCGTTTTGCAGTCCTGATCTCACGTGATGTACTAGGTATATGCCAACAAAAAAAGCAGTCAGCCATCTCCAGCAGGTCTAGAACTAAAACAGCGATTGAAGCTTACCTCTATAAGTAAACTAAGAAAAATTTCAGATACAGTGCTAAAATTTCGCACTATCACTGCTTTCCTGAAAATGTCCTCATACCGGCTAGTGGTTAGACGAGCTGCCGTGTTACGAACCAATAAGCAGTCCTGTTGGCACTTTATTACAGGTTATTAATGATACAAGCAGATTCCAATCGAAAAAAAAATTATAGAATGGACTGGTAAGCCAACTAATGATAAGGTTCTGTGTCCAATCGGCGCAGGAAGACTCACATGGAACACACAATAATAATCGACAGGGTGATTATTATAATTATTATTATTGTTGTTATTCTCTTGTCAGAAACAGCCATATTTACCCTTATTAACACAGTTATACACATATTACATGTGACCAGAACTTGGCCACTCCCAATGCTTTCTCCGATGCCTGATAAGGATCGTCTTGCGTGCAAGCGGTTGGACACGGTCGACATTGAGGCATATGTTCCATGGTCTGGTCTTCTCCTCACTCGCACTTGATTGTATCTTCCTCAGCGTAGATCCATCTCGCTAGATTAACTCTGGATCTGTCCACCCTATTCAAGGACTTCCGGTGTCAACCATCCCTTGCCATTACCAGGTGGTAAAGTTTCAGATACTCTTTTCCACCCAGATGCTAAAGTGGCCTTAGCTTTCCACAATTGCAATCTGGCTTTTTCATCCGTGGTTGTGAGTTCTGTTGATATTCTCAAGAAACTCTTCCGGGACTAATGTCTTTGCACATGCAGCTCATGTCCATATAAAAGATGAATTATTTCCTGCTCCACTTTCTTCCTTTCCTTACTCGCTATTATTTCCTCTTCGAACAGAAGCTGGTACTACTACTGCAAGGTGATAAAGCCACTGGATTGGCGTGGATTTTAAACATCCCATTATAATTCTGCATGTGTCATTAAGAGTTATATCTACCTCCTTGCCATGAGTTGAGTTGTATCAAATGGAGTAGGCGCACTCTGCATTAGAACAACACAATGCCATTGCAGAAGTTGGATGGTTTCAGGTTGTCTACCCCATTGTGATCCTGTCAGTTTTCTACGGAGATTATTCCTTGAGGAAAATTTCGATTCATGCAATGCTTCCTGTATCTAAGAGATCTGTCGAGCAAAATTCCTAGGTATTTCGGATTATGACAGTTTTCCAGTTCGACCCCTGACCATACCATCTTTAACCTACGAGTGGCTTTCCTGTTCCTCAGATGAAAAGTACGTACTTGTTTCTTGGAATGTTTTGGTTTGTAGTGTATTATGTTGAAAGAACTTAAAGTTCATTCGTTAGGGTGTTCTCCACTAACGAAGTTTTTACTCTGCGTGGCACGAGCGACATCAACATCATACAAGGACCTCCTGCTGTTCCAAGCTAAGTGTTTGTCATTGGCGCACACACACACACACACACACACACACACACACACACACACACACACACACAATTATGTATGTGTAACAGGATTGGAGCTAGCACACTTTCTTGAAGATCATTCTTCTGTAGTCTTAATTGTCTACGCTGTCCTTTGAAGTCAACGAAGAACCTACGCTTCTGCAAATAGAGTGGCGATGAACCTGGTTAGGTTCTTCGACAGAGTTATAGGACAGGTGTTAAGACATCAGGGAATTACCTCCATGGTATTAGAGAGGGTAAAAACTGTAAGGGGGGACAAAGACTAGAACACACCCAGCAAATAATTGAGCACGTAGGGTGCAAAGTGTTACTGAAATTAAGAGGTTGGAAAAGCAGCGGAATTCAAGACTGATAACTCAACTGGGACATATTCAGTATGCTCCTAGGTCCTCGCCATAACATGACGTGGCAATACCTTGTCAAAAATCAGACCAGGTTCCAAAACGACACACAATGCACTTATTGTTTCCGGCTATTTCTTTTAATATAAACAGAAAATAATCCAAATTCATCGTGAGAATGGAACGGCAAAAATCTAACACTATGAGAGTATCCTTTGTCGGAATTTTCACAATGATACGCCGAGTACAGAAGTAAATATTTACCAAAAACACTGTACAGGTTCAGCATTCATTTCCTGCTGCATTCAGCTTTGGATTGTGGTTTTTCCCCCCTTAGTTTGTGACACTCTCTGTAAGAAAATTCACATTCATTTGGCACTGAAAGTGAGGTACTGCCTCAGACACTGAGTCTCAGTAAATAAAGCTACAAGTAAACGTCGCGTTATACTTGCATTGTATTACAGTCATTATTACTGTAACTGTCGTTTACTATTAGGTAGTTTTGACAAGAGGAAACAGAAACCAGAAACAACAACCGCTCAGTAATAAGAATAAAAAAGAAAAAAACATGGACTTGTGACCTTTTCCAGTGCTCGCTGGACGAGAAAACAGAGAGCCGGTCGATCGCTCCCAGTCGCGTTTAAAACAATGGAGAACGACTCTGTTGTTCGCTAAAGCGCAATTGTTTTGACAACTCATCTGTTCGGGAGAGGCAAGATTACTTCTGCCGGATCGTGGGCGTCGTTTATCCGTTACGTCCCTCATCAGAGACATCGTGAATATATACACCTTTTGTAACAAAGGATTTTTCGATGAAGAATTTGTCAGTTTCGCGGTGTTCATTCTACATTTTCAACTATGGTTACCTGGTAGCTTTTACAAGATAGGTTTTAGCGTTTTCCATCAACTATTCTTCAGTTTTTTTTTTTTTACTAAAATCTAAGAAAGCTAACAAGTTGCAACATTAAGTAGCAGAAGGCGCTGTAACATTACTTTTCTGTTGCTGCAAGTACGCATTAAACTCGGCGATTAAAAAATTAAGGATTTTGTTATATTTCGATCATAGAAAAATCGGATACAAATTTGATTAAATACATTAGACAATGGTAGATGAAATTAATACACGACGAAATGATTGAATAGGATGAAATGGTGGAATACTGATTGGAGATGAGGCAACACACAAAAATAACGTTATAGCTTCTTTCTGGAAATGGTCATGACAGCAGCTGAAACTGTTAAGCTGTTGAATGGTTTAGATACACTTTATGATACTTTCCGGAGTAAAATGTTCAAATGTTTGTGTAGCTTATGGGACTTAACTACGGGGTCATCAGTCCCTAAACTTACAAACTACTTATGAACTTATGAACTAGGACGGCACAAATATCCATGCCCGAGGGGGGATTCGAACCCCCGACCGTAGTGGCCGTGCAGACCGTGACTGAAGCGCCTCAGTCCCTTCGGCCACCGCGGCCGGCCAGAGTAAAATAATGTTCAGACTGTTCGCCCCGTAAGTCATTGTTGACGGACCGTGTACTAAAGTTTGACAAGGCAAATAAACATAAAAAATCTATAGGACTTCGCGAAACGTAATAAGAATGCAGGTTCTCAAAGGAAGAAAGGCAATGATTTAAAGTAACTGATCGGGATTTAATCAAGGCAATACACGATGGCGTCTGAACATCATGTTAAGACGGAATATCGAGGAGCTGAAAATCTCAAAGAAATGACTAATTAAGAAAGGACGTGACATTAAATGAAAACAGGATGGAGACATGGCTCTCAACAAAAGAGGGTGTATTTTTCGGTAAAATTTAACTGCACTCTCACATCACAAAGCAGTCTATGTACTTGTCTACACTAATAGGTTCAAACAAGACTGTTTGTCTGCGGTTCCGTCCTCTCGACACGCCGGAAGAAACGAAAGACAAGCGAGAAAAACTTTTTCAACAGATAACATATTTCGAGGAGGAGGGAAACACGGCAACAAGTGTCGCTGATCGATAAAAAATATTAATCTAATTATGTATCGATACAGCGCGATAATTAACACGCAAGTCTATTTTTCAGCCCAGAAAAAAAAAAAAAAAAAAAAGATGTCGACTGGTATAGTCTATTGCAGTTTTCCATCGAGCCATAATGGCGCCGATGGACACACCTGGGGGCAAAAAGAAGAAGCACGTCAGTTTTCTTTGTCGCGTATTGCGTTGGGCGTGACTTCTCTGCTCTCTCCGTGACCTCACAGACGCGTCATCAGCTAATGACGGCATTCTCAGCAGTGCCTGAGGTTAGCTCTCATCCTGACGGAGGGAGAGACTTTTCTTTTTAAAATGACGCAGGCAAAATCTCTTCACACACGGGTACCGTCGTTGAACAACCTGACCAAATTCGGTTTGGAATAAAATTCAAATTTAACACGATCCCATATAGTGGTCGTTTTATCATCAAAATGTGAAAACCTTCTACCCAAGTGTAAAGGTAGACAACAGAGTGTTTACAGAGCTTTCAAACAATTAATTGCATTCCCAACTACTTAATCACGAGAGTGTATATTTTATAGTTAGTTTTTATTTACAAAAAAGAAATTTTGCACGGTTCTAGATTTACGCCTAAACGTGACAACTTCCAACCCAATTACAGAACTTATCATTAACACCGAGACTAAACAGTCTCACAAATCTAATGGAGTTTGATTTTTAATTTATATGAAAGAAATTTATAGGCTATTTGAGATCACAGTGTATATATAAATAATGTTTCCTTCACCGGTGTCAGAAGTCTTACTCAGCAAAGGAAATACATATAACGACTTCAGTTTCGTATTTCACAAGATTTTCATCTTACTATTAACTGCCAAACAACTATATTGCTCACAAAAACTTATCCAAAACGATTCTATCCCCCACTACACAAAAGATTGGGAGCCAGTATTCTAATGTAGCATATTGCGATTAGACAGATGCATCCTATTACAAGTGCTGGATAAGAAGTAGTGGTAACACTGCTGTAATGTCAAACCGATAAGTCGTCAAGCAGCCATCTGTGTTGACACAATGAAAGCCTTTGTGATGAGTATGTACAGCGAGCGGGGAAAGGCATGAATTACTTTTTTATTCAAGTCACCTGATCTAGTAATACCGGTATATCCTTCAGTGTTGTTCTTTAGCGCCATCTCTTAAACTGCGCTTTTCACGATCGTCGTTCAAGTTCCGATTACGTACACTTTTCCCACATTTGGATGATGATGGAACTACCACTAGAGAAGACCGAGAAAAATGTATTTATTCCAAACGGAACTAAATTTGGTGATATTAGTTTACGCGTGTTTTCTGCGACGGTATACTGGTGTGAAACGATTCTGAGTGCATCATTTGTAAAAGAAATCTGTCTCCATCAGGTTGAAAGCTAACTTGTGGCACTGCTGAGAATGCCGTCATTAGTTGAAGTCGTAACTGTGGTGGTGGTGGTGGTGGTGGTGGTGGACATGAGGGATCAAACAACGAGGTCATCAGTCCCTTCAACCCCAAATTTTATACGCCACGGAACCCAACGAAAAATAGGTGAAAGCCAAAAGACCATTACACTAGGAAGTAAAATCGACTCGCCAACAAGACTAAGACCAACCCAGGGCAGCAAATGCTACAGTGTCCGATCCCACAGCTCTGGAAGCGACCTCTAGCCTAAACCACAAGGTACTAATGGCACAGTGGTCAACGTATCATAGCTCCAGAGCAGGGAGAAATAAAACTACATTAAAATGTAAAAAAGAGTGGGGGGGGGGCTGATGGGGATAAGGCTCTAAACCCCACAATCAGCCAAGAATCACAAACCCACTCACCCCTACCAAGCGAGTCCTAGAGCTGACAATAAAATCTACTTTCACGGAGGAAGGCAAGGACGCGGTCAACCATCCGTGGGTCATCCGCCAAAACTAGAGGCAATGCAGGCGGTAGGCCATAGTCGCCACGAAGTGTCTAATGGAGAGGACATTCAGTCAGAATATGAGACACGGATTGTACGGCTCCACAATCACAATGTGGTGGATTGTCATTTCGTAAAATAAATCCATGGGTCAGCCTGCAGTGTCCAAGACGGAGGCGACAGAGGACAATTGATTCTCTCCGGGAAGGGCGTAAAGATGAACTCCAAGCTGCAGCCGTATCCTTGATGGTGCGGAGTTTATTGGAAGGGGCAGTAGCTTTCCAACTGCTATCCCATGAGGAGTGAAGCAAAGATCTGATCTGCACCCGCAGATCCGCACCCGGAATTTGAAAGGGAGATGGGCAGCGAGTAATTGCCGATCTAGCCAACTGGTCAGCTACTTCATTCCCTGTAATACCAACATGGCTTGGCACCCAGAGAAAGGTAACGGAGCAGGCAGCACGATGAAGGTCAGCAAGGAGTTCATGGATGGAAATAACTAAAGGATGGGAGGGGAAACAACGATCAATGGCCTGCAGACTGCTCATGGAGTCAGCACAGATTAAACCACGTTCCACGGCAGAATGTTTAATAAAACAGAGGGTTCTATAAATCGCCATCAGCTCTGCCGTAAACACACTGCATGCCTCTGGCAGAGAATGGCATTCCGCCCCAACAGGAGATGTAAAAGCATATCCGGAGTGGCCCGCTGTTTTCGAGCCATCAGTGTAGAAGATAGAGGCGCCCTGAAACTCTTCTAGTACTGGGCGCACCAAACGCCGAAAGACCATGGGGGAAATTAAAGCTTTTGGGCCCTGGAAGAGATCCGTCCGAATTAGTGGTCGCGGCACCATCCACGGAGGTGTGCGTGCAGTAAAATGGGGGGCGCAATCTAGCGAAGGGAAATGGAAATCCCGGCAAAGAGAGGCAAGCCGCAGTCCGACGGGAAGGCCCGCCCGCGGCCGGGTATCAGGGGGTCGAAGCCCTTCATATGCAAATAGAAGCTGGTAAGCGGGATGAGCAGGATATTGCCGGATGGCGATGGCATAAGACGCCAGAAGCTGATGCCACCTGACCTGAAGAGGGCAGATTCCCGCCTCAACAAGGAGACTGTCGACCGGGCTAGTCGGGAATGCACCTGTAGCCAAGCTGACACCATAATGGTGAACCGGGTCTAATAATTTCAGGGCAGAAGGAGCTGCCGAGCCATAAACTTGACACCCATAGTCCAATCGGGACAAGATTAGAGCCCGATAGATACGGAGGATAGTTGTTCGGTCTGCACCCCAAGATGAATGAGCAAGGAAACGTAGGGCATTGAGTTTCCTCATACAACTAATCTTTAGGTGGCGAATATGGGGCACCCAAGTCAATTTTTTGTCAAAGAGAAGACCCAGGAAACGATGCTGTGCTACAACTTCCAGGCGCTGATTACCCAAGAACAGTTCTGGATCAGGGTGAACTGTAGTACGACGACAAAAGTGCACCACCCTCGTTTTTGATGAGGAAAACTGGAAACCATGGGACGTAGCCCACACTGAAGCCCGCCGAATGGCGCTCTGGAGCTGACGTTCAGTAGAGGCTAATGAGTAGGAGCTGTACCATATGCAAAAGTCGTCGACATACAATGCCGGGGTTACCAGTGACCCAACAGAGCTCACCAACCCATTGATGGCGATTAGAAAAAGTGTAACACTCAACACTGAGCCCTGGGGGACACTGTTCTCCTGTATCCGAGGGGAGCTAAAGGAAGAGCCAACTCTGACACGGAACAGGCGGAGGGATAAAAACTGACGGATAAAAATTGGTAAGGAGCCTCTGAGGCCCCAGTCATGAAGAGAACGTAAAATATGATGACGCCAAGCAGTGTCGTACGCCTTATGCAGATCGAAGAAGACTGCTACCAGATGATGTCTTTTAGAGAAGGCCTGTCTGATCGCAGTCTCCAGTCGAAGTAAATGGTCAATAGGGGATCGTCCCTCCTGGAACCCACACTGGTAAGGTGAGAGAAGTCCCCGGGATTCAAGAACCCAGCATAATCTGCGGGCTACCATCCGCTCAAGTAGTTTACAGGGGACACTTGTCAGGCTTATTGGTCGATAACTGTCCAGCGCCGACGGGTCCTTGCCAGGCTTGAGGGCAGGGACCACAATACTCTCCCTCCACTGGGAGGGGAACATCCCTTGAAGCCAAATACGGTTAAAAACTTTTAGGAGAAATTGTCGTTGTGAGGGGTTAAGGTGTTTCAGCAATTGATTATGGATATCGTCAGGGCCAGGTGCTGAATCACGAGAAGAGGAGAGGGCCAGCGACAGCTCCCAGTCAGTAAAAGGTTCGTTATATGGTTCCACCTGGTGAGAAGTAAAGCCTAATTTGAAGGTTTCGGCCTGTTGTTTCTGAAGGAGAAAGGTCGCCGGATATGAAGTTGTCGCCGAGACATTGGCGAAGTGAGTTGCAAGATGTTCTGCAACAACAGATGGCTCCGTGCAAACCCCATCAGGCAGGGCAAGACCAGGGACGGAAGACGGCCACCAGCTACATTGGATAGATCGGAGCATAGCCCACACTCTTGTCAAAGGGACAGAAGAACCAACGAGGAGACAAAATGCTCCCAGCATGTCTGCTTACTTTGTTTGATTAAGTAACGAGCTCTGGCACGCAGACGTTTGAAATTTATTAGACCAGCGAGCGATGGGTGGCGCTTAAGATGTTGCAAGGCCCTACGGCGCTCGCGAATGGCTGCGGCAACAGTTGCATTCCACCAAGGGACAGGCCGGCGAGTAGGAGGGCCTGTCGACCGGGGAACAGCGGCGTTGGCAGCTTGGGTGATCATGTTGGTCATTTGGCTTATAATATCATCTATACAGCCTGAGGGGGAAGATGGGAACACAACCTGGGATGTATATAGCGGCCAATTAGCACGACGGAATACCCAGCGGGGTACCCTGGCTCGTGGTAGGCGTGAGGGAAGTGAAAGGATCAATGGAAAGTGGTCGCTATCGCAAAGGTCGTCATACGCCGACCAGTGAAATAAAGGAAGGAGAGAAGGAGAAGTGAGAGAGAGGTCTATGGCAGAAAAGGTGCCGTGAGCGGCACTAAAATGAGTTGGGGAACCATCGTTGAGAAGGCTCAGATTGTGGTCAGCAAGAAACTGGTCTATGAGGCGGCCCCGGCTAGATGTATAAGCACTGCCCCACAAAGGATGGTGGGCATTGAAGTCCCCAAGGATGAGGTAAGGAGGGGGCAGTTGCTGAAGGAGGGCCACTAGGGACGTGAGTGTAGGTGGCCTGTCAGGTGGAAGGTAGAGGTTGCAAATGGTCAATGGAGTGTCCAAGTGAACCCGGACAGCAACCACTTCCAATGGAGTTTGGAGAGGAATCCAGGTACTGACAATATCTGTCCGGACCAAAGTACAAACCCCACCAGACGCCTGGAGGGGACCAACCCGGTTCCGACAAAAAGCACGGAACCCACGGAGGGTCGGTGAATGTGCATCCATAAACCTCGATTCCTGCAGGACGACACAGGCCGCAGAAGAGAGAGAGATTAGCTGTTTAATCTCCAAGAGGTGACGGTAGTAACCATTACAGTTCCATTGGATGATCACATCACGAGGATCTAGGCGGGAAGCGAATGGCATAACGTCTGTCACGCTGCTTTGTCAGCGTCCGTTACCAAAGAAGAAGGGACAACATCCATAAATAGCTGATCAGCCTCGGGCTCAATGGGATGAGCGAGTTGCGAAAGCACAGTCGGCACCTCCGGTGGTACCGGAGGGGCTTTATCTTGTAACTTTGGTTTCTTCTCCTTCTCCTTCTCTTTCTCCTTCTCCTTCTCTCGTGTGGGACGGGCAGGACCCACCCCAGAGAGAGGACTTTTGTCAGTTAGGTCTGGTACTGACGAGGATCGGGCGATCTTTGAACTCACTGACTGGGAGTCCGATGGCCGGCTGGAGGTCGAAGATCTCCGATCTGGGGAACGCCGGGACGGAAGGCCCTGAGATAGGGCACTGTCACCGGCAGGCGACGGAGAAGGGGTGCACTTCTCCGGCTGGGAAGGGGTGGGACACAAAGGGAGGGCTACAGGAGCTACAGGAGAGGGAGATGTGAGGGAGGGGTGTGGACGGGGTGTAGGGGGGAGATGGGAGTGGGAAGGGGAGGGTGAAAGGCTAGACGATAACGTCGTAGCGAAGGTCGTCGCCATTTGCACGGGATGCAGACGTTCGTGTTGTTGACAGTTGACGCACACCGGCGGAGGAACACAGGGGCTCCCCTCATGTAGTGGGCGTCCACAATCACCGCATACTGGGACTGCTGTACAGCGAGAGGACATATGACCAAACCTCATACATCGAAAACACCGCATGGGAGGTGGAATGTAGGGCTTCACTTCACATCGATATATCATTATCTTGACCTTCTCTGGGAGTGTGTCCCCCTCAAAGGCCAAGATAAAGGCCCCAGTATCGACGCGGTTATGTTTAGGTCCCCTCTGAACGCGGCGAACAAAATGTACACCACGCCGCTCGAGATTAGGGCCTAAACTCCTCATCAGTTTGAAGGAGGAGGTCCCGGTGGAATATCACACCCTGTACCATATTCAAGGATTTGTGCGGGACAATTGTTACTGGAATGTCGCCAAGGGTGGTGCAGGCGAGCAAAGCTTCAGACTGGGCTTCCGAGACTGTTTTAATGAGTAATGAGCCAGATCTAAGCTTACCCATAGATTCCACTTCACCAAACTTGTCCTCTATGGTCTCGACAAAGAACAGAGGTTTGGTGGAAGTTCCTCCATCAGTCCTTGAGCAGACGAGATAGCGAGGAAAGGGTTTTGCTCCTAACCGGCGAGCCTGGCCTTCCTCCCAAGGGGTAGCAAGGGAGGGAAACATCCTCTTATCCGCAGTAGTAGCATTAAATGATCTCTTCCTGTCTTGAGAGACGGCCGATGCACGACCATTTTGGAGTCTAACTCTTTTCATAGTGCTAGACGTCCGCCCTGGTGTCACCCACTCCGAAACCGGGGCTCTCTCCATGGGCGCCACCCAGCCTCAGCAAAGGCCACCTGCCACGATGGCCACTGCCGGGAGGTCTGATACCCCCGAGGACAGGCATCAACTCCTTGGCTTGCATGGAGAGGTCGCAGCTCAGACACCAGTAGTGTGATCCCTGTGGTGTCAGGGGACTCAGCCAAAGGGTACATAACAGCCCCCCCCCCCACACGGACTGGCTACACGTGCTGGGGACCTAGCGGGGGATGGGGGCTACAGCGAGGAAAGGAAGTGGAAAGGAAAGGATAGGACCCGCGCTGTAGGGGCTAGGTCGGGAGTTCTTCCCCAATTGGCTCACACATTATCGGACAATTTTGGTATGGAAGGTCAAACTCCGAGGGGGACCAAACTGGGCCAAAAACCGGTGTACACAGCAGACAAAACCAAAGTGCAGGACAATCGGTACCATGGGATAGCCAAGCCATCATCCAGAGTACCACCGAGAGACGGGGTTGGAGAGGGTGGGAAGGAGGAATTGGGATGGGAAGGAGGGGGAACTAGGAGGGGTAATGCAGCCTGGGGAAAGCAGGAAAAAAGGCTGCAATGGCTCGGGGGACCCGTGCGCGCCACACACGTACCCACAAAGGAGCTGTGGGCCCCCTGGGGGGAAAAGTCGTAACTGTGTTGTGACGGAGACGGCCGAACAGTGATGTCCAACGCAAGACGAGATAAAAAAAGGTTGAATTCTTTTTTCCTCTCTCTCTCTCTCTCTCTCTCTCTCTCTCTCTCTCTCTCTCTCTCTCTTCGCCTCTCTTTCCTTTCTTTTTACCAAATGTGTTAATCTGGATCGATGAAAAATGCAGTCGACGATACCAGTCGAGCCGCGAGATATGGCCGCGTGGTCTTCGGCGTCATGCCACGGCCTCGGCGGACGTTCCCGCCGGATGTTCGACTCCTTCCTCGGGCATGGGTATGTGTCGGTATTGTCCTTAGGGTGAGTAGTTTAAGTCTACGAACTGGATGACCGTAGCAGTGTAGTCTAATAGATTCACAAACATTTGTACATTTGATACCAGCCGGTAAACTTCTTTGGGGACTTGAAAACAGCCACTGATGATGCGAATATGGCGCCTACGACTTCAGCGGTCATATGGGTACGCATATAAAAAAATGTGTCATATTTTGTCCTAGACTACAACTTATTCGAAGTGTATCTGAATCGACGAGTGGCGCTTCGGTGTGTAACGGCGACCGACTTTAACTACACTGTAAGACGTAAATTTACAGCTACATGGGATACTCTGCAAATTACATTTTAAGTGCATGGCAGAGGGTTCATCGAATCACCGTTAAACTATATCTCCCATTCTCGAATAGCGCGCGAGAAGGAAAACCATCTGAATCTCTCAGTTCTAGCTCTGATTTCTCGTATTTTATTCTGTTGATCATTTATACCTATGTAAGTGGGAGTCAACTATATATTTTCGCATTCGGAGGAGAGTGTTGGCGATTGGAGTTTCGTAAGCAGCCCACGCCGCAGCGGTAAGCGCTGTTGTTGTAATGATTCCCATCCCAGATCCTGTATCATTCCCGTAACGCAGTCTCCCCTGTATCGTGACAATACGAAACGAGCTGCCCTTCTCTGGACTCTTTCGATGTCCTCCGTCAAACCCACCTGATAAGGATCCCACACCAGGCAGAAATACTCCAAAAATGGACGAAAAAGCGTAGTGTACGCAGTTTCTTTTGTAGTTATGTAGCATGTTTTAAGGATTCCGCCAATAAAACGCAGTCTCTGGTTCGCCTTTCCCAAGACGTTTCTACGTGTTCTTTCCAATTTAAGTCTGAAGTAATAGTAATTCCTAGCTATTTTGTGGAGTTTACGGCCTTCACTTTTGATTGATTTATCTTGTAAACAAAGTTTAACGGATTTCTTTTCGTAATCATATGGACGACTTCACACTTCTCATTATTTAGAGTCAATTGCCAATTTTTACACCATACTGATATCTTATTCAGATCGTTCTGCAGTTGGTTTTGATCTTCAGGTGATTTCACTAGACGGTAACTGACAGCGTCAGCTGCAAAACAATCTAACAGAGCTATTTTGATTTCCCCCTAAATCGTTTACGTAAATAAGGAACAGCATAGGACCAACAACACTACCCCGTGGAACGCCCGATATCACCTCTGTTTCAGTCGATGCCTTACCATCGATTACTACGAACTGTGTCCTCTCTGACAGGAAATGCCCTATCCAATCGCAAATTTGGTGCGATATACCATAACCACGCAATTTTATTAAAAGCCGTTTGTGAGGTACGGTGTGACATGCCTTTTGGATATCAAGAAATACGAAATCGATTTGCGAACCCTTGGCAACAGCACCCATCACTTCGTGTGAGTAAAGAGCTACTTGTGTTTCGCATGAACGATATTTTCTAAATCCGTGTTGACCTTGGGTCAATAGATCATTTCGGGAACGATTGACGTGGAGGGAGCAATGCCTCTCAGCTCAAGCGCTGGTACGCAGCAGGTGCTCTCGCATTTCGCTACAGTTTTCCGGCCCATCACTTTGCAACGTGACACGGCCGGCGGTGTGGGTAGCCTGGATGACCCACTCCGCTGTCCGCGGTCTGCCGCCGTGTTTGCGCACATAATGGCCCGCGCAGTTTTCTCGCGACTGCCTGCATTAGTGGCGGGCCTCTGTGTACACGCGGTCGCCACTCCCCGGCCTGCTCCTGTTCCCGCCTGACCCAGAAAACCACGCTCAATTTTCCCCAATCACACCGACACCAGTTTGTCTGCATCACGCGGCGTACAGGCTGCATCTTTTTGGCCCACTTTAGGTTACGGTAGTAACACTTAAAGTGGGCCTTTGAGATCGTCTTCTGTCAGCTCGAAATTTAAAAGAAAATAACGGCTTATCTATTCATCTGACACGAAAACTGAATTAACGAATTTGTGGAGGAGAATATTCTCTACAACTTTGCTGCGCGGTTGCCAAGGGGACTGAGGCGCTCCAGTCACGGTCAGCACGGCCACTACGGTCGGGGGTTCGAATCCCCCCTCGGTCATGGATATTTGTGCCGTCTTTAGCCTTACTTAGTTAGTTCATAAGTAGTTTGTAAGTTTAGGGACTGATGATCCCGTAGTTGAGTCCCATGATCTATACAAACATTTGAACAACTTGGCTCTCTCATGTTTTTTTCCTGTCTCGTATCGTTTCAGAGATATTTGCAAAAATAACAGCGATTTTGGGATGTCTCTCTGTAACGTGTTCCCTGTTTTTAAGACGAACCGTTCAACCGATCAGCACCAAATTTTACAGACACAATTGTAGGCCGTCCGAGACCTGAACCTCCCTTTTTCAAATTTTTCGGACAAGAAATACGACAGAAATATCTAAAAAAAAAAAAAATATAAAAAAAAGCCGTTTGTAAACGAAACGTTCATCAGACACGAAAATTTAATAACCTAATTGGTAGAGGGGAGAATTCTCTATAACTTCGCTCTATTATGTTTTTTTTTTTTTCTTCTTCCATATCTAGCATCGTTGCAAAGATTTTGACGAATTAACGAAAACTAGCCGTTCGCAGATGTCACGTGACATTCCTCGCCCAGAACTCTCTGGCATGCGGCATCTTGCGTTCCGTATTTGATGGTTTTCTTACTGCAAGTTACACGTTGTCATTTCAAAGCAATGGTGCACTGAAGAATTAACAAAATTTCGTCGTTCTTCGTAAGATAAATGATAATCTTGTGTGTTCAAATGCTATATTAAGATCAGTTAACAACGGCCATCAATAGTATGAGATTATAGAACGCAACTCCTAAATGTTAGCTGTAGCGTAGGGGAAAATGAATTGGACTGTAACGCTGAAGGTCAGTGGTTCGGAACCCGCCACTACCTAAATTTTTTTGTTTCCTAAAAGGATTTCAGACACTCTTGTTAATAAATTTTTTATTATTCAGATTATTGTTTTGGTCCAAAATGTTTGCAAAAAGCTTATAAAACTACAAATCTAAAGTGGCCCGTAAAACACGTCAGTGCGATTTTTTTTCCTAACACGTCTCCTCCTACTTTCGCGGTACAAAAAGTTTGATCCTACATCTACATAAACTAGTGTTGCCTTTGGTCAAAAATCGACCAATTGTGTTTACAATGGTCACTGGGGGTAAAATTTTACGTATCATGTCGGCAGCCTCGCGTGTTTATGTTGCCAACAACAACATGATAGAAAATCTTTGCCCATTTGTTCGAACCACATAGAGTGACTCGATTAGTGTATCGTACAGACCATGAAGTAAACAAATAATGCTATTCCTGCTTTATAGTTTACAGGTTCTTGTAGCTACCCTCGTCCGCTCAGTAAAAATAATTGCCCTCGTAAAGCGAAGATTCTATGAGAAAACATCAGCGCTGTCAAGCAATTGGCTAAAATGAAGACTCACAGGATTCTCACTATTCAGCATCTGTTGCCAACATCATCGTAGGAGGCCGCTGGGATATTTGGTAAAATTTAACCCGAAATGGGAGGTATGAAACGGTATCGTCGAATTATATAACTTTCATTAGCCTAATATTTGAAATGGAACTACAATTTCGGTATTCGTATAGTCATACAACGCCAAGAAATAATGTTATTTTGATACTGCGATATTCAGAATTCCAGAGCTGACAACATGTCGACTTCGTAGTTCCACCCGTGCACCGTTACGTGCCTCTTCCGGCGCATCATCATTTATATCGGCATTCTCGACTTCGTAGTTCCACCCGTGCATTACTACATGCCTCTCCCGGCGCGTCATCCTTTATATCGGCATTCATATGAAAACATCCATTTCCTTTCTCCACTCTTAACCACTGCGAAAATCAAGCATTTGAACGGCTCAAGAAAGTGATTTGGGAGCACTCCATGTTTCCATATTCACTTATTTTAATACTGCAGATGCGCGTTGCATTACAGCGTCTTTGGTCGTGGCGATTAGCCAATCAGTGAGCTGATTGTTGGAGAATGTAGAAGTTGATCCAAGCTGTAGATAGGGAAATTTCTACTGCCTTTTAACACTTTTAATTGCTAAATGCACACACAATATTTACATTCGTGAAATCTACGACAAACAGTCTTTCGAATTATGTAACTTTCATTGGCTTTCTTGTACGAATAAATTAGTAATCTGTACCACAATTTTCGTGTTAGCGTATTTATATAATGATAATCCGATAATCACATTGAAGTGCAAGGCAGAAGGTTTCATCGAACCTCTTATGATATTTCTCTACATTCCATTCTATAATAGCTCGCGGGGAAAAAAGTAAAACCTAAATCTTTTCATTTTCGATCTGATTTCTCGTATCATGATGATCATATCTTCCTATCTATGTGGCTGCCAACAAAGTATATTGGTATTCGGAAGAGAAAGTCGGAGAAATAGTTTTGCAAATAAATTCCGCCCCAACGAATAACAACTTCCTGTTCATCATTGCATTGGTGCAACATTTCCGTGACACTGATGATAACATCCACGGGCCTTCAGTGTGGCGTGAATGTTATCACCAGGTTTAACTGCCATTTAAAATTTTAATGTAACTAGTGATATTATCGACAGAGGATAATGTACAAGACTTTAGCAGCCATTTGTAACTTGCATTGGTTTATCACAGTTTGAAAAAGGATAATGGTTTGTTAATGGACGGTAGAGTCCGAAACTAGTCACCGCCTTCAAAAAAAAAAAAAAATGTTCAAATGTTTGTTAAGCTTATGGGACTTAACTACGGGGTTATCAGTCCCGAAACTTACAAACTACTTATGAACTACTTACGAACTAGGACGGCACAAATATCCATGCCCGAGGGGGGATTCGAACCCCCGACCGTAGTGGCCGTGCTGACCGTGACTGGAGCGCCTCAGTCACCTCGGCCACCGCGGCCGGCCGCCTTCAAAATTATGCAACTGTGACGGACGAAGTAAATTGTTTTACCAAATATTCCCAGTTGCTGATCCTAAACCATCATTACGATGAATTTTCAGTCATTTACTATTTTCGTTCAAATGTTCAACCGTTTGCAAAGCTATGGGACCTATCTTTATTGGTCATCAGTCCCTAGACTAACGAACTTCATAAACTGCCTTATGCTAAGGACAACACACACACATGCCCGAGGGAAGACTCGAACCTACGAAGGGGAGCAGCCGCGCACTCCGCAGCAAGGTAGTTTTCCGTCGTTCCCGAAAACCACTTCCTCTTAACAAGTGCATACTCCTTTAGGGAAGGTCGCAACCGATGTTCTTCCTCACTCTTGTCCAATACGACACAAAGAGCTCTATACTGAAATTTTCACAGCTGCTAAACGATTTGCTCGACAACCTGACGGATGCACGAGGAAGTCCATTCATTGCAGACTGCTAACGAAGATACGAGCTTATGGAATAGGCTCACAGATTTGTGACCGGTTGGAAGACTTACTAAGTAATAGAACGCAGTACGTTGTTCTCGACGGCGAGTGTTCATCAGAGACGAGTGTATCGTCAGGCGTGCCACAGGGGAGTGTGATAGGACCGCTATTATTTTCTACCTATATAAATGATCTGATGAACAGAGTAAGTTGTAATTTGCGGCTGTTTGCTGATGATGCTGTGGTGTATGGGAGGGTGTCGTCTGTAACTGACTGTAATAGTTTACAGGATGACTTAGACAAAATTTCTAGTTGGTGCGAAAAATGGCGGCTAGCTCTCAATGTAGAAAAATGTAAGGTGATGCGCACGAGTAGAAAAAACAATCCCATAATATTCAAATACAGCATTAGTAGTGAGCTTCTAGATGCTGTCGCGTTGTTCAAATATCTAGGCGTAACATTGCAGAGCGATATGAAATGGAACGAGCATGTAAGGACAGTTGTTAGTAAGGCGGACAGCCGACTTCGGTTTATTGGGAGAATTTTGAGAAGATGTACTTCACCTGTAAAGGAGGCCGCGTATCAAACGCTTGTACGACCACGTATTGAGTATTGCTCAAGTGTTTGGGACCCGCAACAGATCAGTTTAAAAGAAGACATAGAAGCAGTTCAGATGCGAGCAGCTAGGTTTGTTACTGGTAGGTTCGACCAATGCGCGAGTGTCACGGAAATGCTCTGGCAACTCAATTGGAGATCGCTGGAGGAAAGACGACGTTCTTTTCGTGAATTCCTGTTGAGGAAATTTAGAGGGGCGGAATTTGAAGCTGAGTGTAGTACGATCTTGCCGGCCGCGGTAGCCGAGTGGACTGAGGCGCTCCTGTCACGGTCTGCACGGCCACTACGGTCGGGGGTTCGACTCCCCCCTCGGGCATCGATATTTGTGCTGTCTTTAGTATAAGGTAGTTTATAAGTAGTTTGTAAGTTTAGGGACTGATGACCCCGTAGTTAAGACCCATAAGCTTAACAAAGATTTTTAGTACGATCATGCTGCCGCCTACTTACATTTCGCGTAGCGATCACAAAGACAAGAGAAATTAGGGCTCGTACGGAGGCATATAGGCATTCTTTTTTTCCTCGTTCCATTTGGGAGTGGAATAGGAAAGGAAATGCCTAGTAGTGGTACAGTGTACCCTCCGCCACGCACCTTACGGTGAATTGCGGAATATGTATGTAGATGTAGATTCTTTTTTATTGCTAAGTAAAGCGAAAATTACTGACTGTCAAATACTGTGTACACGCAGCTGAAGCGACGTCAGTCTGCAGGCTGGAAGTTGAATGGGGTCATACTTTCCCGTGAGTGGCGTTCTGCTCGCATGATTTGAAAGGTCATACGCGCCCATGTTCTGCGGCTCGGTTGCGGCAAAAACAGGAAACACCTGTTTTGGCAGGAAAGAGCAATAACCTAGCTTTTATAGTTATGTAAAACAGACGAAATTTCAAAACAAATCAAAAATGTCCAATTTATTTTCGAGATCGCCGATTTTACGAAAATCGTTTTACTCTGGTATAAACAACGGGCTGGTAATTATCCACAGTCGAAGCCCTTAGTCCTTATATTGTAATAGGCTGTCTACGTGTTGAAAGACTATTATGAGGCACTAGAGTCATTAGAAAGGAAGCTGTGTCATTGGTATCCTTTGAGGTCCAGTATAGGGTTCTATGTCCCAAGTCATTTGAAGATTTTAAAACTTTTCCTTTCAGTTAAATAAGTGACACAAAGTCTACATTAACGGTAAAGGGTAAATCATATACAGATTATATATTCCTGTGAAGAGTAAAAGTATTTAAATAAAACAAATGAGTAAAAACCCTGTACTTAGCTTCAACTGCAGTTGTATGTCATTTTTATTATTAATGATCTTGGTTTTTAATCTGCAGATATAACTTTTGTCCTTCTGCTCTAGGTAGACATTAAGCTATTTATGTAAAGGCTGACTTCTTTTCTCATAATATGAGAATTATTATCTTAACTTTCATATATTACATACTATAAAAAAGTATTTCACAACTCCACTGTAGGACGCTTTTCTGTATTTGGAACTGTGTACATATTACTTTATATTTATAGTTATGTATTTCTACTCTATGTAGACATTAGGCTACTTGCACAGTGACTTAGTTGTCATCTAATAATATGACGTAAAATATATAAATTCAACATCTAACTTTGGTAATTGATCTATCCCCACTTTTGTAAGGGGCTGTCTTCCAAAGCTCTCTGAACAAGAGAATTTAGGTCTTTGCGACTCTATTCCTGTAGCACGTACGATTAATGTAGTAATATAATTTTGCTAGCCTTTGTTTCCTATAGTCGACGATATGTTCACTTCATTGGTCTTTTAATATTCTTGTGCATTTAAAATAGGTTACGAGTAGGAATATTCTATCCTCTCCAGATTAGAGTATGAACAGTGAACAATCTAAACTGGCAATATGAGTTACCCTTTGTGGTCAAGATAAACATCGATTACACGTAAAATGAAGTCCACAGCCGCGGTGGAGTAGCCGAGCGCGCGGTTGCTCGCCGTCGGAGGTTCGAGTCCTCCCTCCCTGTGTGTGTGTGTGTGTGTGTGTGTGTGTGTGTGTGTGTGTGTGTGTGTGTGTGTGTGTGTGTCCTTAGGTTAGTTTAATTTTTGTAAGCTACGGATTGATGACCACGCAGTTTGGTCCGATAGATTTCCAAACATTTTAACATTTGTTTTGAAGTCCACATACGAAACTACAGGGGAGTGGCTTACGCCACAGTAAAACTTGCCGGATTAGCATCTTTCACCTAGAGCCCTAAACATTTTCGCACAGAGGTCCCTGAGCGTGGAAATAGTTATTTGTAAGTGCCTGTTACTGTAGGTAATTTCCAAGGAGTTTGAGAATGTCGCTAATTTGGCAGAGTTCCTGTCACCGTTCGCAGGCTTTGATAACGAGCTCACAAAACGTGTGCGTGCAGTTAATATGCTGTGGCGATCCCACGTCTAAGGGGGACGTTAAAACCCGTTCCGAAAATGTATCACGGATTCCTTTGGAATAAATTGCCCGTTTCCCTTCGCAAGACTACAGGAGTGACCAGCTATGTCTCACCACGGCTTAGGCTCATATTCACGTTTTCATTCATTCATTCATATTCACACTCTAACAAATATTCCCATATTTTCCCGTAACACGTGCTTCAAATATCGGGTTGATTATTAAACAATGAAGAGGAAAGATTAATTCATTCTGTAATTTATATCCAACAATGAAGTTTCTAATATCGCAATCATCTGTCCAACTATGCGAGGAACACAAGACACTGCATGAAGATGGAGCACTTCAATGAAACATTGTTACGAAAATACTTCAGACTGTTATTCAGTAAGTTGTTAGCTAGCCTAAAAATCCAAAATTACGTCGTTACTTTTTACAAAACAGCAGCTTAGTTTTCTTCTCTATAGTAAATATACGCACCCACGTGATACACTAAATAAAATTTTTACATCTCAGTTGAACACATGTTGCTCGAGCCTCTCAGAATGTGGTATTTCCTTCGCTCTGAATACTGATTTTCGGCATTTCTCTACGGTACTCTATCCTATGCAAGTCTTCATTTCAGAGTAACTACTGAAAACGTACATTCTTCTGACCTGCAAACAGTACTCTTCTCTTGTCCTCCCTCTACAAATCATCCTGCCGGCCGCGGTGGCCGAGGGGACTGAGGCGCTCCAGTCACGGTCTGCACGGCCACTACGGTCGGGGGTTCGAATCCCCCCTCGGGCATGGATATTTGTGCCGTCTTTGACCACGCGGCCATTCCGCGCAGCTAAACGTGATGTAATAAAAATTCTTTGAACGACTATTCGTCCGAATCACGATTCGATTCTTACGATCCTTTATTTGTATTCGTTCAAATGAACGACTCATCCACGAATCGCTACAACCTTAGTTTCCAGACACTTGCGAGAGACGGGTTCTGAAAGGAGAGTGAGTTTTCTTTGCATGGCATTATCCCCGATGTTTTCGCTGTGACGTTCCCGTCATCTTTTTTTAATTGCCTGCCACCAAGAGTGAGGCGCTGCCTTTAACTAGGACGCGTGTTGTGTGGCGCGCTCGATACATCTTCACAACTGCGCCACTGTGCCGATTCCGGCTCAATGCCTTGCCTTTAAAGCTGTCCTCACACGGGAAGCGTTTCTCTGCGTGAAGCAAGCCAGACGCGGCGTGCGTCGTGGGTGCCGCACGCTCTGAAAGAACGTGCTACATCGCACGAAACGGGACTCTTCATCGCGATTTGAGACCACGGCGCTCCGCAACGGCAGCTGGTTGTATATGGCTCAACGCACGTGCGGTTTGTTTACAAAAAAGCCGCGGCGGAGCGGCCGAGCGCATTGAGGCGCTATGCTACGATGACAAAGTGATGCCCCCAATGAGCAACTCTGAGTCGGCTGAATAGATAGAAATCTGAAGGTGAAAGGTTAGGACTTTCTCGACTGATTTTTTGCAGTTTCCCAAGATTGGAAATGACTGATATTTTGTTCCTGCATTGTTGTGAACAGAACAAGAGCCTTCGTAACTTTTGATAGGTGATATTTGTGAAGTTGTGCGTTGATGGTCTCCATATGTTGCATAAGTTGTCCACTCAGTTTCGAAAAAATAATTAAAATAAAATAAAAACTCTTCCTCTCAAAATAGTCACCATGTCCTCCCAACAATAAAGCACTTTCATTGTCGGCGACGTCGTATACTATCACCTGGACTGCGTCTTGGCTTTATTATTTAGGAGTTGACGACGGTTGAACTCAATATCACGGCCAGGTTACTGAATAACTTAAGACAACACACTAAATTTCGAGTAGCCAATGGCGAACCACTTTGACGTGTCCAGTGACAGGCGAGAAGTGATGGAATGAATTTATATAGCCGAATTTAAAACGACTGACTGGTTTGCTGTTTTGGCTACGATGTGCGAGGCTCTCCCACGTCGGGGGTTCGAATCCCTGCCCCCCTCCCTCGGGCATAGATGTTTGTGTCGTCTTTAGTGTAAGGTAGTTCATAAGTAGTTTGTAAGCGTTTTACGGCGCACTTTAGATTTGTCGTTTTATTAGTTTGTGCAAACATTTTGGACCAAAATAATAATCTAAATAATAAAAAATTAATAATAGAGTCAAACCCTTTTAGGGGAAAGATAATTAGGTACTGGCGCGTTCCGAAACACTGACCTTCAGCGTCACAGTCCAACACATCGCCCACTACGTTACAGCTAACAGTTAGGAATTGCGTTCTTTAATCTCATACTATTGATGTCCGTTGTTAACTGATGCTGATATGGCATTTGTAGACGCTAGATTATCATTTATCGTACGAAGAACGATGTGTTTTTGTTAATTCTTCAGTGCGCCATTGCTTTGAAATGACAACGTGTAAATTACAATAAGAAAATCATCAAATACGCAACGAAAGAGGGCGTATGCCAGATCAAGTTATGGGCGAGGAATGTCACGTGACATCTGCGAACGGCTAGTTTTCGTTAATTCAATGGAGGGTGTCAAAACTCAGTTATTTTTCCAATGTTCAAATGTTTGTTATGCTTAAGGGACTTAACAGCGGGGTCATCAGTCCCTAAACTTAAAAACTACTTATGAACTACTTACGAACTAGGACGGCACAAATATCCATGCCCGAGGGGGGATTCGAACCCCCGACCGTAGTGGCCGTGCAGACCGTGACTGGAGCGCCTCAGTCTCCTCGGCCACCGCGGCCGGCTCAGTTATTTTTGCAAATTTCTATCAAACGATACGATATATGAAAAAAAAAAAATAAATAAATAAATAAAAGAAACCTAGGAACAAAGTCGTAGACAGTTTTCTCCTCTACAAATTCGGTTATTCAATTTTCGCGTCAGATGAATAGTTAACGATCGCAAAGGCCCACTTTTAGTGTTACTACCGTAACCTAAAGTGGGCCAATAGCTGCGATGTAGCGGCCAAGCGCATTGAGGCGCTATGCTACAATGCGCAGGGCCGTTCCCCCGACGGGGGTTCGAATCCCCCCACGGGCATGCATGTTTGTATCGTCTTTAGTATAACGTAGTTCGTAAGTACACTATTGGCCATAAAATTGCTACACCACGAAGATGACATGCTACAGAATCAAAATATAGATGAGGAAAGTTTCCAGCCGATTTCCCGTACACGAACAGTTGTAGACCAGCGTTGCCTGGTGAAACTTTGTTGTGATGCCTCTTGTAAGGAGGAAAATGCGAACCATCACGTTTCAGACTTCGATAAAGGTCGGATTGTAGCCTATAGCGATTGCGGTTTATCGTATCGCGACATTACTGCTCGTGTTCGTCGAGATCCAATGACTGTTAGCAGAATATGGAATCGGTGGGTTCAGGAGTGCCGTGCTGGATTCCAACGGCCTCGTATCACTAGCAGCCGAGATGACAAGGCATCCACATGGTTGTAACGGATCGTGCAGCCACATATCGATCCCTGAGTCAACAGATGGGAACGTTTGGAAGACAACAACCATCCGCACTAACACTTCGACGACGTTTGCAGCAGCATGGACTACCAGCTCGGAGACCATGGCTGCTGTTACCCTTGGCGCTGCATCACAGATAGGAGCGCCTGCGATGGTGTACGCAGCGACGAACCTGGGTGCTCGAATGGCAAAACTTCATTTTTCGGATGAATCCAGGTTCTGTTTACCGCAATATGATGACCGCATCTATGTTTGGCGACATCGCGGTGAACGCACATTGCAAGCGTGTATTCGTCATCGCCATACTGGCGTATCACCTGGCGTGATGGTATGCGGTGCCATTGGTTCCACGTCTTTGTCACCTCTTCTTCACATTGACGGCACTTTGAACAGTGGCCGTTACATTTCAGGTGTGTTACGACCCGTGTCTCTACCCTTCATTCGACCCCCTCATTTTAGCAGGATAATGCACGACTGTACGACCGCATGTTGCAGGTCCTGTACGGGCCTTTCTGGATACGGAAAATGTTCGACTGCTGACCTGGCCAGCACATTCTCCAGATCTCCCACTAATTGAAAACATCTGGTTAATGTTGCCCGAGCAACTGGCTCGTCACAATACGCCAGTCACTACTCTTGATGAACTGTGGTATCGTGTTGAAGCTGCATGGGCATTTGTGTCTGTACACGCCATCCAAGCTCTGTTTGACTCAATTCCCAGGCGTATCAAAGCCGTTATTACGGCCAGAATTGATTGTTCTGGGTATTGATTTCTCAGGACCTATGCACCGAAATTGCGTGACAATGTAATCACATGTCAGTTGTAGTATAATATATTGGTCCAATGAATACCCGTTTTTCAAATGCATTTCTTGTTGGTGTAGCAATTTTAATGGCTAATAGTGTAGTTTGTGTAAGTGCAGGGACTTGTGATCCCGTAGTAAAGTCCCTTAAGCTTAAACATTTGAACAAAAAAATAAGGCGCGTAGAACAGTTGACGCTGAACACAGACAGGAATTTACGAAACAAGCTGGGATTAGTGTATAGAGGTGAAAGGAGATCATGTTGGAACATCGATACATTTTGAATAAAACAATTCTGGGTTATTACGTCGCGTCATTTTTTAAACACTTATCAAATGAACTGCCAACGTTTCGACCACTGTGCAGTGGTCTCTTTAGGGCCAGAAGGAATGCGGCGATAGTATTAACTTCAGAGAATCTCGCGTACTTGCTCGCGAACCGTGGATGCAACAACGTAAAATAAGAGAAACCATCGAAATAATTAAATGACCTAACAATATGAATAGGTAGGATGGCTACAAGGCCGAGGTGGCCGAGGGTCTGAGGCGCTCCACTCACGGTCTGCACGGCCACTACGGTCGGGGGTTCGAATCCCCTCTCGGGCATGGATATTTGTGCCGTCCTAGTTCGTAAGTAGTTGGTAAGTTTAGGGACTGATGATCCCGTAGTTAAGTCCCATAGACTATACAATCATTTGATTTTTTTTTTTTTTTTTTTTGATGGCTACAAGTTACCTTCGACGTGGCTGCCGTTGTTCTGCAGAATAAACAGCGGCCACAGTAGAACTGACGCGCGGCCTGAACGTTCGCAGCAGTAAACGCAATCCCCTGGATGCTAGTTGCTGATTGGCTGTTGCCTTCCAATCAGACATAAGATTTTGCCTACGAATCACTCAATGGGTAGCAAACTTAAGAGCCTGCTGATTACTGTCAGCCAATCATCATCTTAGATGCATGACGTCGGTATAAGATAACCGAATAGTTCACAGTATATAAGGGTGTACATTCAGCAGCATCCAACATTTAACCGCCCTGAAGAGAACCACTGTACAGTGGTCGAAGCGTCGGCAATTCATTTGCTAAGAGTTTTAAAAATGACACGGCCTAATATCCAAAATTGTTTTATTCAAAATGACACCGGCGGTGGAAGCTTACGAAATTATAGAGATACATTTTTTTTCCAAAATTTGTGTTTTCTTTGTTGGGACGCGGAATGTACGGAAGCACGCTCGTAGATATCGTAGTTACTTTTTAATTATAAAGGAATAAGGACAGGCGGCAGTATATCCGGCCTGGCAGCGGCCTCTGTTCGCACACGCTGGATCCGGCCCGCCGTCCATTACATTAGCGGCAGTATCTGCGCGCGCATCTAGATAGCTGCGTCAGAAGCCGCGGCCGCACAGTACTTTAATCAAGCGGCCACCAGTCGCCGTCCATCACCATCAGCACGACCAGCCATTACTCTCACAGCGCTGCAGGCTCATCTCACCACTCCATTACCTCTTAACGTGGCTCGACCGCACACAGAGACCAAGCGTCATGGGTCACACATCTCTGGTGTCAATGTATTACCTCCCCCCTCTCAGTGTCTAACTAAGAACCACGTGTCACTTTCAATTTCTTACCAGTTACTTCAATCTTTTCTGCCAGAGAGAGAGAGAGAGGAAGAGAGAGAAAGAGAAAGAGAAAGAGAGGGAGAGAAAGAGAAAGAGAAAGAGAGAAAGAGAAAGAGAAAGAGAGAGAAAGAGAAAGAGAAAGAGAGAGAAAGAGAAAGAGAAAGAGAGAGAAAGAGAAAGAGAAAGAGAGAAAGAGAAAGAAAGAGAGAAAGAGAAAGAAAGAGAGAAAGAGAGAAAGAGAAAGAAAGAGAAGAGATATAGTGCCACATGTACGATTATAATAAGGACAGACATCGGCTTCCATTGGATGAGCTTCATAGGAGAAATTGAACTTACAGCACTGGCATGGTTCCAATGATTGGCGGCGTGTCAAAACTATGACTAGAGGTCTGTTTGCGGATAAGAAAAGTGTTATCCGAATCCTCAAGGCCCACATCCTCAAGGCCCACATCCTCAAGGCCCACATCCTCAAGGCCCACATCCTCAAGGCCCACATCCTCAAGGCCCACATCCTCAAGGCCCACATCCTCAAGGCCCACATCCTCAAGGCCCACATCCTCAAGGCCCACATCCTCAAGGCCCACATCCTCAAGGCCCACATCCTCAAGGCCCACATCCTCAAGGCCCACATCCTCAAGGCCCACATCCTCAAGGCCCACATCCTCAAGGCCCACATCCTCAAGGCCCACATCCGCGGCACTTTATCCACATCCGCAAGTTCGTCATCCGCATCCGCAAATATCAAAGTTTTGAACGGGTAATAGTAATAGATAGCAGTATTTAAAACCAAGGTATGTAATGATATTGTTAGAGTGTCATTTCTGCAACAATTACTTTTGACTTCTCGAATCACGGTAATGGTTCTATACCTACTCCACAACAGGCTATTCCAAACAGGAAAACATTGGCGCTCCGGACACACACAGTAGCGCTTCGGAGCCCGTGTGGTCGGACCACTACGTCATCTGTTAAATACAGACATCGTCTTAAATGTCATTGGTCAAAACTGATCGGCATAGGGGAGATTTTACTGTGTTTACATGAAGGAAAAAAAGTAACGGTTCTTTCGGAGTTTTACAAAAGGATACATTCTGTACTTTCCTAAATACGTTAACTTTCATTGTACACCGTATCTCATTATGAAAGTTGGTGTAAAACGCTTTTGTCAATCTTTACTACTACCGTCACCATCTATCTAATACTTAAACAAGAATATATGTTTGTTCATATTTGATATGCGGCTGTATCGTTCATTCGGTTGCGATGAAACCTCGCCAACATATTGCTTGCACTTTCGCGACGGTTATTGACATAATTAAATGACTGTAAGACATATAGTTCAGGAGATATGACATAATAATGAAATACGCGGTAAAGTGCTGCATCGCGCGACAGTGTTGCAGATCTACTGCCAAACCACTGGACCGATTTTAAACAAATTTGGTGCACGTATTCCTTCCTTGAGGTTGGCAGAACCTTCGCAGAACGCTTAGAAGATGCACCAGCTCCACCAAAGAGACTGCCTACATCACACTTGTGCGTCCTCTCCTGGAGTACTGTTGCCCCTTGTGGGACCCTCACCAGGTGGGACTGACGGAAGATATTGAGAAGGTTCAGAGAAGGGCAGCTCGATTTGTTTTATCACGTCACGGGGGGGAAAGTGTCACGGAAATGTTGCACGAATTGGGGTGGAAATCATTAAAGGAAAGACGTTATTCATTGCGGCGTGATCTGTTTGCGAAGTTTCAATCACCGACTTTTAGTTCTGAATGTGAAAATATTTTGCTAGCACCCGCCTACTTAGGGAGACATGACCATCCCAATAAAATAAGAGAAATCAGATCGAAAACGGAACGATTTAGGTGTTCTTTCTTCCCGCGCGCTATTAGAGAATAGAACGGTAGAGAAAAGTTATGAAAGTGGTTAATGAACCCTCTGCCAGGCACTTAAATGTGATTTGCAGAGTATCTATGTAGATGTAGATGAGGTAATAATCGACGTAGGGGGTAAGAACCGCGATACAGTGCCAGGCAATTAAATGCGATTTGCAGAGTATCCGATGTAGATGTAGATGTCAAACAACTATATGGTTTAAAAAATGCGACATCATGCGACATGTGAATACGGACACTCTGCACCCTCCAGTCTTCACGAAATTTGGCATGGCACCTCTGGTGGGCAGTGGGCCAGTTTGCCACCCAGAAATCAAAATGTTCAAATGTTTGTAGAGCTTATGGGACTTAACTGCGGGGTCATCAGTCCCTAAAAACATCCATGCCACAGGGGGGATTCGAACCCCGACGGGCAACGGCCTCGCGCATCGTAGCAAAACGCCTCAATGCGCTTGGCCGCGGCACCCAGAAAGCACTGGACAAACCGCAGATAAGACACGGTCTCGTAAACGGATTAGGCGCACGTCCCTCGAGTACAGCTACGTCCGCTATGGCACAGACAAAAATTACTCTGTGGCTGTGGCCAGGAGATGAGGACAACAGACTTCCGCTCTACCTGGGCCCTACAAGGATTCCAAGAATGTCCAGAGGCTTGAAGTTTTCTGCTAACATTTTGACAGTCTTACTGATCAGGTAACTCGCTCTTTATCCGCATATAAAAAGCGGATATCCTCGTCGCTCACAATTTTATTCGCAAAGTAAGAAATACTGCGGATATTCGCATCCACGCATACTTCTAACTATGACACATGACACCCTATCAGATACCGCAGATGCCGTTAATGGCTACATATACACAACCTGCGTGGTCATCAGTCCCTAAACTTACGAACTACTTATGAACTAACTTCTAGTAAAGACAACATCCATGCCCGAGGGAGGATTCGAACCTCCGACGCGGGAGGCCGCGCCATTCGCAACGTGGCGCTCGAGACCGCTCAGCTTCTCCCGCGCGGCGATGTCTGTCTTCTGAAACACATTGCTCGTGGTTTTGGGACGACAAGGAAGCCAAAGAGGAGGGCCCCTCAGGGTGCTCACGGTTCTCTCGTGATTACGTGCATGGCGAGTACGGGGCCCCGATATAATGCAGTCTTCCTTTTTTACTTCCCGGACTGCATTTCCTTTCCCCTTCCCCTACTTTCCTATCCTCACTTCCTCCCCTCCTCACCGGGGGTCTGATAACCTTAGCAGTTTAGTCCCCCTATCCCAACCAAACAACCTAACCCAAAGAGGATGGGGGTCTAACCCCCCCCCCCCCTCATCCCTTAGGAATATCCACGAAATTTTCTTTTAATCGGTCACTTTAACACGTTCGCTGCGGCTGACGCTTATAAGCGTTCCTGCGATCAACACGCCAGATCGGGTAACGCTTATAAGCGGCGCGTTCACTGAGTATTCGGTTTAGTTTGTTCGGCTGTGAACTGTTGTTAGAACAACTGTTGTGTTGTACATTGTTTGCAACAAAATCAATAAATCAGAGGCGTTGTTAGAATAGTTTGCAATAAATGCATATGAATCTTATGAGCGTCAGACAGCATGCAGCATTTATCACATTATCGGAATGCAGGTGTATCTAGCACACCTCTTCCGCATACGTTATATTCGCTATCAGTATTACTTACGTGCACAACACGAACTTACAAGTTTCGCAGGGGTCTGACTTCAGCTCTCTGCGCACGTACGCTTACGGGCGACCGCCTAGACTGTTTCTAGCCCGCACTGGTATCCGCAGCGAACGTGTTAACCTGTATTCCAATTTTAATTTTAAACGCTGAATTACCTTACAGTTCGGATGCGATATAATTTTCATTTCAAATTATTTGAAGCCGAGTTATCTTGCATTGTCGCATACGTAATGCTTGTAACTGGCCAAATCGGGACTTTTATTTCACGCTAATTATCACGCTCCTTATCTACGCTTCTGTGTCTTTGGAAAAGGCACCGTTGATATTACAGACGGAAGATTTCAGAATGATTTCAAATAGATCAAATACAATTTTGAACATTTCTGAATGGCATCAACCACAATGATGGCTGTTATACAGTGTTTTTAAAATAGGATCAAACAATTATCAGACTTCCAAATAGAATGATCTATTCACCCAAGGTCAACACGGATTTAGAAAATATCGTTCATGCGAAACAACTAGCTCCTTATTCACACGAAGTGACGGGTGCTATCGACAAGGGTTCGCAAATCGATTCCGCATTTCTTTATTTCCAAAAGGCTTTTGACACCGTACCTCACAACCGGCTTTTAAATTGCGTTGTTATGGTATATAGCCCCAAATCTGCTATTGGATAGGGGATTTCCCGTCAGAGAGGACACCTTTCGTAGTAGTCAATGGTAAGGCATCGACTGAAACAGCGGTGATCTCGGCCGTTCCACAGGGTAGTGTTATTGGTCCTCTGCTGTTCCTTATTTACATAAACGATTTAGGGGAAAATCTAAGTAGCTCTCTTAGGTTGTTTGCAGATGACGCCGTCTTTTACCGTCTAGTAAAAATCATCTGACGATCAAAACCAACAGCAGAACGATCTGAATAACATATCACTATGGTGTAAAAATTGGCGGTTGACTTTAAATAATGAGAAATGTGAAGTCGTCCACATGAATACCACACGAAATCCGTTAAACTTTATTTACAAGGTAAATGAAACAAAAGTGAAGGCCGTAAACTCCACAAAATACCTAGGAATTACTATTACTTCAGACTTAAATTGGACTTATTGGCAGAACCCTTAATAGATGCAACAGAAGTACTATAGAAACTTAATACACTACGCTTGTCCGTCTTTTTTTGGAGTATTGCTGACCAGTGTGGGATCCTTATCAGGTGGGTTCGACGGAGGACATCTAAAGAGTCCAAAAAAGGGTAGCTCATTTCGCATTGTCACGATACAGGGGAGACAACGTTACGGAAGTTATACAGGATCTGAGATGGGAATCATTAAAACAACGACGCTTATCGCTGCGGCGTGGGCTACTTAAGAAACTAAAATCGCCAACATTGTCCTCCGAATGCGAAAATACATTGACGACTCCCACTTACATAGGTATAAATGATCATCAGAATAAAATACGGGAAATCAGAGCTCTAACGGAGAGATTCAGGTGTTCCTTCCCGCGCACTATTCGAGAATGGAATGGGAGGTAAATAGTATAACGATGGTTTGATGAATCGTCTGCCAGGCACTTAAATGTGATTTGCAGAGTATCCCATGTAGATGCAGAAATGCGGCACTCGCTCTTTTCACCTTCTGCACTCTGACGGGAGAGTTCCCCGAAAGGCAGGTATTGTAATATGGTAGGCGGACGGGAAGCTCTTCCAATACCTGCCCCGACGTATCTCTGCCGGATAAAAGAAGCATATCCCTGCAGAGTTTTACGGTCGCAAATAAAATCTGTTTACACGCGAGGGCCGGGTCTGGGATTGGTGCGCCTCCTGAGGCAGGCAGGCGGTGGGGCAGCAACAAGCAGGGAACAGCGAGCCGCCTGTATCGATCTCCGGCGCGTACTGTAAATTTAATAGCACCTGCCGCTGGCCGCCGGCCGCTTTTGTGACGCGGAAGCGGCTGGGAATAATGGCTGATCAACTATTAAAACCGCCGGCCGGCCGGGTCAAATATAAGCCGAGCCGAGCCGGGCCATCTGCGGTAAGTAACGCCGACACCACTGGTCAGGGCACTGCTTAACACTCAAGAGTGCTAGCCATATATGCAAACCTAAGAGGCGCGTCCAGAAAGTAAGTTCCGTTTCAATTTATCTCCGCTGCAGCGCTTCGATTGCAGTTCCGCACAGGTGCTGTAGACGATGTGTATCAAGGAGAAGAACGTGCGTCATTTGGTGATCGCTGTCAGTTAGGTACGCTTTGTTGTGCTTGTTTTGAAATGTCGGTGTTGATTGCAAATCCCGCCGCCTGTGAAATCAGGTCGGTGATTCGGTTTCTGAGTGCGAGGAAAGCGAAACAAAGTGAAATTTATCGGCAAATTTGCGATGTTTACGGAGCAAATGCGATGAGTGATTCGATGGTGAGAAGATGGGTCCGACAGTTCAATGGCGGGCGTAGTGATGTGCACGATGACGAACGAAGTGGGCGTCCACCTTTGGTTACAGAATAACTGGTTCACGCGATTGATGACAAGATCCAGGAAAACCGTATGTTTACAATTAGTGCTCTCGTTATGGACTTCCCCAAATTTCACGATCACTGATGCATGAAATTGTTACCAAACAACTGAAATTCCGTAAACTTTGCTCACGTTGGGTACCATAGATTCTGACTGAGCAACACTAAACACTACGGATGGGTAGTGCACTTGAGTTTTTGACCAGTTATGCTAAAAGCGGCGACGAATTTCTGAGACGGATAGTCACAGGAGATGAAACGTGGGTTTCTTACAACACCCCTGAGAGTAAGCGGCAATCAATGGAATGGAGGCACACTTCATCCCCACCAAAGGTAAAGCCGAAGCAAATCATGACACCTCGGAAAATGATGTGCACAGTGTTCTGGGACTGGAAAGGCTTCCTACTCATTGACTTCTTACCGCGTGGTCAAACAATCAAAGCAGATGCTTATTGCGAGACACTTCGGAAATTGCGCCGTGCAATTCAGAATAAGCCCCGGGGACTGCTGTCAAAAGGTGTTTTGCTTCACGACAACGCACGACCACACACTGCAAATGTCACGAAAATCCTTCTTCAGGGATTTGGCTGGGACGTGTTTGACCATCCTCCGTACAGCCCTGACCTCCCTCCTAGCGACTTTCATCTGTTCTTACATCTCAAGTCTCTCCTTGGCGGTCATCACTTCACAAATGACGACGAGCTGAAAGAAACTGTTTCCAACTGGTTGAAGACACAGGCGGCAGATTTCTATGAAGAAGGTATACAGAACCTGGTGCCACGCTATGACAAATGCCTGCAAAATTTCGGCAGTTATGAGGAAAAGTAGTTCGAGAGTTGTAGAATTTGGTGCAATAAAAATTTCTTCTGTATCTGTGTAAAATTTCATTTTATTACCAAACGCAACTTACTTTCTGGACGCGCCTCGTATTTACCCCAGTGTCAGCACATTTTCTCAGTACCCATCACGCAGCGTGGGGCATTTTTACAGTACTTTGGTACTGATTCACTATGAGGGACACAGTTACAATGTTCACACCACAAAGGTAGGAAATTAAACCTGTTTTAAGCACTGGAAAAACATTCAGCCGAATCTAGTTCTAAATTACGAATTACTGCCAGACATTACCATTATTAAGCTTCACATCATGGAGTCATCCTGCCATCTGCCACAAACCACTAACTTCCACATTGCTACATAAAACTGAAACAGTTTTCTTTACTACCTCGTTTACCTGTGCAGAGTTAAATACCAAGCAGTAATTATAAGAAATTATAATTTGAAATGAAATTTAAATAGGTAAACAGTATCAGAAGTGTAAAATACGTGTTTAATGCACACCAGAAGTGATGATCTCAACATAATTGTACCATAGCATATAATGGAGTAATATTATGTAAAGTGCTCCACTTTGACCAATTCTAAATTAGATGATGAAATATTAAGAAGGCCATGTATCATATGTATACCACGTCAAATGTCGTCCAAGAAGCAATTGTAGAAATATTGTAAAAACTTATTTCAAGCACATCAAACGTGACGATATCAACGTGTCACAACTTCAATAATTTTACCGTAGGTTAGAATGAAACAATTGTGTGTATGTAACGTGTTTCACTGTACTAAATTAGAAGGCATTTATCACACAGTATAATCCTACACGGCGAGAGATTAATTTGACAACTTCAACTAATGTCATAAGCAAAGAACCAAAGTGTGTGTGTTTATTTAACATGTTTGCAACATAAGCACTAGCGTTTCTTGTCGTCGCCTTTAAAATGTTTACCTGAAGATGGCCTAATAATATAATATAGCAACTGTAGAAAAAACAGAACAAAAGGAACTAAAAATGTTACTACAGCCTTGTCAAGCATTCCCTATCCAGGGGTACAGGCCACTAATGCCTTCCAAATAAAAGCGAAATGCATATGGCAATAAAATATTTTATTAAATCAGTTGCATACACAGATAACCGAAATACCTAATAATATAACATAGCAACTGTGGGAAAACAGGACAAAAGGAACTAACAATGACCTAATAAGCCGAGAACTAGTTCGTAAATAAAAATCAGTAGCACAAAAACAGTTTTTTTTTTCAGCCTGAAATATGAAATTGTTCTACCAAAATTAGACGGAATAATCAATTTACAGGAACAATGGAAGACTTTAAAGACAAGACAGAAGCGCACTATGTATTTTAGGACGAACCACACAGTCATAGAACCGACTGAAAGACAGTTGCCGTAATGTGTCTCACTCCGTAGTCATAGGATGCGAAGGAGCTAGCAGTGGGAGGGGGAGCGTCCAACCCGTACTTTCAAGGGTGGCGGCAGTTTCGCTAAGACGCAGCGAACCTGAAGGCTCCTAAATACGATCCGATTTATCAACCGACTAACAAACCAACCAAAATCGTAGCAGCCTACACACGTTCCAACCAACTGCACGCAGCAATTGCAGCGCGTCCCTGTTCTGTAGTGTCCGTTTGTCCAACTGTTTTTGTTTTCGCATGTTCGCTGTGCAGACGATCGCAGGCAGGAAGTTGGTCGGGTAACGCTACACACGCACAATTTGTCGGGTGGACTGGTGGCGGGTTGGATGCCGGACGACCAGGCTGACTAGCCAACCGACAAGCCAAGTTGGTCGTGAAGCGCCTCCAAATGTTTAATTTATCGGACCACCGATAAATTAGTCCCGACAAAACGCATCGTTTGTAGGGGCTTTAAGATTACAGGCGCGGCGTTCTTAGCACCCCTGACAGAAACGTAATATTGCGGGCACGGCACAAAGTGTCAAGAGCGGTAGCCTACGAACTATAGTATTCATGTCGAAAGGCGGGGTGATGGGAAGCATGGAGGGGGCGATAGGGTCCGGCTAAGCGCAGCGGCAGCACGACGGCGGGTAGACGAAGTACGCGTTGCTGCGGAGAACTATCAGGTTCCTTTGCCTTCTATAGATTGCCTGATACGTACAAAGCAATGAAGGGAATGTAAAATGCAAAGCAGTAAACATTCCAAAGATCGGTTTTAACACTACAGTGCTTTACTAGGCATGGTCCTGTTTGAGCTGGTATGCCGTTGGCTTACACTTTCAAACTGACTTACTCATTCAGTCAGAGGGGGACCTACAGTTTAACGTGGGTTCCGAACCACAGTGCTACTCAAATGACATAAATTATTTGGTTCAGAGGCACGCGAGATCTACCCATAGAACGAAGGAATTAAAAGTCGAAGGAAAGGCTGGCATACTTAGCCTGCACATACCAAATGTGCCAACTCTCCACATCTAAAAAGGCGTTGAAGGAAATGACCAAAGCACTAAGGGAGGCTTCCAGCAAATCTGTGATAATCGTAAACGAAGCCTAGTCTGAATACTTCCTCAATTCCTTATGACACGTGAGCAAAGTCAGACAGCTGAACATCTACAGTCACTACAAGCAAGAGTCTAGTCCTACAAGGCAGTAGACGAGTTTAAATGCCCCTGGGCACTTTTCACAGAGAACTCGTCATATGAAGCAGAGATTAATGCCAAAATAGAAGCAGGAAACCGATCTTAACACGGCTGATTCGGTCCTGATGTCTCTACAGACAGTTCTAGATTCGAGTGCACAAAACCCAGATCCAGCCTGTTTATACTATTCTCAGAGTATCCGGTAAAGGAAAAAAAAAAATCGGTGGCTCCTCGTTTTTGAGAGAAAAGTACTTGGTAACATTTCGGCCCCGTTTCGGACGTAAACACACGGGAATGGCGGATCAGGCGCAACCAAGAGTTTGAGGAATTCCACGAGGATCTGAAACAGCCATCAGTAGACGTAGACAGACGGCAGATAGCACCAGTGGCTACGTTTCAATGGAAAAATATTGTAGCGGTGTGCGGTCCACTGGGCATGATTACATAAAAAATTAAAAAACGGATTGTTGTCAGTTTGTGTGTGAAACCGGATTTTAACATGCTGGTGACACTGCGTCAGCTGCTCCACACTTCATGCTACATTCAGCAGGAGTGACGGCGGCTAGAGACAGGTTGAGGCATAGACGATCACAGCAGTACTTCGGGAAGTGTCCTAGGTGAGCGACGTACAATTGGCCACGTCTGAATTCAAACTAGTTTGAATCTTGGAGCTCTCAGGCATTTTGGCAAAGTACTTGAACGCAATCACAGAACGATATGGAATACTTTTCAGCCTTTTTCAAGAAATATTTTGGATGATATCTCTGAAAGAATGGACAACAAAACTACATTCGTATGCATCCCCCAACAGGCGAATGTGATACGCTCGATCCCTCGCGGGAATAGAATCAATGCTACGAGCAAGAAGAAGTAACGGGTAGGAGGGCTACGGTCATTATATGCGTGTTGAGCATTTGGGAGAAACCTTGTACTGAACGATGCTGCAGCTAATTGACCAAAACTAAACTAATTAGCCAAGATAATACTTACACGAATATCGGCAATGAAAACGGAAGCAAGCATGGTCGCAGGTTGACAGTCACTTACCTGAAAACAAAGAAAAAAACATTTTAATGGGCATTTTGAGATATTTCACTTCTTGAAAACAGCTCTTAAGAATCACATTAGAAATCAAAATTACTTAAGTAAGAAATAATGACATTTCAGATGAATAAATATCAATACAGAATATGTGGTACGATGCTTTGCTTACTGTCAACTTCGTTGCTGCGCATCAGCCAACAATGCGTGAAATCCTTACCAGGAAACCTGACTACCGAACATATACACGAAATAAATTTCTGTACATAAAAACGATGTTAGAAATGTACGTCTTGTCATCAGCTCATCATAGACTCTCACGAAAAAGGGCGTACTCTTGCATTAGTCTGATCTGGTTTAGCGAAACTACTGACTGGACGGAATGAGGTGTAGCGCCTTTACATTCGCACATACAGCAGTTTAAAAATACAAGTAGTTTAACTCGGAGGTAAGGCATTGCACAGGTGTGTTACGAGCACGTAAAGTGCCAAGTAGTGAAAGCAGTGGTCTATCGCAGAACTAGGAGCCAAAACAATGTAATTTTGCAATATAGTTGTTTTCAGGTTACAATAGGGCTTATTATTTCCGATTTTATGAATTTGTTAGTGTGACTAAAGGTGTGAATGCGAAGTAATATGACAAACGAACAAAATCCTGTTTTGTAACGCAGTATTTGATTGCGTCAGAATTTTATGTCGACAGCCTAAATGAGAGGCACAGAGGAGATATCTTGTAAAGTGTAATTCGCCATTCCATCGTACTGGAAGAATGAAAACATAATACAAAAATTCCTTTGTTAAATGATGAAAGTATTTCGATATTTATGGTTTTCTGAAATGGCCCATTTGTCCGTCCTTATTTGGAGCGTTCCTGCCCAATGTCGGATCCTTATCAGTTGGGTTTTGACGGAAGCCATCGAAAGAGTCCAAAGAAGGGCCTCCCGTTTTGTATCGTGACGATTAAGGGGAGATAGCGTCACGGCAATGGTACAGCATCTGGGATGGGAATCATTACAACAACGGCATTTATCGGTGCGGCGTACTCCACTTATGAAATTCCAATCATCAACATTCTTCTCTGAATGCGAGGATTCAAATTCAAATGTTGGTACATCTATGGAAAACTGCGTGGTCATAAAAATGTTCAAATGTTTGTAAATCTATCGGACCAAACTGCGTGGTCAGCAGTCCGTAGCTTACAAACTACTTAAACCTAGGTAAACTAACCTACGGACAAACACACACACCCATGCCCCAGGAAGGACTCGAACCTCCACGGCGAGCAACCGCGCGCTCCGCAGCGAGACGCTTTAGACCGCTTGGCTACTCCACCGCGGCAATGCGAGAATATATTGTTTACTGCCACCTACATAGGTAGAACTGATCATCAGAATAAAACACTATACATCAGATCTAACAGAGATTCAGGTGTTCTTTCTTCCAGCGCGCTATTGGAGAATGGAATCGCAGATGAATAGTATAATGGTGGTTTGATGAACCTTCTGCCAGGCACTTAAATGTGATTTGCAGAGTATCCCTGTAGATGTAACAGCACTGAACCCGAGTGTAGGAACAATCACTACGTTCACATGCAACACGTTTTCCGGAAGACGAGAACCTATTTTCGTAAACCGATTTTCGCTGTTGTGATTACATGGCATAACCTAAATCGGATTTTCTAGCCCACTTAAAATGGCGGCTGAAAACCAGCAGATTCAGTTCCTGATTTAGTCACTACAATCGCTAGTTTTCTTTACTTAAATACACACATTCATGCTCGCTCTAATGTCTATACTTTTATTTCACTCTGTCCTTATGTGCTGAAAATTCTCAATAAAAACACACAATCTGACAAGCCAAGAACACTTCAACATCAGTTGCCTGTATATGGGCACGAAAATTGATCGTGGAAATGGAAAACCGCTTTACAGAAGTGGATTTCCAGAATCGATTTTGGAGTGTTTACATGACCAAGCAAAAGCGGAATTGGGAAATTGGTTTACGAAATCACGTTTTGGGAGCCTATGTAAACGTGGTGAATATAACAAGTTTAAGTATATCCAACCATGTAAAAGTCCAGCAAACCAGTTAGTAAAAAGACTAGTCTTTAGATGTGTATAGTGCCGCTAATTTGCGCTAGAATTTGTCGTCCACTTTCGCCGCTTACGCAGTCTAGTGGACAGCATGGTGGGTTGACACGCTGTGGGTTCCGGGTTTGATTCCCGGTCAGGTCGGAGATTTTCTCCGCTCGGGAACTGGGTGTTGTGGCGTCGTCGTCATCCACCCCGTTTACATGGGATCCCAAAAACTGATTTCGTAAACCGATTTCCCGAAGCCGCTTTCGGTTGGTCATGTAAACACTCCAAAATCGATTCTGGAAATCCACTTCTGTAAAGTGGTTTTCCAGTTCCACAATCGATTTTCGTGCCCGTGTAAACGCAACCGTTTTTCAAGCGTTCTTGGCTTGTCAGATTGTGTTTTCTTGTAATGAATTTTCGGCACATATGGACAGAGTGACATTGTCTATCGTGAAATAAAATTAAAAATATTAGAGTGAGCATGAATGTGTATTTAAGTAAAGAAAAATAACGACTGTGCTGACTAAATGAGGAGCTGAATCAGCTGTTTTTCAGCCACCATATTAAGTGGGATAGGAAATCAGCTTCAGGCTGTGATATGTAAACGACAGCGAAGAACTGTTTACGAAAATCTGTTTTCGTCTTCCGGAAGATGAGTTGCATGTAAACGTAGTTATTGACGCCAAAGTCGCCGAAGTGGCGTCAGGTAAAAAGACTAGCCCCAAGCAGGCTGAACGCAACCCCAGGTCTAACGGCCGTAAATGCCACGCGATCATAAGTACTGGGAAGTCACAGTCAGAATTATCAACACATTGCCTTTTTGATTATCAGCCAGCCCACAGCAAACTCAAATCAAGGAAAAGCATTCTGCATGCAACGACGGAGCTCGACAAATCACCACAACTGACCAGGCTGGAGATGTCGAGAGCAAAGATCGGGACCTTCGTGGCTGGATGACCTCACAGGAAGCCCTCCCACCTGGCTATGAGGCCTGTATGACCTGGAAGTCCCTCAACAGACTGCGGACCAACGTAACAAGATCCAAAGTCAACATGAGAAGGTGGGGCCTCTCTGATGCAGCTGTCATGTGCGAGTGTGGAAAAGAACAAACCACCAAGGATCTGCTACAGGTTTGTCCAGCCTGCTGTACCTTGCAGGACCTGACTGGTGCTACCCGCGATGCGTGTGATGTAGCCAGATTTTGGGCTAGCATAGTTTAATGTTTAATCCTGGGGAAAAGATCTTTAACTGTTACCATTGTTACTTGTAAATATGTGTACTATTAATAGCTAATTTGTATTTATAGTTATTGATCTTCATGTCGTGTGTGTGTGTGTTTCATGTCGTGTGTGTGTGTGTTTCATGTCGTGTGTGTGTGTGTTTCATGTCGTGTGTGTGTGTGTTTCATGTCGTGTGTGTGTGTGTTTCATGTCGTGTGTGTGTGTGTTTCATGTCGTGTGTGTGTGTGTTTCATGTCGTGTGTGTGTGTGTTTCATGTCGTGTGTGTGTGTGTTTCATGTCGTGTGTGTGTGTGTTTCATGTCGTGTGTGTGTGTGTTTCATGTCGTGTGTGTGTGTGTTTCATGTCGTGTGTGTGCTTCATGTCGTGTGTGTGTGTGTGTGTGTGTGCTTCATGTCGTGTGTGTGTGTGTGTGTGTGTGCTTCATGTCGTGTGTGTGTGTGTGTGTGTGTGCTTCATGTCGTGTGTGTGTGTGTGTGTGTGCTTCATGTCGTGTGTGTGTGTGTGTGTGTGCTTCATGTCGTGTGTGTGTGTGTGTGTGCTTCATGTCGTGTGTGTGTGTGTGTGTGCTTCATGTCGTGTGTGTGTGTGTGTGTGTGTGTGCTTCATGTCGTGTGTGTGTGTGTGTGTGTGTGCTTCATGTCGTGTGTGTGTGTGTGTGTGTGTGTGTGCTTCATGTCGTGTGTGTGTGTGTGTGTGTGCTTCATGTCGTGTGTGTGTGTGTGTGTGTGTGCTTCATGTCGTGTGTGTGTGTGTGTGTGTGTGTGCTTCATGTCGTGTGTGTGTGTGTGTGTGTGTGCTTCATGTCGTGTGTGTGTGTGTGTGTGTGTGCTTCATGTCGTGTGTGTGTGTGTGTGTGTGTGCTTCATGTCGTGTGTGTGTGTGTGTGTGTGTGCTTCATGTCGTGTGTGTGTGTGTGTGTGTGTGCTTCATGTCGTGTGTGTGTGTGTGTGTGTGTGTGTGCTTCATGTCGTGTGAGTGTGTGTGTGTGCTTCATGTCGTGTGTGTGTGTGTGTGTGTGTGCTTCATGTCGTGTGTGTGTGTGTGTGTGCTTCATGTCGTGTGTGTGTGTGTGTGTGCTTCATGTCGTGTGTGTGTGTGTGTGTGCTTCATGTCGTGTGTGTGTGTGTGTGTGCTTCATGTCGTGTGTGTGTGTGTGTGTGTGCTTCATGTCGTGTGTGTGTGTGTGTGTGCTTCATGTCGTGTGTGTGTGTGTGTGTGCTTCATGTCGTGTGTGTGTGTGTGTGTGCTTCATGTCGTGTGTGTGTGTGTGTGTGCTTCATGTCGTGTGTGTGTGTGTGTGTGCTTCATGTCGTGTGTGTGTGTGTGTGTGCGCTTCATGTCGTGTGTGTGTGTGTGTGTGCTTCATGTCGTGTGTGTGTGTGTGTGCTTCATGTCGTGTGTGTGTGTGTGTGTGTGTGCTTCATGTCGTGTGTGTGTGTGTGTGTGTGTGCTTCATGTCGTGTGTGTGTGTGTGTGTGTGTGTGCTTCATGTCGTGTGTGTGTGTGTGTGTGCTTCATGTCGTGTGTGTGTGTGTGTGTGCTTCATGTCGTGTGTGTGTGTGTGTGTGCTTCATGTCGTGTGTGTGTGTGTGTGCTTCATGTCGTGTGTGTGTGTGTGTGCTTCATGTCGTGTGTGTGTGTGTGTGCTTCATGTCGTGTGTGTGTGTGTGTGCTTCATGTCGTGTGTGTGTGTGTGTGCTTCATGTCGTGTGTGTGTGTGTTTCATGTCGTGTGTGTGTGTGTTTCATGTCGTGTGTGTGTGTGTGTGTGTGCGTGTGTGTGTGTGTGTGTGCGTGTGTGCGTGTGTGTGTGCGTGTGCGCGTGTGTGTGTGTGTGTGTGTGTGCGTGTGTGTGTGAATCATGTCGCGCGTGTGTGTGTGAATCATGTCGCGCGTGTGTGTGTGAATCATGTCGCGCGTGTGTGTGTGAATCATGTCGCGCGTGTGTGTGTGAATCATGTCGCGCGTGTGTGTGTGTGTGAATCATGTCGCGCGTGTGTGTGTGTGTGAATCATGTCGCGCGTGTGTGTGTGTGTGAATCATGTCGCGCGTGTGTGTGTGTGTGAATCATGTCGCGCGTGTGTGTGTGTGTGAATCATGTCGCGCGTGTGTGTGTGTGTGAATCATGTCGCGCGTGTGTGTGTGTGTGAATCATGTCGCGCGTGTGTGTGTGTGTGAATCATGTCGCGCGTGTGTGTGTGTGTGAATCATGTCGCGCGTGTGTGTGTGTGAATCATGTCGCGCGTGTGTGTGTGAGAATCATGTCGCGCGTGTGTGTGAGAATCATGTCGCGCGTGTGTGTGAGAATCATGTCGCGCGTGTGTGTGAGAATCATGTCGCGCGTGTGTGTGAGAATCATGTCGCGCGTGTGTGTGAGAATCATGTCGCGCGTGTGTGTGAGAATCATGTCGCGCGTGTGTGTGAGAATCATGTCGCGCGTGTGTGAGAATCATGTCGTGTGTGTGTGTGTGTGTGTGTGTGTGTGTGTGTGTGTGTGTGTGTGTGTGTTTCATGTCATGTTTTGTACAAGATGCTTCTCAGGTCAGGCGTGGAAGGGACGGCAAAGAAAATCACCGTGAGAGAATATTTTGCGCAGCACTACAGGAAACCGCGCCGTCGCAGGGAGATGCGAACCCAGGGCTTGTTGTACAAGAGCACAACGCTACAGCTGGCCCGTTCGGTGGTTAACCGCAGTGCACGACGCCACGTAAACAACTCCAGCTCAGGCCGGTGGAAGCCACGTGGCTGACTCATTGCCACTGCGCCCTTTCCCAGAAACCCCGCCTTCCTCATTACTGTCGTCTGCCTCATCGTGTGCCCGCCAGTGGAGAACCGCTCGCCGTACGCTGCCGTGAAACGCTATCGCCGCCGACGCGTCTGATCGATACCCGCCGAGTGAATTGGAAATTATCGCCGGCGCAACGTTTCATCAGCCATGGAAAATAAAACCTGCCAGCGTTAACAATGCTAATTTATGCGATGTGTAGCCGGCGGAGAGGGGGGGGGGGGGCGGGCGGCTCAGCTTATTGCGAGTACCAGATTACTGCCGACAGCCAGCTGTAATGAAAAATCTATCCACCGAACAACAAAAAACGCGTATGGCACCGCCACATTTATTTTTTATCGTGTGAAAATACGTTAAGAGTTGTCGAAATAAACACGCAGTGTCAGAAGCGACAAAAACACTGCACGTAACAACGAACAATGGATGAAATGTGAAATGTATTAACATGCATATGACCTGTATTTCAGGGCTAGGTGACTTTCGACCAAAAACTGTCGAAGTGAAGCTCAATTTCGAATAGGATTCAGGAGCTCTTCGGCAATGCTTGAACATTGCACTCTAGAAGTTGGACAGTAGTTTCTTCTCGTCCGAACTCTGAGCCAGATCATCTGATATAAGGCGGCCAACCGTCCCGGATTCTGCGGGACAGTCCCGCATTTGGACTCGTTGTCACACATTGGGATAATAACTGAAAATGTCCCGCAAAATGGAAAAAGCGACCCGTATTTCCGCATTCCAGTAAATTTATAGTTGTATACGGCACTCTATGTCATTGTCACACTGCTTACAAAGTTACAAACCGTACTATTTTAAAATGACAAATTTGCTAGCAGAAGCTGTTTTTGTTTTAAGCTAGTACTGCACTGGTGATACGATGGCTTTTCAATTTGTTTTTGACATTTTCTGTGCCTTCTTAAGAAGGTTTCATTAAGTGTAATGGAATACTTTTCGGAGCGGGAGGTGGCAAACATGACGTAATATTATCACAGTAAATATGAAAGTACTTAGAATCTGATATGCAAATAAAATATCAGCATTCATCTTAGTTCCTTCAGGAATAAGTTGCGCAATTCTGAAAATGCGACAACGAAAGTGAGTGAGCATTGCATTTAGTAAGACAAAATCTGCACTTCATCGAAAGATCTATTATAATGTAGTTCACATTTAATTCGGGGTTATTGCAAAACGTAATACTTTGCGCGGAGTTAGCAAATTATGAAACAGTCCGGAGTACGATACTGTAAGAAATGGAACAAACAGAAGTAGTACTGACAACGAAGGTGATCGGAAAAATGTAACGGACGAAGAATATGTAAAAATTGTCAGATTCTAAAACCCAAAATAGGATCATATAAAATATTTATGGAGTGTAAATAAAGATTTAAAATGAAGGAAAAATGTCAGGTTAGATACGTTATTTCAGAAGTAAATGGGTACGCCTACTCTGCTGGCCTAAATTTCTTTCCTAGTTTCAGAATAGTTGGCACAATGAGTCACGTGATCTTGGTCTTAACATCCACAAAATGTCCTGCATTGAGTTTTGAAAAAGTTGGCCGCCTTAATCTGATAATACTTAGCTGTTCGTCTCACATTAGGTTCTTACCGGTCTGCAACTAGATTGTTCAGAATCTCATACATTCCGCTCCTATGTTTTCGAGAAACTTCTCCCATTGTTGTTTGTTCCCCTCTTTTACCATGTTTGTATTGATTTGTCGTGGTGTATTACTGTTATTTCCAATTGCGTGCAACAAGCTCCTAGATGTAACCCATTCCCACATTATTATTTCGGCTTTGAAAAAATAAAATGAACGTTTTCTGTATTAATACTATGCACTAAACATCAAAAATGTCCTTTAACTGATCGAACAATAACATTTCATGTCAGGTTTTTTCATGCACAACTCTCACATTTGCATGAAGGGAAATTATTACATCGGTAGATATTTCGTTGATAGCACTGTCAGATCAGTAATGCTTGCGTAGTCTTCACCATAGACGAAAGGAAGGACAGTTCATTGCTAAAATAAAACACGAACCGCACTCTTAGTAACAACCACGTACAGACAACGCAACATGACCTACAATTCAGAGACATTTATGTCTCTGAAGTGGATACATGGCCTACCAAGCAGCAAAATGTCATAAGCATTATTCATCAAAAACAAGGCGACTTCAAGTTTTGATACACACAATATTGTGTAAAGCAGCTTTTAATATGTTGTTGTCCAGGAACAACACTGCAAATGAAATCATCAGTATGCTGTTTGGGTTTACAGACACAGGATGGGCCGAAAATGAAAACTATTTTTGATCTCGCAAAATCGTTTTTGCCGCTCAGAAAATTGTGTCTTCTCCATGGCTTGCTCTTTGTAGGCTTCCTGCAACATTTCGAATGTTTGTGCTGGCGTTTTATCAATAATAACGCAAAATTATATTGCTCGCGATGCTACAACTTCAGATCCCGTATGGTACAGTATACGCGCCCTTACACTCTTCCTGCTTCCCTCCAACTGCCCACCTCTAAGCGATTGATTTGTCTGGTTTTAAGTCACTAAAGGTCAGATCTCTCCTTTGACAAATACTACTCACTGTTTTGTCAAACAAAAGTAAAAACTAAAAACTATACCTCATTTGTGAGAAAATCGATATCTTCGTCTATTTCAATTCCGTAAACAAACCATTTCATTCTCTGAGTCAAAACATGTTTTTCAGTTTCTCTTTAAGTTCCCCCGACATATTTTTAAATTCCCCCATAATTCCCGATTTCCAGATTGGGGGCAACCCTGGTTAACTTCTCTAGACATTCACTAAACGCATGCCAGAGGATTTCGCGTGATTCACTGCCCGAAACCCCTACCATTCACTGTCCCGCGTTTCTTCTCTACACGCCACCTCAAGCGTCGCCTAGCACTCTTCAGTTTATGGCTCTTGAGCCAATATTTTACTCCAGTCTTTGAAATGCCCTTTGGCTATTTTTCTAGCTGGACTGTTGTTGACGCTCTATTTACCGGGAATTTCAGAAGTAACATTTTTACTGGACAGACTAATCAGTCAATCGAACACCGGAAATTAGAATTCCGCCCGATATGAAGTACCGTTCCGTTAATTACTGAAGTGACTGCCAGATGGAAGTTGTGTATCTGCTTTTTTTTTTTCTCTCGTAAACTTAACCAAAACGAAACTGACTGCGCATATTAAAGGTGTTCAGATAATAAGGAGAACTGATTAGACAGTTTTATATTTTCGTCTACATCAACGTTAACCATTTCAGGACAGCTCCCGTTAGATTCGATGTACTTATGCCATCACTTTTTGAAAACCCAGCACACTTTTGGAAAACACTTTGCGATAGCTTCTAACTCTTTCTCCGCGATGCGCGTTTAATCTCAACCAAAATTGTAAAACGACGGCGCTTCGACGTTTTCATCTTTTTAGGAGCACAGAAGTCTCGTTTTATGACTATAGACTCGGGGACATCACTACACTAATGTTTACCGCCAAAACTTCACGAACAAACAACTATGTTTGTGCATATGCATTATTATGGTACAGAAAACAAGAATTGTTTCACCACAAATGCAAGCGTTCCGTTCGAATTGCTTTACGCAAACGGCTTTGAGTGGTTGTATACACAGGTTCAGAATAAAGAAATGGATAAAACACCCTAAGAGGAATCGTCAACTTAGCATTGGAAGGGGTAAAAAGCGTAGAGGGATACCGAGGGACGAATACAGTAAGCAGATTCAAAAGGATGTAGCTTGCAGTACGTATTGTCAGATGAAGAGGTTTGCACAGGACAGGGTAGTGTGGACAGCTGCATCAAACCAATCTGCGGACTGAAGACAACAACAACAATAACACCAGCAGCAGCAGCAGCAAGACCAACATATTTGTACCAAACAGAAGTCAATAGATCAAGCTAAAGAGAAAACGATCATACCTGCAATAAATTTGATCTGTGAATGAAAATGGAATTAGAAAAAAAAAAATACTGTATAAGCTTCGGAAAGAACTGGAAGTATATAGGGATTGGAAAGTAGGAGAGTTGACGATAGCAAGACCGTATTGCGTAAGATTGCGCGCTGCCACTTCCGAATGACATATCATAGGAAGATACCAGGGGGGGGGGGGGGGGGTGTAAATTTGACTCGCGCACTTTGCTTCTGTGACGTCACCTGGCAGGAAGCGCCGAGCAGTTACCGCAGTACCCTTATGAAACGTGCAAGCGGGAAGTTGTGTTTTGCGCTCGCTCGTTTCGTGACCTGTTAAATGTTCGGATAGAAAGTAGCTTTCTTGTAATAGGGAACAATTTTTCCATATATCGGCTGCTAAGTTTGCGTTGTGACTAAAGTTTCCTTTATCTAATATATAAAAATGAAGGCCTATGTTTGTCCGTATGCTATGCCTGTGAATGTCATTCAGTCGATTGCGATAAAACTTCAACTTTTTGCATGAACTAGTGTCACGGTTATAGGCATAGTAAAATTTCGAAATTTGCACTCTAAGGGAGTGAAATCATGATATATAAAACAGAACCACATTTTCTCTATGTCTGTCCGTCCAACCTTCTATAACTCGAGAACTACTGACTTCAAAACTTCAAATGTTTGTAAATCTGTCGGACCAATCTGCGTGGTCATCAGTCCGTAGCTTACAAACTACTTAAACCTAGGTAAACTAACCTAAGGACAAAACACACACACACACACACACACACACACACACACACACACACACACACACACACACACTCATGCCCCAGGGAGGACTCGAACCTCCACGGCAAGCAACCGCGCGCTCCGCAGCGAGATGCTTTAGACCGCTCGGCTACTCCACCGCTGCGAGAATTACTGAACGTATCGTGATGAGGTTTCTTTTAAATTGTAGGTTTCACAAAGGTCTAAAAATAAGTCCCTGAGAGCATATGTGTAACTTTTACGAGTGAAGCATATGTACCATTTTTGTCTCTTAAGGAGCTGGCGCCGGATGGCTTCAGACTACATAAATGGTGATTGTGGGAAATCTATAAAAGACATGTGCTCTCCGGGACTTTATTTTAGATCTTTATGAACTCTAAACAAAAATAATGGAATGCGGTCTTAGAAAGTCAGGCGATGCTGAGGGAATTGGATTAGGTAACTAAACAGTGAAGGTGGTAGACGAGTTTTGTTTCTTGGGTAGTAAAATAACATGCGATGGTCGCAGTACAGAGTATATAAAATGCAGAATGGCAATGGGAAGAAAAGCATTTTTGAAAAAGAGAAATTTGCTAACATCGAATATTAATTTAAGTGTAAGGAAGTCTTTTCTGAAGGCATTTGTGTGGAGTGTTGCCTTGTACGGGAGTGAAACATGGACGATAAGCAGTGCGGATAGGAAGAGAATAGAGGCTTTTGAAATGTGGTGCTACAGAAGAATGCTGAAGATTAGGTGGATAGATCGCATAACTAATGAAGAGGTACTGAACAGAATTGGTGAGAAAAGGAATTTTTGGCATACCCTGACCAAAAGAAGGGATCGCTTGGTAGGACAAAATTAGACATCGAGGAATCTTAATTTTAGCATTGGAGGGTAGTGTGTGGGGTAAAAATCGCAGAGGGAGACCAAGAGACGCGTATAGTAAGCAGATTCAAGTGGATGTGGGTTGCCGTTCTTATGAGGAGATGAAAAGGCTTGCTCAGGATAGAGTAGGGTGGAGAGCTGCATCAAACCAGTCTCCGGACTGAAGACCATAACAACATGAGCTCTACAATTTAAAAAACCATCACGGTACGTTCAGTGGTTCTCGAGTGAAAGACGTTTAAATATTACCCGTGCCAAGTCGAGGGGCGGGACGGGTTAGCTAGTTATTAACAATGTTTGAAGCTTTTCTTTTTCAGTCTTTTGTATGTTAGTATACAGACATATTAATCACAAGTATGTTCCACCGCTTAAAAGCAATGTTTTTGTCGAATGAGAAAAGAAAAGCCTTATAATACAGCGTCTTGCTGCCGAGTGACGTAGTACAGCGCTAACCAATGGCAGCAATAATAATAATTTCGTGTGGCTCATTGGCCTGGTGCAAGTCTTTCAATTGGACGCCACTTCGGCGACTTGCGTGTCCCTAGCCTACCCCAGTTATCCAACCGGGGAAAGGGGACCTACAGCTTAAAGTGGAATCCGAGCCACATGTCGTTTCTCGCGACTCACATCGTTGAGAGGTGAAGGATGGGTTAAAACGCAGACTGAAAAAATCCGAGGTCCGACCGGGAATCGAACCCGCGACCCTTCGGTTTCCAGTCGAGCGCTTTACTTCATGACCACCGGGCCCGACACCAATGGCAGTGATGAAGCCCAAACTGGTATACCTTTCTAGTCTACGTACGTACCTTGGGAAGATACGGCTGTGTCCGTGTCTAAAAAGGTCGTGAAGATAGCGGCGTGGTGATGCGAGTAAATAAACAGACGACGGCCGTTTAATAAATGCAGAGAGCGAGGTGAGCTGGCATACCTAATGCGCGCGCGTCAGCCGCTGCCACCTGTGGGTCTGGCGCGTGGCGTGGCGTGTTGTGGCTCCCGCGAGGGCGTCGCGCGCGGCAGCTCGACCGACGCCGCCGACGCCACTGGCGGCAGACGCCCGCCCAGGTAGCGTCGCGACGCTCTGGGTCACGGCGCAGGCGCACCGCCGCCGCGGGGATCAATAGGCCCGCGCTGGCCCAAAACCCTACTCCACCTCCCACGCCTCCAGGGGACCGCAGCCTTCCAAAGGTCGCGCCGCCACCGCCGCCGCCTTCTGCATACCGCCGGGAGGCCGCCGTCAACGGCGACGTCATTACAGACTGGACACTAACTTTCAATGGGAAGGGATGCGGCCACCGTCCGACTTCAGAGGTGCCATCCCTGTGGAGTTTTACCTTCCGCAACGCTGACTTTCTTCCGCATACCTCACGGGACGAGGAAGAAATACACCTCAGGCCAATGACTACGGAACTGCTTCCAGAATACAAATACAATTCTTTTAATATCCACAGAATATACGACATCAACTGCGATTGGACAAAGCTGAAAATGTGTATCCAGCCGGGATTCGAACCCGGGTCTCCCGCTTTCGAGGCAGTTGCGCTGACCCCTACACCACTGGGGACACAGTGATCACCGCACCTGCAAGGACTACCTAAGCACGCCTCCCGTCAGATACAAATTCCCAGCTTCGCCCTGCCCACAGTACTCAAATTCGTAGTTATGAACTACTTCCCGTAAGAGTAAGGGCTTCAAACTTTGCCCAGGTGGAGGTGCAGGTGATCATTGTGTCCCCAGTGGTGTAGGGGTCAGCGCAACTGCCTAGAAAGCAGGAGACCCAGGTTCGAATCCCGGCTGGGTACAAATTTTCAACTTTGCCCAATCGCAGTTGATGTCATATATTCTGTGGATATTAAAATAATAACAACTGCAGGATCAGAAGTGACGTCTGTTCTTTCGGAACAGACGCCACATGTAGATAAATACAATTCTGTATGAAATATGTGTTTGAAGGAACTTGCTCCCCCTTGTAGCATAAGTGCACAATAGTCTGTAACAGAGTGAAGAGTTACTAACGATTCGAAAAAACACATGTCGTATCCATTTTCAAGGAGGATCTTTCAACAGATGGGCTGTATCTCTGACAATGTGGCCTGACGTGCGCTAGGATTTTGGTCGGTCTGGCAGTAGTGCGGCTCTCTGTCAAAGGCATGCCTGTGTGGACAAGAAGACAACATTCATCTAAGTGCCCCCATATCTAGTTCTTCCTAGGTCTTGTTTACGGACAGACAGAGCTGCATTTGACACCATCCAAGTTTTCAGAATACAAGTCGATTCCTACATATTACATTTTCTGTCTCCAAATATGTCATAGTACACAAGCATTACCGTATTTGCGCGAATATAGGCCGCACCTAAACTTTTGACAGGAGTTTACAGAGAGAAGAGAAAAAAAAAATCTCGAGTATAGGCTGCAGGTTATTTAATTTTTATTTTATTTTTTATTTATTTATTTTTTGTATAATCTAACTTCATTGTCATCAGAAACAAAATGTTAACGAAATAAAAAAAAAAAAAAATACACCTCAGGCCAATGACTACGGAACTTCTTCCAGAATTAAACCGAGCTAGGTGAAGCAGTGGTAACACACTTGATACGGTTGGTCAGACCCACTTCCAGACATCCATATCAACCATTTACAGCGTAATAATATAGTAAGGACAGTAAACTTTCACTCTGCAGCGGAGTGTGCGCTGATATGAAACGTCCTGGCAGATAAAATTGTGTGCCGGAATCGGGACTCGAACCTGGGACCTATGACTTTCGCGGGCAAGCGCTCTACCGACTCAGCTATCCCGACACGACTCACTATGCCGCCTCAACTTTACCTCCGCCAGTAGCTTGCCTCCTACTATCCAAACTTCACAGAAGCTCTCCTGCGAACCTTACAAGACTAGCACTCCTGGAAGAGACGATATGGTGGAGACATGGCTCAGCCACAGTCTAAGGGATGTTTCCAGAATGAATCTTTCACTCTGCAGCGGAGTGTGCGCTGATATGAAACTTCCTAGCAGATTGCAATTGTAGGAGGCGAGGTACTGGCGGAAGCAAAGTTCTGAGGCGGCATCGTGAGTCGTGTCGGGATACCTCAGTCGTTAGAGCGCTTGCCCGCGGAAGGCAAAGGTCCCAGGTTCGAGTACCGGTTCCGGAAGTTTCATAGTAACGACAGTTTACAACTCACCGCAAAGACGTGGCGACGAGCTGCGATAGGCACATACAAAAGACACACACATACGACACTTTTAGCTATCGGCCATGGCCTCCTTCAGAAAATAGAACACTCACGCAATCACACAGGCACACAACACAGTCATACAACCACCACTTCCGGCTGTCGCACTTCGAAGTCTGCGGACTGAAGACCACAACAACAACAACAACAACAACAACAACGAGACAAATCATCATTGCTGTAAAATCATAGATGTTTTCCCAACCACAAATAAGTGGTTGTAGCTTTGTTTTATTTTATTTTACTTTTTTTAGGAATTAAGGAATACTGTTCAGGGATAGTCACAATTTTTTCCCCTTCAGATTAATATCTACCATGCCATTTGACGTAAACATTCTGATACTTGTATATCCTAATAGCATTATATCCTGTCGGGACTTTCAAGTCCCATGTGATTTTTTTCCCATCAAATAAGGGAAACAGAAGTATGTGAATACACTAATTTGCTTTTATTGACTTTGGTAGTAAAATAACCAAATATGAAGTTGTGTGTTCGAATATTAGGTTAAGCAGGAATGGGTCAAGTTGCTTGCTTACGGAATATCGTCTCATTTATCAGAATACTTTGTGCGATAGCCTCGTATTTAAGTCGTAAACAACTGCTCGCTTAATGAAGGATCTGTACAAAAAAAATGTTCAAATGTTTGTAATTCTATCGGACCAAACTGCGTGGTCATCAGTCCGTAGCTAACAAACTACTTAGACCTAGGTAAACTAACCTAAGGACAATCACACACACCCATGCCCCAGGGAGGACTCGAACCTCCACGGCGAGCAACCGCGCGCTCCGCAGCGAGACGCTTTAGACCGCTCGGCTACTCCACCGCGGCTCTATACGAAAAGACTGGAAAGTTGCACAGGTCACGCCGATATTCCATAAAGGCAATAGGAGCAATGAAATCAATTACGGACCTATATCATTCATAAAGAATTCCAACAAGGTTTAGGAAAATATACTCTGTTCGAAAGTTATTAATTACCTGGAACAAAACGCTCTATTGACCCAACACAACACAGATTCAGGAAGTATCGTTCTTCTGCAAAAACAGTTTCGCTCGTCACTACACGAAGTGATGAGTGGTGACAAGGGAGGTCAGATTGATTCTATGTATTTCCAGATCACTTTCCAAATGGTACCTAACAATGGGCTTTTAATCGAATTGCGTGATGGGGAATATCGTCGGATAAATGTGATTGGAGTTTTCCTGACAGAGGGGCCGCGGTTCGTGGTAATCAATTGAAAGGTATCGGCTGAAAGAGGTGATGCATCACCTTCCTGTGTGGAATACAGATAGGGACAAAAAACTTCATGATATCTACCCTTGTACCTGGCTCATTATAGAAGCAGCACAAAATGAAGTCCTTAGAGACGGTTTCATAAAATGGACTTTCATAATTAAATAAAAAATGAAGTTTTTAGATCTATCGGACTCCACTACTTCGTCATTAGTCCGTAACTTAAAACTACTTAAACTATGGTAAACCTAAGGACAATACAAACAATTTTTTGCCACATTGATGGTTTTGTTTTCTTTCACTAATGTCAAATCACCTGTTTTCACTTTACACGATATAGTATCCATTGATGTCCTGTTCATTTTAAGAAAGAACTGTCACTGTATTCACTACGATATACTTTGTCACTCGGCCACTACAAATCGCTAACTGAAGGATTCCAAGAATGTCCACAGGCTTGACGTTTTCAGCTAACATTTCGACAGACATACCAGGTAGACTTACGCATAATAGTTCGCGATCGGGAGCGCTCCCTTTAGTTCGCGGCCCTTCCGCGAACTAGTTCGCTCTTTTAGTTCGTCCGCTCCCAGTGACGACTGAACGGCGCACAGTGGTTCAGAACGGCCTAATCCCTGGCCAAAAGTCGAAAAGTGAGAATAATAATTTCAAATTTCCCAATTTTATGTTTTTGGGGTCGCTGATTACGAATTTGATAATAGATTCATGATATTTGAAATTCTAAAATGAAAAACAATTTTCTAGAATATATAAATTTCCATTTTATGTGCATAATTCCATACAATGCATCCCATTAGACTGATCCATTGGATTCATTAAAACTGACAATCTGCGTCAGATGCATCCGTTGTACATGTTTCGATTTCTGCTGAGGTTAAGCTACTATATGTGACACACACTCTTCTGGTGTCTCCAGTAGAACTTCTATTACATCAGAAGGTAATGGTGCACTATTTTTAATTTCTGAAAATTAGTTATCAGTGGGTCTGAGGATGCAAGAACCCGACGAAAAACGCCAGACATTGTCTTCTCTCGCGTATATTTTCGAGAAAAATTTTCGCGGTACCGACGAATGTCCTAGTTCTTCGCTTCTTGAGCGTCCTCGGAAAGTTGTCCGATTGACAACACACTCATTTAAATTATCGCGGAGCCATGAATTAAAACGGTATGTATCAATGCTGGCATCTGGTACCAGGAATGTAGCTCAACATATCGTTTCGCGAAGTCTAAGCAATAAACCCTGAACTTGTCGGTATGTATAGCGAAACCGCTCATAATTGTCTGCAAAATTACTTTGCAGCTTGCTACGAATTTTTCGTCCAAATTGAAAATATCTGCTGTTAAGGCAGCATTCTCAAAAAATAAATAAATAAATAAATAAATAAAAATAAATAAATAAATAAAAAATAAGTCGGGCTCTATTGCCGTCGTTTGTACTGCCAAATCCTTGTTTAGGCATATCGATAAGTAAATCTAAAGCAGTTTTAAAATTTCTTTCGTATTTGTTCGTTACGATCTTTAACTACTTTATTTCCATCCATTTCAGTTTATATGCAATATGAAGCATCCATTCCAGAAACCTTACCCACGCGTGTAAGGAAGAAATTCGAAAATTTAGTTTCGAGCTATCACATTTTGTTTGTTCCACCAATTGTAAATTGTTGAAATTTTTCGACGTCAAATTACATAAATAACATCTATGTACAGATTTAGAGTCAGTAATACCATTTCTCATGTTTACATCTATCATTGTAAACGGTAAGTCATATTTCACTTGAACGTTAGTACCCTCCGTTACCATAGTGAATGTGACGAGAGATGCTATCTACTTATCAATGATATTTTTTTCATCAACAGTTGACTGACGGTTTCTTTCAAAACTTGCAATCTCAGTGGTCTGCAGTAACAGAATGAAGAAGGACTTTGGATCATCCAAACATATTTGTAAACATATTTCTGTAAAAATGGTCATTACGGTGGGAATTTTATTTAAAATCTTTATTCACAATGCTACACCGTTGCAATAATATACCGTACTTATCTCCTCAATACTTTAGAAAGAGGTAGAAATCATCTACAAAAAACCCTTCATACGTGGGACCTTTAAAGCCTCAGGTATAGGAAGTTGAGGGGAGAGTATCGCCATTAAGTCACAGTGCGTAATGCGCACGACAGCGTGCACAGTAACACTAAAATATTTATTATTCTAAATGGGCAAATTTCGAGCAGCTAATTCTTGAACATATCATTAATAGATAGTTCAACAATCATGTCCCTGTCAATTCCAGCGTTAAAATGTGTTAAAATTTTTTTTGTATCGACACAAATGTATTTCTAAAGAAGCGAAAAAACATAATAATCACGATTACCTTTAGTATAACGTTTCATAAACAACATACATTTTCGAACATTGAAGTACATAAACTGTTTCTACATACCTTCGTAAACATTTTCCTTTTTGGAAAATTGGAATCGGACGCTTCGTTGTAAAATTCTGTATGATTTTCTGAAGCACTGTATAACTGGACACTGACGCGTCGCGAGTGTGTTTCTACGAGAGGCAACTAGCGACCGTCGCAGGGAAGCAGGTGTACAATATTGTGACCTCTGCTAATGAGATCTGAGAGCCCCAAAACCTCCTTAACAAGAATCCATTCCAAAAACATTGATCTTTCAACCTTCATTTTTCGACTTTTGGCCAGGGAATCGGCCGTTCTGAACCACTGTGCGGCGTGGTCTGCGCATGCAGATGGAGGGAGAAGTTCCCCCAACTAGCTGCTTCATGTGCTTGCTGCTTGAGCCGCTAACGATATCACGCAAACCAAAAGAAACAGTTTGTTGATAATTTCTCGCGCTTAAGTTTAGAGTTATCTCTATATCTTGGCATTATGGAATTTATTAGTCAAATATTGCAGAGTGCAGAATACTTCATAGCAGAAATTTTGTAGCACTGAAGTATCTAATCTAGCAGGCAGACGCTCACCTCGAAATGGCTCATCAGCAGAAGGCAAACACGTGATTTTTAATTTTGCTACGCGCCCTCTCGCTATTGCCCGTCGGTCTTCGGAAAAGAATCCAACAAACTATAAAGCGAGATACTTTTGGCATAATCATCCGCTGCTCCTAGTTCGTCCGCTCTCTTTGGCTTTTGCTACCGCTACTAAAAGAGCTTTTTTTATGTCGACTTTTTTATATAATGAATCAGTGTTGCCAAAGCGTGTGCTATTACCCGTATTTTTGGGCAATTTGATGTGACTACTTAGGCAAATAAACCACTTATTTACACGAATGGGTGATACAATGGTATTGAACTACTTTGCATACAGAGTACTCGTAGTACTTTATTTTTAAAATAGATTTCTTGTGGCAGTGTACTATGAAACTACAGCTGAGCTACATCTCAGCTCGAAATGAAGGTTCCTGGCAGAAGGGAATCACGCGATTGTGGGCGCTCTCGCGTCCTCTCGCTGTTCCTCGTCAGTCCTTCAGAAAAGGAGCGGACGAACTAAGAGGCGAGGGATCTGCGAACTAGTTCGCGTAGTTCGCCTGTGGGAGCGCTCTTCCGAACTAGTCCGTTCGCGAACTACACAAGACTAATACCAGGCAGATACCTTGCTTTTTGTTCGCATATAACTCGCGGATATCTGCGTCCCTCACAATTGAATCGGTCGGTGGAGAAAGGAACTAAGTCACTTTTTTGTACTTTTCAGGAGAGACAAAAAACTGTTTTATTGTTAAACTATTTAACAGATTGCATTGAAATTTTCGACATTTGCTGTACTCTAACCATACATACTGTGAATGGAAATAATTTTTATATATTCTACAAAGTATCTTCTGAAAAAAAAATTGAAATTTGTAACATAGTTCCTTTCTCCAGTCAACGAAGGAATTAGTACTTTTCGAGAGTATAATACATTTAAAGATACACATTTCTGGATTAAAGCTCAAATTTATTAGCAAATTATCTTCAGCTGAACATGAAAACAACTTTTTAATAGAAAGTTCGGAATAGTTCATATCACAGTGAGTTATCAATTGAAGTTAGCCATTTCGAAATATCCCCATAAAAAATCTCAGTGTCTTCTCCATGAATGTATTTTATCAGTTCCCGAAAATATCTTCATTTTTTTTTTTTAATATTGATTCGCACCTTGTAATTTTCATGAAAGTTTTTCCTGTAGAAGTCGTATTTCACATTTACGTCTGGATATTTCTTAAGGAACATTTCGTGCAAAGTTTTCAGATCTAAGCTTGCATCTAGATATTTCATTTCCTTCCCAGCATAGTAAGTTTCTTTGAGTGGGAGAGATGTGATACTGGGTACTATCAAATTTATTACATTTTCCGGAATTTTTGTTATGCATGGATTTCTTCCACACATGTCCTTTTGACATTTAGAAAGACGGTATTCAGTCACAACACTCAACAATAATCGTGATACCTGACCAAGTTGGCGCCAAATTACTGTTTTGTTGCGCTTTCTAAATCTGCATGCCGCAGACCAACGCCATCTAGCATGTAGCTAGTGTAGTACAAGCTCACTGACAGTAAAATCTACTGATGGGATGCGACGTGCGGCGGAGAAAAACATTGTTAAAATTTCACCTTTTTTGTTTCTTCTTTTTTTTTTTTATTTGATGTTTAACGGCGCTTTCCAACTGCTAGGTTATATAGCGACGACCTACATATAATTTACACTAACTTAACCAATGGACGAACACAACATTCGTACCCAAGGGTGAGATTCGACCCCCGGCGAGAGCGATCTCGCTCACCGTGGTATGATGCCTTAGTGCGCTCGGCCATTTCCGTATGAGTGCAGTAGTGATGCATTTTTTAGTTAAATACTTACATAACAATTTCTTCAGTACATTTTAGAAAACGATTTGGAGGAAGTATATCCAAAAGTTTATATAACAATCACAATCATCCCCCGTTCCAGTCAGTACAGCTTCGGCCGAGAGAAGCTTCACAAAGTTAAAATTGATTAAGACTAACTTGAAAAGCACCATAATCCAAGAAAGAATCTCTGCGTTGTCAGTAACTATCAACTCAAGCCGAAATAGCGGCTAGTATTAAGATGTGGTCTTAAAAAATTCAGTGAGACGAAACGGTGAAAAGTTGATCTGATTTGTGTTTGTTTATTGTAATTTTTGTCATTGCAATAATACTCGTATATTATACTAATAGAATTTTAGTATAATGATTATTGATCTATAATTCAGCTAATTTAACATTTTCTTCATTAATGGAAAAAAATGAAAGGGGCCTCGCAAAGACGAGTTCGCCGACGCCCAATTTTCGTCTAGCGTCGCCACTGCTGTTTACTACATTTATGTAAAAAAGTGAAAATCACCAAAAAGTGACTTAGTTCCTTTCTCCACCGACCGATTCAATTTTATCCGCAAAAAGTAAGAAATACTGCGGATATCCGCATCCTCGCAGCCCTCTAGCTACAGCTATAATTTGATAAAACTCACCTACTTCCTGTACAGTTCTACAGCTTTGAAGACTCGCTGTGACAGGCGACGCACGCCAGCAGCGTCGCAGGTGGATGGCAGAACTGCGCTAGCAGACCCCGGGGAGGCTGTTAGGGGGTCCCAGGAGACGTGCGGTTCGCCGGGGATACGGTCTGGCCAGATTAACCTCTTTACGCAGCTCTCTCCACGTAGCGCGTCGTGGGAGCCAATCTCAGACTTCAAAGCGCCCACGTCCCTAGGCGAGCTCGTAACGACGCGACGAGACAAGCACGCTTCACCGCACACACCCATTCGCAACGTGTCAAGTCAAACCCGCGAGCTCAGCAATTACCAATTATTCATAGCTCGGCGTATACGCCGGCGAAACTGCGGTGAAAGCCCAAGTGACAGCACTGAGGCGCTTTGCCGCGACGTGTCTGTTGGCTGTTTTTAGTCCACGAATATCACACAAGTGTAGAATTAGTGTAATTTCACCGACGACGAAGCAACGAGTCGATATTCCTGGGCTTACGATTAGGTCGCCTATACTGTTTCCTATGGGCAAACTTGCACCTATTCATGTTTCGATGCATATTAGAAAACTTTTTCTCTGTCATCATCATCATCATCATCAGAGACTGATTATGCCTTTCAGCGTTCAGTCTGGAGCATAGTACCCCTAATAAAATTCCTCCATGATCCCCTATTCAATGCTAACATAGATGCCTCGTCTGATGTTATGCCATTTACTTCAAAATCATTCTGCACCGAATCTAAGTACTTTCTTCTTGGTCTACCTCGACTCCTCTTACCCTCCATTGACGAGCTCGAGAGTCTCTTCGGTAACCTTGCTTCTCCCATGTGTGTAACATGACCCCACCATCTCAGTCTGTTCGCTCTAACTGCTCCATCTATGGTGTACATTCCCAGCTTTTCTTTGATTTCCTCATTATGGACACCCTCCTGCCATTGTTCCCATCTATTGGTACCTGCAATCATTCTTGCTACTTTCATATCTGTAGCGTCTACCTTGTGAATAAGGTAACCTGTATCCACCCAACTTTCACTCCCATACAACAAAGTTGGTCGAAAGATACAGCGGTGCACTGCTAACTTAGTCTTGGTACTGACTTCCTTCTTGCAGAAGAGAGTAGATCTTAGCTGAGCACTCGTTACATTAGCTTTGCTGCACCTGGATTCCAGTTCTTTCGCTATGTTGCCATCCTGTGAGAAAATACATCCCAGGTTCTTGAAACTGTCTACCTGTTCTAACTTTGTTCCTCCTATTTGGCACTCAATCTGTTTGAATCTCTTTCCCACAGACATTTGGAGATGCTGATCTGTAATGAACATTAATGCAGTTACCTGAAATCATTATATAAATACGATAACACAAAAATTGTGGTACAGAGTACTAATTTATTCGTACAAGAAGGCCAATGAAAGTTACACAATTCGAAAGATTGTTTGTCGTAGATTTCACGAATATAAATATTACGTGTGCATTTAGCCATTAAAAGTGGTAAAAGGAAGTAGAAATTATCCTATCTACAGCTTGGATCAAGCTCTACATTCTCCAACAATCAGCTCACTGATTGGCTATTCGCCTCGACCAAAGACGCTGTAATGCAGCGCATCTGCAGTATTGAAGTAACGTATTGAAATAAGTGAATATCGAAACATGGAGTGCTCCCAACTTACTTTCTTGTGCTGTTCAAATGCTTCATTTTCGCAGTGATTAAGAGTGATTAAAGGAAATGGATGTTTTCATGTGAATGCCGATATAAAGGATGATGCGCCGGAGAGCCATCTAGCGGTGCTCAGGTGGAACTACGGAGTCGAGAATGCCGATATAAATGATGATGCGCCGGGAGAGGCAGGTAGCGGTGCACGGGTGGAACTACGAAGTCTACATGTTGTCAGCTCTGGAATTCTCGATATCTCAGTATTCTTGGCGTTGTATAAATATACGAACACCGAAATTCTAGTTCCATTTCAAATATTAGGCTGATGGAAGTTATATAATTCGAAATTGGCATGAGAAGTATATACTTCAGTTTTTATTTGTTGGTATTGTGTCAGGCATTTTCCTTAACGCGTAAAATATACCGTTTCATACCTCCCAGTGCCGGTTAAATTTTACCAAATATCCCAGCGGCCTCCTATGATGAAGTTGGCAACAGATGCTGAATAGTGGGAATCCTGTGAGTCTTCATTTTAGCCAATCGCTTGACAACGCTGATGTTTTCTCATGGAATCTCCGCTTTACGAGGGCAGTTATTTTTACTGAGCGGACGAGGGTACATACAGGAACCTGTGAACCATAAAGCATGAACAGCATTATTTACTTCATGGTCTATACGATACACTAATCGAGTCATTCTATGTGGTTCGAACAAATGGGCAAAGATTTTCTATCGTCTTGTTGATGTTGCCAACATAATCCCGCGAGGCCGCCAACATGATACGTAAAATTTTACCCCCATTGACCATTGTAAACACAATTGGTCGATTTTCGACCACAGGCAATACTAGTACTGATTAATCCGCTAATTCACTTGGTTTTCGAAATGCACCCAAGGATTTGTTTAGTGTTCTTTCTTTCAGATGGAATGTAGAAAAATGTGTTGGCTTTCTCAAATCCTCTGCATCTGCACCGGTTTGGCCTAAGACAAATTCTCGACCGTGCACGTGATTTGGACGGCTCACCAGAACGTACAGTATTCATTTGCGTTGCTCTACGAATGAAGACCGACGTACGCGAACCAAGACATAGGACATTCAACAGGCAACAGGCTGTCTGGCAGTCTATAAACAACTTCGCAGACCAAGTATCGCGGACATTAAATGCGTTATACGAACAGCAGGAACCAAATGCTAGAATAAGACTTCAAAACAGAACCCTTAGCAATACACGACGAACGATACAGATAGGAAAACAGACGCTGACTTGAGCGCTATACCAAATACAGAAAAGACGAAACCCACATACAACCACACTAAAAATAAGCCGAAGTTATCCAACCGCCATTCTCTATTAACCCCACTGTCACATCAAACTATGTAAAATATTAATTCCGCACTTAACGTTAGTATTTTTTTCTGAAAGTAACCTTAGTATTCTGATATTTTGTAATACTATACACAAAAAATTTATGACAACTTATACTGGTCACTGAAATAATTAAATGGACAAAGAAATTTAGTACACAAACGAGATCGAACCCAGGTCCTCGTACTTACTAGGCAGTCACGTTTTACCTCTACGATACTGGGAACATAACGATTACCGTGAAACAGTGGTGCCCCTGCAGGTTGCCTATCAGACGAAAATTCTCAACCCTAGTCCTCGCGGCAAGCAGCCGATTTTCGTAAGAGTTAGGACCTGGTGTGAGCACTGAAGAAAAGCTCATAGGCCATCATCGCCTGATTATGCAAGTTATTGAATAGAAAAAGATCCAACAATAAATAATGTTTACGAATAATACAAGCCACTTCAAAATGGTCGAGAAGATGCCATGAGGAACCTCGTTCTGGCCGAAAACGTTTACAAACCTATTGGACCTAACTTATGGTCATCAGTCCTTAGAGTAAGCTGGATTAATTAGTTTGTGAGTCTAAGGACAACACACATACACAACCCATCACAGAGGGAGGACTACCTCCTGCGGGAGCAACCGCTCTATACGTAGAATGATGCCTTAGACCACGCGGCTATTCGCGCGAGGTTCTCTGAACGCCCCAGTACATTAAAACAGATGACAACGTCGAACCTGCGAAGAAAATTGTTTTGGAAAATTGTCGAATTACCGTAACACAAGTTGGTAACGAAACTGGCATATCGGTCGGCTCGTGTCATGCAATTTTTTTGGCTGTTTGGGGCATAACACGTGTGTCGGCGAAGTTTGTTCCAAAACTTCAAATTTTGGTCCGAAGGAGCGTCGCGTGATGATCCTGATTTTCTCACGTCATGACTGGTGACGAAACATGGGTTTACGGTTATGGCGTCGAAACCAAAGCCCAATTTCAGAATGGTAGCATTCCGTTACGAGAAGACTGAAAAAAGCGCGCCAAGTTCGATCAAATGTCAAAGTTTTGTTCATATTTTTTTTTTTTTTAATTACAGTGGAATTTTACGTCACGAACTTCTGTCTCAATGCCGTAAGGTCAATAAGGAGTATCACCTTGTTATGGGCAGTTTCCGAGAAGCAACACGCAAAAAAGCTCCAGAATTGTGAAAAACAGTTCATGGCTCTTGCATCACGACAATGCAACTGCTTATTCATCGTTGCTTGTGCGTGGGTGGTTTTTCTTTTTTTTTTTTTTTTTTTCTCTCTCTCCTTCGAAACACGACAAACATTAATCAGCCGCCGTATGTACCGGATTCAGTGCCCACTGGACTGTTTTCCTCTTCCCACAAATGAATAGATCTATGGAAAGACGAATATTTGCATTGTAAAAAGATATAAAAGAGCCAAGATCGCTGTTCATCAATTTTTATTTACGACGACCGGTTTCGCTGAACAATGTCAGCATCATCTGGTCAAATGAAATATTTTACAAGGCCATAATGTTTTATTATAATGACATAGTGCACCTATGCACTGTAAATTGTTATATAACAACTGTGATTGACATTACAAGATTATGGCCTTGTAAAATATTTTATTTGACCAGATGATGCTGACATAGTTCAGCGAAACCGGTCGTCGTAAATAAAAATTGATGAACAGCGACCTTGGCTTTTTTTATATCTTTTTACAATATTATAAGTGGCTCGCTTCCTAAAACGTAAACCAACTCAATATTTGCATTGACTGAGTAAATAATAACGGCATGTAATTCTGATAAGTGCTTCGAGGATTGGCAGAAGCATTCCCCCAAGTGTTTTGTACCTGAGGGACATCACTTTGAAGCGTAAAACGTGACTTAATGAATAAATACTTTTTCATAAAACTATAAAGTCACCTCACCTTTTTATACACCTCGTATTCACAGCGTCTCGTGTTTTTGCTGTAATTCCTTATATCATGAAAGCGGAATTGTCCGTGCTGCAACTCGTCACCATTGCAGCGTTCCCACATGGGAAACTTCTGTCGCGCAACTGTCTCTCGCCTTTGTCCACAGAGTCTGTACAATCGTATTTACGAGCGCACACGCAGCGATGTGACAGCGGCACAACTTTTCAGTTGCTCTGTCCGCCGACAAAAGGGCGATGCAACTATCTCATCCTGCCTCTCATGTGCGTGCGCAAATGGACGACAGTGTCTGTAGTCTGGAGTTCGCAATTTTGAAGTTTGTAAAATGGCTGTTGCGAGAGATGAAAACATCGACAGTGAATCGGTCACGAATAAAGAACAAAGTTGGTTGGTTGGTGGGTGGGTGTATGGATGGGACCAAACAACTAGTTCATCAGTCCCATGACCTCTGAATGAAATGCAAGCAGGAGTGTGGTCGGATAAGGCCTTACCGGTGGTAAAATAGAGGAACTAAAAGGGAAGTTAAAATCAATTAGAACAGGACTAAAGACAACAGAAAAAGCGGATTTCTGCAAGGCACGTCGCGACAAATCTAGAACCCCCGTTTATTAACGACGAGCAGGTACAGGAGAACAGTGTATGCTCCTGAAGCAGAAGCCTAAAAATGGAAAAACAGGGAAACAACGTGAATTAAAACCAAATTAAGAAAAGAAATGGAAGTCGTCGGAAGGGGGGGGATAAACAACAAATGAGTCTGGCCTCGTTCAATTAAACTTCAAAACATTATTCTGACGCCATTTTGAAAAGCAAACTATGGGAAGAAGTATGTTAACGTGTGGGGGAAAAATAATAAAATAAAGAAAACAAAAACAAGAAAGAAGAAAAAAGCAGATAAGTTTCTAGGCAGCTCAGTGGTTAAAGCGCCTGCCTAGTAAGCAAGAGGTCCCGGGTTCGAAGCCCGGCCGCAGCACAAATTTAAATTAAACGTAGAAAGATATAAAAAGCCAAGATCGCTGATCATCAATTTTAATTTACGACGACCGGTTTCGCTGAACTATGTCAGCATCAGCTGGTCAAATAAAAAATTTTAAAAGGCCATAATCACAACATCACAAGATTATGGCCTTGTAAAATATTTTATTTGACCAGATGATGCTGACATAGTTCAGCGAAACCGGTCGTCGTAAATTAAAATTGATGATCAGCGATCTTGGCTTTTTTATATCTTTCTACATTATCATAATTGTATCGCCTCCTAGAATGTAAACCAACTTAAATTAAACGCCTTTTCTTAAATTCTGCATCTTTGATGTAACGAGACAATATGTGTCTCAGGAAACTGAATTATTGTTGATATGTGTAAAAAGGCAAATGTTTGCCTTCAGGGTCGTTGGACAACGTTTGATCGTTCGGTCTATTTAAAAGGTTACGTCGTAGCTTTGTGCCCATAATCGAGCAATCTATCCCTGTGTACTTGTCGACCGCACTACAAAAACCACTGAAATGTGTGTGCTTTCACGCGACTGTTGCGCATCATGTGCGCGTTCTCAAAAACCGAAGCAACAGTGAAGCAACGAAGACTTAATACTTGCGCGACAAAGTCTCCCCTGTGCGCCCGCGCCATGAAATCGCCTCTAACGACAACTGAAAAGCCGCAGCGGAATGGCCGAGCGCACTGATGCGCTATGCTCCGATGCGCGAGGCCATTCCCCGTCGGGTGTTCGTATCCTCCCTCGGGCATGGATGTTTGTGTTGTCTATAGTATAAGGTAATTCACAAGTAGTTTGTAAGTTTAGGTACTGATGACCCAATAGTTAGGTCCCATATTTCTGGATTTCCGGAAGGCTTTTGACACTGTACCTCACAAGCGGCTTCTAATGAAATTGCGTGCTTATGGAATATCGCCCAAATTGTGCGATTGGAGTCACGATTTTCTATCAGAAAGGACACAGTTCGTTGTAATTGGCGGTAAATCATTGAGTAAAACATAAGTGATAAGTGGCATTCCCCAGGGAAGCGTAATAGGTCCCCTACTCTTCTGGCATATCGGTCGGCTCGTGTCATGCAATTTTTTTGGCTGTTTGGGGCATAACACGTGTGTCGGCGAAGTCTGTTCCAAAACTTCAAATTTTGGTCCGAAGGAGCGTCGCGTGATGATCCTGATTTTCTCACGTCATGACTGGTGACGAAACATGGGTTTACGGTTATGGCGTCGAAACCAAAGCCCAATTTCAGAATGGTAGCATTCCGTTAAAAGAAGACTGAAAAAAGCGCGCCAAGTCGATCAAATGTCAAAGTTTTGTTCATTTTTTTTTTTTTTTTTTTTTAAATTACAGTGGAATTTTACGTCACGAACTTCTGTCTCAATGCCGTAAGGTCAATAAGGAGTATCACCTTGTTATGGGCAGTTTCCGAGAAGCAACACGCAAAAAAGCTCCAGAATTGTGAAAAACAGTTCATGGCTCTTGCATCACGACAATGCAACTGCTTATTCATCACATCACAATGTTTTGAAAATGTACATCATTGGCACTACAGTGGTGGTGCAAACGAAGAATGAAATTCGCCATCACATTTCGTAGTGTGTCAACCGAAATGGATTCACATTCCACAGAGATCGCCGATTCAAGCTCGTCCAGCGTAGCCGGATGCTTCGGGTAGACCATGTCTTTCACTGCACTCCACAAAAACAAGTCACAGGGAGTCAAATCCGGCGAATATGGAGGCCAATCCATGGTTGCATCAGTAAATTTGGGATATTCCAAAGCAATGACTTGACTCCCAAAGTATTCCTCAAGAAAGTGAAACACTTGTTCGGTCCGATGTGGTCGGGCTCCATCTTGCATGAACCATTCAGTACCTGGTGAGTCCTCTAGCGCTTGCTGTGTGGCGACAAATTGTTCCAAAATTGCAACGTAACGTGCACGAGTGACCGTTTCTCGAATGATGAAAAAAAAAAAAAAAAACAGGCCAATAATGCCTCTGCTGCATACTGCAGCCCACACAGTAACAGGTGTTTCGCTTCACACCAATATGGCTTTTCGGAACCCCAAAATCTCCAGTTCTGCTTCTTCACGTATCCATTCAGGTGGAAGTGTGCTTCATCTGTAAACCAGATGCATCCAACATCAAATACTTCACTATCAATCATTGTGAGCATCTGATTAGCAAAGGTAACCCATTGTTGCGCAGCTCGTACGGGTATGGCCTGGTACGTTTGTATTTTGAATGGAAACATGTGTAGGCTCTTTCTCAGTATTTTCTGCGTGCTGGAACGCTTCAAACCAGTCTCAGGTGCAATTCTACAGACGGATGACATTGGATTTCGCTGAATAATTCCAGAAACTGGTGTATTTTCAGGCGTAACTGCGGTTTGCTTGCGGCCAACATGCCCCACTAGATCATCAGTTACGCTGCCCGTTCGTTGAAATTTTGCGAAGAGCGTACGAATGGTTTTCGCATCGGGACCTTTTGGAACATTAAATCGTGCTTGAAAACTTTGCCTTGTTGCCGTAGGACTCTCTTCTAACCTGTGGTACTCTAGCACCAGAAAAACGTGTTGTTCAATGGAGTACATGGTTTTAATCTTTTCCTTCGGTACGCTAACCTCCTTTCACGTTTCAATAGTGGAACTGATCGCTCTGGGCTTCGGATCACTATTTATACTAGGCATTACGTATGGCGATTACAGCGACGTCTGTTAGCAGCTTTTGTAACTATTATTTCAAACTCTTGTATAAACTTCTTGCAGCTTTCACAATACACATACTGTTTACTGAATGAAACTTTCACTCTGCAGCGGAGTGTGCGCTGATATGAAACTTCCTGGCAGATTAAAATTGTGTGCCGGAACCGGGACTCAAACCTGGGACCTTTGCCTTTCGCGGGCAAGCGCACTACCGACTGTGCTATCCCGACACGACTCACGATGCCGCCTCACAACTTTACTTCCGCCAGTACCTCGCCTCCTACTTTCCTATCGTGTCGGGATAGCACAGTCGGTAGTGCGCTTTCCCGCGAAAGGCAAAGGTCCCAGGCTCGAGTCCCGGTTCCGGCACACAATCTTAATCTGCCAGGAAGTTTCATACTGTTTACTGCATTCCTCTATCGATCTTTGTTTTCGAGATATTTAATTTTGAAATCGGGGAGTACTTTTCTGGACACCCTGTGTGTAGATGTAGATAAGCTTAAACATTTGAACATTTTGACAATTGAATAATAGTGTTCATCTTCTTGTCACAATGGTCACGTGGCATGACGGCGGAAACGGAAAACCTCGTCAAAAACCAATCGGCCCACGCCGAGGGACGCAGAAGAAACCTGAGAGCTGTCAGATTGGAGGGCGGAAGCGAGGGCAGGAAGCGGTAACCGGAGCAGAGTGCGGCGAATTAAGGCGAGCGCGCCGATAATCTAGTTTCCGCCATCCCAAAGACAAGACGAGACGAGCAGAGAAGAGGAGAGCCTGGGGGCACGGCAGCGAGCGGAAATCGATGGCCGCGGCGCCTCCGGGGACGCCAAACCCAACTACCGCCGGTGGCTGCTGGCTGGCCTTTTAAGTCCATCAAGCCGAGTCGCACTTCTCCCCAAAGGCCGCCACAGCACCGCCATCCGCGGCACACTCCCACCAAATGACAGCGCGCCCTTCACAACGCAGCAGGCACGACATTTGGCACTCGGTCGCAAGTCCTGTGACGTGGCATCTCTCTCTCTCTCTCTCTCTCTCTCTCTCTCTCTCTCTCTCTCTCTCTCTCTCTCTCTCTCTCTCAGTTCTCCCCCAAGTGTATGATGTAATACTAGATAACACTGACAAGGTACATTAGCAAAGTGTCTTGCCGATACTGAAATAATAATTACACTCGAGACAAAGTTTTATCAATAACTAGCTCAAAACCCGGCGTTGCCCGGGTATTTATTTATTTATTCCTGCCATATTTCAGATATATATTCATTTATATAAGGGCTGTAAGTCTGTAAACTCTCTTCGGAATACAGTCAGTAGTGAAGAAGTAATAGATTAAAACTTGGTGTGGGAAGGGGCTGTTTTCTATGAACGTTCGGTTTAGGAGCTCATCTTATGAACTACGTGTCCTACTGATATACAATTTAGAAGGTACACTCAACATGCATATATACTGTCTTTAAAATTTACTGCGGCTACAATCTGTAGTGTAGAAATTATAAATTATAACGTCATACCGAAAGCCGTAGTTTTAGACCATGAACAGTGGAACGTTACTGTTTATGTTCTCGTATCTCATGAACTACGTGTTGGAATGTGATACAATTTAGAAGCTACTTTCAACTATATATGTGTATACAGTCTGTACAATTTCCTGTCGCTACAATTTGTAGTGTTCAAATTAAAAATTGTAACGTCATACCGAGAGCCGTAGTTCTACTCCATAAACAGCGGAAAAGTAGTAAGCGAGAAACTTTTTTCCTTTCAGCATTTTACTATGGTTGCCAGCGAGAAAAAGTTTAATAAAGGTTTGAAATTATTTTTAAGTTTGTTGCAAGTCGCTAAGTACTGTCATTCTCATACAGTGTATTTCGAAAGTCACACCGCATTATATGGAATTTTTTGCTATTTCTATTGTTTATGACGTAATATCTCTTGAAGCATGTGCCGTATGTGATTCTTAACCATGCTGCAATTGTTACCTCACGCTAAGGAATGTGTGTACCAAATTTGGTAGAAATCGGTCCAATGGTTTAGGAGACAATCAGCAGCATTGTCGCAAAATGCAGCAGGTTTTCGCGCATCTCATTGTTTATGGCGTCATATCTCGTGAACTATATATCGTACGTGATTCTTACACTTACGGCGACCGTCCTCGTGGATTGAAGCTTACGTATACAAAATTTCATAAAGATTGCAACAAAACTGTAGATTTGTATGCAACACATACATACGTACGGACACACTGCTTTATATACGAGTATTAGAATTTCTACACCAGTTTTAGCTGTCGATAGCGGAAATTATGTACCAATATAACTTGATTATTAATTATTTACTTATTCCATTTAGCTGTATACACTAGAAACAGGGGAGCTGGTTCATGTTTTGAAGGTAGTTCATTGATGATCGTTCCTTTTGGGGGAGCTATTCGTTTCTACTCGTCCACCGTTCGTTTCTACTCGTCCGCCGTTCCCTTTTTATCCATTTATTATCCAGTAACAGATAATCAACATAGTTGGAAACAGTACTTCGTCTATAAAAACTGAACAGTAATTTCTGAGATAAAAAGTAAATACATTATTGCAGTCTGCTTCTTTCGAAACAGAAATCCCTTATCCTCCTCAGGCGATATCACGCATAACAGTTTATTTTATTTTCTTTACATATAAAACCTAACAAACACTGCAGATCGCGCAAAGACGCCACCTAAGTGTCACGTAACGGCCACGCAGGAAAGAAAAGAGCTGTCTGTTCAAAATGTTCAAATGTTTGTTAAGCTTATGGGACTTAACTACGGGGTCATCAGTCCCTAAACTTACAAACTACTTATGAACTACTTACTAACTAGGACGGCACAAATATCCATGCCCGAGGGGGGATTCGAACCCCCGACCGTAGCGGCCGTGCTGACCGTGACTGGATCGCCTCAGTCACCTCGGCCACCGCGGCCGGCGAGCTGTCTGAACACTCTTGCACTACCTGTTAGGGAAATGATTAAAAGTTACGTGAAAAACTAATATGTAATGAACAGATCTAATACTGTAAGAAGTAAAGTAATGATAAAACTTGTCAGATTTATGTCTTCTACTACTGATAAAAATTACGAAGAAATAATCAGATTTGCCCGTATTAATACTCGTAAAAGTGTCAATTACACAGAATGAAAATTTTATGCACGTTATGTTACAAAATAACTGTAAAATGTAAATTACTGGTGACAGACTCTGTACAAAATATGCGAAGAACATCGACCATGCAGCAGTCTAAACTGCGGTTTAAGTTTAGGAACTGATGACCCCGTAGTTCTACAAAGTTCTACAAACATTTGAACATTTGAAATGTTGCTTAATTATTTTTAACGACCAGCCTTTCTCTTTTGCTTCAATTAACTTCTTTACACACACACACACACACACACACACACACACCAAAGGAACATATGCATTAGCTACATAATCAGTAAAAGGTCCATGAATTTGTTCGACATCTTAATGTCCTCGGAAAGCATTTGCACTAGTTCTTGAAACATGGACGATAAACGGTGCGGACAGGAAGAGTATTGAGGCTTTTGAAATGTGGTGCTACGAAGAATGCTGAAGATTAGGTGGGTGGATCGCGTAACTAATGAGGAGGTACTGAACAGAATTGGGGAGAAAAGAAATTTCTGGCATACCTTGACTAAAAGAAGGGATCGATTGGTAGGACACATTCTTAGACGTCAAGGAATCGTGAATTTAGTGCTTGAGGGAAGTGTGTGGGGGTAAAAACCGCTGAGGAGGACCAAGAGATGGATACAGTAAGCAGATTCATACAGATGTAGGTTGCCGCTCTTATATGGAGTTGAAGAGGCTTGCTCACGATAGAGTATTGTGGAGAGCTGCATCAAACCAGTCTCCGGACTGAAGACCACAACAACAACAACAACATCCTCAAGGGTGTCAGTGACAATGGAACCTTCACGATTCTTGATCGAACCGAAGATAGCATTTGCAATGTCTCTCTTTCATGTACTTTATGACTAATTCAATCTGGTATAAAACCAACATCGTGTTTGCGTCAATTCCAATTGTGCAGCACAAAAACCCAAATACAAAATGTCCAGTTACAGTTCAGTGTATCACACACAAATACAAAAGTGAGAATATACTTCTCTAGCACTGGTATGACACCACGCTGCTGTGGGCACCTTATTACCTGCTACAGACTGCTACTGACTGTGAGCATGGGCAGCTAAAATGTCCGCTACTGCCATCTAGTGGATCGGTTTTGCCTGGTACCAAACACAGGGTCAATGCACGCTATAAAAGAATACACCTTGTGAGACGGTTTCAGCTCTAAGTACGAAGGTACTCAGATGAGACCGTTCTGTGCTCTGCGGTAGTAGGCAGTGGCGTGCAGATACCGATCCGTGTGGGTGAGCTTGTGGCAAACACTGTGACCTCGACAGCCGCTGGGTTTACGGCGGAAAATGACATCCGGGAACGGCAAGGAACTATCTCCCTCTAGTTCCAATGGGAACTTTATGTGGTCGTAGACGCTGCTGATGTGCACCAGAACTCTACTAGCTCTTCTGGACTATGAGGCCATATAACGAGAATACCGTCGACGTTGCGATAAAAACAGCTAGACTCTAAAGGGCGATGTCTTCTAAATGTTCCATAAAGAGGGTGGCTACCACTGGAGCTAAAGGGCTTCCCATTTTCTCGCCGTCTGTGCGGTTAAAATATTCTCCACCGTGTAAAAAAATACGTCATCAGGGTGTGCTTAAATAACTGCACAAAATTACCGTCAAAGAGCCGGAATAGCCAGTACATGGAGTATGATGGGCACACACTTGAATATTGATACCGTATCGAAGCTAACTCTCTACACTCTTGAAAAATGAAAGAGAGAACACAGTGAATTCGTCGACCTAACTGTGGGAAATAGTGACATTTTGTGGATGTACACACCACACGATCAGTCTAGATCTTGGCAATATGGAATTTATTAGTCAGATATTGCAGAGTGCAGAACACTTCGAAACAGAAATTTTGTAGCAATGAACTATGTACTCTAGCAGGCAGACGCTCAACTCGAAATGACTCATCAGCAGAAGGCAAACACGTGATTTTTTAATTCTGCTGTGCGCCCTCTCGCTATTGCCCGTCGTTCTTCGGAAAAGAATCCAACGAACTAAGAAGCGAGATACATTTGGCATAATAATTCGCGACCGATCGCGCATATTTTAGTTTGTCCGCTCTTTTTGGCTTTTGTTACAAAATATGCTAAAGGCGTCTATTTTCGTGAACGAATAAACTACAGCTGAGCTGCATCTCAGCTCGAAGTGACGCTAACTGTCAGAAGGGAATCACGCGATTCTGCGCGCTCTCGCATCCTGTCGCTGTTCCCCATCAGTGTTCGGAAAAGGAGCGGACGAACTAGTTCACGTAGTTCGCCTGTGGGAGCGCTCTTCCGAACTAGTTCGTTCGCGAACTACACAAGACTACTGACCTGTGCAATTTCGGCCTGGTGCCTCAGATGGTCCAGATTTCGTGTAGCTCGTGCAGTCCGCGCAAGTTTACGTTTCATCCTGTTCAAAACATGCTCAATTTGAGACACGTCTGGAAATCGTGCTGGCCAGGGCAGTTCACGTACACTTTGAAGAGCACGTTGGGTGGTACTTGCATGTGGACGTGCACTGTCGTGATGGAAAAGCCTTGTTGGTGCATGAACGGTAGCAAGACGGGATGAATGATGGTTACAGTGTTCCTTGCGCTGTTCAATGTTCCCTCGATGATCATCAGAGAACGGCCAGTCGGGTCATGACACCCCAAAAAATGGCCGGCCGCGGTGGCCGAGGTGACTGAGGCGCTGCAGTCACGGTCAGCAAGGCCACTACGGTCGGGGGTTCGAATCCCCCCTCGGGCATGGATATTTGTGCCGTCCTAGTTCGTAAGTAGTTCATAAGTAGTTTGTAAGTTTAGGGACTGATAACCCCGTAGTTAAGTCCCATAAGCTTAACAAACATTTGAACATTTTGAACCCCAAAATGTCAATTTCGCCAACTTTCCCCAATACTTTAAATCTAGCATTTCCAGGTGTCGGCACCGTCTGCCTCTGTCATATACGCTCCAGATTTTTGCGCTCTTTGCATGAAGCCACAGACGCGTACGACTATCATTGGCACCGAGGCAGAAGCAATTCTTCTTTGAAAACGTCCGTTCATTAAGCGCCTATGGAGGCGGTCTGAACTAGGTTGGAGCGTCCGCGGAAGACGACACAACTGTATATCATGGTGTGGCCAGCCATATCCTACAATATCCGTTCTTCTCTGGTGGTAGTCGAGGAAACATTGAACAGTGATCGGTACACTGAAACCATTACTTGCTATAGTTCATACACTAACAAGGCGATATGCTTTTCCAACAGGACAGTGCACCTTAACATGTATCCCCTTGCACCCAAAGTGCTCTTCAAGGTGTTCGTTAACTACCTTGGCTAGCACGATCACTAGATCTCTGACCATTGATCATGTTTGGGACCGGATGAAACCTTATCTTAAGCAGTCTGCTTGAAATCTGACCCAACTGGGAGCACCAGATGGAAATTTAATGGCAGGCCATTCCACAAGAGCCCATTCGCCACCTCTACGATCGTCTCCATGGCAGAATTGCTGCTTACACTGCTGCAAAAGGAGGGTAATACCAACAGCACAGGGAGAAGGCCGCTGCGATCTTGTGTGACGTCACGCAGTCTATAGTCCGTTAACCGAGAGCTAGGACGTAACGTAAACAGTGTCACGTGAGCGACTACGAACGTTTTCAGAGAAAGCATTCGGTATTCACGTTATAGGAAGGAGTGTACAAAATCCTTGGCGCACGCTTTGCAGCTGGTGGCATCGGCTGGCTGCCGAGATGACGTCATAGCGGCACCTGAGAAACCTGGACAACAATGTAACGAAATAAAGCACGACATGGAAGATTCAAAGCCAGTTACAATAATGATAAAAGTACGATGAAACTGAGTTCATTCTGTCAAAACATTTGTTTTCATACAGGTTGCTAACAAAACGCTCCATTCATGACCAATTTTTAACAACATTACCAGTAATAACAATGGTAAACGACGGCGAAACAAGATTCATTCTGGCAAACTTTCACTGTTTTCATTGAGATTTATACCAAACCGTTCCTCTCTCTACAATTTCCACATTTGATTTTCAACTAAAAAGACGAAACGGAGGCCGCACTTGTTACAAACTTCTGCAGTCACTTTTTACTGTTTCTTCTTGCACTTCTTTAACTTCCGGCATTTTGTACGTTGTGTGTTTCGCTTCAACATAGCCTTTGATTCTGGTCCACAGTTACTCGATGGCGTTTAATTCACAGAGGTACGTAGGAATTCTAAGAACAGTTTTCCCTGCATTATTCGCAATTTCATCTATCGCGTATTCGTTGTGCGCTGTTCTGTAATTTTGAAATACATCTAAGTTATTTCTTCAACATACCGTCTTCAAAATCGAGGTTTTTAGATTTTATTCACAGGTATTTCATGCTTATTGGAATTTGCACTGGGAACTTTTTCTACGATAATGGTACGGCGCTTTATCAACAACAATAACTGCAAGCCGAGGAAGAACACCTTAGAACCACTTCTCGAAAGTTCAACTAGAGTATCAGGCGTGTTTAAAAATCAACTTATGAGATCCTGCAATCGCCGCTGTACAACACGCAGTAACGAGCTCACACCTGCAATGGAGACGGTCACGCTGACTGTGCGCCCCCGCCTTGTACACCCCTCGACGGCAGCGCTGTGGTCACGCGCCTTGCTGTGTTTACAGTACGTCTCTCGTTTCGGTGAATGAAGTATAGACATCGTGCGTGTAGCTTACTGCCTGCTCGCTACGGCATAGTGGGCCGTGCCCCGGCGGTCGCCCAGTCAGATACGCAAACGAAGTCTACAGTGCATGACGTCACACGAGAGCGCAGCGGCCTTCTCTCTAGGTGGTGGTGTTAATACACAGTACTAGCGTCGACAAGGCGCATGCTCTGGTGACTACTCACGCGCGTAACACTGTCGGTGTTACCATGTTTGCATACAAGCTGTGTTGCTAGACGTAGGGTATTTTTCCTACACGTAAGTACTTTCAAGCATTAAAATCATGTAGGGAATTTTCATCCAAAAGTCCGCAATGCGTAGATACTTTGGTAAAATTTTACAATCGCCGACACAGGCCTAGCGGGTAATGTTGGCAACAAAACAGTTGTCAGCGCGCAGAAAGAAGCCGAACAATTGTGGCAAAGTTTGAAGTAGCCAATGATATTTTAGACGGCATAGTTGCTTTCTGTTCATAGTAAACAATATTAATATGAAAACTTAGTTTCGGACACATTAAAATTGATGCGAAATATGATTCCAATGTATATCAGTGGAATGGAGAGTCGGTTTGGAAGTAGTATTACAAAATGTCAGCACAAGGAAAATTGTTTCCATGAACGAAACGCGTTTTGAAACTTCCTGGCAGATTAAAATTGTGTGCCGGAACCGGGACTCGAACCTGGGACCTTTGCCTTTCGTGGGCAAGCGCACTACCGACTGTGCTATCCCGACACGACTCACGATGCCGCCTCACAACTTTACTTCCGCCAGTATGCTTCCTAAGACGTTTTATTATATTGACTACACTTATTTATTTACGTCAGGACGATATACTAGTTAGTACTTATAAATGAGAAGCTGCTGACAAGAAAACGCTAAAACATTTGCGACAGCCAACGTTATAATGAACAAATCGCCAGATATTCTTTGTCAACATAGCGTTACTCTTTGACAATTTAATCATGCAGACTGACGGACTTCCTTTTTTGTGCTGACTGAACTAAATAATTACTGCTGTACCTAATCTATTGTTGATAGTGTCTCGATGTATCCTTGTGCGGTCAATTATCAGTGTAACAGCGCACTCGGAATTAGCGGCATATTTGGGGAAACTAACGCTGTTCTTCTCTATAGTTGACAGGTTCTTGATGTACCCTTGTCCGATCGATAAATCCTCTTGTAACAGAGCACTTTGAATTCGCGGCATAATCTACACTTAACTCCATCAATCAGTAACATATCTAGCAAGTGAAGCATGATGCCAAATGTTTATTTAAAATTTTTCAAAATAGTAACATATCACATTAATCAATTGGTTAACTTCTGCTAGCTAGACTCCTGCATCAACCCCTCCCAGACGTAAATCGTGACTACGACCCTGATGTAGTGGCATTAATGAGGTGGTAGGGGGAAAGTAGGGAAAACTTAGCTACATTTTGTGGGACTGTAGGTATTTTCTCTCTCTGCCATCTGGCAACACTGCATACAAGAATGTGTCCAATTTTCTCTCCTGGGACCACGAATTCACGGTATTTTTTTCAGTTCGCAGAAGCGTACTTTACCGATGATGTGTCCATCGAGCGTAGATAGCAGACTGACCAGGAGCTAAGCATTGATTTGCTGTCTGCTGTGTTCGGCCGATAGAGGGGGCCGGCGGGCTGGGTTTGAGTCCCGGCCACGCTGCTCGGCGCCAAATCACGATCGCAATAAATCTGGAACAGGCGGGCCGTGAAAGTTGCGCCGCTGCCGGCGTCACGTACGCCACGTAGCGGGACAGCTGATCGATGCCCGGGGCGCACTGCACTGCGCTGCCCCAGCCACCAGAGGTGGCGACACACGGCCCATTTTATGCTAGGGGCCCAACTAGAACGGCAAACTCGACAGTGAGGGGGAATGGAGCAGCGTGAACGTTGCAACAACGCACGCAAATTTCTTCGCCTCTCAGCTTCCAGGAAACAATTTTAAGTGTTCAGTGTTCCCAGATAGACTTTTCGAAATTTCCCTATGGCAGAAAAAAAAATTGCACTGGCGTTTCTTATGGCCCACTTTAGGTTTTTCTGTAGTTTTACGATTTTAATTTTTACGATTAGTTTCACGATCTTATTCCAAGATGTAATACCAATGTGCGGCGAATGAAAAGTAGTGCCCGGCCGGGATTCGAACCCGGGATCTCCTGCTTACTAGGCAGATGCGTTGAGCTCTCCGCCGCCGACATTACATCTAAACCTAGCACAGTGTAGCCATAAGTGACCGCAAATTGCGATTTACTTCATTAGAAATGAACGCTGTAACGTCGTCAAAATATATAATTGTATACAAGCCGAGGCTGGGCTGCTGACGACAATTATGTCTCGATACCTCATGGTCTGTTCTCCCTGGTGCGGGAATACAGTATTGTGGCTGCGAGCATTACAGAATTAAGAGGCTGTGCTAATAGGAAAGAGACAGTGTGGCGAATGGAGATATGGGTGTGGCGGGAGACGTGCAGGGAAGAGTCCTCTGCAGTCGGGTTGGTCACTGTGTCCTCGGTGGCGGAGTGGTCAACGCGTCTGCCTAGTAAGCAGGAGATCCCGGGCGGGCCAAAATTGTCATTCGCCGCACATTGATATTACATCTATACCTAGTACAGTGTAGCCATAACTGATCGCAAATTGCGATTTGTTTCACACTTTTTGTTACATATTTGTATTTATTAACATGAAATCTGTGCTATATTAACATCTAAGTAACATGTTTGGTTATAACAACAATGTAGTGATGTTCTCTAAATGTGTGAGATTCTATACAATGAAGGCACAATACCTTGTATGCCTTAACCACATGGCAGGAGAAACAGACCAGTACAAATTGAGATCTCACAATAAATACAAATTAAATAACAAAGCATCTGAAGATGGAAATAAATTCTCGAAACACTGTAATATTTCTGGCTTAAAACCATCATATTATGTTCCAAGTATTGCTTCAATGTAGCTGGTTAGGACCAGTAGGTGACAGATGGTAAAAGTTGGTGAGAACCACGACAGGTGGTACAATAGGTCGGGTTCATATGGGAAAGAGCACTGGCAAATTTCCCCGAATTCTAGGGAAGTCCCCGAGCGGCAGGCACTGGACGCCGATTGGCTGTAGCACTGGAGGTCACACGCCAAAACGCAATCATATTTTTATTAATATTTAATAAACTAGTAATATATCCAATGTCAAACGCAGTTCATAAAAAAACCCTCAAAGCTAAGCTACGCCCTGCGTAGGTAAAACATAATATTTGCTAATTCTATAAACAAAATTTCAGACGGTCGACGCACGGCAGCCATGTTTGCGCGCCAAATTGGGAAACGAAGGCAGTCTTGCATCGAGCCGCCACTCTTCAGTTCAGAACAGGCACTTTGAAGAGTAACAAGTGACTTCAGTACGCGCACTCGGTGAAGTAACATGCATACGTAGGTGGTCATAAGACATTGTTTAATCATCTTAGAGCAAGGGAAATGGCTTTATATTAAATTTCATTTCTACATCTACATACATACTCCGCAATTCACCGTACGGTGCGTGGCGGAGGGTACACTGTACCACTACTAGGCATTTCCTTTCCTATTCCACTCCCAAATTGAACGAGGAAAAAAAGAATGCCTATATGCCTCCGTACGAGCCCTAATCTCTCTTATCTTTGTAATCTTTACGCGAAATGTAAGTAGGCGGCAGCAAGATCGTACTATTCTCAGCTTCAAATTCCAACCCTCCAAATTTCCTCAATAGAAAATCACGAAAAGAACGTCGTCTTTCCTCCAGCGATCCCCAATTGAGTTGCCGGAGCATTTCCGTGACACTCGCGCATTGGTCTAACCTACCAGTAACAAACCTAGCTGCTCACCTCTGAACTGCCTCTATGTCTTCCTTTAGACTGATCTGTTGCGGGTCCCAAACACTTGAGCAATACTCAAGATGTGGTCGTACAGGCGTTTTATACGCGGTCTCCTTTACAGATGAAGTACATCTTCCCAAAATTCTCCCAATAAACCGAAGTCGGCTGTCCGCCTAACTCACAACTGTCCTTACATGTTCATTCTATTTCATATCGCTCTGCAATGTTACGCCTAGGTATTTGAACGACGCGACAGCATCAAGAATCTCACTACTAATGCTGTATTAGAACATCATACGATTGTTTTTCCTACTCATGCGCATCACCTTACATTTTTCTACATTGAGAGCTAGCTGCCATTCTTCGCACCAACAAAACAATCTGTGTCAAGTGGATGTTATTATGCAGTTTTCTGGTTTTCTGCTGACTTGAAATAAAATCAGGTGGCATCCCGATTCCCGAGGATTTCAGTTTTTTTCAGTAATTAGATCAGTACCTACCAAAAGTTTAGCAATTTCAGCCTCATTCAAGAACTCCGACCTGCGTGCTATCATCTGTGTGGGGATATCTATAGAAGTGTCATGTTTGTGAACTTTTCAAGTTTCTACTCTTCACACAGTGCAGTGGGGAGTTAATACAACCCTCGCGTACACTGTCGTTGCGGTACAAACGCAACCTGTTGTACGTCATCCGTGGCAACATGGAGGAGGAAAAGAAATGATATAGGACCGGTTAGCACAACCCCCTGCAGACTTTACTCCTGTTGTAACTCGTATGCTGAGCATTAAAAACAAGTAACTGGTGCGTTTACTTTATATAAATTGTGCAAACTAGGTCTTTCAAAAAAATGTTCAAATGTTTGTTAAGCTTATGGGACTTAACTACGGGGTCATCAGTCCCTAAACTTACGAACTACTTACGAACTAGGACGGCACAAATATCCATGCCCGAGGGGGGATTCGAACCCCCGACCGTAGTGGCCGTGCTGACCGTGACTGGAGCTCCTCAGTCTCCTCGGCCACCGCGGCCGGCATCTGAATTTGATACGCTACTGTACCGGTAAAGAAAGACGTCCTATCCGTAAATCCTAACTGGTTAATATTGGCCTTATAGTTGAACCTCATACAGTTTCGTCAATATTGCAAAAAATACAACTTTTTTTGAAGAAATTTTCGGAATAATTTCAGTGCATTAACGAATTTAGGAAAAGTTCGTTATTTGAAGTTTGTTCTATTTGTCGATGTAATATTTCCGTATCACATGGGGAAAACTTATGTATTATTTGGCCTATTATAATTCGCTTGTCTGCCATTCCGACTGACCATTATTTCCTTGACATATAATATTTTCCGTAAAAGACCACGAAAAGAAAAACAGAACCTGAAAGAATTTCAGAACTTACAAGATGTCGAAATCAGGAATATTTTGAAACATGTGGGTACCTGTCGGCTTTCTGAGAGTAAATGTTTATTTTGGTTATTGGAACAGTGGAAGCGTTGGACCAGAATGTTCAATTACGAGCAAGTGTTTTTGTAGCCATTATATAGCGTTGCGAGATCACAGAGAAGGGCTAAAATGATTGTACTAAAGTAAGCCGCAGATGGATGTTAACGCCACCGCGGCCGGCAAACTAGGTCTTTGACACATGCCGCAGCTCCAGTACAAATGGAGAGGTTACGTGCCAATTGCGGTAAAACCGACGAATCGTACTGACAATTCTAATGCATTGCGATCGGGAACGCCGCCTCTTGCATCCCATCGACGTTCGCTGCGATTTACTGCTGTAGAGCTTGTTTGCAAATGAAGCCGCCTCTAGCAAAGGGGTCAGAAACGGAACAAGCGCGGTCAGTGGGCGAGAGCTGGTGAGCACGTGTGGTCGCGTCGCGTCGGCTGGGACACTTGGCACATGGAGCGCCCTTCCGGCGCCCCTCGACAATGCCTGTGGTCCCCACTAAACACATCGGCAGCCACAGCACGGGCGCTCCAGGCAGCGACAGGAATGCGGCCTTCCATCCAGGCCACCAGTGGCTCTCCAACTGTACTGTACTGTCCCTCGACTGCGCAACTACCCAACTGTCACATCCAGAGGCCAGTAGACGACTAAAGGAACAGTGTTACCCACTCATTTGGCGAAAGGCAGCCCGTATTAAGTGCTGACGAATCCAATTCCACGCCCACCAACAGAAGTAAAAAAAATCGCACTGACTTGTTTTACGGCCCACTTTAGATTTGTAGTTTTATAAGTTTTTGCAGACTTTTGGACCAAAATAATAATCTAAATAATAAAAAACTAATAAGAGTGTCAAACCCTTTAGGGAAAAAAATTAGGTCTTGGCGGGTTCCGAACCACTTACCTTTAGCGTCATAGTCCAACGCCTTGCCCACTACGCTACGGCTATCAATCGAAAGATGAGTCCTTTAATCTCATACTATTGATGGCCGTTGTTCACTGATGCTAATATAGCATTTGTAGACATTAGATTATCATTTATCTTACGAAGAACGATGTGTTTCTGTTAATTCTTCAGTGCCCCATTGCTTTGAAATGACAAAGGGTAAGTTACAATAAGAAAATCATCAAATACGCAACGCAAGATGGCGTATGCCAGAGAGTTCTGGGCGAGGAATGTCACGTGACATCTCCGAACGGCTGATTTTCGTTAATTCAGTGGAGGGCGTCAAATCTCCATTATTTTTGCAAATATCTCTCAAACGATACCAGATATGGAAAAACATAAGGGAACAAAGTTGTAGAGAATTTTCTCCTCTACAAATTCGGTTATTCAATTGTCGCGTCAGATGAACGGTTTATTTGCAATTAAAATTACATTACAAACGGCTTTTTTTTGTATTACTAACTTATTTCTTGTCCGAAATATTTCAAAAAGCGAGGTTCTGGTCTCTGGCTGGTAGCTAACAATTATGTCTGCAAAATTTGAACGGTTCAACCTAAAAAGTGGGAACACGTTACAGCCAGACATCGTCAAATCGCTGTTATTTTTGCCAATATCTCTGCAACGATCCAAGATATGAAAAAAAAAAAAAAAAAAAAAAAAAACATAATAGAGCGAAGTTGTAGAGAATTTTCCCCTCTACCAATTAGGCTATTCAATTTTCGTGCCAGGCGAACAGTTAAGCCGTTATTTTTATTTAAATTTCGAGCTGCCAAAAGACGAACGCAAAGGCCCACTTTTAGTGTTACTACCGTAACCTTAAGTGGGCCAATACCTCTAGAAAATGGTTACGAAATTAGCGATACTCTTCACGTCTTTCAAATACGAGGACAAATCGTGAAGCCTTTGCCACTATTGTTTTAGCCAAATGACGGCTGTAAATGGGAAGTCAACATATTCACTCCCAGCATTGGATTTTTCTTGTTTCAGGCCTGGCTTATCTGCCGGTTGCTCCACCTCACGGCGCTGCTGTCAGTTGTTAAAGATGGCGGCTGTACTTCAAACGTCCACGGCGAATACAACAAATTGGAATTCATTTTCTATGGAGCCAACAACGAACGCCCGTCGAAGTGTACACGTAAATGCAGCGCAAATATGGAGAGAACAGTCTCGCTTTGACAAGTGTGAGGTGGTTGTGTGTGAGCTCGAAAAAGGCAGTGAAGTCGTGCATGACAACGGACAGTCGGGGATGCCGCTACCGTCGCTGACTGACCGAACAGTTCCCTCTTGGACGCAATAGTGAAAGCAGATCTCCGTGTGCACCTCACGGATCGCTGAAGAAATTCCTGGCAGGACAGCGATGAGGCGAAGACGGTGGTTCCATACTCAATAGGTCGAATTCTACTGCAGGGGCGTCTCCAATTTAGTGCTCCAATGAACACACGTGTGGCAAGTCTGAACACTACGTAGAAAAACAGTGTTAAGGTCCGTAGAGCTAGATGTATATCTGTAGTGTATAATGATACGCTACTTTTTAGCACTAATGAATAGCTCGATTCCACAAGCTCCAGAAACATTATTGAAGTATAGGATACCAGCGCTGTGGGAACTTTCCTGCGTGGCTTTAACAAGAAGAACCGTGATGTGATGGATACCAGCGCGTAATATTTATGAAATGATGTGTGTAGTTAAGGGGAGTTGGAACGCCCTATCCCGACAATGTTAAATTTAGTGACTCGGCTTCGCTCTATTTCAGTAACCACTGTAGCCACTTACATTAAACCTTTACAGGAAATTCAACTATATTTTGAGTCTACCGAAGTATAATAATTGCATTTCAACCAATGATTTCGGAAATACAATTTTTAATTACAGTTAAAACTTTGTGTACTTTTTGTACGTATACTTTTATTTGTTTAATAGTCTGTTTAATTTTTTACTTAGATAGTATGTTGGACTGTTAACATTATCCACTACGGGGCGTATTGGGATGTTTTTTTTTTTTTTTATGTACTTTACGATGTCCTCTTAGCTTAGGGGTTCTAGGCCACATAGGTATAATAGTTTTGATATAATCTGTAAGTATTGATTCACAATTTCTTATAGTTTTCTTTATTTGCGCTATAAATTTGTTAGTGGGATATCTGTTTATTTTATACATAACATTATGTTCTTTCAGTCCAATAGATTCAGGATGTTTATGTCTTTGCTCCCTGAAAATTCGAATACTCTACTCGACGTGGTTTGAGATTCAGGGAAAAATGCAACAGAAAATGTAAATTTTCAGGAACGGCTACTAAAGTTTCGAAAGACTAAATATATGCTTAATTTTTTTTATCTTTAGTCACTCAGAAGGTCCCTGCACCATACTTTATTATCCTCTTGATTTTTTCCAAGTATTTTCTTCTTTCTGGTCTCCTTAGTGACCAACTGTGCTGCTTTATCAATGCGAACCTTGCCCATTCGGTTCACGTTCTCTGATGCAGTTTGCTAGCAGGATTAATTACCATATTCTGTAGCACTATCATCCTACCGATGTTGCCAGCATTAAAAGCAGTAACAGTATCACTCGTCCCTCCCCCCACTTTAGTGTTTTCATTCCAACAAACCGTTTTTGGTAAGCAAGTCCATATAAGGTTACACAACGACTCATTGGGATTTTGAGTCTGACTATGACACCGATGTTGTTCCCTATCGCAGTTGCAGACGTACCAACAAGCAAATGTCACAGATTGGTTTATCAGTAATAAAGGAAGAACATATTGTTCAAAATGTAACTGTTGCTTATGTACCCCTCTTCAAGATGCCAGGTTGATGCTCCAAATACAGGAGAACGCCGTCGTTGATCATCCTTATATAACTACAATTATTGAGGAAATACCACTGATATATCCACACGTAAGACCTATATGAGTCCTGGATTTGAAAGATCTCTTGACCTCTAATGCCACATATCCTCGAATTTTTTCATGGTGTTTACCAAAAACTGAAATACACTGAAACACTTGACAGTGTGTGTACTCCAGAAGAGAGATGAAATTGTTTATGGTTGTTGGTGTGTGTGTGTGTGTGTGTGTGTGTGTGTGTGTGTGTGTGTGTGTGTGTCTGTGTGTGTGTGTGTGTGTGTGTGTCCCTCGCTCACTTTGCTAATATGAACTGAAAATTTCACGTCTGGCTGTCATAATGTAATGACAGTTATTACATACAGTGGATGGTTCAGGAAATTAACCTTTATGCTAGATGTTTCAGAGCTTCATAGTTACGTGAAACGTTTTTAGTAACAAAGGTAAAGCAGTCCATAATCCGAGATTGGTTTGAACATCACAGTGCTTTACTAGGCATGGTCCTGTTTGGAGGTGGTATGCCGTTGCCTTCCTCCGACCTTCAAAGAAATGTTCAAATGTTTGTAGTCTATGGGACTTAGCTACGGGGTCATCAGTCCCTAAACTTACAAACTACTTACGAACTAGGACGGCTCAAATATCTATGCCCGAGGGGGGGATTCGAACACCCGACCGTAGTGGCCGTGCTGACCGTTACTGGAGCGCCTCAGTCACGTCGGCCACCGCGGCCGGCCCTCCGACCTTCGAACTGACTAACCCAGCCATTTATAGGGGGACCTACAGTTTTAACGTTGGTTCCGAACCACGGTGCTACTCGGTATTTTTCACATGAGCAATACTGCCATAGGTGAAAGTAGCGGAAAGTGACTAAAAAATCCTAGGAGCTGGCGGGGATCGAACCCGCGACCCTTGGATTAGAAGTCTGGCACTACCACTGTGCAACGGAGGTGGTACTGCCATAAATTCACGCGAGGCCGAATGGTGGTAAGGCCTACACAAACAGCCTGAAAGAGATAAATAGCGTGAAATGGAAATTACACAAAAAAAAGTTGTTTGAAACACATACTCGTGCTTACTAATATGTCCACTTGCACGAGCGCAGATAACATCCCCCCGCCCCCACAAAAAAAAAGCTTCGACGAGATGTAATTATTAAAAATATTACAGTTTCTAGTATGATCATTTTATTTACTATGTTAAAATCACTGCTTCGACCAAATGCAGACAACAATTTAAGTGTAATGTATACAACTTATTGTACCTAAAAAGTAATGGGGGCAAAGTACCGATGTCATGTTTCATCAGTAAGTCATTTGAACATTATATACTGGATGCGCGATTGGACTCCACTGTATTTTCAGTGAAGTAGGGAGAAAATTCACGTGAACTAGGATGACGTGTAGCGTGGAAGAGCAGCTCTCGGCGAAGCGTCGACCGCAGTTCATTAGCAGCGGATAATACCTGGCCAGCCAGAAGCCAGCAGCTCAATAGTGCCCAAATGTTCACCAGCTCTGGACGAGAACTAATCGCCGGAGTCATTACAAGCGCTCTATCCCCCGGCAAACTAGGCGCACATAGCCTGCACCGTCCCATGCCGTAATCTCTGCACTGCCCTAGGTGTTTAGCAGTAATCCGCAATAGCGAAATTACTAACGAGGTCGCACGACGCATACAAAAAGATTACTAGCTACAGCAAAGAGATAATGGGCGGAGAAATTAAAACAGTCGAGCGCTGTAGGGGACACTATCTAAAAAAGACACGGGAGACGACAGCGATTGTGGATGAATTCATGTCAGTTTAAACATTCATACTGCACAGACTATACAAGCAAGTTTTTCTGTTGTCACCACCAACACCACCACCAACAGCAACGACAACCGACTACGTTACCACCATTAACTGAACACAGAACCTTGCCTTCTGCATGTGTTCCTATTACCACCTGAGCATGAGGTGTAGATTACAGGAGAAGGGGAAGGAGTGAACCGTATCGTTTGAGGGTTTTTTTTAAGTAGCTCATATTCAAACCTGTGCTTCGACTTTAATCGTTGTGCAGCTGAGAGTTTAAACACCCAGAAGACATATCTCTGCCCCCTGCGCACAGATAATGAATTATCTACATCCCTGACCACAGTTATCTAGGCAAAACTCTCGTTCCGCCATGAGCCATGACTTTTCTACCTATTTGCAAAACAGAACATCTTCCTGGGATAGGATTAAAGGACATTCAGTTTTAATCCGGCAGTGATTTTGGAAACAGTACACATTCTCCACAGAAATTTTAGTTCATAACCCTTGAAACCCTGGTTCTCTGTAACTCTTTAACAAACACGTTCGGAAACTTCTATTCACAGACCGTCAACAGTAACAAAAAATATTTTCAGGACAATGAAAACATTTTCCGAGCTTTAGCTATTTTTGAAACGAAGATTTCTCACGGGATAGACCTACAGGTACCATATTAGAGATTTTCCTCGTTAAACGTTATAATACCATACTGTTAAATGATATTTAAGTGTTTGTTAGTTGTATTATGAAATTTTTATTTTAAAAGAAAAATCTTCTAGGTTGCTGTTAAACGTTTGTTGGTTTCTTCCTAGCTACCTCAAATTCTCTGCTATGAAAAAAAGAACGCATTCGCATGCTTCACTTTATTGCTAAGTTTTTAACAACTATAACCTTACGCGGAAAACATCCTGTGACTCGTAGCCATGACATCCTCAGACATTTTCCAAGAAGACAATGCACGACCACATGTTGCTGCACGAACACGTGCCTTCTTGGTCTCCCACCAATCGATCCCTTCTTTTAGTCAAGGTATGCCAGAAGTTCATTTTCTCCACCATTCTCTTCAGTACCTACTCTATAGTCGGGTTTTTTTGGGCAAGGATGGCGGAGGAAATTGCCCGCACCCTTTGAAAGGAACCATTCCGGTATTTGCCTGGAGTGATTTAGGGACATCACAATAACCCAAATCTGGATGGCCGGAAGTGGATTCGAACCACCGTCCTCGCCGAATACGAGTCCTGTGTGTTACCACTGCGCAACCTCACTCGGTCAAACTGGTTCGAGAACTGTACGTTGCTTTTACGCTATCGGGCGAAGTATTAAAAATGGGAAGGACTTACAGATTACGACAGTGGTGTGCGTAAAAGCGAAATCAACATTGCAAATGATCCAGCAACGCCTTCTCTCCTTTCTTGTCCCCTCCATTGTTATTACGGTAGGATTACAATAGAACAGAGAAAACGCCGGTGTACGTGTCGCAATTTGCATCGGCGTCCGCAGGAAGTGAGAGGCGATATAGCAGCACATGTCGCCGCTTAAGATAAACCACAACGTGAGTAATATAGAGCCAAGCCCTCAGCACGGAAGGCTCGTGCATTAGTCACTTCCACTCAGTGCGACAGGCAACGACGTAAAAGTGTCGGAGCTTTAATTGCTGCATAGCTGCAGGCAGTAATCCCCCCCCCCCCCCAATTTGACACACATTCCACGTAAACAGACTAAATGTTCACATTATTGACCTTATCTTTAGAAGCTCTTTCAGGTACTAACGCCTACATGTTTGCCAGCGACTTTCTGTGCAGCACTGCTCCATAACCTTACTGCTGACAAGCTCATGCGAAGGTTCGGGCAGTACAACGTAACTAGCTGCATTCCCAACCGACCTACTCCACCCCCAACCGACCTACTCCACCCCCAACCGACCTACTCCACCCCCAACCGACCTACTCCACCCCCAACCGACCTACTCCACCCCCAACCGACCTACTCCACCCCCAACCGACCTACTCCACCCCCAACCGACCTACTCCACCCCCAACCGACCTACTCCTGTGACGGCTTAATTATAATTTGCTGAAAAAGACCTTATACGAAATTAAACTAAAAAAACTTTCTATTTCGTGAAACTATCAAGTTGGCGAGCACGCCCAAAAAATTCGCAAAAAAAAAAAAAAACCTTTCCGTAAGTAAAAGACTATAGATCCAGTCCAAAACAGTTACTGAAGTTGTTGCACTTTTCAATGATCTATCGACAACTTCCTCCCAAGTATCCAGTACTTTGTTAGAGTCTGAGATATATCGAAAAAAAGTCTGAAACATTTGAAACCCGGATTCTCTGAAAAAATTAAATAAAAATAAAAAAAATTCAAGCTGTAACGATTTTTGAAAAGGAGGCTTTTTCGGCAATTAGCTCGATTTCTCACGGGATAGACCTACAGGTACGATTTTAGAGACTTTATTCGTGAAGAGTTGTACAACCATAGTATTTAATTTTTTGTTAGTTGTAAGTATCATGATGTGATTTCTAATTACTTTTACTTTTTATTTTGCGCTTAAACGTTTGTTGGGATTTTTTCCTGGCTACCTCAAATTCTCTATAATAAAAAAACGCGTTCGCACACTTCACTTTATTACTCAGTTACTATTTTTTTAAAGACATATAACCTTATATAATTAGCATTCAGTATTTGCCTTCAAGTGCATTGCAGTAAAATGGCAATTCTGCCCAGAAAAAGTTCTGTCTCCTTCAGAAGGTCTTACATTTTTTTAATTCTTGTAATATATTGGCAGTTTATTTCATTTAAGCTTCTTTTTCACCACAGATATTGAGGAAACACGTCGAACAATATTGTGTTTGGAAGTCTTTTAGTAAAACTAACAACAATACATCTTAATAATAATTTAAAACAATGGTACTACAACCCTTTACTGAGAAAATAAGCCTGAAACCGTACCTGTAGGTCTATCCCTCGGAAAGGTACAGCCAATTTCTGGAAAGGCCCGTTTTAAAACATCGATATAGCTGGAAAAATATTTTTAATTTTTCAAATAAATACTTTGACTTACCAGGGATTATACTTGCAGTGAATTTTAAATCTGGGCACGTGATTGTGAACGAGTTTTAAGTAATCCGGTTTTTAAAGGTTTGTAACGGTTTCTTTGCTATTACTAAACCTAACGAAGTAATCGATTCTTACAACAATCGATAGATCGTGATAACCTTCTTTAACAGTTTTCGAGCGGAGATATAGTTTTTTACTTAACAAGAAAAAATCGTTTTTCCAAATTTGTGAATCGTGGTCACATTCGCCATCTTTACCTAGTTTCATGAAGAAGAAACTAATTATAATTTAATTTCCTATAGATTCATTTTTTTCGTTTTGTTTTCTGGTAAAATATTTTGCAATCACTTCTCCCTAATGGACAAACTGTAGCTTTCCCTTCGAGTGTGAACTGCCTAATCCCACAAATAGATTAATCGGAAAACATATACTCTATTTTCTGTACGGCTCACGTTCCAAATATAGCACCGTGTTGGTAATTAGTTTTCGGCAACGCCAGTAATGTCAGAAGCTATCCGTTGCAGCCGTCTGAAGTTATCTGGATTGACGATACCCACGCTGTGCAACGGTGAAACTAGGATTAAACTCTTTAGTGTTATTTTGTTCCGCAAAGTTAGTACACAAACGTCAGTGTAATGATCATTGCGGGCAGGGGCAAAGTCAACACAGGAGACCGTTCAATTTCCCGCACCAGTAATCGTGCAGGCATCAAGAGAAATATTTACTAATGTGCGCCTGTTAGCGCCGTGTGTATTTGTTCCACCTCAATAGCCGCTGCGTTTACCACAGCAGTATCACAGATCAGCAAGAAAGTGAGGGAGAGAGAGAGAGAGTGTGTTATGCCTTCATTTTATTGTATCTTATCTTTTCATTAGAATTTACGATGGAAGTACAACAAAACAACGTCAATTTCAGTTTCGTGACTGAGTAGAATGTAAATGATCTGTGCATGTTCTACACTATGCAAGTAAAGCTACGTCTTTCACTCACAGGCTTTCATATTCAGTTGTTTTCGGTAAAATTACGCAGCAGGATGACAATCTTGAGTATTTGACTGGAATCCGTAAAAATATAGCATATCCGATGGAAGCCGACGATATTCAGAATGTGTGTCGTAGCAAACAACAAAGTAAAATTTCACTTCATCGTGTGAGATAATGATCGTATTAACTGCGCGCGCACACGTGTGTGTGTGTGTGTGTGTGTGTGTGTGTGTGTGTGTGTGTGTGTGTGTGTGTGTGTTTTGGTCATTCAGGTCGGGATAAAGTCAACAAGAGCGCTAGTTTAATTTCCCGCGACTTTAGTACGGGCGCATCATTTGCGGAAGTGGACAAGATAAATATTTGCTGATGTGTGCTTGTTAGCACCGTTTGTATTTGCTCCAACTCAAATGTGCTTGCCCCTCTTGCACCACTAAGGGGAAAAAAATATGTATCTGCTCTGTAGATCGGTAAACTTCACTGTGACGGCTTACAAAAAGAACTACCGATCAGAACAGAATCAACAGCTGTTCTTGCAAGGCAGTATCGCCCATTTGCCTGGCGTAAAAAGCAGTAGTCGCGAAGAAGTAGGTCGAATGGTGAACTTTTCCCTCGCCACTGTAATACTTTTTACGTTGTTAGTACTGGTACAATAGTGACGAACAACCAATTGAGGAAAACAACTTTTGAAATGTTCAAATGTTTGTAGAGCTTATGGGACTTAACTACGGGCTCATCAGTCCCTAAACTTACAAACTTCTTAACTATCCTATACTAAAGACGACAAATATCCATGCGTGAGGGGGGGGGGGGGATTCGAACCCCCGACCGTAGTGGCCGTCCAGACCGTGACTGATGCACCTCAGTCCTCTCGGCCACCGAGGCCGGCTCTCTCTCCGTACGAGCTCTGATTACTCGTATTTTATTCTGAGGATTATTTCTACCTATGTAAGTGGCAGTCAACAATATATTTTCGCATTCGGAGGAGAATGCTGGCGATTGTAGCTTCGTAAGTAGCCCACGCCGCAGCGATAAGCGCCGTTGTTGTAATGATTCCCATCCCAGACTTCGGTAACGCTGTCTCCCCTGTATCGTATCAAATGAAAATAACTGCTTAACCTTTCATCTGACCCGAAAAATGAATAAACGAATAAACGAATTTGCAGAAGAGAAAATTCTCTACAACTTTGTTCCCTTATGTTTTTTTCATATCTCAACGTTTCAGAGATACTTCCAAAAATAACGGAGATTAGACACCCTCTATTGAATTAACGAAAACCAGCCGTTCGAAATTGTAACATGATATTCCTCGCCCAGAACTCTCTCTGGCATACACCATCTTGCGTTGCGTATTTGATGATTTTCTTATTGTAACTTACACTTTGTTATTTCAAAGCAATGGCGCACTGAAGAATTAACAAAAACACATCGTTTTTCGTAATCTAGTGTCTAAAAATGCCATATTAGCATCAGTTAACAACTGTCATCAATAGTACGAGATTGAAGAATGCAACTTCTGATTGTTATCCGTAGCGTAGTGGGCAGTTCTGAAGCTGAAGCAGATGCTGAAGGTCAGTGGTTCGAAACCCGCTACTACCTAATTTCTTTTCTCCTAAAAGGGTTTCAGTCACTTTTATTAATTAAACAGAGCTATGTTCTTCAATGTTTAGAATTCGGCATCTGTAAGAATTCTCTCTCTAAAATGCGTATTTGCTCTATTTCATGAACATGCCGTGAAATACCTAACAACGAATTAAACAATGATCTTCTGAGGCATATGCACGTACACTGGAGGATACTGTAATGAACATTCTGCACAAAGTGCTGATACAGGCAGTTTCGTGGAAAGTGTTGTTCCTTGATCAAACATAAGGGAAGTGTATACATTGCAACAAATTACCTTGTTTACTTTTTTCTAAGGGTTTATTCACTATTTGTGGAATGAAAGTCATTAATTAGAATTAATACATCTACGCCAAAAGTACGCTGTGTTCCATCCAGGCTATAGTTACTCGTCAGAACGCTTATAGTTATTCGTAACCAGTACAGGCAAAGAAACTTTGAACTACCAAGGCAAGACAGGTTATGTTTTAACGAAAAAATGATAGTTCAAAGAGGTAAAAGTTCAAAAAAAGAGCTAAACTCAAACATAATTTTGGCTGTTTGTTAAAATACGGTCAGAAAGAATATTACGTGTTGGGTGCATAGATATCACAATAGTAGAGCCGTAATCTTATCACCATAATTTTTTATTATTTAGATTATTATTTTGGTCCAAACTTGTTTGCAAAAACATGTTGTTGTTGTTGTTGTGGTCTTCAGTCCGGAGACTGGTTTGATGCAGCTCTCCACAATACCCTATCCTGAGCAAGCCTCTTCAACTCCACATAAGAACGGCAACCTACATCTGTCTGAATCTGCTTACTGTATCCATCTCTTGGTCTTCCTATGCGGTTTTTACCTCCCACAATTCCCTCCAACGCTAAATTCAGAATTCCTTGATGTCTAAGAATGTGTCCTACCAATCGATCCCTTCTTTTAGTCAAGGTATGCCAGAAATTTCTTTTCTCCCCAATTCTGTTCAGTACCTCATTAGTTACGCGATCCACCCACCTAATCTTCAGCATTCTTCTGTAGCACCACATTTCAAAAGCCTCAATACTCTTCCTGTCCGCACTATTTATCGTCGATGTTTCACTCCCATACAAGGCAACACTCCACATAAATGCCTTCAGAAAGGACTTCCTTAGGCTTAAATCAGTATTCGATGTTAAATTTCTCTTATTAAGAACGCTTTTCTACCCATTGCCATTCTGCATTTTATATCCTCTGTACTGCGACCATCATTTGTTATTTTACTGCCCAAGTAACAAAACTCATCTACCTCCTTTATTGCTTCGTTTCCCAATCTAATTCCTTCAGCATCGCCCGATTTTCTTAGTCTGCACTCCATTACCCTAGTTTTGCTCTTGTTAATGTTCATCTTATATGCACCTTTCAGCACACTATCCATTCCGTTCAATTGCTCCTCCGCAGTCTTCGTACTCGACCGGCAGCACAACACACACGGGGAAAAAAGGGCACCTTTCAGTTGTCTCCACAAAGCCTATCCTTTCTGGTGGTGTTGAGCGGGAACCAAGTTCCCCGCGTGTGGCGCAGACAGAGGACGCGGCGTATCGTGGTGTGTGTGTGTGTGTGTAGTATACGGCAGCAGCTGGCGTTAGTACGGCGGCAGATGCGATAGTGCCTCCAGTTGGAGCGATAGCACCGCAACCAGATACCACGAACACGGCCTAGCTGATACCGCGTGCCACGCCAAGAGCACTTCTCTCTGACTCAACGCTCCTTACTCACTCCTCATGCATTATTACACGCAGCACGTCAACATCCGGTCTGATGTAACCAAATACGCCTATACCTACACCCGTAACACTTCCAAAAACCTAAATTATCCTAAAATCGGCCATATTTTAACTCTTGAAGAAACAATCTCGGGGCGAATTTACTTGTCCGTAGCGCACTAGTTCTCACAAGGAAAGTACTTGGGCTCGAACAAATATAAATACACGAAAATCGTGAGAGAGATAATATGAAGGTCGCTTATTGCACTAGTGATACTCCCGCATCTGCAAAACTCGGCAGTCGCCCATTAGAGGCCTCTGCGTGTGCCACGCCGCATTGCACATTTGACCTGCCGGTTCGCCAGTAGTGACGGTGCAGTGCGCCTCCGAAGTTGCGTTTTGGGACGTTATTTGTGTATTGAAGCGCCGGATAGGTCGGTGATTGGTAAAAATCCTGCTAATATAGTGTGATTGGTTGAGATGAAGATACGAAGAATCCTTCGTGAAGATGGTATTGGTGAAATGTGATTTGCAGAGTATCCAATGCAGATGTAGAATAAATCACGAAAATACAAGAGTGATCCAGTAAGCCTATTTTACCACTTACAACATCATTTCCCACATTTTACACACTTTTCATTATGTCCCTTGAAAAGTGAAAAGCGGCCTTCTACTTTTTGCAGGGTAGGTAGGCACAAGCCAGTATCAGTATTTTTATTTGCCGATTTCGTCGAATTTAACAAGAGTGTCATAAAAAAAACACTGGAATTGACAAATCTAACTTGTTGGTTGATTACACTGCCAACAAAATAACGACTGCGATTTGTGCTTGTCTTCCAAAATTTAAAGCATCTCCGTTTCCCGTACAGGTGATGTCTGCGCGTGCTACATTTTACGTACTCGTAGTGACTTTAAAAAGCCCAGCGTAAACAAACGCTGTGTGATTCAGAGTTCGGTGTAAAAGCGTTCGTTGTAGCTCTACTTCGATGTCTCGCGTGTCACTTAAGCTGCTTATTCATTTAAGCAGCCCCTCAGTTGGCTTCCGTGCCACACTTTACCGGCTGGGAATGAAAGTCAACACTTTTCTGTCCGTAGAAACCCTAAACCGCCAAGTGCCCGTATAATGTTTGCGCGAACAGAATGTATATGCACAAGCTCAATAGCACCCATACTCATGAGCCAAAACCAGGGTATCACTAAGCAACGTTCACTTCTACCAATTCTGATCTCTCTCATCCAATGTCACGGAGTATCAAGTTTTCGTTTATTTGTAAATCTATCGGACCAAACTGCGTGGTCATCAGTCCGTAGCTTACAAACTACTTCAACTAAGGTAAACTAACCTAAGGACAAACATACAAACCCATGCCCCAGGAGGACTAACCATAGACGGCGAGCAACCGCGTGCTCCACAGCGAGGCGCCTTAGACCGCTCGGCTACTCCACCGAGGCTATCAGGTTTTGGCTTCCAGTTCGTTTGATCTCGAGCTTTTCTCAAGCCGAACACACAAACTCATTTGGATACCAACACGACGTATAAATGGTACTAGCGTATGTCGTACCATCGATTCCGAATAAGGTGCTTAGAAAATCTCCCTTTGCAAATACCCTCCCCAAACACTCCTAATTGGGAATGCATGTCTTTCACAAACGTATTTACTAGTTTTCGTCATGAAGGCACTGACAATTCGCCGGGTCATTACTCTAACGGCGTTGTCTTACTAAGAACAAATGACTAACTTATAGGTAAATGTATAGCTCTACGAAAATACTATTTCAGTACTGTCGACTTTGCTTAGGACGACAATGTGTCGTTTCCCTCTGTGCAGACTACTTGAAACGACTTTGTTTGACTTCTAAACCAATATCATCTGTAACAGCGCGGAAACTAGACTGATAAATTGGAGAAGTTTTTGGCCATGATTTTTCCGAGTGAACATTTTATTCGGCTTCAGCTATTCACTACAAGAAACGACCCAAAGTCAGTGAGACCTTAGACGGATTCTAACAGATGGCTTCTACTCCGCTATACTTTTCTAAAACCACTGAGATTTCAGGGGATATCAAGTCGATTCCAATTTTTAGATTTCCGGAACGCGTTTAACACGGCACCCCACAAGCGGTTTCTAATCGCGTGTTCATAAAACATCGTCTGAATTATGCGATTGGATTCGTAATTTCTTGTCAGAAAGGACACAGTTCGCAAAAAGTCGTCGAGTAAATCAGAAGTGATTATCTGTCGTTTCCCAGGGGAGAGTTCTAGGACCCCTAAGGTTTCTTCTACATCTACATCCACACTCTCGCCAATCAGTTCACGGTGTGTGGCGGAGAGCATTTAAATGGCCCCGTGGTCGGGTGCGTCACATTACGGATCGCACGGTCGCTCGTTTTAGAGGTTCGAGCCCCAAAACAGTTCAAACAAAAAAAACTGTAATAATTCTACTTATTTCTAATGTGACACAAATTCAATCTTTTCTTTACATCAGTGCCCAGCGTCGAATGACTTTTTCCACCACCCTGTACAATAAGTCTTCTTTATGAGTACAAGGACGATTTTCAATTATTCCCAGGCGGCCGTGATTGAATTCAATTCGTGGAATTAATTTCAGAGCGAGATAAAATTCTTTGCTCTATTAACAAGGCGCTTTCGAACTGAATTGTCATTTTGAGTTTTGCGCCCTTTGTGTAGCTGCTACCAGTAAGACGGCGCTCGTTCGATCCGTTTAATTACGGTTAAACTACAACAGAGAGACGCTAGGAAAAGCGCTGTAGCTTCAGCCGTCCGCGCAGACACACAAAAGCACTCTCGAACGCGACCGTGCAAGTTCGCGTCGGATTAATACTCTGCATTCAGCAGATACAGGACAGGAATGAACTAGGAAGCGTTCCTACCCAATTAATGGAAATTCCAACAGCAAACGCTTGGCAACAAATCAAAGGTGACAGCACAGCGAAGTACCGCCAGAATATGCGCGTGGGATATTTCAGCCACAGTTTCCTCGTTAGCTGCGTGCTGTACTTTGTTTTGCCAATACAGGAGTTAAATTCATTCGTACTGTGGTGAGCGAAAAAGTACTTACAAAGGGTATACACAAGATACACACTGACAGCGTTGAGATGGACTGTAAGTAGCATGTGAAAACGAACTCGAGAAAAAATGGAACGGTCAGGTAAAAGTTATTTATCTTTCAATAAAATTAGTTCCTAGTACAGCGACCGTCTCAGTATTGTGTCTTTATTAACCGGACGTTTGCAGAAACATGCGTGTGTATTCAATTTTCCGAAGCCGGCCGCGGTGGCCGAGGTGACTAAGGCGCTCCAGTCATGGTCAGCACGGCCACTACGGTCGGGGGTTCGAATCCCCCCTCGGGCATGGATATTTGTGCCGTCCTAGTTCGTAAGTAGTTCATAAGTAGTTTGTAAGTTTAGGGACTGATGACCCCGTAGTTAAGTCCCATAAGCTTAATTAAAAAAAAAAAAAAAAAAAAAAAAAAATTCCGAAAAGCAATTCATGCATAACGCTATCTATGTAGCCTTTGGAATATACTGTAATGTACAGAAGTTCCACATGCTGAGAAAATACGACATTTATGGATTCTTCTAGATTCTTGCAGCGAAATAACTAATTCGGCACAACTGCCCGGCAAATTTTTCACCTAACTGGTAAAAATATATTATTTCCCCTTTGCTTATCTGATTCGTGGTATCGGAAACCGACTGCATTAGCAAAGTAGAAGAGTTTTCACCATTTTATCCTTAATTGATGGGAAACTGCGTACTCTCGTACGGAAACTGATCTGTCGTGGTCACCGAGTATTCATACAATAAGACTGAAGACGAGAAATATCAATTCTTGTCATCTCCCATTTTCACCATCGTCGTCGTCAAGCAGTATCGAAATGTTCTCTTCTTGTTGAATATGGCATCCAAATTTAGTTTAGAATTACCAGGAAAATATAGGTAAAAGGCCGATAAAATTGACGAAATCTTTTTCTTACTAGACGGGGTGTTGTTTCTCCTAGTGTGCGCACGACAATTGCAAATTCGTCAGGAATCACTGCCCATCGTATTCCAATCAGAAAATTATCAAAATGGACACGTCAATCTCCAAAAATCGCCCAACGCTCAGTTAGTAATACGGTGGAGGAGGCAATTTCACTTTGACACGTCCTTCACATTTATGTTGATTTACAAAGTAGTTCGTCTCAGAAATTGACTTCGGAATGGGACTTCGCAGGGTACAAAGGTGTCCACTCACGGAAATTCTATACCACACTAACCATAAAATTCCGAGAAAAAAAAATATCTCTCACGGTTAAGCGCAGCAAATTTATAACTGATATACTTTTCACTGAAGACTGTATTGCAACAAGGTCGAACAGATTAGTTGGTAGCGTCTTGGCCTCATTTCGATAATGCAGATTAGAACAGACACTCATATATATATATATATATATATATATATATATATATATATATATATATATGCATACACTCTTTTTCCATGAAGAAACCGGTTTCTCGAAATTACAATAATATTTATCTTTCCAGAGCTTATAATATCGCCTCATTTTCTAGTAACATGATAATGACAACAGTATTTATTAACGCTTTGATCTGTTTACATTAATTGTAAAATGCATTTTGAATTATTGCATTTATTAAACAGGAAAAATTGTAATTAAAATATTAAGTAACTGCAATCGTCATTTCATAAATAAGGTTCTTTACGATGTAAAAGACAATGTTCACTGACTTTATTTAAAAATTGTTATAATTTTTGAAACAAAAATTGCTCTATTAAATAACGGGAAGACTGCCGGATGTCCGTAGCTTGCTGGTACGATATTTCGGCGCAGAGTCTTCTAGATATCTTCAGGTAGTCACTGATGAGAAGCCGTGAGCTCACCTATTTAAGACCCCGTCGGCACATGCGTGGTGTCTTCTGCTGCCACTGCGCATGCGTCACTTGAGCGCATGCGCTTCTGCTGCATGTCTGTACGTTGCTTCGCGGTTAAAGCTCGCCGCATCGATATCAGTTCGATTTTCATCAATTTTAAAAACGATTAATGACTAGACGACGCTTTCGCAGAGCACGAAGTTTTTCCACAACCGGATTCAACGCAGTGTTTAACTGGAAACCACCATCGCGATTTATAAGGGTCTCGTTGTCTGACACACTTATTTCTATAGATTCGTGGACGATGGAGCTCCAAAAGTTTGACGTGGTAGCCACAATTTTTGTATTGTCATATTTCATCAGATGGCCGGTGGAGATGCAGTGTTCGGCGATAGCTGCCTTACTGGGTTGAAGCATGAGAGTATGTATTTTATGCTCCACAATGCGATCTAGCACAGTGCGCGTCGTCGGACAATCTTACATACTATATAAGACTTGTGCAGTCACACGGAAATTTTTTATACACCTGCTTTGCGCAATTCTAGGTCATCTTTTACAGATCCCAAAAGCGCCGAGATTTTGGAGAGAGGACGAAAAATTATTTTGTACTTAATATTCGGCCGAAGCTTACGAGAAAGGCCCATCGCAGTCGTCATGCCACGTAAGCGAAGTAGTTCCGAGCCGACGCGATCGCTCTGCCGATTGGCCGGCCGCTGGGGCACTGCCCACTGCGTCATAGCTGGTAGCCCGTGGCCAACGGGAAAGACAGGCCTCAGCGCGCACCTCGTACCACGTAAGCAAGGCAGTTCCGAGCCGGAGCGATCGCTAGCTCAGTGGCTGCCTGCTATGACGCAATGGGCCGTGCCCCAGCGGCCGGCCAATCGGCTAGCGATCGCGCCGGCTCGGAACTACCTTACTTACGTGGTATGAGGTGCGCGCCGAGGCCTGTCTTTCTCGTAGGCCACGTATTCGGCCTACTTGCATGAAACATTTCCTATGTAAGGTAGAGAAACAGTTGAAATATTGTACCAGCAAACTAAAGACATCCGGCAGTATTCCCGTAACATAATAGAGCGATCAATACGCTGGGAAAGCTTTAAGTTTCACATCAAATAAAAATGTTTCCCCGAGTAGGATCGATGTTGATAGTCTGCAAAACCATCATTCGACATACTATTGCATAAACCTCATTAATGTATAAGGTGTATATAAGTTGCGCTTTAACTTTTGAGCTCTTTTTCTCAGAATTTTCTGGATAATGCACCCGCGTGAACCACAGATATTGACGAGGTGGGTTGGCTTGCGTGCCTCAACGATGCAGATAGCCGAACCGTAGGTACAACCACAGCGGAGGGGTATCTGTGGAGAGACCAGACAAACGTGTAGTTCCTGAAGAGGGGGCAGCAGCCTTTTCAGTAGCTACAGGGGCAACAGTCTGGATGACTGACTGAGCTGGCTATTTAACATCAGCTAACTTGGCTTTGCCATGCAGTTACTGCAAACTACAGTCGTTACCTTTCCCGAGGACCTGCAGTCCAATATTAATTTAAATGTTAGAAAGTCATTTCTGAGAGCATTTGTTTGGAGTGTAGCATTGTATGGCAGTGAAACGTTGACGATAAGGAGTTCAGATAAAAAGATGATAGAAGCTTTTGAAATGTGGTGCTACAGAAGAATGATGATTAGATGGGTAGATCACGTGACTAATGAGGTGCTTAACACGTTCGCTGCCGTTCACGCTCTGGTGCGTGTAAAAGTTACTTGAGTCAGGTGCCGCTCACGCTGTGGCGCGTGCTGCGACCTAGCATCCTATTATAGCTTCTTGTAAACTGGCAACGTCTAATGAAGCTGCATATTCTGGTAGGCACTCAGGGTAGACTATAAGTGATATGCACACGTAAGTGGTTCCAGATTTCCGTGTTTGCATTACCGGCTACGAGCCACACACGCTTCTCATGTCGTCATGATAGATTTATGTACTGTTTATATTGTTCATTTGTTGTTTTCACAAAAATACAAATGCAATTAAAAAACCATATCAAAAAAACTGAAAACTAAAACAAAAACATTCAGTGGCTCAAAACTATGAAAAGATAATGTCAAAATACGATCACGCGCCAGAGCGTGAAGTGGCACCTAACATCATCGCGCCAGAGCGTGAACGGCAGCGAACGTGTTAACCAAATTGGGGAGAAAAGGAGTTTCTGGCATATCCTGATTAAGAGAAGGGATACATTGGTTGGGCACATTCTGAGACATCAAGGAATTGTCAACTTAGCATTAGAGGACAGTGTGTGGGTTTAAAATCTTAGAGGGAGACCGAGGGACGAATACAGTAAGTAGATTCGGATGAAGAGACTTCCACAGGACATGGTAGCGTGGAGAGCTGCATCAAACCAGTCTGCGGACTGAAGACAACAACAACAACAACAGTGCACTTTAAAACTTGACAACCTACAGACTATTTCTAACTAGCGAAGTGTGTCTCCTAAAATGAATTTCCGGGTACGGAAGGTCTGCTTGTTAGAGCACTTGCTCGTTTCTCTGCCTCGCAAATATAGCTGGAAAGCGGTGTGACGGCAATCTGCCAAGAGACACTATCAAGAGCTTATGACATAACAAGCGCACAACGATATTCCTCTGTCAGACGAGCGAGCGCCACGGTTGGAGAACTGCTCAAGCACACCACGAGTAGCAAAACGCCAGCAGCAGCAGACACTGTTAGAGTGGCGTGTGTGTGTGTGTGTGTGTGTGTGTGTGCGTGTGTGTGTGTACACAGAGTTGGTAGCGTCTGCGCCAGCTGACTCTGCGACCAGTGGCGACAGCTGCTTGTGGGCGGAAAGTTGCCAGCAACTCCGGCGCGTACGGACACCGAGGCAGGCAAGTGACGCGGGGAAGCTTCCGTCTAGCCCGACTGAGTCACGCCTCTGACTCATTACATACTCCCCTCCTCCTCAGTCGCTAACAGCAGGTGATTCGGTTCCTCGACAGCCGGTAATTGATTCCCCAGACAGCCGCGTTCCGATTTAGTACGGAGAGGGGACGAAGCGGCTCTCGTTCAAGATAGTGGGACTTTGAAAGGAGATTAAAAGGGTGCTGTGTGCCGCGTTGAAATATTAAGGCATCATTGATTGGCAACACTCGACGAGGAGAAATGGCAATAGTAGCCACGAGGAATCAGCATGGAAAACTTATTCATAAAGATCTCACAGTCTTTCGTCGGTTAATTTCTTCTCTGGAATAGCTGCTTTACTGCTTTTGAACGGCAATGTACTAACGCAGTGTCCGTTTGAGGCGTAGCACTTGACTCTTGAAGAAAAAAGAAAAAAAGCTCGAAGACAAGAGAAATACAGCGAAAAATAATTTAAAAGCATTGGTAGAGTATTCGTGACAAACAATTACATCGCACTTTACATTCTTTTTCCCTTCGCCAGAAAGGAAAAACAAGTGCGATAGTTAATCGAATGCTGCTCAATGATTTATCTACACCTGAATCGTACCGTAACTAAAGTGTACCGACAGTAGTGAAGTTGATCAAGTAGACAAGTTTAGTGTATATTCTATTCTGTGCTATGCCTCCTGACAATTTCGTACCTTGTCGGCATTTCTCGTGATCGTTCGTGTACCAAATCGATTCCCTGTTAATACACAATTAAACAATATAAAATGACTAATAAGCAAAACTAATAATCCTTAGACCGCTACTAACGTCTGTATGCCACCAGCAATTAGTTATAAACAATTATTAATAAAAACTGCGCACTTCGCGCCATATCATCGGGGCTTCCTCAGTTTATCTGCTGCCCAGCGTAACGGCTAGTCTCATGCAGGCGCCTTCCAGAATCTTCTACCCACCCACCCACTCACGCCATATGGCCCCTACTGCCACTCCTGCCGTGGGAACCACGACGCCTCTGCCTGTCAGCTAGCTGTTGAACCGATTCTCACTGCAAAACTTCTTACTGCGGGCGCGCATATAGAATCATAATAAAAATATAAAGCTGACAAAATAAATTTAACCCCCATACTAGAACCCTTACAAGTCCTACCCTTCTCAGAATAGTGCCTAAAGCCAAGGGAAAATACTAGTTTTAACGCACCATGTCTCGATTGTATTAGTTTTATAGATCTTCAACGCCCAAAGTTAAGTATTCCCTTATTTGTGACAAATTTTGAGAAGTTATTTAAGTTATCGGACCTTTAAGTTGAAGTGTTCCTTCGCAAGCCTTAGAAATAACAACCCACAACAAAATGTCAGGGTTTTTAAAGACATCGCAGCGAGGCGAACGACCACTGAACTCGATAGATCGATATACCTACTTGGGTGATCGATATAGCTTGTTTACCTCAGCGCCACGTCGCGATGACGAAGCGCTCGCTTGAACTTGCGTCGAAAACGATGGCCACCTTTTTTTAACGTGGCGAGGAACTTAATCGATCGCCCGGGTGCGCTAAAGGGACCCTCCCCTCAACAGAAACAGGTTTTCCCTCCGAAAGCGTCGACGAAGTGGAGCGCCGTGTCCAGAAACCGTGACAGCCGGTGGGCTATCCTGGGCAGAGGAAAGCGACAGCCAATTGCAGGTCATTACGGCACACGTGGGCAGCGACTACCACGTGAAGTGGGCCACACACGCCCTGTCCACGCCGCCAATATAGCCGACGGCGGCGACAGCCAATAAAACGGCCCGATTAATGCCCGTCACCATCTGCCTCGCCGCTCCACCCCCATCTATCGCACAGCATTCCTTGCCACGTCAACCGAAGCGAGCGTCCGCTACGAGATGAAAATACCTGTAAACAGTCATCCGTCACCCAAGTAGGTTGTTGACAGCGTCAACTCTACAGGCGGCGATCTGAATGTTTGAAGTCCTCTGGGCCAAGATCGCGATGAAATTTATATTTTTTGTGTGATGACGTAATGACAGTAAAGTATTCTTGTCTCATAATGAAATAGCTCTCGGGTGAACAGCCTGGTGTATGTGTGCATCTACATCTACATAGATACTCTGCAAATCATATTTAAGTGCCCGGCAGAGGGTTCACTAACCACTTTCACAACTTTTCTCTACTGTTCCTTTCTCTAATTGCGCGCGGGAAGAAAGAACACCTAAATCGCTCCGTTTGCGATCTGATTGCTCTTATTTTATTGGGATGGTCATGTATCCCTAAATAGGTGAGTGCTAGCAAAATATTTTCACCTTCAGAAGTCGGTGATTGAAACTTTGCAAACAGATCACGCCGCAATGAATAACGTCTTTCTTTTAACGATTTCCACCCCAATTTGTGCAAAATTTCCGTGACGCCTCTCCCCCCCCCCGCCCATAACGTGCTAAAACAGAACGACCTGCCCTTCTCTGAACCTTCTCAATGTCTTCCGTCAATCCCACCTGGTGAGGGTCCCACAAGGGGCAACAGTACTCCAGGAGAGGACGCACAAGTGTGATGTAGGCAGTCTCTTTGATGGAGCTGGTGCATCTTCGAAGCGTTCTGCCGATGAAACGTAACCTTTGGTTGGCCGTCCCCACAATATTTTCTATGTGTGTGCTCTCTAGTCTATGTTGTTCGTAATTTTAACTCCTCGGTTTTTGGTAGAATTTACGACCTTAAGGTTTGACTGATTTATCGCGTAATTGAAGTTCAGCGGATTTCTTTTAGTAGTCATGTGTATTACGTCACACTTTTCTTTATTTAGTGTCAATTGCCAATTTCCGCACCACGTAGAAATTGTCTAAATCGCTTTGCAGTTGCTTTCGATCCTCTGTTGACTTCATCCGTGAACAGTCTAAGGGAGCTATTCAGATTGTCTTCTTAATCGTTTATAAACACAAGGAAGAGTAGGGGATCTATAACGCTTCCCTGGGGAACGCCAGATATCACTTCTGTTTTACTCGATGACTTACCGTCAATTACCGTCCTTTCCGATAGGACAATATTTCGGCAATCGACCATGTCGCCATCATCAAGTGTGCTGATGTCCTGCCAAGGGGGTGGCCTGGGTGGGGACGCATTTTACGCAGATACCAAGTTAAAACCATCTTTTGCCCTCCGGTAAAAACCAGAGCTCTTCTTGGCAATGTTAAGGACGACCTTGGTCTACGTAAATCAGGTGTTTACAAGATACCTTTCCAATGCGGCGTACCATTGAAGAATGATGCCGCGAACACCAAAGGCACACAAGATTACAACAGCCAAGTAAGTCGGCAACCCCCGAGCATTGCCTGTCGAACCTCCATACTATGGATTACGACCAGACCAAGGTCGTAGCACAAACTTCAAAATTCTGGGACTGCATCATCAAAGAGGCTAGAGAGATCAGGAAACGTAAACCAAAACTAAATCGTGACAAAGCTTGGGAAGCAGCAAAGCTTGGGAAGCAGCTACTACCCAGATTAAGACGAAGAATAAAACATCCTATAGGGCGGGGAAACAGATGGAACGCCTCCGGCGGTGGTCCCCCTGGGCGCGGACCTGGAGACCTAGGAGGGAACGCCCAGACGACGGACGAGAGGAGGCGGGATGTGAACCGTGGACCGGGCGCGGATCGCGATGGGCTCAGACGGAGCGCCCAAAGGAGGATGGGGAATCTGACATATACCCCACCCAGGCCGCCGCCATGGTAGTACATCAGCACTACTGATGATGGCAACATGGTCGATTGCCGAAATATTGTGTCCTATGCACACTTACACCAGGCTGTTCACCTGAGAGCTATTTCATCATGAAATACGCCTGGAGAAAATGAAGAACCAAATAGTCTTATCATTTTTACCTTTATAGACTTTTGCTGACAACATTGTCAGTTCTCTCCTCCATATCCTCACTTCTTTCTCCCGCCTCTGACCTTCCCCCTCCCTCCCTCCATATTTCAGTAGTCCATTTCATCCTTCACACTTTTTGAGTTCATCTGCGCCTCTCACTTGTCCATTTTCTCCTCCCACTTGGTCAACTTCATCCTCTCCTCTCTATATTGCAACTAGCTTATATGCCCCTGCTTTGCAACGGTTGTTGAAGCAGGACCTGTGTGTATCATGGCTTTGTAGGGTTCTGGACCTCATTCAGTACAAATAGAATCATTGTTAGATAAATCTGTCAATAAACTCAGTTGTCGTAGCCAAGATGACAAATAGAAGTAAAAGTCATTGCCTGAAACGATGTATCTTCATGTCTGAAACTATGTATTTTCATAAAGTTTTTTGTTACAATAATTTAAACTTTCCAAAATAAGCAAAGAAATATCGTTAATTATTTAATACAAAAAGCCAAATCAGTAATACTATGTTCAATGTTTATTGGTATTCGTAGACATAAGATTGTTTGTCACAAACGTTCGCCTCATTGTACTACCTCATTATGCAGCAGAGGTATTTATTAGTTCTTTGGTGCACTACAGCGCTTCTATCGCTTGTTTGCTGTGCTACGCAATCCATACTTCAAGCGTAACCTACACCTAAAAAAATTTCCCTGATTCCACTCATATGAAACGAAGTTGTTCCGTGCAAATCTGTGAAGTAGTATAGGAGATTAGGTATTTCTAATAAATGAACAGACAGTTACTAAAACACTTAAGATTGCGATGTATGTTTTTTCCATAATCTGATTTTGATGAGATCATACCTGTATGTTGCTCCAATCTTAGCTCAAATGTCCTGTGAAAACTGCATGAAAATGTGTCAGAAGGGTTTATTTATTTATTTATTTTTACATTTGCGAAAAGTATTAGAAATAGGCATATCTTCATAAATATGATGTAGCTTACATCATACATCAGTTATATTCGTCATTTAAAACATTTCATAATCATATCTAGGGATAATGGTGTGAGGGAATGAAAACTGAAATATAAAATTTCCTTAATGAAGTAAAAATATCGCTGAAAACTATTATTCTTACGATTTTCTCTCTTTCCGTTAGATGCACTATTGTCGCTCCAAGCGTGAGAAACTTTGTAACGTCACAGCTGCGTCTACCTAATCCTCTATGGGCGAAGGTGCCGTTATATTCTATTTGCTGTTTAGTTAATCCTTAATCATTGTTCCAATGGTATGACTGTATAGGATGCGGACAATTACTGGGTTGATCCATAACAAATTTTGTTCACTTCCTTTATTACGGAACGACAAATGTTAAGAACATTCTTTAAATACACTGATTAAATAACCCCGTGCCACTACGATGAATGTCTACAAGTCCACACTGAAACATTTGAATACGCAACTGCAACCGAAACTCATATGCGATACGACTGATGGGCAAAAACCCGTAACGCGGGTTACGGACGCACTGTCAACATGCTACTGCCTCACTGTGCAGTCAGAGTTGCCAGGTTTTTCTATTGTTCTGTCGCCAAATGTCAAACAAAAAGTAGCCCAAATATCGCCATATTTTCATCAGTAAAATGCCAAAATATAACCGTCTTTTCATCAGTAAAAATAGCCAAATATCGCAACCTAATATTATTAAGGCTAGTCTACACGACGACACTAGGTTGCGACACTCGTTTCATGAAATGAATTGCGCCCAACTGGTTTCGTGTGTGTCTGTAGACACGGCGCCAGTACTATACACTTCAGTTTCGTTGTTTTGTGAGTGCCGTGGTCGCCGTAGAATGAAAGTTTTGGTATCTGTAAGAGTTGTGGCGGAGCTGTTGCTTCTCTGTGTGAAATCACTGCATAAGACTAAACATAAAAAGAATAAAAAAACGTGTTTGGGTTTGCGACTGGATTAAAAAAAAGACGTCAGTTCGGTTGATTAGCGATCTTGCTGAAAGAAATTGTAATTGTAATTGAAGACCCTAGAAGCTATTTTAATCAACTTAGAATGTCACCAGAGCAATTTACGTTCCTTTTAAACAGAGTTAGTAATTCAATAAAGAAACAAGATACTGTTATGCGTGAAGCATTGTTACTAGAACTGAAATTACAAATTGCCTTACGTTTCTGGTCAAGTAGATATTCGTCTCTGCAATACCTGTTCCGTGTTTCGAAATCCACAATTGCCATAGTTCGTTCGTATAAGTATTTGGAATTGAATGAATTTTAGTCTGCAATTCACTAATCGTCAACCCATCAATATTTAATTTACGAATAATTGCTTCAAGAGCACTAACACGCCGCTGCTTAAAATCGCACAAACACCTATTCATCGCATATATGTTCAAAACCCGAATTATTACTTCCGTTCCCCCCTTTATGTTGTGTTTTGTTCTGTATTGGTTATAACCTAACCTAAAAACACGCGCAATCAGTTTCACCAAAGTTGGAAGGCGTCGAAACTGTTTAGTTTCGCCAACGAGTTGCGCGAACGCCTGCCGCGCATGCGCAATGGCCAGTAGCGCAGTTTCATGAAACGTAATGTCATCGTGTAAACTAGCCTTTATGCTACGGTAATTATGGCATGTTACTCGACAATAATAATCCTGGAATTCATGGAGTAAGCTGGCCACTGAGTAAAAAGTAACACAAACTGTGGCACCCTCACATTCACACATCAGACTGAACTTTTCCAAGGAAACTCGTATTTCACAGAAACATTTACCTGAGTCCATTCAAGAACTGAACCCAGACACACCACACAACTGACAATGAGGGCAGTCAAAATATTGTCACATTGTAAATACAATAGAGACACTCGGGAAATTCAGTTACATTTAACTATCATATTTATTGATGTCATAACGTATAAAAAATTACAGCACAAAACTGTTCAAGAATCATGCTATGAAACTTACAGAAGTGATGTTCTCATGTATAGGTTCGATTACCAGTCACTTTCATCTTCTTAAAAAACAAATATTTAGAGATGTTAAATAGAGTTACTGAATCTTTCAAACACTTCTTTAATACACACAAAATCATCACAACATTTTGAGGTGAGGTATTTTATAATAATGCACTAAGCATTTCATTCTTTGAGGTGAGATAGACTTTAATTCGTAATAATGCGTCATTACACACTGAAAAATCAGCCATGAGAACGACTGGGAATCACCGAGTGTTCTACATCGACATTTATACTGTGTAAACTATTGTTAACCACTGTAAAGTGCGTAGCAAAGAGCTTGCTTCACAGTAGCAGTTGTTACGAATTTCTGTTGTGTTGTCGCATGAAACGCGGAAAAAAATACTGTTTAAATGCCTCCTTGCATGCTGTAATTTATATGATCTTATCATGTCCTCAGTGGGAGTCATACATACGGTGTTGTTGTATACTTCGAGATATCATTTAAAGGATGTTCTTGAACCATCGTAAGTAGGGTACATGAGGTAGTTTACGTCTATCTTCAAGAGTCTGTAAGCTGAGTTTGTTTACATCTCTGTGACACTGTCCCACACATCCATGATACTAGAAAAAAATTTTGTGTAGGTTGAGTAGATTTCCCCAGCATTCTACCGAAGTTTAGCCGGTATCACTGACACAATGTCTAAAGAGTGATTGCTTTACATCCATTGTGTTTGAAGTAAAATAAAATAGCCATTAAGTCGCCAACCTATTCCTTTAATAGCCAAATTTAATCGCCGGTCGCCAGACTGCTAGAATGGCTACTATTGTAAGGAAAAGATAGCCAAGGATGCGAAAAATCGCCACACCTGGCAACCCTGTGTGCAGTCGGCGTGAGACTGCCGCACACCGGCCAACAAACAAAAACATTCCAACCTAAGCATTGTTGCTAGCAGCCATCGCTGCACGCCAACGCTATCGTTCAACCAAAACGTACAAAAGAGGTTACTAACCGAAAACCCTGTATCCTCACAACTTCCATAGCAGTTGTACATATACGTTAGACTGTGATATCAATATGTAAATATATGGATTAAACAAATCGAGGATTGTATCAGTTTTATATTCATTGCGTTTAATCATATTTCATAGAACATAGCAATCAAGAAAACGATTTTCAGAAATATGGTAGATTCGAAAAGTCAAAGAGTAAGTAGTGGGGTTACCAGATGTCAGTCTTCAAAAAAGAGGACGTTTCTACATTGATTAAAAAATTTCCAAAACAGAATTGTAATTTGAAATTAGTAGAAGTAGAGTTATGTTGCATACCTAATACTTTCACCTGGGCGCCTTGCAGCTTCTATTACAGGATAATTTAGTGCCATCCTAACTACTCCAGTTGCTCTGAAAACGTCACTTGAGCTTTACGCGGCGGCTACGTAGACAGAAGAAATACGATATTGTTTGGAGGAAAGGTTAAATTCTTGTAGTTTGCAACTATGAAAGTTCCACACTTTCAAACTGTAGCAGTTGTGTAACTACAAGAAGATATTTCCCCATTTCGTTAAAAACCCATCCGCATCATTTTTAGGTTCCAAAAAAGAGGACATGTCCGGGTAAAAGAGGACGTCTGGTAACCCTAGTCAGTAGTAGTTTTGTGCTTCCTCTTTTTCTTACTCTGTCCTCTTTTATGGAGCTCTCTTTTTGTACAGGATTGTATCTGGTCAGCCTACTCTTTTAAGACTCATCGAAACCTACGATTAACAGACAAATTCAAATGTTCAAATGTTTGTTAAGCTTATGGGACTTACCTACGGGGTCATCAGTCCCTAAACTTACGAACTACTTATCAACTACTTACGAACTAAGACGGCACAAATATCCATGCCTGAGGGGGGATTCGAACCCCCGACCGTAGTGGCCGTGCAGACCGTGACCGAAGCGCCTCAGTCCCCTCGGCCACCGCGGCCGGCAATTAACAGACCTGACGCTCTTGTAAATTATATATATATATATATACACGCATTTGCCACACAATGAATACCACCACCGCACAAATACCAACAAACGTTTGGCTGAATTCCCGCGGCAAAACGCGAGTACTGCCGGTGGGGGAAACCGCGAACCTTCCCGACTATCATCCTCTGGCGGAACAAACGCGCGTCCGGAATTTAAGCGACGTGTGCAAAGCTGTGTGGCGGAAATATTTGAGAGAAAAATGCGGCCGTTTGTGCGTGGCGGCAGGATGAAAATGGCGGACGCATTGCCGCTCCAGTTCCGGCGTTGTGCGTTCGGCCTCCCCACCCTTCAGCGCGTGCAAAGCGGGTCATTGGAACCGGCATTCCAGGCCCGGCGAAAACCGCGAAACGGCCGCGTAGCTGTGACCCGCGCAATCGCGCTCACATTAACACCTGACTGCCGACTTTGTTTTGCTTTGTTGCGCGCAGCGGCACTTGTCTATTACGAGCGAACACTGGTGTTAAGCTCTTAGCAGCGCCGGCCGCTGTAACGACACAGCGGATCACAATTACTACCGCTCTGCCGTATGTTAATTCGTTTATCACTATTGCGGTTCCCGCGGTTATTTCGCTACAATGGAACAATGCGCACCAACTGTAGAGTCCACTTGTGGCGGACCCGAGTGTTAAGCTATGTAAATTATATCTCTGAACTTCATTCAACTTTTATTACTTCAAATGTTATTTAATTCGTTTTCTGTTCTTGTTTCTTGTCTGCAATGTTTTGAGTGACAAAAGTTATAAACACATCCTTTCATTTTATGAACCTTGTACACAAACAATAACCATATTGGTGACCCAGACGTGATTTGAACACGCAAGATGGCGTTATAAAGTTATGTGATGTAGTATCAGTGGCGTAACTAGGACTTGGCTTTGGGGGGGGGGGGGGGGGAGATAGATCTGCTTGACGAGCTAAATTTTAGTCAGTTTCCAGACACACTACCATCTACCACGCCCGTTTAAGATTAATTCTCTCCCATCAAATGAAAGCTTATGGTAAAACACCCCGAGTTTCCAGTCTTTACCTTTACCAGATTGCTGTTATACAATTCTCTCTCTCTCTCTCTCTCTCTCTCTCTCTCTCTCTCTCTCTCTCTCTCTCGGTTCTGGGGGGGGGGGTTCTATCCCCCCCCCCCCGTAGTTACGCCACTGTGTGGTATTGTTCTAATACTTGCGACAATGGCGCAGATAAGTGCTAATAAATCGAGTTTAAGTGTTACATAAAGAATCCCAACGGTTGTTTTGTAGAAGAATCACATTTACAAGTGTAAATTCTGCGTTTGCAAGACAGTTTAAGATATCAAGCAACCAGGACGTTTAAGGAAGAGGCACACACTTCTTTGCTGTCATAGAGGCAGTAAAATTGTGTGCACCAACATTTTAACTCCAAGTTGAAGAGGAATAGTGACAGAGCTGAGGAATGTGTTGGACAAGGCAGAGGGAGGGATTCTTTAAGAACCTGGAAGTTGCAAATGCCTCTGACCTACAGATCAGGTCACTCATGCAGGATGAGAGTGACAGTGGAAAACCTGAGAAGGGTTCAAATGTTTGTCGAGCTTATGGGACTTAACTACGGGGTCATCAGTCCCTAAACTTACAAACTACTTATGAACTACTTATGAACTACTTACGAACTAGGACGGCCTAAATATCCAGGCCCGAGGGGGGATTCGAACCCCCGACCGTAGTGGCCGTGCAGACCGTGACTGGAGCGCCTTAGTCCCCTCGGCCACCACGGCCGGCTGAGAAGGGTAGCTTGGGTTTTATTGCCGATGTTGAGCTTAAGGAAAAGATTCCAGCATTTGAGAGAATGCTATGGAGAATATCACATGGAAATATGTTTTTGAGACAGGCTGACTGAGAAGGTGCATTTTGCAGAATCACCGGAATCGACAACTGTTCACAAAATAATTGCGTGGGACTTCGCCTACCGCATGGCACTCCTTGGACCATGGGAAACAATGGCTCGTGATCGTGCTCGTTTCCACAGACAAATTGAGTACATGAATAGAATTCTGAGGCCTGTACTGCAAGATCAGCACAAAAGCATGTGTTTATAACTTTTAATTGTCACTCAAAACATTGCAGACAAGAAGCAAGAACAGAAAACGAATTAAAAAAAAAATTTGAAGTAATAAAAATTGAATGAAGTTCAGAGATATAATTTAAACAGCTTAACACTCGGGTCCTCCACACAGTCTTTTGTTCTGGCTGGTCTGTTGCCTAGCGATGGAGGCAGCGGCAGTGATGTTGGCCATGATTTGCGGACAAGCAAACCGTCTTTAGCTCGCAACACAGATCTCTCATCCGCTAATTCTCCCCGCCCCCCCTCCCCTCGCATTAGCGGACATTGAAATGCTATAAACCAGTGTTTTTCAATCTTTTCGAATGCGTGACCTCCTTGCAAGTAAAAACAATACGGCGACCCCTTCTAAGGATAAATATTCTTGTGAACGTACCCTACGAGGCGTGTTTTTGGCCCACTTTAGGTTACGGTAGTAACACTAAAAGTGGGCCTTTGCGATCGTCTTTTGACAGCTCGAAATTTAAATGAAAATAACGGCTTAACCATGCACCTGACACGAAAATTGAATAACCTAATTGGTAGAGGAGAAAATTTTCTACAACTTTGTTCTCTTACGTTTTTTTCATATCTCGTATCGTTTCAGAGATATTTGCAAAAATAACATCCTCCATTAAATTAACGAAAACCAGCCGTTCGCAGATGTCACGTGACATTCCTCGCCCAGAACTGTCTGTTATACGCCATCTTGCGTTGCGTATTTGATTATTTCCTTATTGTAACTTACACGTTGTCATTTCAAAGCAATGGCGCACTGAAGAATTAACAAAAAGACTTCTTTCTTCGTACGATATATGATAATCTAGTGTCTACAAATGCCATATTAACATCAGTTAACAACGGCCATCAATAGCATAAGATTAAAGAAGGCAATTCCTAACTCTTATCTGTAGCGTTGTGGGCAATGTGTTAGACTGTGACGCTGAAGGTCAGTGGTTCGGAACCCGCCGGTACCTAAATTTTTTTTCCCTACAAGGGTTTCAGACATTTAATTTTTTATTATTTAGATTATTTTGGTCCAAAATGTTTGCAAAAACTTATAAAACTACAAATCTAAAGTGGGCCGTAAAACACGTCAATACGATTTTTTAAGTAAGTACCGTTTTGAAATTAAAAAAAAAAGTCGTGCTAAGATAACTCAATTTTATGCGCATCCGAGTACCTACATCTGTTGTCTACGCACTGACTATATTAGTCTGATTCTTCCTTGTTTACGTTGTGTACTGAGTGTTTAAGATGCCTCCGATAATCGTGAGTCCCGCCGACTGTGAAGTACGGGCTGTTACAAGATTTCTTAGTGCTGCAGGCCTAAAAGCGATCGATATTCATCGTGAGATCTGAGCAGTTTACGGAGAAAACATTATGAGTGATGGAATGGTAAGAAAGTGGGTGAGAGCATTTAAAATCAGATGCCAAATACTTCGCAAAGCCTCCAGTTCGGATGAACAGAACTGCGCAGAGTTCTCGCGTCTGTCCGTCGGATGTAACACCCTATATCTCGATAACTAAATAAGTTATTCTGCTCTCAGCCTTAAAATTTCTACGTAACCCGATAATAGAAAGGTTCAGCAACTACGAGTAAGTAATGCTTGCATTTTTGTACAGTTACAGTGACGGAAGCTGCTACGTCAGCTCTTGCAAATAATGCGACCGGCGACGTACGACCAACTGCAGAACGATCTAAATAAGATATCAGTACGGTGTAATAATTGGCAACTGACTCTAAATAATGAGAAATGTGAAGTCGTCCGCATGAGTACGAAAAGAAATCCTTTAAACTTTGTTTACAAGATAAATCAAACGTGAAGGCCGTAAACTCCACAAAATCCCTAGGAAATACTATTACTTCAGATTTAAACTGGAAAGAACACGTAGATAATGTCGTGAGAAAGGCGAACCAGAGTGCGTTTTATTGGCAGAACCCTTAAAAGGTGCAACGGAACTAGAAAAGAAACTGCATACACTACGCTTGTCCGTCTATTTTTGGAGAATTGCTGCCCAGTGTGGGATCCTTATCAGATGAGTTTGACGGAGGACATCGAAAGATGTATTGTCACGATACAGGGGAGACAGCATCACGGAAATGATACAGGACCTGGAATGGTTATCATTACAACAACGGCGCTTGTCGCTGCGGCGTGGGCTACTTACGAAACTCCAATCGCCCACATTCTCTACTCCGAATACGAAAATATATTGTTGACTCCCACTTACATAGGCAGAAATGATCATCAGAATAAAATACGGGAAATCAGAAATCGAACGGAGAGATTCAGGTGTTGTTTCTTCCCGCGCGCTTTTCGAGAATGGAATGGGAGATAAATAGTATAATGGTGGTTCGATGAATCCTCTGCGAGGCACTTCAATGTGATTTGTAGAGATTCCCATGCAGATGTAGAAAGGCACTGCCCAGATCTCTCAACCCAAAACAAGTAAAGATGAAAGAGCGTCCGCATAAGTACCAAAAATAAAGAGTATCCCATGTAGATGTAGACACAGCAGGAATGTGCAATCGGTTTATCAAATACTGACACAGCATGGTAATAAAAAAGGTTTTTGCGTACACTTAATTCCACTACAGGCACCGTAAAATCTGAACGCATGCGCAATCAAATAAACCATTGCCCTAACACGGAAATCACAATTGCAGAGCGACAAAGCCTACAGATCACAACTCGCCGTGTAACAGAGCTGTCGGCGAAGACGTAAATAAAAAAGGCACAGGATACGCCGTGATTACTGGGACTAATTTAAATGAGGTAGTCATAAATTTTCGTCGACGCGCTCGCGATCCCCTTTAACTAGACGCGAAACGCTACGCCGTAACGCTGGTCCCAAATTGAGCGCTTTCCAACGTCACTGATTTACAGGGACCAGACTGATGAAGTCTGGTCAATTTGCCGCAAATGGTACACCGCTACACTCTAATTTTGTTCCGCGCACTGCATACGGCAGCGAGACAGCGACAGATATGGCGGGTTCCGGGGAGGGGAGAAAAATTCATACAGTCAACGCGAAATATGCCATCACCCGCTCTGACCTGCTGTTTAAAAGTCTGAACAGATTTATAGTCCCAGAGGGCTTCATTTACGCAAACAACAGCTGTTAATGTCAAACGCTTCTTTATTCTTGCCGTGCATGCTATAATAATAGGATGGTGGGCACACACACTGATTCCATTCCGTACCCGTAATCCGAGGGGGAAAAATTTTCCAGGAACAATCACCAGTACAAAAATCACGGTGCGGACGCACACGAGAAAAAATAGCTCTGCGACTTTTAAAGGTTATTTCATTCATTTAGCTCTGAAATATTTCAATACAAACTCCGACTGCAGTCCATTATGTTATTTCCGAATTCCAGCGTCAAACGTTTTAACTGCACGATATTTAGTGTAACATTGACTTCAGCTTCGTACCAACAAGTAAAGCATTAAAATGACTTCCGAGCTTCCTTGAGTGTCAACCATTACTGAATAACCTCTGTAACATTAATTCACACTACTCTTGCCTGCGTGAGTTGTTATACGAAATTCACGCCAAATGGGTCCTTAGAAGCATGCGGAGAACTAAAGACGTGCCAGCATGCATAAAAAGCACGCATGTACAATTATTTCGTACCGGCATCCCTGCACTAGTATCGAACTAAGCTTCGAGCTAGAACGACGAAAATTTGCTACTTTTATCCAGTTAAAGCGTTGCGAAATACAAAACTTTATGTGCTGTATGATATCTGGTTAATGAAACTAAACATTTTTTCTCACACTAAGTTACTTTGGGATTTGAGGATATACTCTGATGATCGGTAATATTATTTAAAAATCAACGAAGAACGTATTTGGATCTCCTGTCATTCGAAGCACTATAGATAAGAAAGCAAGATTCAAATATGAGCAACTTTCGCAGCAATATTACTATTTCTCGCGAGTTGAATGTATATGTAACCCAAATTACGCATTCAGGTTGTTGACTTACGTAGTTACTCCTTTCCAATCCTGCACTAACAAATACATCTACAGAAGTAGTCCGCAATCCACCACAAGGTGCGTTGCGAAGGGTTACTTCGTTGCACCATTTCCGTTTCTGTTCCACTTCTTAATAGAGCGAGAGAAAATCGAATACCAGTATGTCTCTGCGCGATCCATAATTGTCATCCTTACGCAAAATTTAAGCTGGCGACAGTCAGATTCATATTCCAGCCCTCGATATTTCTTCAACAGTCACCTCGTTTACAAGGGCTCCAAAAACCGGTTTTCGTAGACCGATTCCCAAATTCCGGTATTGGTTAGTCATGTAACCACTTCAAAATTATTCTGGAAATTCGCTTTTGTAAAGCGGTTTTTACTTTCCACGACAGATTTTCGTGTCAATGTAAACGCAACCGTTTTCGAAACATTCTTAACTTATCGGAATGCGTCTTCTTGTTAAAAATTTCCGGGTCATATGGACAGAAAGACATTCTGCAGTAAAAGTATAAATATTAGATTGAGCATAGAACTATGTAAGTAAAGTGAAACAGCAATTGTGCTGACAATCAGAGCTGTTTTTCCAGACGCTATTTTCTACTGGGATACCAATTCCGCTCCTGCCCTTAACACGTAAACGCGAACGCGAAAAACTTTACGAAATTCGGTTTTTATCTTCGGAAATGTGTCGCATACGAACGTAGTGCTTCTCGAAAAGAACGTCTCCTTTCCTCCCGCGATTTCCATTTGAGTTCTCGAAGCATCTTTGTAACAGTAGCGCATTGATTGAACCTAACAGTAACAAACCATGCAACTCGCCTGTTAATTACTTCCATGCCTTCCTTTAAACCGACATTGTATGGATCCCAAACACTTTAGCAATGGGCCTACTCAGTACAGGGTCGCCCAAGTGTATTATACGCAGTTTAACAGATGAACCAGATGTTCCCAAAATTCTCCCAATCCACCTTCCCCAAAATTCTCCTTACAATGCTCATAGTATTTCGTATCACTCTGTTGATAGGGGAAGGTAGGCTGACAGTAAGCTTCCGAATTTTTGGTATCGCCTTATTTTGGACCTGAGGCCTCCATGAATACTTCATAGCAACCGTTAGATCTTTGTTTCTGAGTACAGATTTCGTAGTTTTTCCAAATATAGCATTTCTTTCAAATGTCATTCTTCTACTTTGCGGGTGAGATGGTGAACATAGGCAGGTAATTTGACGAAGGGAAGCAACTGGTTAATCATAAGAGATTTTAAGTATGGAAGTACATTTACTTTGCGCTTCATATCTGCCGTAGTGAGCTCAGTACAAGCAGCACTGACCTCTTTACGACAGCAAGAACAATCACACAAAGTTCCTAATTTACCAAACTTCTCTAACGAAATCGTGATCGTCTTCTTCAGCGTAGTTGACTAACACCGGCAAATCTTCCAAAAAGCGTGCCTCATCATATTTCTCTCGTTTTCTTCTCCCCTCATTTGTCAAGGTATTTTCCTACTTTCTTATATTTCTTATTCTCTAGTTTGGCTTCTGTTTGTAATGTGCAATAAGGGCCACTTAGTATGAAAACCTCATTAAAATCATTTACGAATTGTTTGGATAAGATGATAAATCGTCTTCTCCGCCCGGTAAAATCGAAGACTTTCCCGAAGCGGCCATTCACAATTTAAACCTAAGAACAACAGCTTATTAAATTCTCTTTGGAGTTTAGAAAATGCATTAAAGAAAGTAGTGGTTTATAGTTTACGAAGAAACTGAAACCAAAGCAGGTAGGAAGAATTTACCAAACGTGTTCCGAATGCTATTTCGCTGCACTGAAATATTACAATCGACACGTATGTAAACATAAATGACAGCGTCCCAGTACTAAATGGTGGCCTTAGTGCACGTGTTAGCACACGCAGACTGCTTCCTACACTTTGGCAAGGCAAGACCTTTATTTGCTGTTCTGTCTAGACAATCGCATTAAATGAATGATTCCTTATCTTCGGCTCCTCGGCATCCTACACTACTTACTCATAAAAGTGATTATTTGACGAAAGGAAACTAAGCAACCCTAATTCCACCGCTTTTCGTCCAGGATCCGTACGTTGGAGGCAATGGGATAGACCACATTGTGAACGAGCATGTAAAAGACTACAGATCTGGAAAGAACGTTCGTGCTACTGCCGATGTCGGTCGTCGGTAGAATCTGTTGATATCTGAGCCAATCTGACCCAGCCTTACATACATGCGCCCTCAGCTGTTCGCTTGTCAGCGCCATAACTTCAAGAGAACGTCTCTGCCGCTCAGATGAGACTGCCGAGCGACATTAACGAAGCAAAAAAAGGGCCGGGATTTCTCTCTCTCTCTCTCTCTCTCTCTCTCTCTCTCTCTCTTCCCCGGTGAACGTGGGGTCGCAGAGTATTTCTGCAGTCCGTGTGAGGCAGATGACTTCTGTTCCGGGCCCTACAGTCCTCCAGCATGCGACAGTCTATCGAAGGTGATTCAGGAGTAGTAGTAAATACTTTAATACTTTAGGGAGCGGTTATACAGGGTGTTACAAGAAGGTACGGCCAAACTTTCAGGAAACATTTCTCGCACACAAAGAAAATATGTTATTTGGACGTGAGTCCGAAAACGCTTTATTTCCATGTTAGAGCTCATTTTACTATTCCTCTTTAAATGTAAATTGAAATAATTCGTGCAGACAATTGGCAAAATTGTTTAGTTAGTATGTACTGTACTTCGTCGATTGACCGCCAGTTGGCCCAATTGAAGGAAGGTAATGTTGACTTCAGTGCTTTTGTTTACATGCGACTCATTGCTCTACAGTACTAGCATCAAGCACATCAGTACGTAGCATCAACTGGTTAGTGTTCATCACGAACGTGGATTCGCAGTCAATGCAATAAACACAAGAATTGTTGGTGAGGTCTTGATTGGGCCTCATGTTCTTCCACCTACGCTCACAGGAGCACGTTATGATTTCATACGGTATACTCTACCTGTGCTGCTAGAACATGTGCCTTTACAAGTACGACACAACATGTGGTTCATGCACGATGGAGCTCCTGCACATTTCAGTCGACGTGTTCGTACGCTTCTCAACAACAGATTCGGCGACCGATGGATTGGTAGAGGCGGACCAATTCCATGGCCTCCACGCCCTCCTGACCTCAACCCTCTTGACTTTTATTTATGGGGGAATTTGAAACCTCTTGTCTACGCAACTCCGATACCAAATGTAGAGACTCTTCGTGCTCGTATTGTGGACGGCTGTGATACAATACGCCATTCTCCAGGGCTGCATCAGCGCATCAGGGATTCCCTGCGACGGAGGGTGGATGCATGTATCCTCGCTAACGGAGGACATTTTGAACATTTCCTGTAAGAAATTGTTCGTTGCCACGCTGGTACGTTCTGTTGCTGTGTGTATCCATTCCATGATTAATGTGATTTGAAGAGAAGTAATAAAATGAGCTCTAACATGGAAATTAAGCGTTTCCGGACAAGTCCACATAACATTTTCTTTCTTTGTGGGTGAAGAATGTTTCCTGAAGGTTTGGCCGTACCTTTTTGTAACACCCTATATAGCTGAACTGCAGTAAAAAATGCAATATAATGCGAGTCCAATTTTTATTAAGCACAGAGGTGCGGTTTTTAGTGTATAACCCAAACAAACTTTAAGCAAAAGCAAATGAGGACGTTCAAGTCGATTTTTCAAACATTCCGCCACCAACTACAACGCCCTTCTGGCTTTTCTTGAAAACACGTCTAGCTCTTCTGAGTCTTCATAATCCGAACGATTAAATCTCTGGTGTTTACTGTCTCTTTATCGACTTCGCCTTTCAACCATTCCCACACACAAAAATCGAAAGAGGTAGGGTCCAGCGATTTCCGAGGCTCAGCAACTAGCCCAATCTAGCGATCCATCTTCCGGGGAATCTTATGTATAGATTTTTTGTGCAGGAGCCTTCTCAAGCTAGAGAAACGTACTCATTCTTGCAACCACAGGAATCTCATGCAGCCTGTATAGACTGAAGCCGCTTCCGTGCTCCATAGAGTTGTCGGCTACGGGACACCTGACGTTGAGCTGCATTACCTTTGCTTTAAATAGACTGCGTCGCCTCGAAAACGAATCCGAACCGAACGAGGGGAGAAAGATTCCAAACACGGCTGCCACACGTAAATAGCCCACTCCTAGTCGGGCGCGCCGTAAAAGTCAGCCAGCGACAAACACGGTCGAACCAAGAAAGAAAAACATCTGTTATAAATGCGTATTGAGCTTCAACATAGCACAGAATAAACTGTTACACTTTGTATTCTCTTAAAAAAATACAAGACTGAAGTTCTCGCATAATGCAAAAAAATTATTTTATTGCGCCTATGGATAGCTAAGTCAAATGTGTAGCGTGAGTGGAATGCACATTGAAGCTATAGGACACAAATGTATTACACTACTAAATGCATAGCATTGAATAGATAATTACAGAGAATGTGGTAGTAGGTTCAAACTATCGACTGGTGGGCCAATGTAATGAATAGGGACCTCATCATACGGTCTGTCTTCCTTGCGCCGGCCGCGGTGACGGGAGGACTGAGGCGCTTCAGTCATGGTCTGCACGGCCACTACGGTCGGGGGTTAGAATCCCCCCCCGTCCTAGTTCGTAAGTAGCTGATAAGTAGTTTGTAAGTTTAGGGACTGATGACCCCGTAGTTAAGTCCAATAAGCTGTACAAGCATTTGAACATTTTTTGTCTTCCTTGCGATTAAATCAAATGTTTGTAGAATTTATGGGACTGAACTACGGGGTCATCAGTCCTTAAGATTACAAACTACTTATGAACTAGCTAAGACTATGGACGGCACAAATATCCATGCCCGAGGGGAGGATTCGAACCCCCGACCGTAGTGGCCGTGCAGACCGTGACTGGAGCGCCTCAGTCCCCTCGGCCATCGCGGCCGGCCCTTGCGATTAGTAGCACAAATATTACAAAGTCCATTTTTCTCCAGTTAGTGAAATGTTTCAACGTTTATCTGGAACTGTTAACAATGTGATGTCGTGGCTAGGTATAAATGCGAAATAAACTGGATCTTCGTCTCCATGTTTTGAAGTTACTGAACTAGTTCAGATGTCTGTAAATCTATCGGACCAAACTGCGTGGTCATCAGTCCGTAGCTTACCAACTACTTAAACTAAGGTAAACTAACCTAAGGACAACGCACACCCATGCCCCAGGGAGGACTCGAACCTCCACGGCGAGCAACCGCGCGCTCCGCAGCGAGGTGCTTTAGACCGCTCTGCTACTCCACCGCGGCTGCCGGCCGCGGTGGCCGAGGGGACTGAGGCGCTCCAGTCACGGTCTGCACGGTCACTATGGTCGGGGGTTCGAATTCCCCCTCGGGCATGGATATTTGTGCGTCCTTAGTATTACCTAGTTCATAAGTAGTTTGTAAGATTAGGGACTGATGACCCCGTAGTTAAGTCCCATAAGCTATACAAACATTTGAACCACCGCGGCTACTGAACTAGTATCGAAATCTAAAACATATGGCTTAAAGCTCAAGATGACTTGCTTCAAATATCTCAGGTGTGTAGGCAGTCAGCTATATGATCCTCCAGTATAAATTCGACGTATTACTTCTTACAGCAAGACGGAGCACCCACACGTTGTGGAATGGAACTTCCTACATTTTTAAATAAGCGACTTGCAGACCATTGGATCAGTGCTTCTAGATTTAATATTACTGAAACGTTCCGAGCTATTATGCCGTGCGGACATTCTCAAGGGGGATCATGTAGTCGGTAACGAGCCAGGGTGTATATCGAACGTACAAAAGAGCCACGATCCCCCTTGAGAATGTCCTCCGCAGATGGGGACGAAACGTTTGGGTTTCAGTAATAAATCCATAAGACTATCATAGCCTGGAAAATTTTAGGGTAATTTGGTAGAATCCGTGTACATCGAAGGAAACGGCATTGCCATCGGTATATATCGAATGTTCGATAGTGTTTTTGAACCGGAGATTCGGGCACTACACGCCCTCACGTACTAAAAAGAACTTCTTGTTTAACCTATACCTAACCTTCTTAAGACTACGCTACGTACCACTTTTTTAAGTCAGTTAGGTTAGGTATAGGTTAAAGAAGCAGCTTTTTTTTACTACGTGAGGGCGCATATCGTCCGAATCTCTGGTTCAGAAACACTATATTGAACATTCGAAATATATCGATGGCAATACCGTTTCCTTCGATGTACACGGATTCTACCAAATTACCAATTTTAGTAACATTGACCTTTCGGGCCGTGAAAGTTTACATTTTACAAGGTACTGGATTTGTCAGCTTGAGCAACCGGAACCATTTAAAATCTCTCTAAAGTAGGTAAAAACTGACTTTTTAATTCTCTACTATTCTTATAGATGAATGTTGTTACATAGAGCAACGTATTTGATGTTGAGACTACTTTGAAATGCTCCGCATTAAAGATTCTGCATAAGTGATAGTACATGAGGAGTGGTGTTTTTGTGCCATGTAACAATCAGGAAATTTTTCCGTTCGGTCTATGTCATTTAACATTTTTTTCCAGGAAGTATCCACATAGTAATGGTTTTTCTTACAACTTAAAAATTACCATTAAATAAGAGACGTATAATGTTTCGGGGGACGTGTATGTGTAATGTTATCCACCAACATTATTAGCCTAAAAAAATTATACACTGAGCACAAATTTATATACGATGGCTGGATTTCGAAAAACAGTACTCTATCAAAGAACTAACCAGCTGTTTTGAATATCTCGTTAAAAAAATACAAGGAAAAGGGTATTTTGACCATTCTGTAAAATAAAACAAGACGCTAATGCGGAACGGGAAATTTATTTTACTAAATGCAACCATAGTACGTGAAGTAATAAGGAATTTAACATCACTTGTGTCACTCTACATTTTGCCCGTAGCATTCTAGTTTTTAATTGGTACAATTATTGGTAACAGTGACAGAAATAGCATTAAAAGCAGCGCTTTGTGTACCTTTCTTTAGTGCACAGATGGTTTACTCTGCCACTGCTACTGACAGTTTCACTCTTTAAACAGCGCATTTTAACGGTACAACAAGTACCACTGGCCTCACACAGTATGAATATCTGATGAATCTACTTCCACGGAAATGTCATTCATTCCTACAAATGCTGACCCTGCCGTGTGATTTAAACACCATCGATTACTGCGCAGTATGTAGGAGCAAGGTTAAAGCCACATCGCGAGCAAGGCCGTTAAAGAGAAGACAGCGAACGCGTACATAAAAACACCAGCGACGCAACGAGTGCGTTTCAATGGGAGGGATCTCACATACGCTCGTAACACTGAGAAGTTTAAATTTGCTTTAAAGGTAAGGTCCGTCTTGAGCAAACACAAATGTTTTTAATTTCTCCTATACATATTTCGCTTGCGTTGCAGCATCAGTGGGATGTTTAATTCATATTGTCTGTCAAATTAACAATGAAATGATTGTTACTTTTTGTACATTAAGAGTAAAAACTACAGATAATAGTCAGACTAATATAAATCGTTTCTCATTTTTATACGTATACTAGGCCTACCGTAATACCACATGTAGTTATGTTTGTGGGTCTTCAACTCACAAAACGTCACTGAGAATTTTTGACAGTTTGTCATCTGCAAACCAAAACGTATGTATTTAATGGGGTGAATGGTTAGCTTGTAAATATCGGGATTTTTTTTACGAAAATATAGGACGTTTTTGTGTTTTGGTTTAATTTTTACTGTAGCGACTACTTCTATAACAAAATGTCTGTTTGTAGCAAGTTTTTGTCACTTACTTTGGTGAATATGCGCTGTTTTCGCGTTGTGGACAGGCACTGTGTCACTTTCACTTCACTCAATGTTATGAAAACAAGATGGTGGGCAGTTGAATTCTGGGAGTATTGTTAAGAGCAACAAGATGAATACTGAGAGGTATGTTGATCCATCAAGCTACAAAATATAAACGAACGAAACCGTGGGTAGTAATTACGATTCTTACTTCAGAATCAAAATTTTCTGTGTGTACTTATCTGCATACATTTCATTTTCGCACAACCATGACTGACATGATTGATGTTACGGGGCCATTTTCTCATTCCAGAAAACAGATTCACGTTCATCAAAGGATAAAAGACTACACATGTATTCGGATAAGAATTATACTTCTGTGCGGCCGTACTCATTCAAGTGTCGCGTTATTTCCCAAAAATATCAATTCCACGACTGCCTTTCTACACCGAAGTTACTATAGTTGAGTAAGTTGATACCTGACAGTTGCAATATTTCATCATGACTGCTTGATGTTTCTACTGTTACCAGTCGTGTTATATGATTTTGTATATATCTCTGCGGCATTGCCACAGAACAGTTTTCGTCCAAAACCATTTGCGCTTCATTTATGAAAACTTTTAACAACACTACAAACTGCCAGGGATCAAATTATGCCGACCCAACTAAAGGGATTCGTCTCATTTCTATTTCTTCTTTTAACAGTCAACATGTCTACGATATTCCTGTCTTCCATCTGGTACTAGAAATGAATATATCAGATCCGAATGCCGCTAGTTTTCTAACTCTGGGCGATATCTCAGTCAGCATATACACAATTGGTCCACTTTAGGTTACGGTAGTAACACTAAAGTGGGCCTTTGCTCTAAATTTAAATAAAAATAATGGCTTAACCATTCACCTGACACGAAAATTGAACAACCGAATTTGTAGAGGAGGAAATTTTTTACAGCTTTGCTCTATTACTTTTTTTTCATATCTTGCATCGTTGCAGAGATATTTGCAAAAATAACGGCGATTTGACGATGTCTGTCTGGCTGTAACGTGTTCCCACTTTTTAGGTCAAACCGTTCAACCGATCGGCACCAAATTTTACAGACATAATTGTTGGCTACCAGAGACCAGAACCTCACTTTTTCAAATATTTCGGACAAGAAATACGTCAGTAATACCGAAAACAGGCCGTTTGTAATGTAATTTTAATTGCATATAAACCGATCATCTGACGCTAAAATCGAATAACCGAATTTGTATTGAAGTTTCACTACAGCTTTGTTCCCTTATTTTTTTTTATTCCATATCTCGTATCGTTTGAGAGATATTTGCAAAAATAACAGTTTTGACACCCTCCACTGAATTAATGAAAACCAGCCGTTCGCAGATGTCACGTGACACTCCTCGCCCAGGACTCTCTCTGGCATACGCCATCTTGCGTTGCGTATTTGATGATTTTCTTATTGTAACTTACACGTTGTCATTTCAAAGCAATGGCGCACTGAAGAATTAATTAAAACACGTCGTTCTTCGTACGATAAATGATAATCTAGTGTCTACAAATGCCATATTAGCATCAGTTAACAACGGCCATCAATAGTATGAGATTAAGCAACGCAATTTCTAAGTGTTGGCCGTAGCGCAGTGGGCAATGCGTTGGATTGTGACGCTGAAGGACAGTGGTTCAAAACTCGCCACTATATAAAAAAAATCCTAAAAGGGTTTCAGGACACTTATTAATTTTTTATTATTTACATTATTATTTTGGTCCAAAATGTTTGCAAAAACTTATAAAACTGAAAATCTAAAGTGGGACGTAAAACACGTCAGTGCGATTTTTTTATTGTAACTACCGGTATTTACCCTGAAGAAAAAGTAAAACTTCCTTAAATTATTATCTCTGGAAGTCATTGATTTGGCAAGAGGTGGAAGTACAGAGAGATACGAAGACAAACTCATGGCGACAGGGGCGTACATAAGGCCGGGGGATCCAACCCCAGAGAGCCAAATCCATAGAGCTATTTTTAATCCATCACAATGCAACCAGTATTCAAATTTCACACTATCAAACGGCTCGACAGTTCAGCGGCAGGTATTTTAATTACTAACCTGAATGAAAATGACAACTGAACCCCTCTTTCACTCTTCCCCCCAACAGGAAGAGTTGAATTATCTATGACTCAAATGGCAGTATAAAAGCGGCCAAGAGTATGCCTAAGGCGGCGCGAAATATCCAAGGTTTAAGGTGCTAGAACGCACTGCTTCAGTTATTCCCACCTCCTGCCCGGCGACAGAAGAAGACTTGTGATAAAAGTAACAAAGAGAAATTACTCTGTAGAAAATGCTGTTCCGAAATTCAGGTTTTTAAGCCACACTATCTTAATAATCTAAAACCACAAGGTTCGATATAAACAACAGCTGTTACCGCCTGCTGCCGTACCAGTGTCACTTTGCTCCCTCAGTCCTGTTCCAAACGTTTCGGTACAAGTCTGAAGTCTTCGTGACTATTAAACTTTCGTTTGGTGACAGAAACCCGATACCAGCTCGAGTCCAGGAGGCGCTTCACGAGAACTGTCACCAGTTCGTTAAAAATTTGTAAAACTTTTTTTTTTTTTTTTTCTGACGGAAGCTTTTTCTTAGATGTTCGCCTGGCATGACGCGCCATGGTGTTATACTGTTCACGGCGGAGACGATTGCTTTAGTTTCTTCTTTCTAAAGTTTAAAAGAAGTTATCATCGAACATAATATCTTGAATGGCGTGACGAATAGAAACCTAGCAAAGTAATTTCGGTACGCAGCGAAATAAAATACTGAATCACATAAGGCTAGAATAGCGTACAACTCTAACCAACAGATGGCACTGCTGGCGGTGTCGCCAAACGCATGTAAATACCACGGAGCTTCCGCTATCATCTTTAGCTTGTGCTATCATAACGTGTAGGCTTTCACGGCCGGCGTCTTCAGTAATTAGAACTTCCGGGCTTAGAGGCCGTGGTTGAACAGTGGAAATTTCTTCCCTTGACGTTTCGTTGCCGGCTGCGGGCAACATCCTCTGAGGTGAGTCGACGACTGGCTGCTGGGCCGTGGAGATCCTGCATATATAGAGGGCATAGAGGGCGCCACCACTCGTCACGTGATGTCAACAGTAAAACTATCTCTGGCTGGCGTCATTACTCTCGATCGAAACACCACAATAATTTTAACAGGAAGGAAGAAGGCTTGAAGTTAGACAAGATATGGCGGTCTACTTTGTACCAAAGATGTGACAATCGATTACCTTCGTTCGAGAGTAATGACGCCAGCCAGAGATAGTTTTACTGTTGACATCACGTGACGAGTGGTGGCGCCCTCTATGCCCTCTATATAAGCACGGCCCAGCAGCCAGTCGTCGACTCACCTCAGAAGATGTTGCCCGCAGCCGGCAACGAAACGTCAGGGGAAGAAATTTCTACTGTTCGACCACGGCCTCTCAGCCCGGAAGTTTTAATTACTGACGCGTGTGCTATGTCAAATCTCCGGTGTTAACCCGTTAAGAGAAAAAAATAAATCTCTGGGAGGTACCCGAACACGTTCCGTCCGAAATTAAACCCTATCCTATGGCTGCACCAAATGATTCAGCAACTGAATGTTAATAGCTGCTAGTTGTGTCAGTTGTAAGGTGGCTACTGAATGGAAATTTCCTACCTTAAGTTTTGGGATTATATATGTTGGGAACAACTTATATATAAATATCTTTGTTGGGTCCGCAAGGATTATGTTTGGCGGCCGGTAGGCGGGGTTTTGCTCGGTGTTGCCGTGCGGGGAGTCTGAGAGTAGTAGCGGAGCGTGACGGTTGCACTGGAGCTCGCGGTGGGCTCAGCCCGGAGTTCTTCATGATGCCGCTAATTTTTTGGTAATTTGCTTTAAATGTTTTTCGCATTGCGCAAGGTTGCTCATTTCATTTTATTTTATATCACTTTCCGTTCAGTAGGAACCTATACAGAACCTTAATTCGTGGCTCGTCACTGTAATAATTGTAACAACATGGATAGGGCAATAACCAAACGCAATAATAAAAAAAAGCAGTTCCTTTCACTTTGACATTTTTATTTTTTATAATTAATCCTTTCCTGAGGGTAGGGCTGCATCCCTGTTTTAGAAACTGCCTCATTGCACGAATTCGCTATAATATGCACATTCTTTTTTTATAGTTCATGTTACTCGTGTCGAATTTGTTGAGTGCTAATTTCCTTTAATACAGATTTATTCAGTTTGACTGGTTTAATTTTGTTTGGGATTATTCTTGACGCTGTAAGTGATTGTGAGTTAACGGTAATTAAGTACGTTGTAGCAAGTGGTGACATGAACGATATAAAGTGAAGAATGTGAGTTGGTGTAAACCGAGGTATCACTTCCCTTTTTACAACAAAGTAATATTTCTTGCACGCATTCATTGTGTTTGCAGACTGATTGTATAGTAATACTAAGACAGGGCCAACAAGTACAACACAGTACGGCATTCTTTTTATTGTTCTCGTAAAGTGACTATCAGCCAACCAAAATTTTGCATCTTTCTAAACCTTCTAGTATTGCAGTCCAATAGTGTAAGTTTCGACATGCCCAAACTTGTCTTACGTAGGTCAGCATTACATTGCGCACAAATTGTCAAGTTACTCTCCTAGTAGTATTGCAGTCAGATCCATAATTTTAGTAGCCCGATACGATCTTTCATTTTTGTAGACCCCTGTTAGTATATCGAAGGCAACACCCCCCCCCCCCCACACACACACACATTAAGTAGCCCCGTTACACATCAACCAGTCCCGTTGCATAATAGCAGTACTTGGGCACACGAAGCGATTACTTGTTTCTATTCTACTTCCAGAGAGAAACGTCGCTCCTTACTGCAGAACGTGAAACAGGCTCTTTCATGAAAAGCAGAAGGCGTAAGAACAAGCTAAAGCGGACGTCAGCACAGACGATGGACTGGTTGCTGTAGAAACGCTGGAGAGCCGACACGGTTGTGATGCAACGCGGGGCGGGTGGCCACACTGCCGTGACGTCACTCATCCGTGACTGCCGCCGGGCAACGGCAGGCCAGCTGTGTCGCCACCACTAAACGCTGTCTGGGGGCCATTATTGGTAAACTCAAGATGTTTAAATGTTCGTAAATCTAACTGCGTCATCAGTCCGAAACTAACCTACAGGACAACACACACACACACACACACACACACACACACACACACACACACAAGCACGCGCGCGCGCGCGCGCGCGCGCGCGCGCGCGCGCGCCCCCAGGAAGGACTCGAACCTCCGACGGCGAGCAACCGTGCGTTCCGCAGCGAAGCGCTTTAGACCGCTCGGCTACTCCACCGCGGCTATTGGTAAACTCTGCTGCTGAAGCTTCCGTGCACGCTGGACACCGATCAGGCCAAAGAAACAAGAAAAACATCCGCACCCAACTACTACAGCGCATCGCTGTGCCCAGGTATTCAACTTTGGTAAAAACTGTGAGCGAAGGTGCGACTGAGCCAGCGGTAAATGTCGGCATCACGGTCAGGAACGAAGAGTACTTACGTGTCATGGTGTGACCATGTTGGCAGCGGTCGTGTGACATGTTGGGACGAAGAAGATCGAGTCAGTTGTTTATGTTCGCCAAGCGAGACAGCAGTGTTCCGACGAAAAATGTGATGAAACAATTTACACCGCGTAGCACTTCCCGTTCCAAATGATTAAGATCTTTGCAACAATGCGCTTAGTGATGGGATCGGTGAATGCAAACGCATCAGGTTGTACTGTGACATCTGGCACCGCGCAATATCACTCCATTCATCCATTTAATCGACCTGCCTGTCGTAATGAGGCGAAAGTAACACACTGAGGAAACACGCAAAAACAGCAAACCAGTCAGTCGTTTTAAATTCGGTGATATTAATTCATTCCATCACTTCTCGCCTGTCACCGGTTACGTCAAAGCAGTTCGCCATTGGCTACTCGAAAGTTAGTGTGTTGTCAATTTAAAAGTTATTCGGTAACGCAGTCAACACTAACCCTGGCCGTGATGTTGACTTCAACTGTAGTCAACTCCTAAATAATAAAGCCAAGACGCAGTCCAGGTGATAGTATTACGCCATCGCCGACAAGGAAAGTGATTTATTGTTCGGAGGATACGATTATTTTGGGATGAAGTACTTTTTTTAATTTCTTTTATGTATTTTTTCGAAACTGGATGCACAAACTATACGACATACAGAGACCTTCAAAAGATTGAGAAGCACACCTTCACAAACATCACCTATCAAAAGTTACGAAGGCTCTTGTTCTGTTCACAGCAATGCAGGAACAAAATAAGTCATTTCCAATCTTGAGAAACTAAAAAAATCAGTCGACAAAGTCCTAACCTTTCACCTTCAGGTTTCGATCTATTCAGCCCACTCAGAATTGCTCGTTGGGGACATCACTTTGAAGTGCTAGAGACTTTAAAATTCTGTGCAACTGTGGCTGAGATAGCACCACCATAATTTTCGCCTAAATATAGGTGGTGATTATATTGTAATGTAGCTGCCATCCAATGTATTCCTCATTTATTGTTTCCAAAATTAAATTAGGAAGCATTACTTTCTGACAATCTCACTTTTTTCTGGCTATGCCCGTCAGAATTTCATACGCTCTATATGTTGCTCTTTTCAGTCATTTCGGTGGCCAAGTAGCAGAACTAGTCAACTTTTTGTGTTTCATTCATTACTTTTTCAGCATTTCTTGATTAAATTCGACTACACAGCAGTAACCCTGTCATGTAATAATTCATACTAAAAACACTGTTGATAAGACTATTCATTCCGTTCAATGGATCCTCCAAATCGCTTACTATGTTTGAATTTCAATGCTCCCTTTAATATTTATGTATCTCTCCTGCAGTTAAATTCCCTGACCTAATTTCTCAACAGTTGCTAATACTCTGTTTAGCTCATACTCGGTTTAGAGGACAGTTTCTGTCGATTAATTATAAGGTTCGCAGAACTTCTGCGAAGTTTGGAAGGCGGGAGAAGAGCAGAGGCGGAACTAAAGCTGAGAGAACGGGCAGCGAGGCGTGCACAGGTAGTTCAGGGAGGGTGCTTGCCCGCGCAATGCAAACGTCCTGGGTTCGCGTTTCTGTCTGGTACTGACTTCTAATCTGTCAGGAAGTTTCAAATTAAATATACATTTAGCCTAAGTAAAATAATGAAACCATTTTATAAAGTATCAGCGTTTAGTCAATCGAAATCAGAGAAATAAACTTGTCGATAAGTCATCGCGCAACGGTGTTTTTAATCAAAATATAGTCGCGGTTTGAGGATAATACTGAACAACCCGATACCACCCGTCTGCTTTGGCCCATGACGTAATTGGTAGGGACATACTACACAAAAACGCAGGAAACATTCCCAAACAAAACAATACTCTTAATACTTTTCAGTTCGGCCAGGTAAACAATCCTTTGTAACAGCGCTTTGCCAAGCAGTTACTATTATAAATGTTCAACTTTTCACGCGATCAGTGTTTTTAATCATAACATGGGGCCCGGTTTGGTGGATAGGTGAACTGAAGTTGATAGTTTTTATTGTAAAAAGTATTGTTACATTCGTTCAATCAACCACTGAAAGACCATGCTTCAGTCTTCATGTACAGGGTGTCCATAAAAGGGCTCCCTGATTTCAAAATTAAATATCTCGAAAACAAAGATCGTTAGAGGAATGCAGTAAACGGTATGTTTATAGTGAAAGCTGTAAGAAGTTTATACAGCAGTTTGAAATAATAGTTACAAAAGCTGCTAACAGATGGCGCTGTACGCTGTACAGCTATCAGCATACGTAAGTGAAATAATCGTATGAAAGCACTCTTTATAAACAATCACATCACAATGTTATCAAAATGTTCACCATTGGCACTACAGAGGTGGCGCAAACCAAGAATGAAATTCGCCATCACATCTCGTAGTGTCTCAACCGAAATGGATTCACATGCCACAGAGATCGCCGATTCAAGCTTGTCCAACATGGCGGGATGCTTCGGGTAGACCATGTCTCACTGTGCGCCCCCCCCCCCCCCCCCCCCAAAAAAAAAAAAAAAAAAAAAAAAAGTCACACGGAGTCAAATCCGGCGAATATGGAGGCCAATCCATGCCTGCACCAGTAAATTTGGGATATTCAAAAGCAATGACTCGAATCCCGAAGTATTCCTCAAGAAAGCGAAACACTTGTTCGGTCCGATGTGGTCGGGCTCCACTTGCATAAACCATTCAGTACCTGATAGATTCTCTAACGCTTGCTATGTGGCGACAAATTGTTCCAAAATTACAATGTAACGTGCACCTGTGACCGCTTCTCTAATGAAGAAAGGGGCCAATAATGCCTCTGCTGCATACTGTAGCCCACACAGTAACTTTAGGAGGTGTGGTATAGGAAAGAGAGAGCTTGGCGAATGGAGATTTGTGTGTGGCGGAAGACGTGCAGGGAAGAATCCTCTGCAGTCGGGCTGGTCACTGTGTCCTCGGTGGCGGAGTGGTCAACGCGTCTGCCTAGTAAGCAGGAGATCCCGGCTTCGAAACCCGGCCGGGCACAAATTTTCATTCGCCATAGTTTGTTTGAGGTTTAGATGGAATACCAGTGAAGCCATGACATCGCGAATTGCGATTTATTTCATTTACTTTAGGAGAATACAGAGGTTTCGCTTCGCACCAATATGGCTTTTCGGAACCCCAAATTCGCCAGTTCTGCTTATTCACGTATCCATTCAGGTGGGAGTGTGCTTCATCTGTAAACCAGATGCAGCCAACATCAAATCCTTCAGTATCAATCATTGTGAGCATCTGATTAGCAAAGGCAACCCTTTGTTGTACAGCTCGTATGGGTATGGCCTGGTGCGTTTGAATTTTGAATGGAAATATGTGTAGGCTCTTTCTCAGTATTTTCTGCGTGCTGGAACGCTTCAAATCAGTCTCAGATAAATTTCTACTGACGGATGACATTGGATTTCGCTGAATAATTCCAGAAACTGTGGCAATATTTTCAGGCGTACCTGCGGTTTGCTTGCGGCCAACATGCCCCACTAGATCATCAGTTACGCTGCCTGTTAGTTGAAATTGCGCGAAGAGCTTACGAATGGTTTTCGCATCGGGTCCTTTTGGAACATTAAATCGTGCTTGAAAACTTCGCCTTGTTGCTGTACGACTCTTCTAACCTGTGATACTCTAGCACCAGAAAAACGCTTTGTTCAATGGAGTACATGGTTTTAATCTCTTCCTTCGGTACGCTAATCTTTCACGTTTCAATAGTGGAACTGATCGCTCTGGGCTTCGGTTTACTATTTATACTAGGCATTACGTATGGCCGGCCGCGGTGGCCGAGGGAAATGAGGCGCTCCAGTCACGGTCTGCACGGCCACTACGGTCGGGGGTTCGAATGCCCCCTCGGGCATCGATATTTGTGGCGTCCTAGTTCGTAAGTAGTTCATAAGTAGTTTGTAAGTTTAGGGACTGATGACCCCGTAGTTAAATCCCATAAGCTATACAAACTTTGGAGCATTACGTATGGCGATTAGAGCGCTATCAGTTAGCAGCTTTTGTAACTATTATTTCAAACTGCTGTATAAACGTCTTACAGCTTTCACAATAAACATATCGTTTACTGCATTCCTCTATAGATCTTTGTTTTCGAGATATTTAATTTTGAAATCAGGGAGTCCTTTTCTGTACAGCCTGTATATGAAATGCAGTCGTATTTTCGACAGCCTACCCCCAAACTTGTTACAGAGAAAGTGTTTGTGCATCGCGCCACATCCCCCAGTTGAAGTTCTGATGCCGACGCCAGAGATAAGCGCGTTACAGGGAGCGCACACAGGAACGCTATTCAAGGCGGCACAGGCGGAGCCTTTGTAACGCCGACTGACCGGGGTGACCACCCCGGCGTCCAGATAGCGTCCTTCATTTGCGGTAAATTCTAGCATTATCTGGCCGACGGCGAGCGAGGACAGGGAAAAACACTCAACACGCCCGAGCATGGTGCGCCGACAGAATGCCTGATTAAGGGTCTAGCGGCTCAAACATGGCTACGCGGAGCAGTCGTGTCTGGCTGTTTCTTCTGATCTCGCTACAGACAGCACCGTCTCCAGGGCTAGACATTACGTTTATAGCAGCCGTAATTGAAGAGGGACGGCTATTAAACGGCACCTCACACGTTTAGGGATAAATGATTTGACGTCTGCAGGCGCCTTCAATGCAGAAGTCACATTCGGTAAACTCTCTGCGAGAGAATTACATTAAAGCCCCTCCCCCCTTTCCCAATCCTTTGTGACACATCTACAGCCTGGCCCCAGGTCAGAGGAGATATCGGGCGTTCCACAGGGTAGTGTTATTGGTCCTCTGCTGTTCCTCAGTTACATACACGATTTAGGGGAAAATCTAAGTAGCTCTCTTAGGTTCTTTGCGGATGACACCGTCATTTACCGTCAAATAAAAACATCTGAAGATCAAAACCAACTGCAGAACGATCTGAATAAGATATCACTATGGTGTAAAAATTGGCAATTGTCTCTAATGAGAAGTGTTAAGTCGTCCACATGAGTACGAAAAGAAATGCGTTAAACCTTGTTTACAAGATGAATCAATCAAAAGTGAAGGCCGTAATCTCCACAAAATACCTAGGAATTACTATTACTTCAGATTTAAACTGAAAAGAACACGTAGATGATGTGTGGGAAAGGGGAACCAGAGAGTTTTAATGGCAGACCCCTTAAAAGATGCAACAAAACTACTAAAGAAACTGCATAGACTACGCTTGTCCGTCCTTTTATGGAGTATTGCTGCTCAGTGTGGGATCCCTATGAGGTGGGTTTGGAGGAGGAATCAAAAAAGTGCAAAGAAGGGCAGCTCGTTTCGTATTGTCACGATACAGGGGAGACAGCGTTACGGAAATGATGCAGGATCTGGGATGGGAATCATTACAACAACGGCGCTTATCGCTGCGGCGTGGGCCACTTAGGAAACTACAATCGCCAACATTCTCTTCCAAATGCGAAAATATATTGTTGACTGCCACTTACATAGGTAGAAATGATCATCTGAAAAAATACGAGAAATCAGAGGTCGAACGGAGAGATTCAGGTGTTCTTTGTTCCCGCGCGCTATTCGAGAATGGAATGGGAGATAAATAGTATAACGGCGATTCGATGAACCCTCTGCCAGGCACTTTAATGTGATTTGCAGAGTATCGCATGTAGATGTAGGTGGCAATCTGGTATGAGTTTGCAAATCTATGGAACGTGAATATGGGATAAAGATTAGGGTAACAGTAGCCTGTCGTGTACGCTGATTTTTGCGTCCGCTATGCCTTATTTAACGCACGACGTAAGATAAAAAATGAATAAGGTATATTCAGTAAAATATATCGTGGATAGCTCTCAGACAAATATTTTGTTGCATATTACGTAAAACCAGCAAACGAACTAGGAATGGGGCAGGGGCAGGCGGAAATGAGTTTACTGCTAACCTTTATCAGTTATCGGCCAAGTGCTATTTCTTCAGTATTATGCTGAAGATGCATAGTAAGTGTTGATAGAAAAAAAAACTTTTTTTTACCGTATCAATCGTGCTTTAATAATTTTATTACTGTTGTTGATCGAAAATAATATCTCCGTAGGGAACTTTCGCCGTATGGATGACCAGATTGAAGTTCAGAGGCCGAGTATGTTTCTCCATTTGTTAACAGACTTATTTAAAAAAATTCAATTTGCAAGGCAAATTTATGAAACCTTTGTTATATGATGCGTACTTTCATCCGCATCAAATACATAAATCTAAAGTAAATTACCAAAAAACTAGGGAGGAGGGGTTCATTTCACAACTGCAAGTGAAACAAAACTTCGATTCGGATCGTTAGTTCCTTGCCCTTTTGTATCATAATGTAGATATTTTTGTGTTCCGTCTATGCAACTGAATAATAGTTTTATTTTGCCATATGCATTTTGCCTTAATTTGTAAGGCATCTTCAGTAGCAATTTTGCTGGATGGTGAGCTACATGTGGCGCTGATTGGTGACTAGGGAGTTTTTATTTTATTTTTTATTTTTTATGTGACGTGCCTAGTGATGAAGTGGTAAAACGAAAACGCAAATGGAATAAAAGACGTGAACAAAACAGCCTAAAATCACCAATCAGAGCCACATGTAGACCAGTATCCAGCAAAATTTCTGCTGTAAATGCCTTACAAATAAAGGCAAAATGCATATGACAATATAAAGCTTATTATTAAATTGCAAAGACGGCTTACATAAATATCTACATTATAATTTGATACTAAATTTACGCAATATGGAATGAAAGTATGTGCCTAGCCTTAGTGCTAAGATTTTGAAAACAGGCATGAAGACTGTATGAGCGTGTAAATGAGAGAAATTGTCAGCTTTTCAATGAGATGAATGCAATTGCTTTTAGTTGTCTCTACATTCGGAACGTCAGCATTTCTGTCCCTCTCGTTCCTTCTGGCGGGTTTTCCCCTTCCAATGATCTGTACTTCTAATAGTTTGTTGGTTTTCTCTAACTTATGAAACGTGTCGGTTATGTTGTTGGTATCAGTTTACGAACGTCCACCTTTACTTGTCTGGAATGATGGTGGTGGTGTCATCATCATCCCAGCCATGGAATCATCAAAAGATGGAGTGTGTCGTGTGTTAAATGTAGATTGTACTTTATGGAATACCTAGCCCTATTCTCTTTGTGGCCATTTAATTTTACTCTTCGAAGATAACAGCAAGTTTGGAAACTGATATACATAGAAATATGAACTGTTTTACTGAAATCTACTAGTACATCGATCAGATCGATATAAACGGCTAACGCCGCATTTCTAAGCCAGGTGTATCTCTTATTTCTGGAGGTGTTTCAACTTTAACACACACTCCCTGCTTCATTCTCACTTCCATACGTATGAGAATGTGCGTCCAATATGGTGCGAATATAGACATCAAGATCCGGTATCAATAACTGGCATTCACGTTCAATGACTTCGCGAAATCATAAAATCTATATGCAACATAACGTAGATCTCCAGCTTCGGTACTATTCGCGCAAATTAAGTTGCTACTCCTCGCGATGGCTTATGTAGCGCATCTACCGTGACGAGTGGCAGCTTACATTTTACTTACGATGTGGGCAGCCTAGGGTGTCAATGGCAACGGATTGAGTATCGCTGGAAATGAGGCGAACAATGACGGAGCCAATGCAAGCAGCTAATCGGAATTCAGCTGCTTGTAATTACAAGAAACAAAAGGACGTAAAAGAATGTTCGGAGCGCACCCTCCTTACGTATCGACGAATCGCGACACAGTCAAGTTTTTTTGTAGGTTGGCGGCAGTGAGGTGAGCTAATGTTGACAACGAAATGTTCTCTTTACTACGACAATTTACTGACCTAACAAAAGTAACACACAATAACATGACAGCCATAGAGCAGAAACATGTATTACTTACTTTACGCTCAAGAAAAGAATTATTCCCTCATTACACTTCTTACGTAAAATTTTACGGGAGAGGGAATTAATACTTTGTGTTGACACTGAAGTAAATGATTAATGCTATTCATGCTCTATGGTTGACGTATCCTTAATGTACTCTTTTCTGGTCACTAAAGTGATTATCATCGTAAAAGGAACATTTTGTCGTCACCATTAGCTCTCGTGTCATGGGTCCATTGAAGTCCGCAAAAAGTCCCGTCGGCTTTGACCAATGACGTCATATCTGAGTTAAAGATGCTAGTTTGTTTAGCAGCAGAAGATACATTATAGGGTAAAACTGCAGATTCTGTTGCCAGTGTTTTTAGCATGGCGCGTATGTTGACAATTGTAAATAGATCGTTTCTGGACCGGAGATTCGGGCGCTAGGCGCCCTCACATACTAAAAAAAATCCTTGTTTAACCTATACCTAACCTAACTTTCATTTAAAATAATCACTGATTAGTACAGACTCTGCAGTTTAGCCCATTATAGATAACGATATGTTTCAAAGTGGTCTGTAGCTTCTCTGATAGGTTAACAGAGGGTTGGTTCCCCCCCCCCCCCCTCTAGTGAGTGCCGAAGGTGTGTGTTATTCGACTGAGCCCTGTGATAGATGGCACATTGTTGTTATAATCTGTAATTTGCGAGGATAATCACAGATTATTCATTATCTGCACTACACAAGTATTTCGGAAACTGTCCCGTATGTTTATATTAGTTGATAGTGTTTGTTTTGCTAGTTGGTATATCTACGTAGCGTGTTTTGTGAGGCTCAGATATGAGATCAAAGCCGACGGATTGTATCGAGGTTTCCAATTACGTCCTAATGTTGACAACGAAATGTTTACTTCACGATGACAATTTGCTGACCGGACAAGAGTACATACCGTACAAGAAACTGACAACCTTTGAGTAGGAACAGCATTTATTATTTACTTCCGCTCAACAAAGGATTATTTACTATGATAGCTCTTAAGGAACAGAGTTGCTGATGGATCGCAGCTATAAATGTTAAATATGCAGATATTAATTCGCAATTTGCGAGAATTTCCGAATTCAGCTGCTCTTCTTAACCGTAGCTTAGTAATACCCGACAGAATGACGGCTACGTTCAAATTATCAATGAGCTGTGACTTTGGAGGAACAATTGGTGAACAAGTGTACACGGGTAGACTGTTGGTTTGGAATCACACTCGCGAACTGACGTGTGTTACTAACAAAAGTTCAAACCCCTGAAAGACGAAGGTAAAAGTCTCGATGAGCGGCATGGCCCAATGTATTTACGTGACGTGAAGCGGCAGTGTTGGCAACAGTCGCTGTGGATGCTGGGATGAATGGCAGCAGACAATTGTTTACAAGATGTGAAAACTCACGTCTGAATGATTTTACTTTCGAAATCAATCACAGCCAATCACAGCGTTCAAATGAAGATTGCAGACTACAAAACTTCGTTTCTCCACATGCACCGTCTTTCTGTTCAGATGTAACACTTATCTAAATCGAAATACGTGTGTGTCCGTCTCAAATGATACGAATAACATTGAAAAAATTAATGTTCATAATTTGGTAAAACGCTCGCAACAATTTAATCTGTACTCTTCGGTTCCTGCCTAACCACTTCCTTTAATATCATGACATTTGTCAGTAATTGAATTATCGTACACGCCAATGACTACTCGAAATGCACTACGTTGCCAACCTAACACTGCTACGGACGCACCGCGACGCTATCCATGTCGGTGATCGAGACTTTGCCGAAAGAATGGTGTCGGTAGCTAGCGTTAAAATCAGATGTAGTAACGCAGGGTTAAGTTGGTCTATGCCCCTCATTCTACGACTTAAATAAAACCTTAAAGCGGGAATTAATGCTTTGTGTTAACATAGAAGTACATGATTCGCGCTGCTTCTGCTGTATGGTTGACAAGTTCTTATATATACCATTGCCCGGTCACTAATTACCATCGTAAAGTGAACGTTTCAACGTCATTAGACCTCTTATTTGCGAGAAACAAAAATGTCAACACAATGAAATGCGTTCGTTTATTCCGCGTGAGAAACCAGCAAATGCCATCAGATAACGCCTATTATCACGCGATCCCCTACTGTCAACGCCCCACAACTCCCGCCATTTTTATCGGTTGCCAACATCAACACGCTGGGCAGCCAACTGCGTAAGCAAAATTCAATCATTTTCGTAGTAGCTCTGGCCCAGGTTTCCTGTTGGCTGTGAGGTGAATACCGGAGCTGTTCCCATGTCCACGGACTAGTCCCAATTGGGACACACTCTATCTCCCCAAAATGTCCCCCCTCAAAACATAAATAGAGCCAAAATAGAACAAACCCAAATGGCTGAATAGAGCATACAAGACGCTCTCAAGCAGCCCGCCCATCCCCCTCCGGGTTGGGAATGAAAAGATTATAAAACATTTTCGTGAATAGTACACGCCACCAAACTACGCTTTAATGAGTATGCAGGGAGGAAGCGGCGGCGATGGGGAGGATAGGTCCCTATAAAACTGTAGCTTCAAATTCAAATGACGCGGAGCAGCACTTTATACGCTTCGGTACGTGGATATCCAAACACGTAGTGGGCGTACCTGGGCCGGGCCTTGTCCTTGAGCAGGCGCTTGCCCAGCGCGGAGAGCGTGGCGGTCTTGGAGCCCGCGACGCCGTTGCCCGCGCCGGCGGCGTCGGCGTCCGCCGAGATGTCCAGCTGCGAGTCGCGGAAGCAATTGGTGAGCGGCACCCACTTGCGCACCGCCTGCGGCGGCGGCAGCCCGTTCTCCTTCACCATGTCCACGGCGGGGGGTCGCGCTCCGATCATCCGATCACTCACACCGCACTATCTGCACGGCTGCATCACACACGGGCACACACAAACAAGCACTGCACACGGGGAGAACACACTGGCCGCGCGGAGAACTCGGAGGCGGCCGCCACTGGTCGACGGCGACCGATTCTGCGGGCGAGCGCTCCGCGGCAGTGAGGCGGCGGTTGGGCAACGAGCGAGCGCAGCGACCTCTCCGCTATCTGGCCAGCAGTCGTTTCAACGGCGCCCGCTTCGCAACTGACAATGGGCGCTCACGGGCCAACTGAAGGATTTCCCCCCGACGCCTGGCCTGTGCCAGCTGTCCCCCCTCCCCTTCCTCAGACCCGCTGCCCCCCTCTCCCCCTCCACGCGTGCCCTGAAAGCCTACTACAGTGTCCCCCCTCCTCCTCTCCTCTACCGCTGTCACCCATACGCTGTGAAGGTTCCGAGGCGCGAGCGCGATACGATACACTGGCTTCGTTGGAAGAGTCTGGCTACCGCGCATGCGCAGTACATAAGTTCGCGTTTGAACAGCGCCTGGCCCCGAATCTGGCTACTTGAAGTGGGGCGCCAGCTGTTCGAAGAGTTGCTTGCAAGCAGAATCAAGTAGCCAGATGCTGCCCGAGGAAATTTTTCTGGTTGCCAGATTCGCGCATGCGCGTGGCTCTCTTTTTACTTGTGGGGATACACGACGCTCCCTTGTTCAAAATGGAAGTTAACTTAGATCTACTGTGTGTTTCTTCTGTAATTGTACGGTCTTATGTATTCTTATATTATCACCTGTAGAAGATGACAGAATTACTTTGTGGCACATTTCTCAGATATGGAATTTGTCTAACATTTGTGGGTGCGGCGTCTTCTGGCAGAATAATTTAGAAATTTGGTTTCTTTTAAGTACCAGGACGCGGGAATGGAGGAGTACTCCTATTACAACAATCTTATTCTTTTTGTGGTTTTCTGGCGTTGAAGCTGCAGGTTTCTGTAACAGCCAGGTTCAACGTTTGTCGGCTCGTTGTGTTTGGAGGGAAAAAAAAAAAAATAAAATAAAAATGCGAAATTTATTAGTAGCCTTTGAGTGGACGTTATAAAGAGGAAAGAGATGACATGGAGTCCCATTTGCGGAATAAAGGAATGCCAGGTGGAATAGATGGGACCCAAGGCATAATAAATGGGCCTAAAGAAGAAACAGCCACCCTGTCTCCCCGCAGCTGCTGTTTCAGTTTAAATCTCTCGCTGTGGTTCTTGCAAAACCTATTAAAAGCCAATGTAGAGTTTCTACACCACAAAATTTCCTGTGTACGTAACACGAGTGGTTCCTGTGTGGGAGAAACAGCTCTATAATAACAATAATACACGAATTTGGAAGCACTTGGACCTGACAAGAAAGCAGAAAGTGAACGCAGGACAGTATTGTAAAATAAGTTCTCAAAATGTTTCTCCTTACACCAAAATATTATATGGCGAAAATATTTAAAGAAAATATAATCTGAGAAAAAGTACGAACAACTTTCCTTTGTAAGTAGGAGGACAATACTGTGCTATATTGTATATATTTTTCTGTAAGTGTATCTTTCATTTAATTATCTTGCTAAACATATTTCGTAAAAATTTGTAAAAGATAAGTGGTGAATAAACAAATGTATTGTAAATAACATTCGCGCCTTTACTGTTCTTTCTGCTGTCTTTTCACGCTACACTAGCGAAGGTGGCAAAAAGGCTAAATAAAACGCGATAGGTGTTCGAAGAGCCCAAACACCAAGCACAGACACATGACGTCACCATTGCCGCGCATGCGTAGTAGCGCCTGTTTGCTGGCTCTCCAAGCAGCTTTCGGGCAACTCTTCGAACGAACCTACTGTTTGGACTAGCGTTCGCGCGCACTGGTGATTTTTCTCACTGTGACTCTTTTGTCACTCTCGTTCACTCCATGGATGGGAGAGTATTTGCACCCTAACGAGCCAAGGAAGTGACATCAAAATGACGTAGACGGCCGCTCGTGTCAAACATCTCGAGGATTTGAAACTTCCTGGCAGACTAAAATTGTGTGGCGGATCCGGGACTCGAACCTGGGACCTTTGCCTTTCGCGGACAAGCGCTCTACCGACTGAGGACCTAGCTGCTTGGTTATTAAACCCTAGGTTACAAACTACTTAAATGACAAACTAATCTAAGGACAACACGAACGCCCATGCCCGAGGGAAGACTCGAACCCCCGACGGCGAACGGCCGCGCGTACCGCAGCACGGCGCCTCAGTTCAGACGGCTATTCTGTCGCGACATTAAACAATTTATTTATATGTCTCAGCAAAATAAAACTGAACTCCTCTATACTATTACTTCACTAAAAATATTCATCTGATAACGACGACTTTCGACACTCATTTCAAAATATTGAAGAAAACCTTATATGTTGTCGAACAATATAAAACACTCGGAATGTTGGTGTAATAAATTTAAAGTTTTACACATATTTTTACATTAATATCTGACGTTTCAATAAATTCGCGTACTTGAACAAGCATACTAGAGAGCATATGTCGGATAAAGTTTTTCAATCATCAGGCTTATACAAGTAGCTTGATGCCTGATCAAATTACGCATACTTGTGCAAGCGGTCAACTATGTGGTTGCTTGAAGGCGTGTAACACGAACAGAGAGGCTGTACAGGCAACTGTAAATCATTTGACTGACACGGTTTTTATATGGTACCGTTAAATTACATTCTGTACCAATGATGTAGTGTCACATAGGGCAAGTAAAGGAATCCAATATTACCTGAGTGAAGAGAAGAATAACAACTATTTCATTCATCAGAATCGAAGAGTTTGGAAAACTCGTGTGCCAGTCATTTATATAACGAAACCTTGCCTCGGTAAGATATTTTCCCACGTTTAACTCGATAATTTTCGCTAATTTATTGTAACTGTCGGCGACATATTTACAGAACTAGTTTGTATTCGTGTTGGGCCGCGGTGGAATAGCTGTGCGCGCTAAGGCGCCTAGCTGCGGTGCGCGCCGCCGTTCGCCGTCGGAGGTTCGAGTTCTCCCTTGGGCATAGGTGTGTGCTTTGTCCTTAGGTTAGTTTAGTTTAAATAGTTTGTAAGCATACGGACTGATAATCACAGTAGGTAAGTCCCATAGATTTATAAACATTTCATTTATTCGTGATGTTCTGCCCCTCTTGCTCTCCTTTTTCCTCCCTCCTATATCAATTACGAAATCGGAAAGAATAAATCTGCTAATGCTACAATGCTAATGCTAATGCTAATGCTAATCTGCTACATGCTAATAACATAAATCATATTTTTGTTTTCCACGTACAAGTACCGGTAGATAGCCTGTTGTGACGCCTCTATTATGTAGGAAACATTTTTTTTTTTTTTAAATTTGTGTCACTTTTCGATTACATTATAACCTTACAGAATCAGGCACAATAACTAACTGTATGAACACCAGGAAGACAGTCACATGTATGAAGAAAAGGCGACTGACCTACGGGCACATGACGCGCCTGAATCTCTCAAGGCTAACCAAGAAGATCCTCACCGTGACAAGCAGGGGAAAGGCGTCCAAAGCCAAGTGGTTCACCTCAGTTAGATCAGACTTAGATGAACTGCAGATCCCATTACAGATAATCGAGAACCGAACGAAATACCGTCAGGCCATTCTACATGGAGTCTTCCCACTGTCTCTCACAAGCAAGAAGTGTACAGGCACCGCCAGACCTAAATGGACGGATGAGAGGAAGCAGGCTCCGAGCCAGAAGATGAAGGCGTACTGGGCCAAGAAAAAGCAGAAGACCCTATCTGAGAGTTAAGACGAGCGTCGTGGTCCCTAGTAGGCCGAAACGAACTAAAAAATTATAACCTCAAAAAGGCAAGAGCGCAAAATAAGCAGAACAACAGACATGCAAACATCATGAAACAGTTACTTTAGTAAATAACGTCACTTGACGTGCTAGGCAAGAAGAAATACGTAACTGCCGCAGTGTTTGCCAATTTAAATCATAAAAAACAACAGGATGTGGAAATAATATCTACGCTTCTTTGAACATTGTATGCACCGCGATCACGTTTACTCTTCCAATACATTTTTGTATTTTCATTTTTTCGTAACAGAAAAAGGCTCCCAAACGCAACTCGTCGACGTTTGAGTTCATTTGCTGATAAACAAACTGATGCTCGTGAACCGTGTGCAAGCAGCTGTCAAGCTTGCAGTTGCGTGTGTGGTCGCCTTAACACTTGCGTGCTCGTCAAGCTTAAGTCGGGTCCACGAGCAACGATCTGTCTGCGCACACCAATCGTTGCGTGTAGATGGGTGTTTACATCGCTGCAAATTCTCGCGCTCGACATCTTTCGGTGATAAAATAAACTAGAAAGTACAGACTGCAATCGGACTGGCAAACGAATACGATGCGCCTTTTTTAGAAGTTTACTTTTGGCAGTGATAGAGGAAATCTTGTTATGGTCGCTGTCTGCAACGTGTCTTGCAAGGAAATATATTGCAAACAAACAGCAATAAACGGAAAAGACGAATGAAATTGTCTAGGCAATGGGTGCTTAAACGAAGGCAGTAGTCACGTGTGATTTTACTTCGTGAGTTGGAGTGCAAACCAGACGACTGGCGTAATTATTTGTGAACGTATGTGGAAACTTATAATTATCTTTTGACATTGGTAACTTCTCGCATAATACGTAAAGACTCTTGTACGAGGAGATAAATTTCTTCACATGAGCGGCTGACAGTTACATTAAAATTCCTGGTCAAAGGAAGTATCTACAATGACCTCGAATTTTCAACAGCAATTTCTATACTAGCATTGAGTGAAATCATCCCCAACACTTGTGAAGCTATTTCCGCTGCCCTGGAGAATGATTTCATGAAAGCAAGTAAAGTAGGCCTACCTACTAACAAGATACAAATAAAATTTTCACTGTGTTAGATATGTTTGAAACACTGTACGCCTACTTCACTTTATATTATATACTACCTGAAAACCCGGCGTTGCACGGGTATTTATTTATTCTTGCCATTTTCAGGTATATATTCATTGATATAAGGGCTATATGCCTGTAAAATCTCTTGGGAATACAATTAGTAGTAAAGAAGTAATAGACTAAAACTTGGTGCGGAATGGGGCGGTTTTCATGAACGTTACTGTTTATGTGCTCATATCCCATGAACTAACCTGTCGTACTGTGATAGAATTTAGAAGCTACTCTCAACTGTATGCCTGTATACTCTCTGTAAAATTTCCTGCGAGTATAATTTGTAGTGTAGAAACTAAAAATTGTAACGTCATTACCGAATGCTGTAGTTTTACTCCATAAACAGCGGAAAAGTTGTAAGCAAGAAACTTTTTCCTTTTATCATTTTGCTATGTTTGCCAGCGAGAAAAAGTTTAATAAAGATTTAAAATTATGTTTAAAGTTTGTTGCAAGTCGCTCAGTACTCTCATTCTCATATAGCGTATTTATAGTCTTGCCGCATAATATGGCAGTTTTTTTGCGATTACTATGGTTTATGACATATCTTCTGAACCACGTGTCGTATGTGATTTTTAACTCTGCAGCAATTATTTACCTCACGATATGGAATGTGTGTACCCAATTTGATGGAAATCGGTCCAGTGGTTTAGGAGAAAATGAGCAGCATTGTCGCTAAATGCCGCAGTTTTTCGAGTATCTCATTGTTTATGACGTCATATCTCGTGAACTATGTATCGTACGTGATTTTTACACTTACGGCGACCGTCCTCATGGATTGAAGCTTACGTGTACAAAATTTCACAAAGATTGGAACAAAACTGTAGGTTTGTACGCAACACTTACAAACATACGGACACACTGCTTTATATATTAGACATAGAAGAAGATGTATGGTCAATAAGCTGTGGCTAACTTTGTTTCCCAATCGCGATTTTCAGTTCTCTGGCATTTTCATCCACTGTCAGTATAGTAAAGACACGAACAAAGTATACACTGACACAGATTTGCAGCGATCACCTGTAATTTGAACCCACAGATTTGAGCAATTTTGCTCAAACTTCCAGCTTATATATGTGCTGCCCACACGCAACAATTTGCGAGGTGTGGGCAGACAGATCGTAACGTGTGGACGCTGCTTTATAGTTACATATGCGGCCTGCTCACAACATGCAAGCGCGCACAGACATGAACGATGTGACAGCAACCGCCTTTGAGTCTGCTGCACGGCGTTGCTGCCGCTACAACGCTCGCTTGCTTTCGGACGGTACTTCTTTTTATACGGTTTCTTTCCCGGGACCTGCTGAATGGGCCCGATTATGTCACTGCTTGGAAAGTAGTTCCAAGCGAGGGCCAGGGAAAGGGGGGGGGGGGAGAGAGACGTGGGGAGAGAAGGCAGGAGCCCAGTGGAGGGGGGCCACCCCCTCCCCTGTGTGACGTCACGACATACAAGGCGTGCTCGCGTCCACGCCAGTGGCCAAACAGCAGAAGGCGACGGGACGGCTGCGTGACCCGAACGCTGATACCAGACGGACGTCATCGAATTCGTCGGAACCTTGAGAGCTGAAAGAAGGCTTGTGAGTCACGCTGCTCGGGTTGCGCTGGATAAGGAAACCGCTGCCACTAATAGCAAAACACTGACTGCACGCGCTTCAGCATGATGTCACTGATATTTCAGTTAGATCATTACTCATCTTTAATTGCCATGGAAGGGCATCATCATGTAATCAGAAACACTGTGTTCCATCACTCAGTTATAAATGAAATGTATGAAAACGCAGCTACATGACATCATTCCGTTGGTGGTTTTCTTCATCTGTATATGAGAGATGTCCTGCCCCTTTTGTGTTACTGCCAGTCGGTTCTTAAGCTTTCAATACGGCGATGACACGGGTCAAAGCGCCAACGGGTGAAATCGCCTCCTATAACTGACTCCTAGAAGTGTCACCGGGTTATCACTTCATCACTTCACACCTTTAGACCATGCACACGGTGCTATGTGTATAATAAGTGTTAAAAAGCATACCACAAGATTATCGTTTACATGTTACGGAGAAATAAATATATATAAAAAAATTGTACTGACGTGTTTTACGGCCCACTTTAGATTTGTAGTTTTATAAGTTTTTGCAAATATTTTGCACCAAAATAATAATCTAAAACAACAAAAAATTTATTAATGAAACGCTTTTAGGAGAAAAAAAATTAGGTTGTGGCGGGTTCCAAACCACTAACGTTCAGCGTCACAGTCCAACGCATTGGCCACTACGCTACGGCTAACAGTCAGGAGTTGCGTTCTTTAATCTCATACTATTGATGGCCATTGTCAACTGATGCTAACATGGCATTTGTAGACACTAGATTATCATTTATCGTACGAAGAACGACGTGTATTTTGTTAATACTTCAGTGCACCATTGCTTTGAAATGACAACGTGTAAGTTACAATAAGAAAATTACCAAATACTCAACGCAAGATGACATATGCCAGAGACAGTTCTGAGCGAGGAATGTCACCTGACATCTACGAACGGCTGGTTTTCGTTAATTCAATGGAGGGTGTCGAAACTCCGTTATTTTTGCAAATATCTCTCAAACGATACGAGGTATGACAAAAACGCAAGGGAACAAAGTTGTAGAGAATTATCCCCCTCTACCAATTCGTTTATTCAATTTTCGCGTCAGATGAACGGTTTATTTGCAATTAAAATTACATTACAAACGGCTTTTTTTTTCTTTTAATGTTGACTGACAGAGACCCCCGACAGTTCTAGAGCGCGTACAGTGTAATAGGCAGGCAACTATTCAGACCACACAGGGATTTCAAACTGCGTCAGGATCAACTCCAAGTACTATGACATCCGGGAGGCGAGAACACTTGGATTTCACGGTCGAGCCGCTGCCCAAAAGCCACACATCACACAGATCAGTACCGAACGACGTCTCGCTTGGTGTAAGGAGCGTAAACATTGGACGACTGAACTGTGGAAAAACGTTGTGTGGAGTGACGAATCACGGTACACAATGTGCCGATCCGATGTTAGGGTGTGGGCATAGCCAATGCCCGGTGAACGTCATTCAAATCAAATGTCTGTAAATCTATCGGACCAAACTGCGTGGTCATCAGTCCGTAGCTTACAAACTACTTAAAGCTTGGTAAATTAACCTAAGGACAACACACACACACACCCATGCCCCAGGGAGGACTCGAACCTCCACGGCGAGCAACCGCGCGATTCGCAGCGAGACGCTTTAGACCGCTCGGCTACTCCACCGCGGCGGTGAACGTCATTGCCAGCATGTGTAGTGCCAACAGTAACATTCAGAGGCGGTGGTGTTATGGTGTGGTGCTGTTTTTCATGCACGAAGCTTTTACCACTTGTTTTGCGTCGCACATTCACAGCACAGGCCTACATTGATGTTTTTAAGCACTTCTTGCTTCCCACTGTTGAAGAGCAGTTTGAGGATGACGATCGCATCTTTCAGCACGATCGAACCATTCTTTTGCCCATTCTTGCAACAGGAAGGTAATGTATTCTATCAACAGGATAAATGCTCGCCCACACTTTGCGGGTATAACTCAACTTCCTCTGCACGACGTAACTTCTCTGGTAACCACAATCTCCGGACTTCTCTAACCGAGCATGTGGGAGATACGCGTGAAGAAAGGATAATCGCTGTAAGATCCGGACCGCATGCTGAATGGTCAAACAGCTCCTTGCAGAACTCTTGCAAAACATTTGCTTTGCGCTGAATTACTCTAACGTCTACGTACATACAGGTGCACATCATTGTACAGTGCATGGCGAAGAGTTCACGCCGGCCGCGGTGGCCGAGGGGATTGAGGCGCTCCAGTCACGGTCCGCACGGCCACTACGGTCGGGGGTTCGAATCCCCCCCCCCTCGGGCATGGATATTTGTGCCGTCCTTAGTTGTAAGTAGTTCATAAGTAGTTTGTAAGTTTAGGGACTGATGACCCCGTAGTTAAGTCCCATAGACTATACAAACATTTGAACATTTTTTTTGAAGAGTTCACAATGGCAACGTCTAACGGGACAATAACGATAACATAACTGGGAGTGCAGATAAAACAATAAGCTATTCCACATATAAAATAGTCAGGAGACAGGATTTCTAACTTTCTGATAGAGTGCATTTTATGCTACCTCCAAGGACTACATTTTGTCTCCAGTGCCGGATGTGTTCCATACTTCATAACCAGTTTCAAACAGTGTATAAATTTAGGCAAAATAAGCATTTATTTTGCACAATTATGACGTTCTCGAATACTGCTTAATCCTTTTTGCAATCGTTAATACATGGCTATCTCATGAGAGAGAGAGAGAGAGAGAGAGAGAGAGAGAGAGAGAGAGAGAGAGAGAGAGAGAGAGAGAGAGAGAGAGATATATTGGGGGGGGGGGGGAGAAGGAATTGATACGTTCTCGTCCAATGTCATCCAAATAAAGAGACACTTCTTAGGATGAATACTGGAATAGTTTCTTCCCACTGATCTTTTCTGATTTCGATCCCTACCTTGATCTAACACAGTGGTGCAGAAAAAATAAATAAATGAAATAAAATAAAAATAGATCGCAATTCCGAATATCAGTCAGCTTCAGCTGTATAATTTATTGGTAAAATATGAAAATAGTTTGCCGGACCGGGATTCGAACCCAGTTTTCATGCTTCTCGCTTGTGGTCGCAAGCGATTTACCGGTGTCGCCTCCCGGTCGCATCCACAGACAGCATTACGTCGCTCCGGCAATAAGCAAAGCCGCCGGCCTTGGGAAGCGAGGACTTTTGTTATCCGCCCACGAGCCATCCTCCTTGACTGGCTGACAGCACTCGGGCCTTGGAAACACGCCTGCAATCAAGGCGCGGTTTACAACGGCGTTCTCACCGACCACGCTTAAACACTCGCCAGTCCGACAAGAAACCCTCCGAGGGCGAGGTCGCAAGCTCAGCATCGGTAAGCCTCATTTGTAAGTGTTGTGTTGAGACTTTACACAGGAAGAACATTGTCGCGGTGGAGTAGCCGAGCGGTCTAAGGCGCCTCGCTGCGGAGCGCGCGGTTGCTCGCCGTCGGAGGTTCGAGTCCTCCCTGGTGTGTGTGTGTGTGTGTGTGTGTGTGTGTGTGTGTGTGTGTGTGTGTGTGTGTTGTCCTTAGGTTAGTTTACCTTAATTTAAGTAGTTTGTAAGATACGGAATGATGACCACGAAGTTTGGTTCGATAGATTTACAAACATTTGAACAGGAAGAACATTAGCCGCCAATGAATCACCATGCGTAACATAGGGGAAACAAAAATGTATGTCCGAGATGTGCAGAGACCCATCTTCTATGGAAGGTACATACGATGCACCTCCAGAAAGTAAGTTTTTTTTTTTTTTTTTTTTTTTTTTTTTTTTTAAACAAAGACTACATAGTTATATAAAAACTTTATTGCCAACAGGTACATCAATTGCTGGTAGAACGTCCGGGTTATAAGGCCGTGGTCCATAAAACTTTTCAGTTTCTCCTAATGAGCTGCGCCGAACATCTTCAGAGGTCTTCACTTACTTGCGTTGAGTCTTGCCAACTGATGAGTCGGGTGTCTGATAGCGCCATATATACTGTGAAAAGTAATATATATAAGACCTCTGAAGATGTCCGGCGCAGCTATGGACGAAACGTTAGGAGAAACTGAAAAGTTTTATGGACCACGGCCTTATTACCCGGAAGTTCTACCAACAGCTATGAAATCCGGTCGAGAAAGACTTTATTGCAGGTACATCAGTGTTTCAGCTATTTTTCGACATAACCACTGACAGAATTAAGACACTCGACACATTATGGGATCACCTTTGGTATTCTCGTGTCGTAGAAGTCTGCCGCCTGTGAATTGAAGTAGCGTGTGGCAGTTGTCTTCAGCTCTTACTGTGAAATAATGCGAAAACTGCGACGTGCCAATCAGAACGAGAGGCGCCGAATGCTTACTGCAGGTGTGTGTTCTGCTCCACGACAATGCTAGCCTTATAGGGGTCGGCGCAAAGCAACTGTTTTGCAGAAGTTCGGCTGCGCGCTGTTCGATAATGCAGCATACAGTCCTGATCTTGCTTCCAAGCGATCTCCGTTTTTTTCTCGCTCCTCAGAAATGTGTGTCCTCCGTCTAACATTTAAACGTCGACGATGAGTTCCATTCATAGGTGTGAGATTTCTACGTCACAGGAATACAAAAATTGATCCCAAGATACAAGAAATTGTCTCAATTATTTTGGTGACTATGACGAAAAATAGCCCAAACACTGCTATGCCTGTCGCCAATAAAGTTTCTCATATATCTATGTTGTCTTTGTTTTAATACAAAAGAGAAACTTGTGTTTCTGGATGCACCTCGTATCATAATTCACAAAATACACATCGTTGACATCCAACGAATGTTCAAAGCCGCGGTAGAGTGGCCGAGCGCTGTAAGGCGCCTTACTGCGGAGCGCGTGGTTCCTCGCCGTCGGAGTGTGGTGTCCTAACCACCAAGGCAAGGTTGGCACCACACAACGGAAGAAGAAGTAAGAGACTGTCGCTGCCAGCGGCCCCCAATGAGATCGCAAGATGGCCGCCACGCCCTCCTGAAGTTCGCAGCGCCACCGCCAACCGACGTTAGCTAAGCAAGCTATGCGAAGTAAAAAGTGTGTTGTGGGGTAGACGTGCCCTGGAAGAGTGGCCCACAGGAAAGGTTGTATTAGTATGTGGCCCGCTGCAGACTGTTTTAAGTTTTATTGTATATACTCAAGTCACGGAGATTTTGTCTACTATTGAATGTTCAGTTAGACATGAACAGGACATTGTACCAAGTTTGATTTTTGGTACTGTTTTCATGATACAGCAGTGACTGTGAAAAGTACTGTTATGTTCTTTTGTTTCCACTATGGAAGAATTTCTGTGTAAAATAAAAGTGTGTTCTGTTTTGAGTACATCGTGTCTCAGCCAGCGCCCTTGCCAGCCACTTGCACCTTCCTCAAGTTGCCAGCAAGCAATCCACGCCAGAGCGATAATAGGAACTGACTGACGACGAGAAAGCACGAATACATTACGGAGATTCCAGTCCTTCTTGCCGGCCGCGGTGGCCGAGGGGACTGAGGCGCTCCAGTCACGGTCTGCACAGCCACTACGGTCATAGGGTTCGAATCCCCCCTCGGGCATGGATATTTGTGCCGTCCTTAGGATAAGCTAGTTGATAAGTAGTTTGTAAGTTTAGGGACTGATGATCCCGTAGTTAAGTCCCTTAACCTTCTTGCTACCTTGCAGATTATTTGCCACATCTTTCAAATTGCACCCTAAATTCCTTCCTCCAGCGGCTACAACACTTTTATTTACATTTTAAAATGTCTCATATTACCTCGTTTCACAAGTTGCTGCCGTAAATACACGCCTGTGAAAACCATTTTTAAATGTCTATTGTTGTTCAAGAGATATCCGGGGCGAAACGTTTCAGTGCTATGTATACAGGATGCATCAAAATGGAAGGAGCAAAATTATACGGATGAAAGTACGCGATAATAGAAGCAAATATGTCCTAGTAAACATGGGTCCGCAAACCAGCCATCTACGAGATAATTACGAATGTATGGTCCCGAGCCGCCACTGACATTGTAAACATCGCCCTAGTTAGTACACATTAATTTGAAATTTAGTTCACATGGGTTACCTATTGAAGTGTCTTCCTTGTATCTGGTGATGCAGTACTGTGCCCGTCTCAGCAATAAATTTCGAATTCTTTCGAAAACCCCTGGATCATTTCGGAATTCTTGACAAGCGTGTACAACTCTCCAGTTCTTCCTGCGTGTTAACTCTTTTGAGATGACCTCAGACACTCGGTATTTTTCACATCAACAACACTGCCAGAGGTGAAAGAAGTGGAAAGTGACAGATAAAAATCCTAGGACCTGGTGGGGATCGAACCCACGTCCTTTGGATTTGAAGTTTGGCACTCTACCACTGTGCTACGGAGCCGTACTATTATAGAGTACGGTTTACCAATTAAATGCGATGACTATGTGGGTCATTTGTTCCATAACATGTTCACAGGTAGCAGTATAGCACAAAAATACAGCTGTGAACGTTTTTGTTTTGTTAAAAAAAATCAATCAGCTTACCTGGACTGGCTACAAAATATAAGGATGTAATCAACATTTGGGTTAACGCAATTGTTTTTTGTAGTCATTATCCAGCGTTATGATAGGAAAAGACTAAAATCAGTGCTCTAAAAGTTTATAGTAAAGTGCGCCGCAGTTTTTGATAGAACGTATCTCCTGATTTTTTTGAAGAATCTCCCGATTTTTACATTTTGAAGGTTGGCAGGTATGCAGAATGTTCGGTACATACTGTAAACCATAGAGTAGAGCTGGGTTTGAATATGACTCGAACTGTTCGAACAATTTACATCACAGCTCGGGAAATGTTCGAACATTCGATCACGACGCTATCTAGCAATGTCAGGAGGTACTATCTCTACGATTTACAACAATGATATCTTTACTGTTCTGTGCCGTATACGATTTATAACGAAGATAGGGTGTCAATGTACTATAGGGATTGATAAGTGTGAAATTTCGACTATAGTAGCTTCTAGGATGCAGGTCATAAGTAAAAACAGTAGCGAATATAGACTATAAGTAAATGATAGCAATCGCGATTTTAAATTCAAGTGCTGCGATCTAGCGACGCCTGTTGATACTACGTACACAGCTGCTCGTGCGCCGTTTATTCAGAGGTCGCTGTCAGTTTATTCTATTTCCATTATTGGGTATTAAATTTGTAATATTTTCCCTATTTCATTTCCTTTAATCTTAATTTCAAGGTGATTAAAAGGGGTGGTAACATTTTTATGTCACTGTACCATATGGACGTCTGAAATGGTCATTTGCAAGCTCTCTCTTATAATCACATTAAATGTAATTTCTACTTAAGGATTCACATTTTTTTCCTTTGTATGTTAGCCGTCAGTAATGAGGTGCAGTAGTTCTGTTCTAGTAGCAGATAATTTGTCAATGGATCATATCTTTATGTGACTCCATGTTACGTACAATATGCACTGTTTTAAACAAAATATGCAGTTTTTCATAGTATTGACCTTCTTTTACATTACATGTAGTTGTACTTTCTATGAAATTGGTTCTGAGAAAAGCGATAGCCCGCTAACTTCAAAATTTCCCGCGTATCGTTGGCAGATAGGCAGCGCGAGTCATTTATTATCTGAGTGTTCGAACCGTTCGATACTGTATCGAGTTCTCCGCTGTATCGGGAAATCCCGAACGTGTTCGAACGCGAGTATCATTTGCCCAGCCCTACCATAGAGTGACGTCAGCTATAGGTTACTGGAATATTGATGTTTCTTGACTTTTTAAATGGAACGCTGTGCTGCGACTTTTGCCTCAGCCTGTATTGAAGTTCTGCGGTGCCGTGTCGGTTGGGAGGGACAGGCGAGCGGAGAACGTCGGTGAACGACCTGGCGAGGCTCGAGCGCTCGTGCCGGAGAGCTGTAGAGATAGGGCACGGCGGCCGCGGAGGGCAGAAGCAGAACCTGTTTGTGCCGGCGGCCTTGCACCCACGCCTCGCGAAGGCAGGCAAGGACGCGCCGACGCCTGGACCCTCCCCAATAAAGCGGAGGCAACGCTTCTCACTTCCTGCTGCTCCCGTTCCAGAAGCAGTGTTTAACATACAGTTACCTGGTTTACCTGCGACCCAACTTGCTGCTGACACTGCTGGGACTGTAGGTCCCTCTAGAACTGGCTGGGTAAGTCAGTTCGAAGGTCGGAGGAAGGCAACGGCATACCACCTCCAAACAGGACCATGCCTAGTAAAGCACTGTGGTGTTCAAACCAATCTTCGGATTGTTGACTGCTTTACCTTTTTCTTTATTTTTTACTCTATAATAAACAATGTAAATAAGCACTCAGCATGTATCACACGATCACTTTCACTTTTCTTCAGCAATTTCACTCTTATACTTTTACTCACACACTTTTCATTTCCTCTGCACGTATTTTGGTACATGGCTTTTTCCACCATGTGATGTGGAAATATCACACCGACAAAGAGTACAAAATACAAAAATTTTTCCGAAAACTGCTTAAAAATTAATTTTATATTTTTTTGCCATACTGGAACACATACCACCGAATTGAAATCACATAATCACGTAAATTAGCTGTTTAGACAAAAGTTGCCTTTCTGCAATTCGCGTTTGAAACTAATGCTCCTAACTATCCAATCAAGCCGGCCGCGGTGGCCGAGGGGACTGAGGCGCTCCAGTCACGGTCTGCACGGCCACTACGGTTGGGGGTTCGAATACCCCCTCGGGCACGGATATTTGTGCCGTCCTTAGGATTAGCTAGTTTGTAAGTTTTGGGACTGATGACCCCGTAGGTAAGTCCCATAAGCTATACAGACATTTGAACATTTATCCAATCAAAATGTTACCAGCGATTAAAAAAACACTAAAGTGATTTCACGTACTTACAATGACAAAACATCACATTCAAAAACAGCACAACATCGAAACATTACATGTGTATTTGCAAATACGTGCAAAGAGCAGAAACAATCGTTATATATGTCAAGCGCAACTCCTAATTTCTATGAATTTCGATACGTATTTTCTTTTAAACTGATAAATGAACAAAGGACTTTTGACTATAGGCGGAAAAACGAACCTGGGGTTTCAGGATATAAGCTAGAAATCGGGAGAAATAATGGCAATATCAGGATACGGGAGAAAACGTGAAAAATCAGGAGACTCCTGTCTACATCGGGAGAGTTGGCAGGTATGATTTACTGTAAGAAAATATTATTGAGCAAGCAGTGAAGGAATGGAAGGAGAAATTTGGAGAGAGAATTACAGTTCAGGGAGAAGAAATAAAAAGTAATTTTGTCAAAGACAGCAAATGATCTGGAAGAGCAACTGAATGGAAAGGACAGTGTCTTGAAAGGAAGATATAAGATGAAAATTAACAAGAGTAAAACGAAGGTAATGTAATGTAATGTCAGAAAATCAGGTGATCTAGAAGGAATTAGATTAGTTAATGAGACAATAGAGTAGTAGAGAAGTTTTGTTATTTGGGTAGCAAGATAACTTCTGATGGCCGAAGTAGAGATGATATAAAATGCAGAATGGCTATGGGTAGAAAAGAGTTTTTGAAGAAGAGAAACTTGTTAGCATCCAATATTAATTTAAATGTCAGGAAGTCCTTTCTGAAAGCATTTGGCTTGAGTGTAGCATTGTATGGGAGTGAAACGTAGACGATAAGGAGTTCTGACAAACACATGATAGAAGCTTTTGAAATGTGGTGCTACAGGTGAATGATGAAATTAGATGGGTAGATCACGTAACTAATGAGGAGGTGCTTAACGGAATTGGGGAGAAAAGGATTTTCTGGCATATCCTGACTAAGAGAAGGGATAGACTGGTGGGACACATTCTGAGACATCAAGGAATCGTCAACTTACTATTCGAAGGAAGTGTATGGGGTAAAAATTGTAGAGGGAGACAGAACGAATACAGTAAGCAGATTCAAAAGGATGTAAGTTGCCGAACTTATTCTCAGATGAAGAGACTTGCACAGGACAGGGTAGTGTGGAGAGCTGCATCAAACCAGTCTGCGAACTGAAGAACACAACAACACAACACAACAACACAACATTTGGAAATCAGCCATCTTGAATCTTTCACAATTTTAGTTTGAAATGTAAAGGGATCATGTGACATATCAAATAGAATCAGATATTTTTTGAAACGCTTTGTTTCTTCAGAATGACAGACCTCTTATGACAATATACAGGGGTTTTCGCCTGAATCTCAGGACGTGCGTAGCAGTACCGTTCAAAAGTTACAACACATTTTGCCTGGACCGTTTCCCATTAAGAATAATCATTTAATGATTTGAATGAACGTAACTGATTGTGTGGAGTAAATGATTCCATTTTTCATTAAAAACATAAGCTGGTTTCGTCACGTTATGTTTCGTGGACTCAAGTACATTTGTTCTTTCATACTAATCTGTGTAAACTACTCGATTAAAATGATTTCTCAGTATGTCGTTCGAGTACTACAGGGTGAGTGAAAAGAAGTGCGCCTTTTTATTTCAGGAACTCTACAGGTATTGCGAAACAATATTTCAGTAAGATATGGGTGAGGTGATCTATCTTTTACGGTATGAACCGAACAGTGACGCTGTAATACTCCTCTCAAGACTTTACGGTGACTTTTTTCACCATTTTTTTGTGTGTGTCGTCGCATTATTTTTTCTGTGTAAATAGTTTATAGGAATGTCACGCCAAGCGGCAAAGATTATTTTTGTGATATTCAATGTATATAACTTTTATGAAACAGATGTATGATGTACGCAATTTCAATTGTAAATAATTCATATACGTCGCCAAAGGACAAACAACAATAAAATTATAAAAAGTATAGGCTACCTCTCTTCTTGTCGGATCCACTTGTAAAAGAGGAAAGATTCTTTAAGAGTGGCATAATTTGTCTTACTTATGTGAATAAGTACCAGATGAGTCTAATCAGTGTCGATAATTCATTTCCAGTAATCTAATCCTAAAAATAGTGATTTTAACAGCGTATATCTTTGATTATTTTGTTAATATTTCGCATAAGTGGGAGTAGATCGAAATATCCCGCTTATAATGCGCATGACCTACTTCAGCTTTGTGTCAGCCTTCTGTGTGTGGGGGGTGTTTATGCACACTGACGCACATTGATCTGCAGCTGAGTAAACCTACCGCACAGCTGAAGTTCGTAGTGTGAGCGCTGAAGATCCCCAGCCGGTGCCACATAGTTTATGGAAAAATTTGTTCCTGTTCTTCGGTTTCGTAACTACCTTCGTAAGGCGCTGGTTGTAGGAAAGTGTATGGTACAAAAGTGAACCCTAGGTACTTAAAAGTACATCTCGTGTGTTGTCACGAAATCTGTTTTCCTTGAAATGAACGCAGAGAGCTCTACCTGCAAATCTTTTCGTGAGACCGAGGCAGGACACTACTCAAAAGATTTCTACCAGTTTCGACATATCATTGTGTCATCTTCAGGTCCCCCGAACAACCTAAAATGAACGTGTTACGTTGCGCAGTCAGTTGGGGCCAATACTAATGTAGTGGTGTCCATATATGGAAGCTAAAATACGTGAAATCCGTGAAAGCTGTCCAACGACGCTATCACTTCTGGCATCAGCAGAAACGTTTTCTCCTGATGCTTGAAGTGATAGCGTCGTTCAGCACCTTTCACATATTTTAGCTTCCATCTATGGACACCACTACATTAGTACTGGCCCCATTGTGACTACGCAACGTAAGTTAATTTTTACTCTGTTCAGGGGACCTTGAGATGACACAATGATCTGTCGAATCTGGTAGAAATCAGTTGAGGTACAAGAAAATCTGGAAATCACTGGGAGGAAGATCATGACTATTGACGGATGGTGAAACAGCTCCCAGCCTAACACCTAAGGAGACGAGCATTGTCAGAGAGTAGCAGAAAACCTGCAGGAAGCATTCCACGCCTCTTCTTCTGAATGGCACGTCGCAGTTCTTCATTCTGCATGTTTCACAGCAAGAGGCGAAGACGAATGTCACATGTTGGTTCCATTCATAGGTGGCAGATTTGTACGACACAGGAATACGAAAGTTGATCGCACGATATGAGAAATGTCTCAATTCTTTTGCTAACCATGTCGAAAAATAGTTCAAATATTGCTGTCCCTGTTGTCAATAAAGTTGTTTTTTTTTTTTTTTTTTTTTTTTTTTTTTACTTTTAGTATGTATTATTACTGTACTTCACGCACCAGTTGTCAAAATATATATGTCAACACGACATGTTTCGGGAAGACATTATCCCATTATCAAGTTCTGTAAAACAAGGAAACGTAGCATAAAAGGGCACTATATACAAACGACTGTACCACAAATATTCCAATGAAACTACCCTCCTACCTACCATAAAACGTATCTGATGCTAGGAAGCATCGTTAAACACAATAGCTGTGTATGTACATTGTCAAGAATAAAACTTTGCGCAGTACCACATGTTTCTCAGATGGCAGCAAGTTCTGCACTAACGGACAGCTGAACCAACTCCAAAGATTGTCCATATGCTTAACCGCTGTCATTGATGGCCAAAGATATACTAGTCAAGATTCCTAACATTTATTCATAAAATTAGTCACTAAATTAAAGGTTTTTTAAAGGAACTACGCTCTATATTTTTCGTTCAACAAAAAGACAGAACTATCCAAAGCCATTACTGGACACATTTTAGCAACCTCCTCCTTGAGAAACACTGATGTGTGCGCATGTATAAATATCGACTTCTTGCTTTTAACTTAAATGAAAAATTTAGAAAGTAATTCCGTTACAACTCTTTAATTTAGTGGCTGATTTTATGAATAAATGTTAGGTATCATGACTAGAATATCTTTGGCCACAAATGACAGCGGTTAAGCATATGGACAATCTTTGAAATTGGATCAGTTGTCCGTTAGTACACAACTTGCTGTCATCTGAGAAACATGTGGTACTGCGCAAAGTTTTATTCTTGACAATGTATATTGTGTTTAACGATGCTTCCTAGCAGCAGATTAGTTTTATGGTAGGTATGAGGTTAGTTTCTTTGGAATATTTGTGGTATAGTCGTTTGTATATGGTGCTCTTATTATTCTACGTTTCCTTGTTTTACAGAACTTGATAATGGGATAATGTCGTGCCGACAAATGTCGTGTTGATATATATTTTATTATTGACAACTGGTGCGTGAAGTACAACAGTTGTGTGAAGGCGTCAAAACAGATGATTTTAGTATGTAAGGGAAAAAAACTTTCTTCATGCGCCTTGTCGATTATGTTTCAGGCACATAAGATATATACAAATTACCAATTGTAGTACCTCATTTAATTATGGCGGTTTTTTTGTCCGTATATACCACTACAAATAAGATGCGATTTATTTTTCACCAGACCGTTTCGTTTTAATGACAATAAAACATCTACAGTAAGCTCTAATGAAAGATATCTACAATTTCTTTTATTTCTCGGGTGGAAAATAGTTGTTCAGCAAAACTTGTAAAGTACTGATTAGTTACTTACGGCCATTTCGTCTCGGTTATCGTGTCAAATCACCAATTTGTTTCGTGCTGTACCGGATTGTTCCAATATGTCCATTGCCGAGGTGCTATTCCGCTGCATGGAGAACCTTGGTAATAGTGGCAATGTTCTATGGAACACAGAAGCTGAATTAAAGTTTGTGTGGTGAAGGAAATCGTGCTTAGATTATACCGAGGTGCCTTAATCGCTAGTGATGCGGTGGTCTAGCGGTAAAACGTCTGCCAAGTAAGCTTGGAAGTCCAGGTTCGATTCCCGGTCGCATGACATATTTTAATTCAATGATTCAGATTTATCATTAATGTCTTTGACATATTTGAGACTTACTTTATCGTGTCCGGACTATTTAAAGGATATCAGTCCAGTACTGGGCTACGTCTATTCCATTAGTATTCGTGAGCCATAAATCTTCGAGGGTACACCGGTGTGGACATTTTTCACATGTAAAAAGGTGATCCATATCTTGAGTTTCTCCACAGTCGCAGTTTACATCAGTTTGGTCGATTATACCCCACTTAAGCACATTTACTTTTACTGGGGCGACCCCCGTTCTGAGCCTATTCAAGGTTCTCCAGGTTTTAAAATTTAGGTTTTGGCCGGTCCACTGCACCTGGGGGAGAGGGAAATTTTTCAGACGGTTCGTCCTGGACGGTTGCAAGGAAACTTCTCCTAGACTTCAGTTGTGTCTCTGGTGGTCGAGCTCTGTAGATGACATGCCGCTCATCTGCGAGTTGTTTTATTTTCTCTACATGTTCTATAGCGTTTCTGCGAGCTGTGGAATCTGCAAAACCAGCTGCCTTGTACAAGAGTCTGGCCGGCGTTGGTTCCGTGCACCCTGTCACTATCCTGGAGGTCTGATTGAGCTCCACATCTACTTGTTTTGTGTGAGCGCATCTATTCCATACAGGGCACGCGTGCTCAGCCGTTGAGAAACAGAGCGACTGTTCCGTTGTTCGTGGCACACCAGGATATACACCCCATTTGCTACCCGTTAGCATTCTTAGTATATTATTTCTCGTCGTTATTTTCTGTCACGTTTTGATGCAGTGCTGTTTATAAGTTAAAGACCGATCCAGAATCACGCCAAGATATTTAGGGTGGTCTGTGTGGTCTAAGGTGTTCCCCTTCGACGTAATTTGGAGTTCCGTTTGGCTTCTTTCGTGCGAAGATGCAAAGCACAGACTTGAGTTTTGGAAGGGTTGGGTCTTAAGGAATTTTGATTATAGTACGCAGTCATTGATTTTAAGGCATTTTCAGGTTTTTCCTCTAATTCTTGAAAATGCATATTCGAGACGAAAATCCATCTCAGGGATTGTTTATTTGTATTTACAGTAAGTGTACAGATTTAAATGGTGGGATGTAATGTGGTATGTGGGGCACAAGTGAGGAGCAGGTAATGTGTAACAAGTTGTTTCTGCATCACTAGTTTTCCCACTAATATCCGCTGCAAAGGGACAACCGGGTTTTTTAAGGGGCTAATTGAATAAGGGGAAAGCTGAACTGTGGAAGGAATATATAGAGTGTCTATATAAAGGAAATAAACTTGAAGGCAGTATTCTAGAAACGGAAGACGAAGTGGAGGAAGATGAGATAGGAGATATGATATTGCGAGAAGAATTTCACAGAGCGCTGAAGGACTAGAGTCGAAACAAGGCCCCTGGAGTAGATGATATTCCGTCTGAACTGCTTATATCGTTAGGAGAGCCAGTTATGACAAAATTGTATCACCTGGTATGCAAGATGTATGAGACAGGGGAAATACCCTCCGACTTCAAGAAGAATATTGTAATTCCAATTCCAAAGAAAGCAAGTGCAGACAAGTGTGAAAATTACAGAACCATCAGTTTAATAAGTCATGGTTGCAAAATACTAACACGAATTATTTACAGACGAATGGAAAAACATCCGATCTTGGGGAAGATCAGTTTGGATTTAGGAGAAATGTAGGAACACGGGAGGCAATACTCACATTACATCTTAACTTAGAAGGTAGGCTAAGGAAAGGGAAAGCTACGTTTTTAAAGTTTGTCGATTTGGAGAAAGCTTTTGACAATGTCGACTGAAATACACTCTTCCAAATTCTGAAGGTAGCAGGGGTAAAATATAGGGAGCGAAGAGTTATATTCAACCTATAGAAAAACTATACAGTGGTTATTAGAGTCGAAGGGCAAGAAAGGGATGCAGATGTTGGGAAGGGAGTAAGACACAGTTGTAGCCTTTCCCCAATGTTGTTCAAGCTGTACATTGAGCAGGCAGTGACGGAATGGAAGGAGAAATTTGGAGAGGGAATTAAAGTGCAGGGAGAAGAAATAAAAAGTTTGCGGTTTGCCGATGACATAGTAATTCTGTCAGAGACCGCAATGGATCTGGAAGAGCAATTGAATGGAAAGGACAGTGTCTTGAAAGGAAGATATAAGATGAACATTAACAAGAGTAAAACGAGGGTAATGGAATGTAATGTTAGAAAATCAGGCGATGCTGAAGGAATTAGATTAGGTAATGAGACAATAAAAGTAGTAGATGAGTTTTGCTATTTGGGTAGCAAGATAACTTCTGATGGCCGAAGTAAAGAAGATATAAAATGCAGAATGGATATGGGAAGAAAAGCGTTTCTAAAGAAGCGAAACTTGTTAACATCCAATATAACATCCAATATAGATTTAAATGTTAGGAAGTCCTTTCTGAAAGCATTTGTCTGGAGTGTAGCATTGTATGGGAGTGAAACGTGGACGATAACGAGTTCAGATAAAAAGATGATAGAAGCTTTTGAAATGTGGTGCTACAGACGAATGATGAAAATTAGATGGGTAGATCACGTAACTAATGAGGAGGTGCTTAACCGAATCGGGGAGAAAATGAGTTTGTGGCATATCCTGACCAAGAGAAGGGATAGATTGGTTGGACACATTCTGAGACATCAAGGAATTGTCAACTTAGCATTAGAAGGAAGTGTGTGGGGTCAAAATCGTAGAGGGAGGCCGAGGGAGGAATACAGTAAGCAGATTCAAAAGGATGTAGGTTGCCGAACGTATTCTCAGATGAAGTGGCTTGCACAGGACAGGGTAGCGTGGACAGATGCATCAAACCAGTCTGAGGATTGAAGACCACAACAACAACAACAAAACAACAATTGAATGAACTCTAGGAGAGCTTGCCATTGCAAAAGCGGGCTGCCTACGACACAGTAGTTTCCTGGCGAACGTTGCAGCGACTACAGTAGCTCAGGGAGCGCTCGCGAGCACAGGTACGCCTTGCTAGAGCGGCCGTGACACTCGACAGCGAGGTGTTACGAAACTAGACGAGCGGCGTGCAGTAACTGCGCCCGCGACCGTGGCAGCGCGACGCGTGGCAAACTCGCGACGCGGTAACTGTGGGAGACGCCGGCGGCCTTGTCGTACTCGGCGAGGACAATCCCTGCGCCATCACGCCACCCTGACAACGCCACAGCGGCGGCGGCGCAAAACATTCCCAGCACGTCCGTACTCTCTGTCCTCCACATTCGGGACGCCTTCTTTAACCTCTGCGAACAACGTAGTTCAGTTACATATTTTTGACGACGTTACAGCGTTCAATGATTGAAATAAATCGCAATTTGCGATCAGTTATGGCTTCACTGACTAGGTTTAGTTGGAATACCAAAGCGCGAAAAAAAAAAAAATAAATAAAAAAAATCGCGATGACATAGCTCCAAGAGCCAACGTGTCGAATCGCGTCGTAACGTGCGCGCAGCTATATATATAAGGTAAAGCAGTCAACAATCCGAAGATTGGTTTGAACACCACAGAGCTTTACTAGGCATGGTTCTCTTTGGAGGTGATATGCCGTTGCCTTCCTCCGACCTTCGAACCGACTTACCCAGCCAGTTATAGGGGGACCTACAGTAGTCTGGCACTCTACCACTGTGCAACCGAGGCGCGCACACACACACACACACACACACACACACACACACACACACACAAACACACACACACACTATATATATATGACCATGCACACGGTGCAATGTCTATAATAGTGTTAAAAAAACATACCACAACATTATCCTTTACATGTTACGGAGAAACAAATATTTAAAAAAATCACACTGATGTGTTTTACGGCCCACTTTACATATGTAGTTTTATAAATTTTTGCAAACATTTTGGACCAAAATAATAATCTAAATAATAATAAATTAATTAATAACAGTGTCTGAAAACCTTTTAGGAAATATAAAAAAAATCAGGTATTGGCGAGTTCCGAACCACTTACCTCCAGCGTCATAGTCTAACGCCTAGTCCACTACGCTACGGCTATCAAACGTTGTCGCCTTTAATCTCATACTATTAATGGCCGTTGTTAACTGGTGCTAATATGGCATTTGTAGACACTAGATTATGATTTATCGTACGAAGAACGACATGTTTTTGTTAATTCTTCAGTGCGCCATTGCTTTGAAATGACAACGTATAAGTTACTATAAGAAAATCATCAAATTCGCAACGCAAGATTGCGTATGCCAGAGAGAATTCTGGGCGAGGAATGTCACGTGACATCTCTGAACTGCTGGTTTTCGTTTATTCATTGGAGTGTGTCAAATCACCGTTATTTTTGCAAATATCTCTCAAAGCGCGAAAAAAAAGGGGGGGAATAAAGTTGTAGAGAAATTTCTCCTCTACAAACTCGGTTATTCAATTTTCGTGTCAGATGAATAGTTAATCCGTTATTTTTATTTAAATTACGACCTGTCAAAAGACGATCACAAAGGCCCACTTTTAGTGTTACTACCGTAACCTAAAATGGGCCAATTTGTGCCCGGCCGGAATTCGAACCCGGGATCTCCTGCTTACTAGGCAGACGCGTTATCCACTCCGCCACCGAGGACACAGTGACCAGCTCGACTGCAGAGGACTCTTCCCTGCACGTCTTCCGCCACACCCAAATCTCCATTCGCCACGCTGTCTCTTTCCTATTACCACAGCCTATTCTTTTTTTTTTTTTTTTTTTTTTTTTTTTTTCTGTAATGCTCGCAGCCACAATACTGTATTTGGGTGTGGCGGGAGACGTGCAGGGAAGAGTCCTCTGCAGTGGGGCTGGTCTCTGTGTCCTCGGTGGCGGAGTGGTCAACGCGTCTGCCTAGTAAGCAGGAGATCCCGGGTTCGAATCTCGGCCGGGCACAAATTTTCATTCGCCGTACATTGGTATTACATCTAAACCTACTACAGTGAAGCCATAACTGATCGCTAATTGCGATTTTTTTCATTCGACGTTGTTCAGGTGAAAAACGCCGTGCCACATCGAAGGTCGGAATCCACGTTTAACTATTGGTCCCCCTATAAGTTAATTCAAAAGTTCGAAGAAGAAAAGCGTATACCAGCTCCAAGTCGGACCATGTCTAGAAAAAGACTGTGGTGTTCACAGCAATCATTTTCCAAACAGGATGAAACTTTAACACTGCAGCGGAGATATTAAACTTCCTGGCAGGTTAAAATTGTGTGCCGGAACCGGGACTCGAACCTGACGACCTTTGCCTTTCGTGGGAAAGCGCTCATCAACCTTACTTTCCTGGCACGCTTCTTGCCCGCGAAAGGCAAAGGTCCCAGGTTCCGGCACACAATTTAACATGCCAGGAAGTAACAGAAACTTACACGAAACAAGGGAAATATGTGTGATATTCGAGTTTTGCTGGTCTCACAACACGCAGCGTCGCCCAAAAACCACGTGCCTAGCACGTCCCAATGTTGAGAACATAGGCCATGCCCACTCCACATATATTTATGCTGTCCTAGTTGAAAACCTACCGGTGTCAAAGTATTTATTTTTTTAAAAAATCTAATGTTAGTAAAGCAATGGGACCAAACTGCAGTGGTTATTAGTCCCTAGACTTACAAATTATTTTAACTTATGCTAAGGGCAAGACACACCAACGACCGAAGGAGGTCTCAAGCCTCTCTCTCTCTCTCTCTCTCTCTCTCTCTCTCTCTCTCTCTCCCCTGCTTCCCCTCTCCGGGCCGCTCCCCCCTTTCAATCTCCTCGACCTCTCTTATGTTCTTTCCGACTCTTCAGTTCATCTACTCTTCCTCTTCCCCCTATCTCGGAAGACTCACATATCTGTCAAATGTCTTGGTGATCACAGAAGGCAAGGTACCCTTTGCCATGCACAATACGATGCCTATTCGTTCATAAAAACCCTCTACATGAAAACATTCATACATGACCAAACTTTCTAATAATTAATAACACTGTATCGAAGTCTGTTGTAACACATCTTCTTAATTTGATCATCAAGTGTGCAAAACTTGTTCAAGATAGGACTAAAACTGTAGGTACGTGTCGAAGTGTGTAAGTAAAGTACCTTCCGTCAGCCACCATACAAAATGTATGTAAAGAATGATTTTCTCTTGTTCTGAAGGTAAAGTCTGCAAAATTTCATCAACATCTAATGAAACTGTAGATTTGAAGGAATTATAAAACAAAGATACACATTTACGTACACTCTTCCTTACAAATAGGAAAGATAAGATTAAAAATCGGTACTTCGGTTTTGGTGTTCACGTTTTAGTATTACGAGGCATCAAGAGGAGTAGCAGTGGACTCCTTTTCGTTCCTTTTGCTGCTGATCCCAAACAGTAGTGGATCGCGGGTTGCCTTTCTACATGATAATAGGCGTCGGATTTTAAATATCTTTTTCCGATTTTCCTATGGGTTTACCGAATTTTCCCCCAAATCCGAACCGTATTGAAGCAACAAGACAAAAATCAATCAATTCGACCAAGGCATTACTGAGTTCTTGGGTGACTAACGCACAGCTATCAATTTTTATATAGAACAAGCTGTAAACCCGGCGTTGTAGGGATGTTTATTTATCCTACACTCTCGTAGTCTGCATCCTCTTCCCCCCTCCCTCTGCAGCCAACTCTTTCTATTCGTTTCCACCTTTCCCAGTAATCTTCCTCTTGGTTTAAAGGTCATGGGAGCAAATATTCATAAAGATTGGAGCAAAACTATGGATTTTGTAAAATTCCGTAAGTTAAGTACCCTCCACCGTGCACAAAACGAAATTTTAAAAAGACCGTGACATTCCTCTTGTTTTTAAGATAGTGTGTGCAAAATTTCATCAATATCGGAACAAAGCAATAGATTTCTATACAATAGAAACGCAGGGTCACATTGAAAAACGTACTTTGTTGTTCTCAATATGTGAAATCGGTCGAGCCGTTCTCAAGTTATGGCGCGACCAAGGTATTTAGGGATCCATTTTTATATTGCAAAGCACCCTCCCCCATGCACGTTATGAAACTTAAGGTAGACGGTGACCTTCCCCTTGTTTTGAAGCTCAAGCGTGCGACATTTCTTGAAGATCGGAATGAAACTGTAGATTTCGTGAGTCTGTAGGAGAAGTATGCTCTTCCATGCACCTATCACAAAATACTTTCTTAGCTGACTTTTTCTACCTATAAACTATATTCCTGCCAAATTTCAGCTTCATAGGTGGTTTTCGAGATTTCGTGTTTAATCAGTGAGTGTCCTTTCGCTAGATAGATATTAAGAAAACAGACTGCTTAACTCTGCAAGAGAAGTAAGGGAGACTTGCAGACAGAAATAAATAGGAACATGCAAATATGTAATGCTAACTTTATTTGATAAAAGTTCATGCCTGATGCGACACTTTTATGACATCTACAGCAAAACTGGGCGGTAAACGTCATTTCGTTTCATTATTTTGTGTGTGTGTGTGTGTGTGTGTGTGTGTGTGTGTGTGTGTGTGTGTGGAGGAAAAAGGGGTGGGGGTGGTGACAGTTACAAAACGATTCATAAACGTCCGAAATTACATGCAAACTTTGTTACAGGTCCCTAACTACTCGCGTTTTCCAATAATTGGCACATAAATCTGGGTATTCTCACGAGGTGGCCTCTCATTATTTATGACGTCATATCTCCTGAACTATGTGTCGTGGTCCTTTGTTTTTTTTACAATCGAATGAATGGTTTATGAACACATACAGTACATACAGACAAACATTCATTTTTATAAAAATGTTCAAATTTTGTATAGCTTATGGGACTTAACTGCGGGGTCATCAGTCACTAAACTTACAAACCACTTATGAACTAGCTAATACTAAGGACGGCACAAATATCCAAGCCCGAGGCGGGATTCGAACCTCCCGACCGTAGTGGCCGTGCAGACTGTGATTGACGCGCCACAGAACGCTCGGCTCCGCGGCCGGCTCATTTTTATATATATACATCTACATCTACATAGATACTCTGCAAATCACATTTAAGTGCCTGGCAGAGGGTTCATTAACCACTTTCATAACTTTCCTCTACCGTTCCATTCTCTAATAGCGCGCGGGAAGAAAGAACACCTAAATCGTTCCGTTTTCGATCTGATTTCTCTTATTTTATTGGGATGGTCATGTCTCCCTAAGTAGGTGGGTGCTAGCAAAATATTTTCACATTCAGAACTAAAAGTCGGTGATTGAAACTTCGCAAACAGATCACGCCGCAATGAATAACGTCTTTCTTTTAATGATTTCCACCCCAATTCGTGCAACATTTCCGTGACGCTTCCCCCCCCCCCCCCCGTAACGTGATAAAACAAAACGAGCTGCCCTTCTCTGAACCTTCTCAACATCTTCCGTCAGTCCCACCTGGTGAGGGTCCCACAAGGGGCAACAGTACTCCAAGAGAGGACGCACAAGTGTGATGTAGGCAGTCTCTTTGGTAGAGCTGGTGCATCTTCTAAGCGTTCTGCCAATGAAACGTAACCTTTGGTTCGCCTTCCCCACCATATTTTCTATGTGTTCTCTCCAGTCAAAGTTGTTCGTAATTGTAACTCCTAGGTATTTGGTAGAATTTACGACCTTAAGGTTTGACTGATTTATCGCATAATTGAAGTTCAGCGGATTTCTTTTAGTGGTCATGTGTATTACTTCACACTTTTCTTTATTTAGTGTCAATTGCCAATTTTCGCACCAAGTAGAAATTTGTCTAAATCGCTTTGCAGTTGCTTTTGATCCTCTGTTGACTTCACTGACCGATAAACGACAGCATCATCCGCGAACAGTCTAAGGGAGCTATTCAGATTATCTCCTAAATCGTTTATAAACTCGAGGAAGAGTAGGGGACCTATAACGCTTCCCTGTGGAACGCCAGATATCACTTCTGTGATGTGACTAGGGGAATATCCCGTGTTGCCCAGGTGTTTATTAATTACAAACTTGTGTTGTCCAAAGAGAAGAGACAGCAGGAGATGGACCATCTCCTTCTCCCCCGTCTCTCTGTCCCTCTCCTTTGCCTCCCCCCCTTTTTGGGTGGATTGCGGAGTATGTATGTAGATGTAGATCATATCCTTCAGCCCAATTACTGCTATGGTGCCTCTTCGCACGTGGTTAAGTCGACGATATTCCCGCAATGCAGTGCTCATGTAGCTGCCGTTCTGATAGAACAGCTTTACCAGCACTGCACCGTCTTTCTTCCCGATAGCAACTGCAGTTCGCAGGGAAAACGTCAACCTTCTTAACTCTTTGCACCAATAGTCACGACATCAACAGGCGTCGCCAAACAGCGAACTGCATACTGATGTCAAAACAAGAAGTATTTACCATCCTGACCGCTTACAGTGCCGTATTTTCGCTGGTGAAAGAAAGCAGAACAATATTTTTTTCATCATATTGCCGCGAGGACCACGTACACCGACTGCCGGCGTGGCGCAGGGGATAGCGTCACGGACTGCGGTGCGGAAGGTCGCCGGTTCAATCCCGCCCACCGGCAAAAATTTATTTCTTTGTCATTAATAATTCCAGAATGTTCTACATCTTTCTTATGTTTACTTGTAAATTCTACTTGTTTCTTATGTTAACTGTTCTTCTAAATACTGGTAAATTCTGTCTGTGTATAAATAGCAGAGCACTCTGCCTGAGAGGCAGTCAGTGCTGCAAGTTCGTAATAAACGTGCTTTCAGTAAAAGTGCTGTGTTCCGTTGCCTTCGAAGTCAAGCCTGCTTCCATTGCAACGCGACACTATTCCGCTAGCGCACCGATTACTGAACATACCACGAAGTTTCAGCGTCTTGCGATGTATACATCCTACACACAGACATACATTACTAGACTGACAATGCCGTATACTGTATCATTGGTGTCAGTGAAGCCTTGCCGCCATATTTCTATACTATAAACGTGAGAGTAGTTGCGTGTGTTATTAGAAAAGAAAGTCGTAAAATACGGATGAACTGACGTAACTACGCTGTCTTTGGAGTTTTGACATATGGGAAATTGGTGTGTTGTATATGGCTGTAATTTTTTCAGCTGGTGTAAAATTGACACATACAGTAATGAGCTGCATCGATTTGCTGTTATTATTAAATTCTTACAGATTTCAGTCCATTTCGGATTTTCCTTTTGTAGTATGGTAATTATATCTACATCTACATCTACATAGATCCTCTGCAAATCACATGTAAGTGCCTGGCAGAGGGTTCATTAACCACTTTCATAACTTTTCTCTAGCGTTCCATTCTCTAATAGCGCGCGGGAAGAAAGAACACCTAAATCGTTCCGTTTTCGATCTGATTTCTCTTATTTTATTGGGATGGTCATGTCTCAGTAAGTAGGTGGGTGCTAGCAAAATATTTTCACATTCATAAGTAAAAGTCGGTGATTGAAACTTCGCAAACAGATCACGCCGCAATGAATAACGTCTTTCTTTTAAAGATTTCCACCCCAATTCGTGCAACATTTCCGTGACGCTTCCCCCCCCCCCCCCCCGTAACGTGATAAAACAAAACGAGCTGCCCTTCTCTGAACCTTCTCAACATCTTCCGTCAGTCCCACCTGGTGAGGGTCCCACAAGGGGCAACAGTACTCCAAGAGAGGACGCACAAGTGTGATGTAGGCAGTCTCTTTGGTAGAGCTGGTGCATCTTCTAAGCGTTCTGCCAATGAAACGTAACCTTTGGTTCGCCTTCCCCACCATATTTTCTATGTGTTCTCTCCAGTCAAAGTTGTTCGTAATTGTAACTCCTAGGTATTTGGTAGAATTTACGACCTTAAGGTTTGACTGATTTATCGCGTAATTGAAGTTCAGTGGATTTCTTTTAGTGGTCATGTGTATTACTTCACACTTTTCTTTATTTAGTGTTGTTTATCGTGTATAACACGTATCATTATTTTGATAGTTCTCAGGAAATCTATAGTCTGCTTTGACATATACACTAATGAGACGCGTTTCCTGTTTTTATTAATCGGTTGTCAGTTTCGGTCAACTTCGGCTTTTCTTTCAATAGTATGACCGTGGTAAATGTGCTACTTATCGTGAATAACATATATCTTTATTCTTCTTGGTGTTATTCAGATAACTACTTCTGATTTCACTGTATGTAACGGTAAAATTTTACCTACCATCCCAGCGGTCTCGAATGATTATGTTGGCAACATCAACGAAACGGAAGAAAGTTTTTGCCAAGACGTTAATATTCTCAGAAGTCCGCAGTGAGTGACTTGATTAGTATTTCATACAGACGATGAAGTAAATAAATAATGCCGTTCCTGCGCTTTGGTTGACAGGTTCTTGTATGTACCCTCGTTCTCTCAGTAAAAGAAACTGCGCTGGTAAAACGAAGTCTTCATGACAAACATTTGCGTTATCACGCTACAGGGTAATGCCAACGTAACATGACTGACAACATAATCACGCGAGGGGGCCAGGGCGTTAAGTAAAATTTAACCGTACGTAAAACATTATTTTCATAACACGATTCGACAGTGTATGTTTTAATTCATTGCGGAAGTATTGGCTGAAATGCAAATCCTGTTCAAACCAACTATTATGGAACTTCCTGGCAGATTAAAATTGTGTGCCGGAACCGGGACTCGAACCTGGGACATTTGCCTTTCGCGGGCAAGCGCACTACCGACTGTGCTATCCCGACACGACTCACGATGCCGCCTCACAACTTTACTTCCGCCAGTACCTCGTCTCCTACTTTCCAAACTTCACAGAAGCTCTCCTGCAAACACGCAAGACTAGCACTCCTGGAAGAAAGGATATGGTGGAGACATGGCTTAGCCACAGCCTAAGGGATGTTTCCAGAATGAAACTTCACTCTGCAGCGGAGTGTGCGCTGATATGAAACTTCCTGGCAGATTAAAATTGTGTGCCGGAAGTAAAGTTGTGAGGCGGCATCGAGAGTCGTGTCGGGATAGCACAGTCGGTAGTGCGCTTGCCCGCGAAAGGCAAAGGTCCCAGGTTCGAGTCCCGGTTCCGGCACAGAATTTTAATCTGCCAGGAAGTTTCATATCAGCGCACACTCCGCTGCAGAGTGAAGTTTCATTCTGGGAACTAATATGGCTTCCAACGTCATATCTTGTCAGCAGTTCATACTAATACCGTACAGAAATATTTTGACGTGAGGTGAGGCAAGATGGCGGCGTCAGGCTTCAGCCACAGAGGCTAGATTGCCAGTCTAGTAATGTATGTCTGTGATCCTACACTACATCATTCGGAACAGCCTGTATATAAAGAAGATGCCTACGGGCCCACACGGCGGTAATTTTCCAGCTCGTGAGGTTGGCCGTAGTGCTGAGAACCCACCGCCGAAAGCACGCGCGCGCGTTTAGCGTCCAGTTTGTGGCGGCAACGTTTCTCCTTTGGCGTGACGTAGGCGCCTGCAGGGTAACGAGGCTGGTACGGGAGAGAGGGAGGGGCAATTTGGAGCAGAGCGCGTGCCGGCGACCCCCTAACGCGATTGCCCAAGTTGGCCGCCGCGCTGAACGCCAACGGCACCCAACCAGTTTACTACCAGGAGTATTAAACACTCCAGTACTCCAACTAGGACCGCGCCCGCGCTCAAGTCGATCCCAACCCGCGCAGCAATTCGTTTAGGGCGTTGCTACGTATCGGCAGTCAGTTGTGTGTGTTCACAAAAGGAAGGAAAGTCACTAATCGTACTTACGACGACCGAGCCCTATCACACAAGTTCTTCTGACCCCGTCGCACTATCACTTCACTGGCTATTTTGTGAATATCTTCGTATACGTGTACGTGTACGTGTTCAATACAAATCTACAGTTTGGTTCCAATCTTTATGAAATTTTGTACAAGTGAGCTTCAATCCATGTGGACGGTCGCCTTTAGTGTAAGAATCGTGGCCGGCCGCGGTGGCCGAGGTGACTGAGGCGCTCCAGTCACGGTCAGCACGGCCACTACGGTCGGGGGTTCGAATCCCCCCCCTCGGGCATGGATATTTGTGCCGTCCTAGTTCGTAAGTAGTTCATAAGTAGTTTGTAAGTTTAGGGACTGATGACCCTGTAGTTAAGTCCCATAAGCTTAACAAACATTTGAACATTTTTTTTGTAAGAATCACCTACGATATATAGTTCACGATATATGACGTCATAAACAATGAGATACGCGAAAAACGCTGCATTTAGCGACAATTTTGCTCAGTTTCTCCTAAACCACTGGGCCGATATCAACCAACTTTGGTACACACATTCCTTACCGTGAGGTAACAATTGCTGCAAAGTTAAGAATCACATACGACACACGGTTCAGAAAATATAACGTCATATACAATAGGAATAAAAAAACTGGCGATAATGCGGTGAGACGTTATAAATACGCTATATGAGAATGAGAGTACTTAGCGACTTACAACAAACTTTGAACATAATTTCAAACCTTTATTAAACTTTTTCTCGCTGGCAACCATAGTAAAATGATGAAAGGAAAAAAGTTTCTCGCTTACTACTTTTCCGCTGTTCATGGACTAAAACTACGACATTCGGTATGACGTTACAATTTACAATTTCTACACTACAAATTGTAACCCTTCGGAAATTTTTCAGACTTATAGTTAAGTGTACCTTCTAAATTGTATCACAGTACGACACGTAGTCCATTGTATATGAGCACATAAACAATAGCGTTCTTGGTTAACCGCCCCATCACGCACCAAGTTTTAATCTATTTCTTCTGTACTACTGATTGTATTTCCAAAACATTTTACAGACATACAGCCCTTATACAAATGAATATATACCTGAAAAATGGCAGGAATAAAGAGAGAAATACCCGGGCAACGCCGGGTTTTCAACTAATACCTAATATAAAGTCTGTGTGTGCAGCTCGATAGCTTCACTATAGACGAACAACATTCCAAGTGTACGATAAATTGAAGACATGAAATACGAAATATAAGACGTCTATTTTATTTTCATTTGAGAATTATTATTTCCATGGATTTTAAGTTGGCTGTCATTCTTTTTTGTACACTGTATGCCCCTTTAGAGGTCTAGAAGTGTGTGATATATTCCACACAGTGTTCACGTTTGAAGTTAGGCATCACGCTAGAGGGGCAAATCTTTTCATTATTTATCTTAGCGAAGGAAGCTGCGAAAGGCAAATGTCATATAAACTATATCAATAAATAAATAAATAAATAAAAGCAAAATCCCAGTTCCTCAGATAAAATGATAACAAAAAACACACACACTGTGGAAGTGTGAGAGAATACAAATCTAAAGGTTGCGGGTTCGATCCCCGCCAGGTCCTAGGATTTTTATCTGTCACTTTCCACTTCTTTCACCTCTGGCATAGTTGCTAAAGTGAAAAATATCGAGTAGCTCCGTGGCTCGCAACCCACGTTAAACTGTAGGTCCCCCTATAAATGGCTGGGTAAGTCAGTACGAAGGTCGGAGGAATTCAACAGTATACCACCTCCAAACAGGACTATGCCTAGTAAAGCACTGTGGTGTTGAAACCAATCTTCGGATTGTTGACTGCTTTACCTTACAGCCTGTTTCAGGAGGAATAGTATCCCATGTCGATATAGAACATACAATTGGAAAAGAAACTCGTTAACATATTTCCAGTCAGTAACAGTCTAATGTCGGTGTTGATGGGCTCAGGAGAGGCGTAAAGCTTTGCATCTCGCAGTTATCGAGGTAGACGAGTGGGCCTTCAGCTCCGAAAGCCCATATCGACGATGATCCGTTGAATGGTTCGCACACTGACACTTGTTGATGGCCCACTGCTGAAATCCGCAGCAATGTGCAGAACGGTTGTATTTCAGTCACGCTGAACGATTATCTTCGGTCGTCGTTGGTCCCATTATTGTAGGATCATTCTCTAGCCGTACTGAGTTCTGAGATTTATGTTTTACTGGTTTGGTGAAACAGTCGTACGATCTCACGTGCACAGACTATAACACCACCTTCAAACTCACTTAAATCGTGATAGCCTGCCATTACACCATCGTTAACTAAGTTAACTAAAGCCTGCGTCAGAAAACTGTTGTCTTACTTGGGGCTTGCCGAGCGCAGAGCCATCCTGCGCATCATTACCCGATGTCTAAGACCTACTCCGTTGGACAAACTCTACCGTCTTGCTGGTATTGCTTCTCCTGACATTCGTCGAGAGGTTGCAAAAAAAACAAAAAAGAGGAGAAGAAGAAAGCGTAAACATCTGAAGCTCACCCTCTGTATGGATATAAGCCAGCTACTCCGAGACTGAAATCTAGGAAAAGTTTCCTCAGAACAACAGAGGCTTTTAACGGGACACCTCACAATCCCGTATCGACATGTGGCGCGCGCGCGGGCTGCACTGGCTCCGAAGAATGGCTGATGCCTAGCGAGGAACTGCCTCCCGGTCACATGGAGAAATGGAGTACTTGGAGATCACTGGAAAGATTACGGGCAGGCGTGGACAAGATGTAAAAGCAACCTACAGAAGTGGGGTTTCAACACCGAGCCCCCATTGTGCTTGTGTGGTGAAATCCAGACGACGACCCATTTGTTACAGTGTAGCTGGTGCCCTAAAACGTGCACAGTACAAGATCTGTTTCAGGCTACAGAAGATGCACTGGATGTCGCCAACTTCTGGACAAAAGTAGTATAGACAATTTTGTAAAGTGTGACTTTATATATAATATGTAAAAGCCAGTAAAAGTTTCTTTCTTTGTAAATGTATACCTAGAATTAATGCTTCTGATACGAATAAATAAAATAAATAAATATCTCTGTGTTCGCATACGCATGCCTATACCACTTTCTTTAGCCCTTCACTGTAACAAATATTACATAATATGAAGTTTTTGATAAATGTTCAATGTGCGAAAACAAGTGTGAAACGCAGGATGTGCGAACTAGCTACATTGTCTTACGTTCGGGCCATTTCGTCCGAGTAGCATAGGAGGTGGTGCCTTCACCAATGCAAATGCGCATGTTACTACTAGCGACTTTTCCCCTATCCCTCCCTGCCAAAGCAGCGCCCACATAGGCTGAATCAGAAGGTTCAGAATAGAATCTGAACCCCAGCAATGCCTGGGAAACGCCATGGCACATATGCGTGCTCTATGCATGACTTTCTCACGAGAAAAAAAAAATACTTTGAAAATGGAGACAATATGACATGATACGAGAAGAAACGAAGGTAGTTGAAGTATACCATTCTCCTTTTCCCCGATTAGATTTTTTCCGGGGCTGCACCGATCCAGTGAACACTTAGGTTCATGACTCGATGCCAGTTTGCACCATGAAATGTTAGAAAATTTAACGCATGTTTATATTTGAAAATGCCGATTCTTCAGCGATTGGGAATCCATGTTAAGCTGTACGTACCATCATATCTGACATGGTAACCAAAAAGGCAGGCAAGGGTTCATACCTAATATGGGTTTTTGTTCAATACAGTACTAACGTTTTCAGTATTACGGATAATGAATCGGGCAAATAGAGATGTTAATAACACTCAATTTTAACTACTATTGACGCTCGTTAGTTGAATATCAGAGGTTGTGGGAGGAAGGAGAAACTTTTAGTCGCCTCAGCATATGTGCACGTCATTCTCTAACCTCCCTCCCCTAGCCCTTCTAATTTTCCAGCTTCTTGCTTCTTTTCAGCGCCGCCTCGACGACGACAATAATGTTTCGCTTGGGTGAACAATGACACGGAGCCTTGCTTGTAGCAGTAGCCCAATATCCATCTTCACAGCTTACAAGAACCAGTGCCAACACATACACCAACACGACCACACAGGGAATCGAACGAATTTCTTCAGTTTCAATAAACTGATACGATCATGACCCGCCTATGATATTTGTTAAGTGCAGTTTATTTGCCATAATCTTAATATGTGCTGTTTAATAGCTCCATTATCGCATCGCGTCCTGGAATCATCGTTTTTCCTCTTCTATGTCATTTCCGGCTATTCTGATAACACGCGTTGCCGTTATCTCAATGCATGTGTGAGCCAACACCGTATCACGAGGAAGTAAGTTACTTGATACTCTGTGTACAGTGAGGTACTCTACACGGTCCTAGTAGTACAAGTAAGACTTTAACCTAAGTTCTGTGTATTGTAAAAAGACATTATAGTTATATAGTAAACGTCTTATGACAGAACTGTTAAGTTACAAGTTTTTATAATAAAATACAATCCGGTCATTGTTTATTGCTTGGTGGTCGCGTGTTTGTGAACTTACATCTTCTTCAACTATTTACCTCTCATCTGTCACTGAATATTTGTTTCTGGCACTGAATATTTGCTGTTAACACCAGACAAGAAACTGCGCATTTGCTCATACACATTACGTTGTTCGTTTCAATATTCAATGACCGAGCTATTTTCTTCTAAAATGCGATGAAAGAATAGAGGTGGTAAATCAAAGAAGGAAAGCCTTAACGTTGCTCTCAAAATGTTATTAGTTTAGAAAATCATCAGTTATAATAAATAACCTACGGGTTTAGGATTTTTAATGCCTTTCCTCCTTCACGGATTAAGTTACTCCATATGTTCACGTCAACAAAGTGCAGCCGTTCTTTCGTGTGGCCTTCTTCTATGCCCCGCCCTCTTGGTTTGTAGCATTATATATATATACATACTTGTGGACTTAAAAGTTGGTCAAAAATTAGGGTGTTCAAAAAAAGTATATAATAATATGAGAGTTCTAATACTCATCAAAACAAGAAAAGCTAGTCAAATTATCATGGAACCAGAAACTCGTACGTTCAGAGATACACACGTGTTATAGGAGGTGTTTCACGTGGCGTCATTTCATGGTAACGCATCCCTCTGCTCTTCGCCAAAATGAATGACGCACCCTTTGAAGTATACCCGGTTGTCGTTATAGTAATTTTAGTATTTGCTGGCACGATGTCTGCATCGTTTGAGTTGCATAGACCACTTGCTTCGAGCGGCCCCATAAGCACAAGTCACACGAAGTCACGGGTGCTATCGACAAAGGTTCCCAAATCGATTCCGTATTTCTTGATTTCCAGGAGGCTTTTGACACCGTACCTCACAAACAGCTTTTAATCAAATTGCATGGTTATGGTACATCGCCCCAAATTTGCGACTGGATAGGGGATTTCCCGTTAGAGGACGCAGTTCGTAGTAATCGATGGTAAGACATCGACTAAAAAGAGGTGATATCGGACGTTCCACAGGGTACTGTTTTTGGTCCTCTGCAGTTCCTTAGTTACATAAACGATTTAGGGAAAAATCTAAGTAGTTCTCTTAGGTTGTTTGCAGATGACGCCGTCATTTACCGTCTAGTAAAATCATCTGAAGATCAAAACCAACTGCGGAACGATCTGAATAAGATATCACTATGGTGTAAAAATTGGTAATTGACTTTAAATAATGAGAAATGTGAAGTAGTCCACATGAGTACGAAAATAAATCCGTTAAACGTTGTTTACAACATAAATCAATCAAAAGTGAAGGCCGTAAACTCCACAAAATACCTAGGAATTACTATTACTCCAGACTTAAATTGGAAAGAACACGTAGATAATGTCGTGGGAAAAGCGAACCAAAGACTGCGTTTTATTGGCTGAACCCTTAAAAGATACAACAGAGCTACTAAAGACACTGCATACACTACTATTGTCCGTTTTTGGGGTATTGCTGCCCAGTGTGGGATCCCTATCAGGGGGGTTTGACGGAGGACATCGAAAGAGTCCAAAGAAGAGCAGCTCGTTTCGTATTGTCACGATACAGGGGAGACAGCGTTACGAAAATGAGACAGGATCTGGGATGGGAATCATTACAACAACAACGCTTATCACTGCGGCGAGGGCTACTTACGAAACCCCAATCGCCAACATTCTCCTCCGAATGCGAAAATATATTGTTGACTGCCACTTACGTAGGTAGAAATGATCGTCAGAATAAAATACGAGAAATCAGAGCTCGAACGGAGAGATTTAGGTGTTCTCTCTTCCCGCGTGCTATTCGAGAATGGAATGGGAGATAAATAGTATAACGGTTGTTCGATGAAAACTCTGCCAGGCACTTAAATGTGATTTGCAGAGTATCCCTTGTAGTTGTAGATGTAGGGGATAGATCAGGAGAACGAGCTGGCCAAGGTGTGGATCTTCCCCGACCAGCGGCCCTCAAACATCTGACATGTCTGCATCAGCTGGTCGCACACATTGTGACCAAAATGTGTTGGTGGGCCATCACACACGTGTATCCGTTGTTGACGTGGCACAACCTCCGATAAGGCAGGCAACACATTAATGAGAAAATCCCTTTGTAAGAAGGTAAAACACCATGGTACATACCCGGGATTGAAACTACTGTACACTGAGGCACACAAACGCGACGAAAACTATGTAGTCTACAACACAGAATGGAGCCACACAACTGACTACAGACTACCATAATGAGAGATACAGTACTGCGAGTAACAGATCATAACACTCTCACGACACATTTCATGGAGCGCCAATGGAACGACCGTCCTAATACACGCAATCAACCGCCACGCAGCCCTTCCCTATAACATGAGCTTCTCTCGCGAAGTATGCATTTCTGGACCCATGTGTACTGAACTTATTTTGTTCTTTTATGAGTACTAGCGCCTCTGAAAGTACTGAACACTTGTTTTGGACATCCTTTATAAACAAAATGGGAATACGTAGGCAGAATGCCTGAATGTAGAATTCCGGAACATGTTTTGACTGCAAACCGAGATGACAAGGCTACAGAAGAAAGGCCTCGCCATGATCACCGGCAAAGATGATGTGGCGTAAAGTCAGCGCCACACACCAGACGTAAGAGAACGATCGTGGAGAAGGCAGCAATTGACCGAAAGCCAATCGCAAGCAGGCGCCGCGCATCCTAGAGGGAGTAACCGAAGATGCGAGCCCTCTACAAGCGGCTATATCTAGGCCGATATACGTCTGGACAGCCCGACAGTTGCTATTCAGAACTCAGGCAGTTAATAGGCAGCTAGGAAGTTAGAAATAGGACAGAACTAAGTCATAACACGGCTAAGAACTTAGCAGTAACTAGGTCACAGCGCAGCTAGCATACAGACGACGGCGCGAGAAGAAAGAAAAAAGAATCAGACATATGTTCTTAAGTTGAGTATTATAATTTTCAGTCAGTAAAACTTGTATTATTAATCTGAATAGCGCAGGCCGCAGTGGCCAAGCGGTCTGCGTCGCGTCAGACACGTTCTGCACGGCCGCTACGGTCGGCGGTTCGAATCCCCCTTCGGACATGGACGTCTGTGCCGTCTTTAGTATAAGGTAGTACGTAAGTAGTTTGTAACTTTACGGACTGATGACCCCGCAGTTAAGTCCCTTAAGCTTAACGAAAATTTGAACATTTTGAATCTGAATAGCTGTTACAGTTGACATCGATTCCTGCACCAGTACCTTTCCTGACAACTAGACCGGGACGAGTATAAAATCACTAAAGCCGACTAGGTCACAACAGGTGATATCATCTGATCCACGAAGAAGAAGAGCACATATTAAAAGTTTGGTAAGCCACTGCGAGAAAAATTATTATAAAAACCTTTACTGTTTTCAGAATTCTTTAACACTGTCACAATCGTTTACAAAATTTGCAGGCTATGTAAATGACGTAAAACCGTACTAGCCATGAAAATATATTTTTTAAATCTAGGTGACATACATTTTACTGACTACCTTTGACAATCAGTCACAAAATGACTAGTTGTATTATTAAGATAACATAAAGAAGTGGTTAGTCAACTCTGAAATCTATCTGACGCGAATACTTCTATATCTATGAATGTGAATGTCTGTTCGGTGTACGTTTATTACGTCTGAACCACAAGACATAAAGAGCTAAAAATTTGTACAGTTACTAATGTCTACCCAGGGAAGGCTTTACGCACGGTTTTATGGCTATCGGATAGCTATTTATCTATATATATTAATGTGAATGTCTGTTCGGTGTACGCTGATCACGTCCGAACAACAAGACGCAGAGACTGAAATATTTGTAGTTACTAATTTATACCTGAGGAAGATTTTAGGCACGGTTTTATAGCGATCTGATAGATATTTAGTAATTTGAAGACTATAACGCGAAATGCGGAACAATACTTACTCTTTGAAAATGGTTTTATTGGTTGCATTGTTGCTTTAGTATTGATAACGATATAAGGGTGGAGTATATTGGGATGGAAAGTTATCCACCTATATAAAATTCTATGTGTGTGTGTGTGTGTGTGTGTGTGTGTGTGTGTGTGTGTGTGTTAATATTTGGCTCTGCAGCGAAAACTACAGAACGCAAACGAATGATCTGTGTGTAATTGTTGTCCGAAGTCTACCGTTGCACACCATAGCAGTTCCATACCGACAGCTATAAGGGGGTGGAAGATATGGTGGTTGAAAGTCGTAAAATTATTAAAAAATTCGGACTGAAGGCCAGCGATGACGTTTGCGACTCTATAGCAAGCAGGTTACATACATCGAAACGTGATGCCACAGACCATATCTTTGGTCTATGCGTGCTACAATGTCTTAAGATCTTTTTCTTTAAGGATAAGCATACGAATAAGGAACTATAAGAATAAATAAATAAAGCAGTAAAAAATAAATTTCTTTTCGTACATCTCTTTAAAAAAAATCGATTTGACGTTTCGCGCATTATCTATCATAATCAACCAACACACGAGCGAAGCCGCGGGTTTAAGCTAGTAGACAAATATTAGCACTGTGATGTTATTATCTTACGGGAAAGTACTTTTTTTTGTAGAGGAATTAAATGGTTCTTATAAGATCTTAGATATGCATAAATTGCCGACGCGATAAAAATTTTTGCAGATTAATTAAAATAAGCAATTTACTGGTTGCAGATAAGTGTAAGTGCACCAGAAAATTGCCCTGCCGACCTTGAAGAGGTTCAAGCAGCGCGGTGTGGCAGGATACGATCTAGACCGCGGCGGCGGCGGCGGGGGGCAGAAGTCCTTGGCGTGCGGTGAGGCTCCACTCGTGAGGATCCTCATTGTGCTGCCCCGCAGGAAGTTCGCACCACCATCCGGCCAGCAGGCCGTGACACGAATCCGCGATGACCTCTAGGGCCGACGCGGGTACACAGCAGCCTTCCACAACGCGGAAAATGTATGCACTCTCGCACGAAACTGGACTCTCAGTACAGACAACTCTAGCTTCCACTAGTCTGCGAAATGTTTCAACGTTATAAACACCCGAAAGAGGGTGCCCATTTCCAAAAGGAAGATTCATTATCAATCATATATAATTACATTATCAGCGTAAGTTTGTAACGTGTCCATAGAAAATGTATATTGCTGAATTTGTAAGAAAATGTATAATATTGTGCCTCCTGTTTTGTGTCGAGTAACTTGCTTGCAGGAAAATGTACAATATTGCTTGTACTGTGTGTATCGATATGTGTACATAAATCTGTGAAGTTTCATCTTTGTCATATCGCATAGTATTGTAGCTCGTGCAGAGAGATAAGAGAGGGACTTGTGGTTCAGCTCGCTTAGATTGATAAGAGTCTCACTGTCAGATAGTCTTATTTCCACAGCTTCATTAATAAATAGGCTCCAAAAGTTTGATGTGAGGGCCACAATTTTCGTTTCATTGTAGTTCATTAAATGACCTGTGGAAACACAATGTTCGGTGATTGCGGATTTGGTGGGCTGGAGTAGCCGAGTATGACGCTGGTGTTCCAAAATGCGCTCGTGCACAGTGCGCGTCGTCTGCCCTATATATGACTTGCTGCACTCGCACGTAATCCTGTGAACACCTGCTTTACGCAGCTCCAGATCGTCTTTGACAAAACCCAACAGCGATTAAATTGTAGGAGGACAGCAAAAGATGACAGCAAAAGATGATTCTGCCTATCTGCGATAGGCAGAATACTAAAGAAAAATGTATGAAAAAAGGCATAGTAAGCTAATTTACTGAGCTTTATATAACCAAAATTTGCAGTTACCCTAATAGCACAAGTAGCCGATCTTAAATGTGTTTTAGCCCACTTTAGGTTACGGTAGTAACACTAAAACTGGGCCTTTGCGATCGTCTTTTGACAGCTCGAAATTTAAATGAAAATAACGGCTTAACCATTCATCTGAATAACCTAATTGATAGAGGGTAGAGGGGTAGAGGGGAGGGGTAGAGGGGAAAATTCTCTACAACTTCGCTCTATTATGTTTTTTTTTTCTTCATATCTTGCATCGTTGCAGAGATATTTGCAAAAATAACGGCGATTTGACACCTTTCATTGACTTAACGAAAACCAGCCGTTCGCAGATGTCGCGTGACATTCCTCGCCCAGAACTCTGTGGCATACGCCATCTTTCGTTGCGTATTTGATGATTTTCTTATTGTAACTTACACGTTGTCATTTCAAAGCAATGGCGCACCGAATAATTAACAAAAACACGTCGTTCTTCGTATGATAAATGATAATCTAGTGTTTACAAATGCCATATTAGCATCACCATAGTAGGCAATGTGTGTGACTGTGACGCTGAAGATCAGTGGTTCGAACCCCCCCCCCTCCACCACCATCTATTTTTTTTTTCTAAAAGGGTTTCAGACACTCTTATTAATTAATTTTTTATTATTTAGATTATTATTTTTGTCCAAAATTTTTGCAAAAACCTATAAAACTACAAATCTAAAGTCGGCCGTAAAACACGTCAGTGCGATATTTTCCAGTTCAACCCCTCATCATTGCATACACCAAAAATTTTTGAATATTCTACCTTTGCTACAGATTTCTTATCAAAGTTTATACTTATATACATTGTATGAAAGGTCTATAGTTATTAATGGTGTCATTCCAGTTACTGTACGTATCAAGACATACACAGGAGCTAACACATGAAGACCAACAACGTAGATACTGAATTTATTTTGTTGACTGCACAGACCTCGGGACCAGCCTCTGGCAGGACTTTATACTCGTTCAAGGATACAACCCAACTGCAGTGAACACTGACGAACTGCCCGCTACTGCGCATTCGCCTGAGTTCGCCTCCATTGGCTACTAGTGTTGTGTAGTTCGCAAACGAACTAGTTCGTAAGAGCGCTACCACTGGCGAACTACGCGAACTAGTTCGCACATCCCTCGCCTCTTAGTTCGTCCGCTCCTTTTGCGAAGACAGAAGGGGAACAGCGAGAGGACGCGAGAGCTCGCAGAATAGCGTGATTCCCTTCTGCCAGTTGCCGTCATTTCGAGCTGAGATACAGCACAGCTGTATTTTCATAGTTCACTGCCACATGCTTTCTTTTCTAGGGTATTCAGCAGTGTCTAAATAATATTTACTACAAGTAATCTGTATGCAAAGTAGTTGAATACCACTCGTGTAAATAACTGGTTTATTTGCTTAAGTATTTGATGTCTAATTGCCCAAAAATACGGGTAATATCACAAGCTTGGGCAACACTGATCATTATATAAAAAAGCTGTCATAACAAAAGAAAGAACTCTTTTAGTAGCGGTAGCATATGCTAAAAAGAGAGGGCGGAGTGAGAAAGAGAGGGCGGAGTGAGAAAGAGAGGGCGGGGCGGAGAGAGAAAGAGAGGGCGGAGTGAGAAAGAGAGGGCGGAGTGAGAAAGAGAGGGGGCAGAGTGAGAAAGAGAGGGCGCAGAGTAAAAAAGAGAGGGCGCAGAGTAAAAAAGAGAGGGCGCAGAGTAAAAAAGAGAGTGCGCAGAGTAAAAAAGAGAGTGCGCAGAGTGAGAAAGAGAGGGCGGAGTGAGAAAGAGAGGGCGGAGTGACAAAGAGAGGGCGGAGTGACAAAGAGAGGGCGGAGTGAGAAAGAGAGGGCGGAGTGAGAAAGAGAGGGCGGAGTTAGAAAGAGAGGGCGGAGTTAGAAAGAGAGGGCGGAGTGAGAAAGAGAGGGCGAGTAAAAAAAGAGAGGGCGAGTAAAAAAGAGAGGGCGGAGTAAAAAAGAGAGGGCGGAGTAAAAAAGAGAGGGCGGAGTAAAAAAGAGAGGGCGGAGTAAAAAAGAGAGGGCGGAGTAAAAAAGAGAGGGCGGAGTAAAAAAGAGAGGGCGGAGTGAGAAAGAGAGAGGGCGGAGTGAGAAAGAGAGAGGGCGGAGTGAGAAAGAGAGAGGGCGGAGTAAAAAAGAGAGGGCAGAGTAAAAAAGAGAGGGCAGAGTAAAAAAGAGAGGGCAGAGTAAAAAAGAGAGGGCAGAGTAAAAAAGAGAGGGCAGAGTAAAAAAGAGAGGGCAGAGTAAAAAAGAGAGGGCAGAGTAAAAAAGAAAGGGCGGAGTGAGAAAGAGAGGGGGCGGAGTGAGAAAGAGAGGTGGCGGAGTGAGAAAGAGAGGGGGGGGCGGAGTGAGAAAGAGAGGGCGGAGTGAGAAAGAGAGGGCGAGTAAAAAAAGAGAGGGCGAGTAAAAAAGAGAGGGCGGAGTAAAAAAGAGAGGGCGGAGTAAAAAAGAGAAGGATGCGTTATTGGTCTCGAACTATTATGCCAAACCAATCTGGCTTCTTCATTCGTTGAATTCTTTTCTGAAGACCGACGAGCAATAGCAAGAGGTCGCTCAGCAGGATTAAAAATCACGTGTTTGCCTTCTGCTCATGAGGCATTTCAAGGTGAGCGTCTGCCTGCTAGATTACATAGTTCAGTGCTACAAAATTTCTGTTTTGAAGTGTTCTGCACTCTGCAATATCTGACTAATAAATTCCATAAAGCCAAGATATAGAGATAACTCTAAACTTAAACGCGAGAAATTATCCACAAACTGTTTCTTTCGGTTTGCGTGATATCGTTAGCGGCTCACGCAGCAAGCGCATGAAGCAGCCGCTCAGCCGTCACTGGGAGCGGACGAACTAAAGGAACGAACTAGTTCGGGTCAGAGCCACTAACTAAAGTGAGCGCTCCCGATCGCGAACTATTAAGGCTAGTTTACACGACAATACGTTTCAGGAAACTGCGCTACAGGCCAGTGCACATGCGCAGCAGGTCTTCGCGCAACTCGTTGACGAAACTAAATAGTTTCGGCACGTTCCAACTTTGACGAAACTGATTGCGCGTGTTTTTAGGTTAGGTTATGACCAATACAGAACAAAATATAACATAAAGGGGGGAACGGGAGAAGTAATTCGGTTTTTGAACATATATGCGTTGAGTAGGTGTTCGTGCGATTTTCAACGGCGTGTTAGTGCTCTTCTGGCAATTATTTGTGAAATAAAATCTGATGGGTTGACGATTAGTGAATTGCAGACTAAAATACATCCAATTTGAAATACCTATACAAACGGACTATGGCAATTGTGGATTTCGGAACACGGTACAAGTACTCAGAGACGAATATCTAATTGACAAGAAACGTAATGCGATTTGTAATTTCAGTTCTGGTAACTATGCTTCACACGTAACGGTAACTTGTTTCTTTATTGCATTACTAACGCTATTTAAAAGCAACGTTAACTGCTCTGGTGACATTCTAAGTTGATTAAAATAACTTCTAGGGTCTTCAATCACAATTTCTTTCAGCAAGGTCGCTGAGCAACAGAGCTGACGTGTTTTTTTTTAATCCAGTCACGAACCCAAACACGTTTTTTATTCTTTTTATGTTTAGTCTTATGCAGCGACTTCACACAGACAAGCAATAGATTCGCCACAACTCGTACAGCTACCAAATCTTTCATTTTACGGCGACTACGGCACTCACAAAACAACGAAACTGAAGTGTATGGTATTGGTGCCGTGTCTACAGACACACACGAAACTAGTTGCGCGTAATTCATTTCACGCAACGAGTGTCGCAACCTAGTGTCGTCGTGTAGACTAGCCTTTATGCGCAAGTCTATTGGCTACTAGAGCCCGCCAGACGCGACTAGTTGGACGGCGCGAGGTCGTGCCGAATTTCCGACGCTCCACTTCGTCCGGGAGGAAACCGTAGGAAGTCGGGGGCAAGCAGTTTAGCTGGGCGGAGCGGCGGGCTTCGGCTGACCCGCTTGCCACGCGACGTCTCCGGGGAAACTGCGGCGTGACGTACAGCGCCGGCGACCGCAGCGCCGGCCCACATACTGCGGCCGGACGGCGCACCTCCCGCAGATTCCGGCCCCGGCCGGGGAGAGAACATTCCCGCGCACCCAACCTGTCCTCGCCGCTGCCTCTCGCCCTTCCTTCTGCTCTTTTTTCCCCCGACAAAACGGCGCAACTTGCGGTGGCCGCTTCCGACGCGGCCAGCCTTTCTCCGACGTCTGCGCCCGCCGGGAGCGACTGGCGGGAGTGCTCGTGCATATGTATTGCCCGTTTTACGCGATCCACTTTCCTGTCTCACTTGACTGCTCGAGACGAGCGAATCCCCGGCGGTGCCGCTGGCGTGCTATTTCCTTATTGCGTCTCGACTGTCTAGACTGGTCGTTTCCGTTTGGGCGTTGGCACCAAACCAATAAATGTATGTCTTACAGTTTCGCACCTACATCCACATGCGATACTCTGCAAATCACATTTAAGTGCCCGGCAGAGGGTTCATCTAACCACCATTATACTATTTATTTCCCATTCCATTCTCGAATAGTGCGCGGGAAGAAAGAACACCTGAATCTCTCCGTTCGAGCTCTGATTTCTCGTATTTTATTCTGATGGTTATTTCTACCTATGTAAGTGGGAGTCAGCAATGTAGTTTCGCATTCGGAGGAGAATTTGGCGTTTCGGAAGTAGCCCTCGCCGCAGGGATAAGCGTCGTTGTTGTAATGATTCCCATCCCACATCCTGTATCATTTCCGTAACGCTGTCTTCCCTGTATCGTGACAATACGAAACGAGCTGCGCTTCTTTGGACTCTTTCGATGTCTCTCGTCAAACCCACCTGATAAGGATCCCACACTGGGCAGCAATACTCCAAAAAAGGACGGACAAGCATAGTGTATGCAGTTTTCTTTAGTAGTACTGTTGCAACTTTTAAGGGTTCTGCCAATAAAACGCAGTCTCTGGTTCGCCTTTCCCACGACATTATCTACGTGTTATTTCCAGTTTAAGTCTGAAGTAATAGTAATTCCTAGGTTTTTTGTTGAGTTTACGGCCTTAACTTTTGATTGATTTATCTTGTACACAAAGTTTAACAGTTTTATTTTCGTACTCATGTGGACGACTTCACACTTCTCATTATTTACAGTCAATTGTAAGTTTTACATAAAACTGATATCTTATTTAGATCGTTCTGCAGTTGGTTTTGATCTTCAGATGATTTTACTAGACGATAAATGACGGCGTCATCAGCAAACAACCTAAGAGAGCTACTTAGATTTTCCCCTAAATCGTCAATGTAAATAAGGAACAGCAGAGGACCAATAACACTATCCTATAGAACGCCCGATATCAACTCTGTTTTAGTCGATCCCTTACCATCGGTTATTACAAACTGTGTCCTCTCTGACAGGAAATCTCCTATTCAATCGCAAATTTGGGGCGATGTACCATAACCGCGCAATTTGATTAAAAGCCGTTTTTGAGGTGCGGTGTCAAAAGTCTTCTGGAAATCAAGAAATACGGAATCGATTTGCGAACCCTTGTCGATACAAACATCACTTCGTGTGAATAAAGAGCTAGTTGTGTTTCGCATGAACGATAGATCGTTCTGTTCGAGATAATTCATAATATTGAATACTGGATATGTTCCAAAACCCTGCTGCAAATTGACGTCAATGAAATAGGCCTGCAAATTTAGTGGGTTACTCCTACTTCCTTTCTTGAATATAGGTGTTTCCTGTGCACCTTTCCAATCTTTAGGTACAGATCCTTATTTGAGAGAGCGGTTATATGGCTGTTAAGTAAGGAGCTATCGCTTCAGCATAATCAGATATAAATCTATTGGGTATACAATCCGGACTAGAAGACTTGTTCTTGTTAAGTGATTTTAGTTGCTGCACTATTCCGATGATATCTGCTCGGTGGAGAGCGGTCGCGAGGACACGTTTTACTTATGAGCGAACAGTGGTATTAAAATTGGAAATATTCAAACATCTCGAATGTTAAAGGGCACTGAAATAGATTCAAAGGTGAAGATGAAAATTAGCTCTGGACTGGATTTCGTACCCGGATTGCCGCGCCGCTGCTCTCCGTCCGAGGTAGACTTGCGATCGGGAGCACTGACTTTAGTTCGCGGCTCTGCCGCGAACCAGTTCGTTCTTTTAGTCCGTCCGCTCCCAGTGCCGGCTGAGCGGCGTGGACTGCGCGTGCATGTGGAGGGAGAAGTTCCCCCACCTAGCTGCTTCATGCGCTTGCTGCTTGAGTCGCTAACGATATCACGCAAACCAAAAGAAACATTTCGTGGATAATTTCTCACGTTTAGGTTTAGAGTTATCTCTATATCTTGGCATTATGGAATTTATTAGTCAGATATTGCAGAGTGCAGAATACTTCTAAGCAGAAATTTTGTAGCACTGAACTATGTAACCTTGCAGGCAGACGCTAACCTCGAAATGGCTCTCATCAGCAGAAGGCAAACACGTCATTTATAATTCTGTTAGCGACCTATCGCGCATATTTTAGTTCGCGACCGGTGGCTCTCCTTTTAGTTCGCAGCTCGGCCGCAAAGTAGGTCACTCTTTTTAGTTCGTCCGCTCGTTTTGGCTTTTGCTACCGCTACTAAAACTACAGCTGAGCTGCATCTCAGCTCGAAATGACGGCAACTGGCAGTAGGGAATCACGCGATTAGCCGTGGTGGAGTAGCCGAGCGGTCTAAAGCGTCTCGCTGCGGAGCGCGCGGTTGCTCGCCGTGGAGGTTCGAGTCCTCCCTGGGGCATGGGTGTGTGTGTTTGTCCGTATGTTAGTTTACCTAGGTTTAAGTAGTTTGTAAGCTACGGACTGATAACCACGCACTTTCCGTTTCCGCAATATTTGCGGTGCAAGTGTTAGGTGATTCACCCTGTATATATTTCCAAACACATCAAGCAATACTGAAATTGAAAAAATGGCACCTTTTTACTTTATTTTTATATCTTGTTTTCTTGTTAAGTGTCAAATTATTTAATTTTTTTTCTTTTCGTCCAATAAGTCATACTTTTTTCACTGTTCAAATAATTTATATTACATCACGTTTAGCTGCGCGGAATGGCCGCGTGGTCTAAGGCGTCACGCTACGGACTGGGCGGCTGTTCCTGCGGGAGGTTCGAGTCCTCCCTCGGTCATGGGTAGGTCTTGTCCTTACTTCAAGTTAAAGTAGTTTGCAAGTCTAGGGCCTGATGACCATAGCAGTTTGGTCCAGCAGAGTTACAAACATTTGATTCTTTGATTCTTACATCATGTTTATCTGTTTAAGTTCCGTATTTATGCATAATGTAAAACGTAAATACCTTCCTGCTTTCAGATATTTCATCTCTGTTACAGATGGCTAGTAGAAAAAATACTACGTCCTGACGTATTCTTATCAGTGGGATGAGAAAATAAAGTGAGAGAATAAAGTCTAAGAAGTAGAGTTGTGGCGATTCGTGAACGAGTCGTTAACTTGAACGAATACAAATAAAGAATCGTAAGAATCGAATCGTGACCCGGACGAATCGTCGTTCACAAAAGAATCGTCTGTCTCGTGACGATTCTAAGTTCCAACGATTCATGATTCCAAGGCGACTGCCGAATCTTACCGAATCGTGCCGAATGATTCCGAAAGCCCGAGAGAAGTCAAGAGGGGGGAACGAATCGTCGTTCAAAAGAATCGCCTGTCTCGTGACACGATTCATGATTCGAAAGCAAGTGGCGAATCGTGCTGAATAATTACGAAGGCCAGAAAGCGTGTGAACAAAGGAAGCACAGACGAAAATCGTGAGCCGTTAATTACTAGCCTATTTACGAATTACAGAGACAGAAACAAAACACAGCGAAATACACAGCTGCTAATACATACGAAAATACGTCTATTATACAGTTTACATATTATGTATTTAAACGAGCAATCCTTATACATTTATATTTCGCGTATCCCGAAAAATGGCTTAACGATTTGGATTATATTCTGTGTTTAGAGGGGTTTAAGCTTTTCGAGTTCATCTACATAGTTGTAATTTTTGTAAAAACTAAATTTTATAAAAATATTCTTTTTATATAAAAACGCGATTTTAAATGTTTTGAAAGCCATCTCAAAAATCTTTTTTACCATTTTGGTTTTTACGTTATTAGCTTTCCTGAAAGAAACCGATTTTACGAAAAAGAAACATTTCAATAAACGGGAATTACTTGTATCTCGAAAGAAATTTCATATTTCGAGACATATTTTTATGTTTAATGTTTATTTATATAGACGTGTTTCCTTAAACTAATTGATTTTACATAACAAGTATTTTATAATGATTAGTTATATGTTAATTACCATAGATTTAATTTAATTTATATTTAAAAGGCCGGAGTACAGTATTCAAACAGAACGAAAAATTTATAAGGTTACAGCAGGATTCGAAATAAGTGACCTACGTTCACTAAACCTACAACTTTACTAAAGTAGCTATGATGACAGCAGAAATAGTTGGTAGTGTATTTATAACCGCTCGCAGAACTTAGAAGACTATTTTCTCGAGAATTTTTGAGAGCTGAATGGAATGGCTTTGCCCAATTATTACTTTAAGTCTGAACTTTACACTCCATAAATATTAAAAAAACATCCCTTAGGCTGTGCCTAAGCCATGTCTCCACCATATCCTTTCTTCCAGGGGTGCTAGTCTTGCAAGCTTCGCAGGAGAACCTCTGTGAAGTTTGGAAAGTAGGAGGCGAGGTACTGGCAGAATTGAAGTGGGTGGGGGACCCGTGAGTCGTGTCGGGGGGGCTCAGTGGTAGAGCGCTTGCTCGCGAAAGGCAAAGGTCCCAGGTTCGAGTCCCGGTTCCGGCACACAATTTAATCTGCCAGGAAGTCTCATATCAGCGCACACTCCGCTGCAGAGTGAAAGTTTCACATCGGCAACTTGATGGTATCGTAACTGAAAAGTATGGTCAAGTTCCTCTATGAACATTTGCATTTAATAAAGTGTAATGTATCTACTGAAATACATGTGCACGTTTAGATTTATTTATGTTGTAATGCTTTACGGCCAATTCACACCGTCCGTCACGTCACGGCACCGTCACGTCGAGTTGTATTCACACTGTCCGTCACGTCAATTCGCACATCTCAATACGCGATGTTGAAAGTGAGGTTATGAGTGGCGATCTGTTATGTAGAAAGTCATAATTTAATACTAGAATGGAGGGAACAACAACGCTAAATGTTATTGACGGCCAAGAAAAACTTTACAACGTATGTTTTTGGCCAATTTACTTGGGAACTGAAACGACATTTCAAAACATCAACATATATTTTCAAGCGAAAAAATAAACATATGAAAACATCAAACAATACTTATAAGAGCATAAATAGCGCATGTTTACTTTCTTCATTACGATTTACCAGCTGACGTCGTTAATACCGTCGTAAACAACTGAATTTTTGTTTTTCATTGGAACTGAATTTTTCATTTAAAATGTTATTTAATGAAAAATGAGTACTCAAATTACAATCTTATTCAAATAAACAGTTTGCTTCAATCTTTTCTGTTACAATGTTACGTAACATAAACGATTTTTTTTTTGTTTCAAATATCCGACCTCGATTTTAGGGGGACACTCAATTGACTAAAATATTTAAGTCGTCTTGAAACATTTGAGATTTATCTCTAAAACTAAGTATAACAACAAAATAAAAATGAATAAGACACATTTGCATATAAACAGTGCAATCGTCGACTGCAACATGTAATTCGCGTGACGAAAATAAGTTAGCCGCGGTGGAGTAGCCGAGCGGTCTAAAGCGTTTCGCTGCGGAGCGCGCGGTTGCTCTCCGTGGAGGTTCGAGTCCTCCCTGGGGCGTGTGTGTGTGTGTGTGTGTGTGTGTGTGTGTGTGTGTGTGTGTGTGTTGTCCTTAGGTTAGTTTACCTAGGTTTAAGTAGTTTGTAAGCTACGGACTGATGACCACGCAGTTTGGTCCGATAGATTTACAAAGATTTGAACATTTTGAAAATAGGTTATTTTCCGATGTTAGCAGACGGCCGTTCCGTCAAAACATTCTTCTCGAGAAAGCTTGACGTGACGTGACGGTCCTGTGACGGACAGTGTGAATGCCGCCATTAGAAATACATTGCGGAATGTTCTGTCGGACGGTGACGTGACGTGATGGACAGTGTGAATTGGCCTTTACAAATTAGAATATATACGTGATAATTGTCTGATCCCCCCCCCCCCCAAAAAAAGCGACATTGCTAAACGTGAACCACTATCGTAGACTCCCGTTTACAACAAATAGACCCCCAAATTACTTTTACGCTGTCGTGGACCTCTTACAGGTTGGAATACACCACTGGGGGTCTACATAGAGCACTTTGGGAATCACTGGTCTAGTCCCCGCGGTCGTTAGCGCATATAGGATTTGCCAGTCACCAGCTCCTCTCCTGAATTCGCTCCTCGCGTCCTCTGCGCTAGGCAATATTCCGCCCTGTGGCTACCGTGGCCACGTTATGAAGCCCGCCACTGCCTCCGTGCCTCTCCAGTTTTCATTACTTCTGGGCGGAGCAGATCTGCACCACAGGACGTGGGGCTTACACCGCAAAGGAGAAACAGATTGGCTTCTCTAAGAAACACGTGAGGATCGTCACCAATGACGAGAATTCCTAACAAAAAAATCGCACTGACGTGTTTTACGGTCCACGTTAAATTCGTAGTTTTATCATTTTTTTGCAAACATTTCGGACAAAAATAATAATGTAAATAATAAAAAATTATAGTGATACGATTAAGGCTCTACTATTGTGATAATATCTCTACACCCAATACGTAACCCTTTTAGGAAAAAAGGAGAAAAAATATTTGGGAGTGGCGGGTCTCAAACCACAGACCATGTGCATCACAATCCAACACGCTGCCCACTACACTACAGCGAACATTTACGAAATTCGTCCTTTATTTTCTTACTACTGATGGCAGTTGTTAACTGATGCTAATATGGCATTTTTAAACACTAGATTATCATTTATCGTACGAAGATCGACGTGTTTTTGTTAATTCTTCAGTGCGCCGTTGCTTCGAAATAACAACAGGTAATTTATAATAAGAAAATCATCAAGTACGCAACGCAAGATGGCGTATGCGAGAGACAGTTCTGGGCCTGTAGTGTCTCGTGACTTCTCCGACGGTTGGTTTTCGTAAAATCAATGAACGGTGTCAAATCGCCGTAATTTTTTCAAATATCTCAAACGATACGAGATACGAAGAAATCATAAGAGAGCAAAGTTGTAGAGAATTTTCTCCTCTACAAATTACGTTATTCAATTTGCGTGTCAGATGAACGGTTAAGCCGTTATTTTCATTTAAATTTCGAGCTGTCAAAAAACGATCGCAAAGGCCCACTTTTAGTGTTACTACCGTAACCTAAAGTGGGCCAATTTAATTCCGATTCCTACAGTAGTCGGCTTGACACGAACACACCTACTTGATGGGTAGATTTGCGCTAGTAAACCCCAATTCAATAAAGTATCGAATCTCCGTGTGTACGAGGTGCACGCAAGTTATTACACATTTTGGCCCACTTTAGGTTACGATTGTAACTCTTAGAGTGGGCCCTTGCGATCGTCTTTTGACAGCTCGAAATTGAATAACCGACTTTGTAGAGGAGAAAATGTCCTACAACTTTGCTCTCTTATGTTTTTTTTTTCAGATCTCGTATCGTTTCAGAGATATTTACAAAAATAACGGCAATTTTGGGATGTATGTATGTCTGTCCGTAACGTGTTCCCTGTTTTTAAGACGAACCGTTCAACCGATCAGCACCAAATTTTACAGACATAATTGTAGGCCGCCAGAGACCAGAACCTCCTTTATTCAAAATTTTTGGACAGGAAATACTTTAGTAGTACCAAAACAATCCGTTTATAATGTAATTGTAATTGCAAACGAACCGTTCACCTGACACGAAAATCGAATAACCTTATTGGTAGAGGGGAAAATTCTCTAAAACTTCGCTCCATTGTGTATTTTTTTCATATCTTCCATCGTTTCAGAGATAATTGCAAAAATAACGGCGATTTGATGATGTCTGTCTGGCTGTATCGTGTTTCCACTTTTTAGGTCGAACCGTTCAACCGATCGGCACCAAATTTTACAGACATAATTGTTGGCTACCAGAACCTCGCTTTTTGAAATATTTCGGACAAGAAATACGTTAGTAAAAAACCGTTTGTAATGTAATTTTAATTGCAAATGAACCGTTCATCTGACACGAAAATTGAATAAAGGAATTTGTAGAGGAGAAAATTCTCTACAACTTTTATCTCTCTTTTTTTTCATATCTGGTATCGTTTGAGAGATATTTGCAAAAATAACGGAGTTTTGACACCATCCATTGAATTAACGAAAGCCAGCCGTTCGGAGATGTCACGTGACTTCCTCGTCCAGAACTCTCTGTGGCTTACGCCATCTTGCGTTGCGTATTTGATGATTTTCTTATTGTAATTTACACTTTGTCATTTCAAAGCAATGGCGCACTGAAGAATTAACAAAACCACATGGTTCTTCGTACTATAAATGATAATCTAATGTCTACAAATGCCATATTAGCATCAGTTAACAACGGCCATCAATAGTATGAGATTAAAGAGCAGAATTTCCGATTGTTAGCTGTAGCGTAGTGGGCAATGCGTTGGACTGTGACGCTAAAGGTCTGTGGTTGGGAACCCGCCCATACCTTTTTTTTCATAAGGGTTTCAGACACTAGTATTAATGAATTTTTTATTATTTAGATTATTATTTTGTTTCAAAATGTTTGCAAAAGTTTATAAAACTACAAATCTAAAGAGGGCCGTAAAACATGTTAGTGCGGTTTCTTTTTTTTTTTCCTCTTCTTCTTCTTCTTCTTCTTCACGGTAATGACTTTGAAGTGATCTCTCATTCTCACCTGACCTGGCTCCTAGCGACTTTTGGCTTTTTTTAGTCGATGAAACACACTCTTCGTCGCCGCACATTCACTAGCCGCACTGAAATCGCATCAGCGATTTTCAAGTGGACGAAGCGGATTCCTAAAGAAGTCTTCACAGCGGCCATGGAATCATGGCGTCGCCATTGTGAAAAACGTTTACAGCTGCAGGGAGATTAGTCGAGAAGTGACAGAAGTTTCACAGTTTGCGTGTGATGAGTTTGTGCGACAAAATATCATAGGTGTTGTTACTTGTAAATAACTTGGGTAGCTGTTTCAAACATCTACTTACTTTACAAATGAGGCGAATGTGCTACGTATTTGACTTTAAGCAAGTAATCGGGAAAAAAATTAGAAATGGTTTGAAATTTTGTTTACTGTTCCATGTCAGTAACAAGAAAACTCCTCAGTAGGAAGCCATAAGTTTAGCCTCTAGTAGGCCTCGTTTGAAAGTGTTGCGTTAGCAATTATGACAGGAAAAATATGAGCCCTCCATATGCATCACGTTCACACTGTATCCACTCTCAAATCATTCATATAGAACGCAGTTTTAGAGGCATATCGTGAAATTCTCTTAGTTCACCAATGACAGCAGATTGGAACTTGATGTTTTGAAAACAATTCTTCTTTACGTATAAGTTCTAAACAAGTCTTGTAGAGTCAATGGATAGAACAAAATCAAAAGCTGTTAAATATTTCAACAGTTGAAGTTGCAAATAACGTTTTTTATTGACTACTCGTTTCGGCCTGATGCCTGGTGTTATATGAGTAAAATTGAAATAAATAGCTTTTGTATGTGGAAACTGGAAGAAATACCTGTTGTATGTTAAAGAAGACAGCGGCATGGAGGAATTGAGAATGATCTCAAGCCAGCACAAAACAAGGCGCCAATAACAAAAACGACGTTTTCTGCAACTTAAGCTGTTGAAATATTTAACATAAACCAATTGCTGTTCCCAAAAATCCAATTTGCTGGCATTTCATGAAATCTAAAGACGTCAAACGTCCACAACAGCTACTTCATCAAAACATTTTTTTTAATACTTACAGTAATAGCAGTAACGTAAACGGGAATGAAGCGTGATCAACGAAGAGTGTGGCTTACCTGAAAACAGAGGAAAAATAGTTTAAATGTAAGTACACACGCACGGATTATCAATTTATCACATAAACATTAATAATTAGTCTCTATATTGACAAAACAACACATCATAAGCACAGACGAATGTAGAAACAATGATGAATGGTGCCGGATTGCAGACTGGTAAGAAACTATTTCCTAGGCTTATAAAGGGGAATGAAACTGTCAACAATTACAAACACATCAAGATAATTGCTAAGAGCAGACGTTAACAAAAATAGCCTGGATTCTCGAGGCCATTTCCGTTTCACACCGACTGTCAACCCAACAAAACGTCAAAACATTGCACGTGTTTCAACAATGTTGCATAAGCCTTGTACTTTCACGTTTTATTAACTTATACTTTATTAGCCGTCCGCGGTGGCCGAGGGGACTAAGGCGCTCCAGTCACGGTCTGCACGGCCACTACGGTCGGGGGTTCCAACCCCCCCCCCCCCTCGGACATGGATATTTGTGCCGTCCTTAGTCTTAGCTAGTTCATAAGTAGTTTGTAAGCTTAGGGACTGATGACCCAATAGTTAAGTCCCATAAGTTCTACACACATTTTTTTTACTTTATTATCCGCTATGTTTTCATGGCACAGTTTACACGAGAACTTGAATATTTTTCATAACAGTTTTCTTCAACAAAAGTGACAAAATATCTGCAGGCAGAAATACTCACATACTTACACTGATCAGCCGCAACATTATGAACATCTACGTAATAGCAGGACAAGGGATGTCAAATAGATTCCGTATTTCTATATTTCCGGAATTCTTTTGACACTGTACCTCACAAGTATCTTCTAATCAAATTGCATACTTAAAGATTATCGCCACAGTTGTGCGATTGGATTCGTTATTTTCTGTCAGAAAGGACACAGTACGCTGTAATTGACGGAAAGCGATCGAGTAAAACGGAAGTGATACCTGGCGTTCCCCAGGGAAGCGTTATGGGGCCTTATTTTTTAAAACGATGAAGTAGACAATCTCACTAGCTCTCTCAGACTGTTCGCGGATGATGCTGTAATTTATCGGTTAGTAAAGTCAGCAGAATATCAAAAGAGAAATTCGAAATGATTTAGACGAGATAACAGCATGGTGCAAAAAATGGCAATAGAGAGAAATGTGAAGTCATCCATATGACCACTAAAAGAAATTCGTTAAATTTCACTTGCACATTAAATCAGTGAAATCTGCAGGCCGTCAATTCAACCAAATATTCAGGAGAAACAACTAGGAACAACTTAAAATGGAAAGAACACACAGAAAATATTGTTGGCGAACCAAAGACTACGATCCATTGGCAGAACAGTTAGAAGATGCAACAGTTCTACAGAAGAAACACCACACTTGTGTGTCCTATGTTGGGCAATTCAGCGCATTGAGGGGTCCCCACCAAGTGAGACTGACAGACGATTTAGAGAAAGTACAGAGAAGGGCAGCTCATTCTGTATTATCTCGATATAGGGGAGAGAGTGTCACGGAAATGATGCACGAGTTGCGGTGGAAATCATTAACAGAAAGACATTATTCGTTGTGATGAGATCTATCTGCGAAATTTCTTTCACAAACTTTATCTTCAGAATGCGTAAATATTTTGTTATACCCACTTACATAGAGAAAGACACGAACATAAAAAATGCTCTTTTTTTCTCGCGAGCTATTAGAGAATGGAACGGTAGAGAAATATCATACAAGCGGTTCGATGAAACGTCTGCCATACACTTAAATTTGACATTTAGAGTATTTATGTAGATGTAGATGTAATAGCCGGAATGTCAATATTGGGCCTAGACACGAGGAACGTCGTGCCATGTCATGCAAGCAACACAAGTCACCTGATTCTCATAAATTCTGGGGAGGGGGCAGGGAGGGCATGAGCTTTGACGCCACGTTCAATCACATCCCTGACGTGTTCGATCGGGATGATCAACCAGCTCCTTTGTTACCCATCTAACCTACTGCCCCAATCTGCCCGCACGAACTTAAAATTGTTTGCACCGTTAAAGTATGCCATTCGTGAAAAGCGTTTTGAAAACAACGTGAAGGTGATTCACAAAGTTATAAAATGACTCTGTGACGAGAACAACCATTGGTACAAACAGGCCTACATGTCCCTGATTGTCGCTGGAGGTAAGCCGCAGAACAGGACGGGGATTCTGTGAGAAATAAAACGGTGTGTGGATGAATCATTTTTCAGTGTCTGTAATTCTCATTGTTGAAATTTGATGGGTAGCTGACATAGCTGGGAGATCACTGATGTGACAGTCCAGCTACCTGAATTGTTATTCGTTTGGCACCACCCGAGGGGTACGTGCAGCTTGAAGAATGCTGCGGCCGGGAATAATACCATCCCCATTGATCGGCTGAGTATTGTGCTCCCGTGTGGCTCTCGAAAACAAAGATCGATAGAGGAATGCAGTAAACGGTATGTTTATTGTGAAAGCTGTAAGAAGTTTATACAGCAGTTTGAAATAATAGTTACAAAAGCTGCTAACAGATGGCGCTGTAATCGTCATATGTAATGCCTAGTATGAATAGTGATCCGAAGCCCAGACCTATCAGTTCCACTATTGAAACGTGAAAGGAGGTTAGTGTATCGAAGGAAGAGATTAAAACCATGTATTCCATTGAACAAAGCGTTCTTCTGGTGCTAGGGTACCACAGGTTAGAAGAGAGTCCTACAGCAACAAGGCGAAGTTTTCAAGCACGATTTAATGTTCCAAAAAGACCCGATGCGAAAAATCATTCGTATGCTCTTCGCAAAATTTCAACGAACAGGCAGCGTTACTGATGATCTAGTGGGGTATGTTGGCCGCAAGCAAACCGCAGATACGCCTGAAAATATCGTCACTTTTTCTGGAATTATTCAGCGAAATCCAATGTCATCCGTCCGTAGAATTGCATCTGAATTGGTTTGGAGCGTTCCAGCGCACAGAAAATACTGAGAAAGGGCCTACGCATGTTTCCATTCAAAATTCAAACGCACCAGGCCATACCCGTACGTACTGTGCAACAAAGGGTTGCCTTTGCCAATCAGATGCTCACAATGATTGATAGTGAAGGATTTGATGTTGGCGGCATCTGGTTTACAGATGAAGCGCACTTCCACATGATACGTGGATAAGCAGAACTGGCGATTTTGGGATTCCGAAAAACCGTATTAGTGTGAAGCGAAACCCCTGTATTCTCCTAAAGTTACCGTGTGGGCTGCAGTATGCAGCAGAGGCATTATTGGCCCTTTTTTCATTCGAGGAACGGTCACTGGTGCACGTTACGTTGCAATTTTGGAACAATTTATCGCCACACAGCAAGCGTTAGAGGATCGATCAGGTACTGAATGGTTTATGCAAGTTGGAGCCCGACCACATCGGACCGAACAAGTGTTTCGCTTTCTTGAGGAATACTTCGGGAATCGAGTAATTGCTTTGGAATATCCCAAATTTACTGGTGCAGGCATGGATTGGCCCCAATATTCACCGGATTTGACTCCCTGTGACTTGTTTTTGTGGGGTGCAGTGAAAGACATGGTCTACCCGAAGCATCCCGCCATGCTGGATGAGCTTGAATCGGCGATCTCTGTGGCATGTGAATACATTTCGGTTGAGACACTACGAAATGTGATGGCGAATTTCATTGTCTTTTGCGCTACCTCTGTAGTGCAAATGGTGAACATTTTGAAAACATTGTGATGTGATGTGTTTTCATACGATTATTTCACTTATGTATGCTGATATGCTGTACAGCGTACAGCGCCATCTGTTAGCAGCTTTTGTTAACTATTATTTCAAACTGTTGTATAAACTTCTTGCAGCTTTCACAATAAACATACTGTTTACTGCATTCCTCTATCGATCTTTGTTTTCGAGATACTTAATTTTGAAATCAGGGAGCCCTTTTTTGGACACCCTGTAAATGAAGCAGGACTGAAATAGTTTAAATCACTGGACCTGGCCCTGTGACGCGAGATCCTATTCACAAAAAAATTTTAAACCCCTGAACGCAAGTACTGTGTACGGTAGGAACAATAGTTTAATATGGTGACTAACAAGAACCATACGATGATAATAATTGTTGAAATTCAAATGCTTTTCAATCTGAGGGACTTTTCTTGTGTGATTATTTGTCCCTAGGCCTACAAACTACTTAAAACTAAACTAAGGACAACAAACACACCGATACATATTTTTGGAAAAATTTGTGTTCCACGTATGGGAAACAGCAATCTTATTTAAATTTATATATAAAGAACAGTCTAGAGTGCAAATTTTTTATAATTTTTTTCGACTAGTTTCGTTCTTATTTAAACCAACTTCAGGAAATTAAGCTCAACAACATCAATGGAGCTTAATTTCCTGAATATGGTTTAAATAAGAACGAAACTAGTCGAAAAAAATTATAAAAAATTTGCACACTAGACTGTTCTTTATAATAAACACGCGGATGCAAGAGGGAGCACTTGAACCTCCGACGACCAGCAACTGTGCGCTCAGCAGCAAGTCGCGTTAGAGCACTCTGCAACTCCACCGCAGCAATCATCATTGTGTACTACAAATAATTGCTGAAGAAAAAGAGTTTTACATTATTCCTGGACAGCCCTCGTAGATGTGGACATGCCGCTGCAGTTCCTCAGGCCAGCAGTGCAGCTACCGTGGCAAGTGCACTGTCAGGGCCAGCGAGGCAGGGGGATCGCGACGGAGATAAAGTGCGGTCGGCAAGTGGCAGCCCGCGGTAGGCTTCATTAGCATGCGATCAAAGGCCAGCGGCTGGGTCGGCCGCGCATGCGCACAGTTTGCGCTGCGAGACGGAATCCTGCCTTGGGCGCCTGGCCCCGCCCAATTAGCTTGCAGCCGGCTCCCGCTTGCCTCGCCCTGAATGGCACGATGCGTCGCCCAGACACCGCCTCCCTTTAGCGCTGGCCTCGCCGCCGTCTTCCCGGCCAGTTTTTTACGCCGCGAAGCCCTCGCGCGCGGCGCATTTCGGTCGGACTGAAAGAGCCTTCTGCTGGCTTCTTTACGACGCCGCTTACGCAGCTCAGTCGCTTCCTCGTTCCGCGGATATCAGAGCCCGCTTCGCGCTTTCTCGAGGAATCTCCGCGGTCCCCAAGTCTCTAACCTCTGCGGAATTCACTGGTCGTTACATAAACTCGTGGAACGGTGCTAGATTTTTTTTCTCTCCTACCACCCTTCTTCAACACGTTTGATGGTTCCGCCAGTACTTCAGCTTGTATAAGGACGGTTCACGCTCTACGTTACCTGCTAGTTGACAGGTCATGCGCTGGAGCTACTTTCCTCCAGTCATACCGCTCAACATCACGCCAGAACCGATCCCAAACTACTAGGGGTGTGAAACGTCCTGGCAAATTAAAATTGTGTGCCGGAACCGGGACTCGAACCTGGCACCTTTGCCTTTCGCGAGCAGGCGCTCTACCAACTGAGGTATCCCGACACGGCCCACAATCCGCCCCAGTCAGCAGAGCGCTTGCCCGCGAAAAGCAAAGGTCCCGGGTTCGAGTCCCGTTTCCGGCACATAATTTTAATCAGCCAGGAAGTTTCATATCAGCGCATACTCCGCTGCAGAGCGGAAGTTTCCTTCTGGAAAGATCCATTAGGCTGTGGCTAAGCAATGTCTCCACCATAACATGTCTTCCAAGAGCGCTAGTCCTGCAAGGTTCGCAGGAGAACGTCTTTGAAGTTTGGAAAGTAGGAGGCGAGATACAGGCAGAATTAAAGTTGTGCGGACAGATCACGAGTCGTGTCGGGATAGCTCAGTCGGTAGAGAGCTTTCCCGCGAAAGGCAAAGGTACCAGGCTCGAGTCCCGGTTCCGGCAAACAATTTTAATCTGCCAGGAAGTTTCATATCAGCCCACACTCCGCTGTAGAGTGAAAGTTTCGTTCTACCAGGGGTTGTTCTATTAAACTACTCCGTGAAATGAACTATAGTTCATATCAGTTAACTTTGGTGACGTACAGTTCTGATACTCCTTGCTTTTCCGATCTACTGGAAATTCTCAAATATCCCTTCCCCTGATACTGAGTATACCCCATCACCAGGACCTAAAATTACGTATTTCACAAGTCATAACTTATAACTGAAATGCTGCATCGCATCGGATGAGCAGAAGACGCTACCGGTCAAAAGTTTTCGAACATCTATCACAACCCTGTTCTGATACTAAAACAAGCGTAAACATGTAAAGACGGAACGACTCTGTTGTGTATTTGACAGGTTCTCTGTATGTTGGACACCGAGCGAAGTGGCGCAGTGGTAACGCACTAGACTCGGATTCGGGAGGATGGTGGTTCAAATCCACCTCCGGCCATCCATATTTAGGTTTTCCGTGATTTCCCTAAATCACTCCAGTCAAATGCCGGGATGGTTCCTTTCAAAGGGCAAGGCCGATTTCCTTCCCCATTCTTACCCAAAACTCCGAGCGTTAGCTCCGTCTCTATTGACCATTCTGTCGACGGGACGTTAAACCCCAAGCTTCCTTCCTTCCGTATGGTGGGGCGCTGATGAGTAACCGAAACAACACTGACGTGTGTTAACCCAAGACGGGTCAACTCGAATAAGCCTCATGCTTCAGCTGTGTAACAAGCAGCTTCAGCTGTGTAACAAGCAGCTCTCATTAGTTTTCAGTACAATGTGTGCAGCTAGCAGTGTGTTCGTGTATCTGATCAGCTGCATACCATATTAGCTTCAAATGGGACGGAAGCAGGACATTGAAATTGAAAAACGTGCTGTCATTGTAGCTCTGCATCACGAAGGCTATTCTAATAGGACAACAGCAACATACGTTGGCGTAGACCAATCTACAGTGGGGTATACATTGTAGCGGTTCAAGCAAACCAGTGCCACTGCAAGTGTTTCGCGATCTCGAGGACTCCGTATAACATCATACAGGGAAAATCAGTACTTACGTGTACAGTGGAGAAATGGAAAATATGACTTGGCCAAGACAATGACCAGACTTAAATCCCACTGAACTGTTATGCGATGAACTTGACAGGGAGGTCCGAAAACTGAGATCGACTAATGTTGAAGAGCTATGGAATAATTTACAGAGTTGTTGGACTGCAATAACTGCACAAACACTACAAAATGTTATTTCCAGAAAGCCAAGAGTTTGTACAGCTGTTCGGAGGGCAAAGGGTGCATACTCTGACGAGGCTAAAATATAAACCACACTATATTGTACTTAAGGATAGAGAGAGAAAATGTATTTTTTGTTGGTCTATTTAGTTTTTACGATGTGTTTGTACATTGAAATAAAGTATCTAGCCGGCCGCGGTGGCCGAGGGGACTGAGGCGCTCCAGTCACGGTCAGCACGGCCACTACGGTCGGGGGTTCGAATCCCCCCTCGGGTATGGATATTTGTGCCGTCCTAGTTCGTAAGTAGTTCATAAGTAGTTTGTAAGTTTAGGGACTGATGACCCCGTAGTTAAGTCCTATAAGCTTAACAAACATTTGAACATTTTGAAAGTATCTAGTTTTCTGCATAAGTGATCGAAAACATTTGACCGGTAGTGTACTTCATTTCCTTCAGTTGATGAACTAGTTCTGAACTGCACGAACGAAGTCGTATCGAAAGACCGGAATAGTTCAGATAGTTCAGCTGATGAACTAGCCGAGCCACGACGGAGTAGCCAAGCGTATTGAAGCGCTATGCTCCGATGCGCGAAGCCGTTCCCCGTCGGGGGGTTGAATCCCCCCCCCTCGGGCATGGTTGTTTGTGCTGTCTTTAGTATAAGGTAGTTTATAAGTTTGAGGACTGATGACACCGCAGGTAAGTCCCATAACCTTAACGAACATTTGAAGTAGCCGAACTACGCAAACTACTTCAGATCGGAAGACCGAAACAGTTCTGTTAGTTCTCTTACTAGGAGAGTGTATGTCAGTCGGATTTTGTTATATTTATTAATATTTGTATATAAATGAGGTGACAAGTTTGTCTATTTACGCAGTTTTGCATCTAGGACTGAGAAAAATCGTGAGTGATTTTTCAGACATAAAAAATATTTATTTCAAACATTTTGGAGATTCACACTTCGTGGTATGGCATAAACCTGCAAAATAATAGTTTCTCCTCTCATTTCTAATTTTAAAAAATGGATGTTTCGATACATCGTAGTTTTCTACTAGTTTCTCTATATCAGTACTTCTTTTCGTAACATCCATACGTCGATACAGGAATATTCATCATACTGAAGTTTGCATCCCTGCTTCGCCGGGGCCAACATTCCTATCTTCATAGCGAGGAGGGGCGTGATGTGATTGTATTTTCTTTCCTCCCTACTTATTTCCACCTACCACAAAGATTGCCGGTTACGTCCGGATCGTGCATCAGCGAACTCGGGTAAGGAAGATTCAAAAAGACAAAGAAACCGCACTGAACAAGCTACCGACGCTTCAGAAAGTGCTCCATCACGCGTTCCTTGAAGTGCGCAACAAAGCGATCAGACACGCCACAAAGCGCACGGCATTACAGCACAAACAAACAGCAAGCCGTCGTGGTGCCCGACGCTAAAAGAAAATCAGCAATTACAGCTTTCCCTTCGGTCGTTGCACAGTTGTGGTATACAGTTACAGTCACACTGAACAACACAAAAAACCGTCGTAATGGATCAAAAAATGAATTGCGAAGGCGAGAGAATTGGAACAGATTGACATTTCTTTGGAGAAACTTCTCTTTTGATGGACGAGTTTAGGATTCAAATTGGGACCAAAAAGTAAGATATTCGATTGGTGCAACAGAAATTAACGAAACAGGACAGTGGAAAATCTATAACTGATGAGAGAAGTTGCAGTTAACTCTTAGTTTGCACACAGTGGATAGGAGTCTGGTGGTACGTAATCATTCTTAATACCGACACTAATGTTCATCCAAGTCCCAGTGGCATGCTTCCTGGCATTACATATTTTTCATTATTAATGTCCTCCATTATTATTTGCGAGGTCCACTTTTTTATGTACAATATACACCGCCGGAAAAGAAAACAGTACACCTGAAAAGATGACGTCGCTTTTTATCCTCATATGGCAGATACCACTTGTGGGATAGTGTATGCACTGATAATGGTTTCAAAGTATCACTTAAAATTTCCGGGCTGGTAGGCCCTAAAGTTTCGTCTTCAGCTGCGGAAGACAACTTCGGAGGCTAAGTGGCAACTGCGATGGGGCCTCGAGGGGGCGCCACAGTATATCACGTGACGTAGGCTAAGCAACTATCTCTGGTAATGCCAACTTCATTACTAGAGGAAGATCGATTGTTAACGTACTTGTGCAACGTTGAATCCAAATCTTGTCTAATTTAACACCTTCCTCCTTTCTATAGAAATTATTACGATGTTTGTAAATTTCAATGGCTTCTCTGTATGTACGAGCATAATAGTGAGAAGTTTCTGATAAAACAGTGGTCTCGTTAAATTTAATTTGATGGTCGCTCTCTTGGTAAACATGCTCCGCTATGGCATATTTCTGTGTATGTCACAGGCGGCAGTTTATCTTGTGCTCTCTTAGAGGTGTGTTGACACTACTTTTCGTAGATCCGATATACACTTGTCCACAGCTGCAAGGAATTTTATACACACCTGGTGTATCCAAAGGGTGTCGTCCATCTTTTACAGATCTTAACTGTTCTTTAATTTTCCCGTAACAGATGCACGAGCCGGCCGCGGTGGCCGCGGGGACTGAGGCGCTCCAGTCACGGTCTGCACGGCCACTACGGTCGGGGTTCGAATCCCCCCTCGGGCATGGATATTTGTGCCGTCCTTAGTATTAGCTAGTATGTAAGTAGTTTGTAAGTTTAAGGACTGATGACCCCTTAGTTAAGTCCCATAAGCTATACAAACAAACAAACGAAAGATGCACGACAACCTTCGGATACACCGGGTGTGTATAAAATTCCTTGCAGCTGGGGACAAGTGTATATCGGAACTACGAAAAGAAGTGTCAGCACTCGTCTAAGTGGACACAAGAGAAACTGCCGCCTGGGACACATACAGAAACCGGCCGTAGCGGAGCATGTTTACCAAGAGGGCGACCATCAAATTAAATTTAACGAGACCAGTGTTTTATCAAAAAGTTCTCACTATAATGCTCGTACATACAGAGAAGGCACTGAAATTTACAAACATCGTAATAATTTCAATAGAAATCAGGACGGTGTCAAATTAGACAAGATTTGAATTCAACGTTGCACAAGTACGTTAACAATCGATCTTCTTCTAGTAATAAGGTTGGCATTACCAGAGATAGTTGCTTAGCCGATGTCACGTGATATACTGTGGTGCCCAATACACTGCCTATATATGCGGCGCTCCCTCGAGGCCCCATCGCAGTTGCCACTTAGCCTCCCAAGATGTCTTCCGCAGCTGAAGACGAAACGTTAGCGGCCTACCAGCCTGGAAATTTTAAGTGAAATTGACGCCGGCCGTGAAAGCCTACATTGTATATAGTGCTGGTCTGCGGATGCGGTTAACTGGCGGGTAAATCGAAGGTGCGACTAGTGCTCCACATCCGGTGATCTCCGGTATTACCGTAGGAGGCGCCGGCCTAATCGGAGGCTGGCCGGAGGAAACGGAGGCGTGACGGAATATCGCTGGCCAGAAGGCGTGAAAAGTCTTTCATAAACATTCCTACAGTACCAAGGGCAAAACAATAGGAATGTGGATAGGAATGGTAAAGAAAGTGTCGATAAAAAGAAAGAAAGAAAGAAAACACGATACCTTCAACCATGAGATTTCATTATTTCCACAATGAAATCTTAATTGTGGAAAACATGCCGAGGTATCTGCAAAGCTTTCCTTCGAAATGTTACGGTAAAACTAGCACAAGCAAAGCGACAAAAAAACTGTGATAAAACAGAACCTTAACACCACTCCGTTCTTTGGCGCTTATGTACAATTTTTGAATTATTTTTGTGGACCGACTATTCGACAACGTAACAGGTCTACACTAGCTTCCAATGTGATACTTTCGGTTTTAATATTGTTAGGTATAAACGCTTGTCTCCATTTACTATCTTCAAAATGATATAATAAAAAAAGAGACAAATTTATATGAAGACGGAAGGTCAATGTGTATACATTAACAGATTCGAAAGTTTTTGACAGAAAGCTAACAGAACACCACAAATGTATTACCTCAAATAATAATAAACTTTTGAAGTAGAAGAAAGAAAGAAAAAGGAAGTTAGAACAGTTACAGAGAATTAAAATATTCGCCCTTGTTAGGAATCGATCACAGGACCTTTTCCTCGACAAACTAACACGCTACTACCTGACCCATACTGCACCTAAGTACATGCGATCTAAGATTTCGTACTTCGTTAGTCTTCTAAGGCCATCGTGAAACGTTTATCAACAATTCTACGTTTACAAAACTTTTATTATATCAAACTCTTATCAGAAAACTTCGATTTTGGTTTATGTTTATGGAACTAATGCTGGGAAACAGCATCTTTTCGTGCTACTCAAGACACACTGCAAAATCAAATAAATACGGCAAGATGCATCTCCAAACTGGCGTCTGCTCGATTCGACACGTCCAACCGGAGGTAGCCGGAGGCTCCGAGTGAAATGGCGCGAAATCTCCGCCTCCGGAATAACCGATCCGTTTCCAGCCCTAATTGTATGGTTTCAAAGTTGTTCGCGTACAGATGGCGTAGTGACGTAGCTAAAAGCGCGTCATCTGTGTCAAACAGCAATAGAGAATGTTTACAGCCGAGAGGCTCAGTGTGATCTGAACATGTTTAGCAAAAAGGCGGCATGCCTGTTCAAGTTACTATATTCTACCTTCATTATGGTGGAAATCATTTTGCCGCTGAACCGCGGCAATAATAAAGAACACACACGCAAACTTGTGCACCGTCTGAAGGCTCTCGTATGAGTAAACGCTTCTGGTTTCATTAGTATCATTCGTCCAATACGATTGAATTTAGACTTTCATTCGCTACTACTGAACATACAGCAGCAATTTAAAGGGTAGCAGTTACAGACATAACTCTACGGAGTCTCGTTATGCGTCAAAGGCAAAGGTCAAATACGCACTAACAAAACGACCACATGGGTATCGGATTTTAGAATTTCTTTATATTTATGGTTCGTGAAGTTTAGAATTTAAATAACAATCAGCCAAAGCCATTCGACGCGACTATCAAAGACACTCGAGAAAATCGACTGTAAAGTCTTGTAGGTACACGTAAATACCAATAATTAAAAGAGTTGCAGCAACTGTCGGTGTAGCTCAGGTGGTAGCGTTCTGATCTCACAACCATCGAGTCGGTGGTTCGAATCCCGCTGTAACAGATATAGGTTTTCGTTATTTTCGAATTTAGTTACATGAAATATTTTGGAATCTGTAATTCCACACGTTGTGCCACTTTTTGTTTACGTCTATGCAGACGAGCTAAACACCTTGTCGTCACCTAAAAGATGGTCAAGTAAGTTAGCTGCTTGGGAAACCATTAGTAGCTACGGAGATGGAGATGTCTTTGCAAAAACTGCGTCGTAGCTCTTCACAAACTGAACAATGAAAGGCAATCGTCAACTATTATTGAAGCCAACAATGTAAAAATGTAATTTGTTAAGTTTTTTATTTAACCCATCATTATTAACAATCTCGTAAAAATTGCCAATGGATATTAAAATCGTGTAAGTATTCGAACACACACACACACACACACACACACACACACGAATCTTGTACGGCGAGATTCGAACCATCGACGCTACAATTGTCAGACCAGATCGCTGCCACATGAACTATGCTGCAACTGATTTAATTATTGATACTTACATGTCCTAGCAAAACTTCAAAGTCGATTTTGTTCATATGTTTGATAAGCTTAAGGGACTTAACTGTGGGGTCATCAGTCCCTAATCTTACAAACTACTTATAAACTACCTTATTAAATATAAAAAAAATTCTAATATCCGACGCGCATGTGGTCTCCTTGAAAGACGTCACCAGGAGACATTCACGCGTCTAGAGAGCTATGCAAAATATGTACAAGCAAAAATAACGACCAGAAATGAGTTACATGATGTAAGGAGAATGGCCACATGATTAACGTAAAAGACTTTCACAGGCTGCCACGGAACCTGCTATTCCTGCGTTCTAACCATAAACCGCCTCATGACACAGCAATAAAGTTTCCAAGTTGTCCAGGGAGGGGCAGGAAAACCATAAAATTGTTGCAGCTGCCTGTTTGTTCCTTTACTGCAAGTTCTAACACCACTTTTACGAGTCGTTTAAAACGGAAGACAGAGCAGATAAACAGTTCATATTGTTTTTAAGTGTCCGCTTTTACGAACACTGACTTGTTTCGCGTGGTCATGTGAATTCAGAAGCACTATAATTTTGGTGTTAAGTAACAGTTACGATACCGCAAGTCTGTTCGTGTTGGAATGTTTTCGTAGGACTGTTTCATTATTATTGACGAAAGACTTACTGTTCGTTGGGGCCATGGAATCTACTACGTAAATAGTCGACATGTTATGGTGGACTACTGTATGTGACTGTATTCTGTCCATGATACGAAAAGAGAGAGAAGTCTTGAAAAGGGAGTAAAACGTTTTATTCAGTACATATACTGGGTTAATCAGGGGAAAAGGTTCGTGATTTCAGGGGTGATACTACTACTGCTTCTGAATAACAAAACGTGTAATAAACATATGCCCATTACATAAGTTTCCGGGTAAACCAATGAAAACAACTAGGAACGGTAAAAGTACAGATGACACTAAATTATGACTGTTTTGGTATGTTTATGGAATATTCCGTCAGTACTTGGAGGAACAATGATATATTACAAACTTAAATACCAATACTACGTATTTAAGTTTGTAACTCTTGTATTATGTTATGGTTTGTTTCACTGCGGCGGAGCGGCCGAGCGTAATGAGGCGCTATGCTCCGATGCGCGAGGCCGTTCTCCGTCGGGGGTTCGAATCCTCCCTCGGGCATGGCTGTTTGTATTGTCTTTAGTATAAGTTAGTTCAAAAGTAGTTTGTAAGTTTAGGGACTGATGACCCCGTAGTTAAGTCCCATAAGCTTAACAAACATTTGAACATTTGGTTTGTGTCCTCTCAGAAGATGTTCAAACAGTCCACCGTAAAGTTCAATGCCTTTTGATGCTCTTGAAGACAAGTGTGTTGCCAATCGGAGCTCAATTCTGCAACTCAACAGAACTCAGATCAGCAACACAACACCTGCATACAAGAGCAGCAAAATGAACTGACAGTAGACTGTTTGAAAATATTTTGTGAGGAAACTTACATAATTAGATAAACGAAAACAAAATAGTATCTTAATGTACTGTCATCTGCACTTCTCCCGTTCCTAGTTGTTTTCACTGGTTTACCCGAAAACGGTTAAGAAAAGAGCATATGTTTATTGGAAGTCAAATGTTCAAATGTTTGTATAGTCTATGGGACTTAACCTCGGGGTCATCAGTCCCTAAACTTACAAACTACTTATGAACTACTTACGAACTAGGACGGCACAAATATCCATGCCCGAGGGGGGATTCTAACCCCCGACCGTAGTGGCCGTGCAGACCGTGACTGGAGCGCCTCAGTCTGCTCGGCCACCGCGGCCGGCGTGTAAAGGATAATGAGTAGAAAAGGTGTTAAAAGACAAACATTGATAAAAGTAAAACAGGGAGGAATAATTAAATCGGAAAGTACTGAGGAAATTAGGAAATGAAACATTAAAAGTAATCCGCGGTGGAGTGGTCGAGCGTTCCAAGACATCTTGCTGCGGAGCGCGCCTTTGCTCGCCGTCGAAGGTTCGAGTCCTCCCTCGGGCATGATTGTGTGTGTTCGTCCTTAGATTAGGTTAATTAGTTGAAGTAGTCTGTAAGCCTAGGGACTGAGAACTACAGTAGTTAAGTCCCATAGATTTAAAAACATTTGGATTATTGAACTAAAAGTAATCGATGTTCTTTTGCTATTTATTCAGCAAAGCAAGCATGGTGGCCAAAGTAAAAAGGATATAAAATGTAAGCTGACAAGAGCAATAAATCTGGAACTTTAAGTGTTAGCAACTAATTGTCACTCCCGTAACTGAAACTTGGTCGATAACGAGGACGATAGACGCTTTTGAAATCCAATATCACAGAAGGAAGCCGAGTAATTAATGTAGGGAAGCTCCATAGAATTGTGGACAAATGAGTACCATGGCTCCCGACTATAACAAGGGATACATTCATACAAATTCATTCGAGTAACCGAGCTACAGATGGCATAGATGCTTTTTTTAGCAGAGATGCTTTTACTATTTGCGGTAAACTCAAATGTTTGTAAATCTATGGGACCAAACTGCGCGGTCATCAATCCGTAGCTTACAAACTACTTAAACCTAGGTAAACTAACCTAAGGACAAACACACACACACACACACACACACACACACACACACACACACACACGCCCCAGGGAGGACTCGAACCTCCACGGCGAGCAACCGCGCGCTCCGCAGCGAGACGCTTTAGACCGCTCGGCTACTCCACCGCGGCTGCGGTGAACTGATCGTAATGAATTGATCTATCTAGTGACAAACTCTTTTTCTGCTACAGGTTGGAGGTTTTTTTTTTTTTTTTTTACTCATTAACCAAATCAGCATGAGCTTGATTTTTCTTGTTCCGGTTACTGTAATCCTTACATTTTACTTGCCAGACGCAAGGGAAACTTTGGTACGGTTCTATGAACTCAGTGAAAAATTCACGAGTCTAGTGTCTTAAGTCTGCCATTTTCTTTCGCCAGTACACGCAGTTAAACAACAGTTGGAACGTCCTTTCGTCACGAATAGGAGACTGGGTGGGGGAGTTACGTGCGTCTACATGTAGAGACTTGTCCGCAGACCTGCTTGTACATAAAAGCTCCACCAGTCTTGCAAATATCATTCAGTTCATGCAAGACAAATAAAAGACATTATTACATGAATGTAATGACAGGACAGACTTCTTACTTTTTATATATTTATTTCACCAGACCGGTTTCAAGCACTTGCTCATCGTCAGCGGCCCTGCAGAAGATACATAAATTGATTCAGAATGTGATTGACATATTATATAGCTTACTTTATGGGAATATCTATGTGGGAAATTTCGTGCATTTTATGTTTTAAATTGTTTGATACTTACAATTTTTTATGCTTTAGCTGTTGTTTTAGCTTTCAGTCTTTTAGCAGTTTTTGTTATTATTTTATGTCAGGAAAATCGTCTCCTACTATTCAGCGATATTTTCTGTTGTTTACAATGTGAAAGAAAATGTTCAAATGTTTGTTAAGCTTATGGGACTTAACTACGGGGTCATCAGTCCCTAAACTTACAAACTACTTAAGAACTAGCTAACACTAAGGACAGCACAAATATCTATGCCCTAGGGGGGATTCGAACCCCCGACCGTAGTGGCTGTGCAGACCGTGACTGGCGCGCCGCAGTCCCCTCGGCCACCGCGGCCGGCATTCTGTATCAATTTATGTATGTTTTGCAGGATAGCTGACGATGAGCAAGTGCTCGAAACCGGTCTGTACAATAAAGATACAAAACGAAAGCAGCCTGTTATTACATTCATGTAATAAAGTCGTTTATTAATTACGTGAAGACTGCAAGGCACCTTGAATACAAATCATGCATGACTGTCAAACTTCGGTGCACACAAAACGGTTTGTTTGACAAATCTGGGATCGTCATGGAAGACTGGCGACAAAGCTGTATGTGTAGACTAGAGTTGCGCATAATAGTTCGAGATCGGGAGCGCTCACTTTAATTCGCGGCTCTGTCGCGAACTAGTTTGTTCTTTTAGTTCGTCCGCTCCCAGTGAAGGCTGAGCGGCGTGATCTGCGCATGCAGGTGGAGGGAGAAGTTCACCCACCGAGCTGCTTCATGCGCATGTTGTTTGAGCCACTAACGATATCACGCAAACCAAAAGAAACAGTTTGTGGATAATTTCTCGCGTTTAAGTTTAGAGTTATCTCTATATCTTGGCATTATGGAATTTATTAGTCAGATATTGCAGAGTGCACAACACTTAAAAACAGAATTTTTGTAGCACTGAACCATGTAACCTAACAGGCAGACGCTCACCTCGAAATGGCTCTCATCAGCAGAAGGCAAACACTTGATTTTTAATTCTGTTCGCGACCTATCGCGCATATTTTAGTTCGCGACCTATCGCGCACATTTTAGTTCGCGACTGGTAGCTCTCCTTTTATTTCGCAGCTCGGCCGCGAAGTAGGTCGCTCTTTTTAGTTAGTCCGCTCTTTTTGGCCTTTGCTACCGCTACTAAAAGAGCTCTTTCTTTTTTTATGACAGCTTTTATGAAACTACAGCTGAGTTGCATCTTAGCACGAAATGTCGGTAACTGGCAGAAGAGCATCACGTGATTCTGCGCGCTCTCGCGTCCTCACGCTGTTCCCTGTCACTCTTCGGAAAACTTGCGGACGAACTAAAAGGCGAGGGATCTGCGAGCTAGTTCGCGTATTCACCTGTGGGAGCGTTCTTCCGATCTAGTTCGTTCGCGAACTACACAAGACTAATGTAGACCAGGCGCCAGGCCTACAAGGAGAGGAGACGGTACGGTGAGCCACCGGAAGTGGCCGGCGCAGACATGGCTGCGGAACCGAATTCCGCCGCGGTGAGTAACGTTAAACACGAGATAAGCGGCTGTTTGCGCTCCGGCTGTATTTGCCGGGACAACAACTCCGTTACGCAGTCGCCTTAGGCCGCGTACTGCCGCACTGGGGCTTTTACTACTGCCCTCTAGTAATTATTACACCGGTCCGGAACATTCCAACAACAGAGAGAGTTTTGGTAGGGGAGAGTAGGACACGATGAATCAAGCAGCATAATTTCAGTAAAAGGTGGCAAATTGCTTTCCTCTTTGTGCATATGTAAGCAGTAATGCTCTATCGACTTCTATTTGTTTCCTGCAGAATTTGTTCGTTTCACGATGATTGATCCCTGACGTCATATTCTGGTCACACCGCACGACGAACATCGATGTTTCACACCTCGTCGACTTAAGAAAATCAGTATGCGTGCTCGTGCTTTCATATTGAATTCTTCTTGTGTCACAAGGTACAGAGAATAGTCCAAGCATTGATCATAAAAAACTCGTGGATCAATTTCTAAGATTTTGGCTTGCAACCTATGAAAAGCACCAGTTATATTTGTCATTCCGTCAGTGGCAATAACTTTGCGTGACTTCGTATCGCCGGCCGCGGTGGCCGAGGGGACTGCGGCGCGCCATTCACGGTATGCACGGCCACTATTGGTCGGGGGTTCGAATCCCCCCTCGGGCATGGATATTTGTGCCTTCCATAGTGTTAGCTAGTTCATAAGTAGTTTGTAAATTTTGGGACTGATGACCCCGTAGTTAAGTCCCATAAGCTATACAAACATTTGAACATTTTTTGACTTTATATCTAGAGAAAAACGAGAGGGATCATCTATTAAAATTGTTAGTATTTTTCAACTGTGGTACGCTCAATACTATATAAAAAAAGGTAAGCAGTCAACAATCCGAAGATTGGTTTGAACACTACAGTGCTTTACTAGGCATGGTCCTGTTTGGAGGAGGTACGCCGTTGCCTTTCTCCGACCTTGGAACTGACTTACCCAGCCAGTTATAGGGGGACCTACAGTTTAACGTGGGTTCCGAACCCCTGTGCTACTCGGTATTTTCCACATGGGCAATATTGCCAGAGGTGAAAGAAGGGGAAAGTGACAGATAAAAATCCTAGGACCTGGCGGGGATCGAACCCGCGACCCTTGGTTTTGTAGTCTGTCACTCTACCACTGTGCAACTGAGGCCCACCTCAATATTATAGAAACAATAAAATAATTCATTAATTTCAAAATAATCACCATACGTACGTTCTGAAAAATTTAACGAACTTGTAAGTAAGTCAGAGATCTGAAGAATGTCAAATTTTCGTTATTCATTTGCCTCTCAGACTGACGAAACTGCTCCACGAATGCTTCGATTTTATCGTGCGTCCCTACCATTAGAGGATATTTGCCTTGCAATGATGAATTTAAGTTCTTAAAGTACGAATTATGTCAGTTAGGAACACTAGGTGTGATATACAGTTTTAATCTTTTCGACAATGCACTTCTATCCCCTTCTAATATTTCTGGCTTAAAGCCATCATATTAAGATCGGAGTATTGCTTCAGTGTAGGTTCGAGGAAGGAAACGGTATACCAGTTCCAAGCAGGACCATGCATATTGTCAGTTTCATAATGAGTGAATGAGTGACCCCTGACTTTGACCTCATATTCTGGTCACATCGCACGACAAACATCGATGTTTTGTACCTCGTCGGTATCGTTGAAGTGTCTACTTTTATTTGATGTGTGAATATTACATTTTATTTGAAAAGGGGTCGACATACGCTGTAATATTTCAAAGAAAACATGCTTTTTCAGGCTTCTTCGGCGAATGTCAACTTTAAGAATGCACAGAAATCAAATCGTAGTTAGGAGAAAGTTTTCCTTTTCACAGTTTAAAGATCCAACATTGTTCTATTTATAGTTATTTTCTGATTAATCGTTTCGTCGCTATAATATAAAACGCAAGAAGCTGCGATTAATCTTACCGTTGTAGCATTAAGATGGAGAAGGTTTGTTAAGCTTATGGGACTTAACTACGGGGTCATCAGTGCCTAAACTTACAAACTACTTATGACCTACTTACGAACTAGGACGGCACAAATATCCATGCCCGAGGGGGGATTCGAACCCCCGACCGTAGTGGCCGTGCTGACCGCTACTGAAGCGCCTCAGTCACCTCGGCCACCGCGGCCGGCGATGAAGAAGGCATTGCTGTTAAGCTTGAACTTTTGTTGGTGACATCAGATGTCATTACTAATATACTGTCTCCGTGTTTGTCAGTTAAGAGCTTGTAAAGCAGCTACGTTAGTATCTGCAGTGTATGCGACGCTATGGCGGAGCGCGGTTGTCACACCAGCGCGCCGCCACTGTTGTAATGCGCCAGAAGCGTCTATTCAACTGTAAAGGACGGCAACTCAGCACACGCGAGCACGAAGCGCATGGGAACGAAAAAGCAAATAAATTTATTATGTGATATTAGCGCTTGGTGTAGATTTATAACGGTCTAGCAGGCCCCCTCTTTCCAATAAACACTGGTCCATTTGCGGTGTCCAGATAAGAATTGGCCAACACTTTTACGGAAGAAATCACCTTCAAGACATCCTCTTCTCCTTTACAAGCAGTTTTCCATGTATCAGAAAAAAATCGTCACAAACTTAAGAGAGACTTGTTCCCTGGTAACCTATGCTTGCATTATCTGCTAAAAATTCAGATTATTGTGATACTTTGCGCAAAAGACAATGCATCATCACTGTAGCAGAGAGGTTAAATGTGGTGACCGAGGGGACTGAGGCGCTCCAGTCACGGCCTGCACGGCCACTGCGTTCGGGGGTTCGAATCCCCCCCCCCCTCGGGCATGGATATTTGTGTCGTCCTTAGTATTAGTTTATAAGTAGTTTGTAAGTTTAGGGATTGATGACCCCGTAGTTAAGTCCCATAAGCTATACAACATTTGAACTTTGAAATGGTTAAATGTTGGTTTCAAGAAATATTGCCCCTCCAAGGACAAGATATTGAAAAATGTTGTTGAAAATCATGCCCAACTTTGATGTTGCTTGAGAGCAACATTGCCAAATAAGGGGTTAAAAATATAAAGGCCACAGGAGATACATGCCTGTACGTTTATTTACGCGTTTCCAAAATCGTCATCATCAGAAGCCAGGCCTGGGGTATAATTTAATTCCAAACGATGGCGTCATAGCCATGCTGATGATGATGTTCAAATGTTTGTTAAGCTTATGGGACTTAACTACGGGGTCATCAGTCCCTAAACTTACAACTACTTATGAACTACCTTATACTAAAGACGGCACAAATATCCATGCCCGAGGGGGGATTCGAACCCCCGACCGTAGTGGCCGTGCAGACCGTGACTGAAGCGCCTCAGTCCCCTCGGCCACCGCGGCCGGCGCTGATGATGATTTCGAAATGCGTAAATAAAGGTACAGTCGGATTACCACCTCTGGCTTTCATATTTTAACAGTTTCCTTAATAGCAATATTTAATAATTGAATCTCTTAATAGTTTAAGTGGCACAAATTAAAAAAATAAGACAACAACAAACTTTTCACAAACATGTAACGTATAAAAACTGAGGCCCATTGTTAATACGCTCTTATAGCCTCACGTCTTATAACACCAAGAAGTTTGCAACACTATTTGGTATGATTAATAACACTCATCAACTGGCTCTACTAGGACATTCTAGCATGGAGTCGAAGAAGTTACCCTGAAATATACCTTTTACGGTGCTCTTAAACTGAACTTTCTTAGTAGCTAACTTTTATGTCTTCCTGGCGTCGCAAAACTTTAGCTCTACTGAAGGAGTTATAGGTACCCTCCCTCCTGCTATTCGCAATTACGGCCTGGTTCGCAGGCAGGAAGAAGACAGCGGTAAAAGGCGACTGAAGAGTAAAGTGGCTGACTGTATTATAATACTGCACTAACTGCCGTTCTCATGTAAGGCTGCACATAAGGGATTCACCTGGCCACGAACCCAAGTCCGCCAAGTTTCCAAAGACGAACTGAGAGTGAAACGAAGAGGCGACGATGGCGAAAGCATGAAGAGCCTACCTTGTCGGAGGTTCGAGTCCTCCATCGAGCACGAGTCTGTGTGGGGTTTTGTTCTTAACGTACGTTAGTTTCTACATATATACTCGTAATGCACCGTAAAGTACGTGCCGGAGGGTACACTGTACCAATACTAGGCATTTCTTTGCGTATTACAGTTCCAAATAGAACGAGGGGAAAAAAGAAGGTTTTTATGCCTCTGTACGAGCCCTAATTCCTATTATCTTGTCTTTGTGATCTTCACGCGAAATGTAAGTAGGTGGCAGGAAGATCGTTCTACATTCAGCTTCAAATTCCGACCCTCTAAATTTCCTCAACAGAATTTCTCTAAAACGATGTCTTTCCTCAAGCACTTCCCATTTGAGTTCCCGGAGCATTTCCATGACATTCGCGCATTAATCGAACCTACCAGTAACGAATCTAGCTACTCGTCTCTGATCTGCTTCCATGTCTTCCTTTAAACTGATTTGCTGCGGTCCCAAACACTTGAGCAATACTCAAGACGTCTCGTACAAGCGTTTCATATGTGGTCTCCTTTACAGATGAAGTACATCTTCCCAAAATTCTCCCAATAAACCGAAGTCGGCTGTCCGCCTTACTCACAACTGTCCTTACATGTTCGTTCCATTTCATATCGCTCTGCAAAGTTACGCCGAGATATTTGAACGACGGGACTGCATCAAGACGCTTATTCCTAATGCGGTATTCGTGCATTATGGGACTGTTTTTCCTACTCATGAGTATCACCTTAAAGTTTCTACATTTAGAGCTAGCTGCAATTCTTCACACCAACTAGAAAGTTTGTCTAATTCGTCCTGTATGCTATTACAGTCAATTAAAGACGACACACTTTCATGGACCACAGCATCAGCAAACAGCCGCAAATTATAAGCTACTCTGTTCATCAGATCATTTATATACACTACTGGCCATTGAAATTGCTACACCAAGAATAAATACAGATGATAAACGGGTATTCATTGGACAAATATATTATACTACAACTGACATGTGATTACATTTTCACCCAATTTGGGTGCATAGATCCTGAGAAATCATTACCCAGAACAACCACTTCTGGTCGTAATAACGGCCTTGATACGCCTGGGCATTGAGTCAGACAGAGCTTGGATGGCGCGTACTGGTACAGATGCCTATGCAGTTTCAACACGATACCACAGTTCATCAAGAGTAGTGACTGGCGTATTGTGACAAGCCAGTTGCCCGGTCACCATGACCAGACGTTTTCAATTGCTGAAAGATCTGGAGAATGTGCTGGCCAGGGCAGCAGTCAAACATTTTCTGTATCCAGAAAGGCCCGTACAAAACCTGCAACGTGCGGTCGAGCATTATCCTCCTGAAATGTAGGGTTTCGCAGGGATCGAATGAAGGCAAGAGCCACGAGTGGTAACACATCTGAAATGTAACGGCCATGCGAACGTCGATGCGGACAAGAGGTAACCGAGACGTGTAACCAATGGCACCCCATACCATCACGCCGGGTGATACGCCAGTATGGCGACGACGAATACACGCTACCAATGTGCGTTCTCCGCAATGTCGCCAAACGCGGATACGAACATCATGGTGCTGTAAACAGAACCTGGATTCATCAGAAAAAGTGACGTTTTGATATTCGTACAACGAGGTTCGTCGTTGCGTACACCATCGCAAGCGCTCCTGTCTGCGATACAGCGTCAAGGGTAACCGCAGCCATGGTCTCCGAGCTGATAGTTCATGCTGCTGCAAACGTCGTCAAATTGTTCAAATGTTGGTTGAGCTTATGGGACTCAACTACTTGGTCATCAGTCCCTAATCCTACTAGCTACTTATGAACTAGCTAATACTAGGACAGCACAAATATGCATGCCTGAGGGGGGATTCGAACCCGCAACCGTAGTGGCTGGGCAGAACGTGACTGGCGCGCCGCAGACCACTCGACCACCGCAGCCGGCTCGAACTGTTCGTGAAGATAGTTGTTGTCTTGCAAACGTCCCCATCTGTTGACTCAGGGATCGAGACATGGCTGTACGATCCGTTACAGCGATGCGAATAAGATGCCTGTCATCTCGACTGCTAGTGATACGATGCCGTTGGGATCTAGCACGGCGTTCCGTATTACCCTCCTAAACCCACCTATTCCAAATTCTGCTATCAGTCACTGGATCGCGACCAACGTGAGCAGCAATGTTGCGATACGATAAACCGCAATCCCGATAGGCTATAATCGGACCTTTATCAAAGTAGGAAACATGATGGTACGCATTTGACATCCTTACACGAGGCATCACCAGGCAACGCCGGTCAATTGCTGTTAGTGTATGAGAAATCGGTTGGAAACTTTTCTCATGTCAGCACGTTGTAGGTGTTGCCACCGCACCGGCGCCAACCTTGTGTGAATGTTCTGAAAAGGTAAACATTTGCATATCACAGCATATTCTTCCAGTCGGTTAAATTTCGCGTCTGTAGCACGTTATCTTCGTGGTGTAGCAATTTTAATGGCCAGGAGTGTTGATAGAAAATAATAGCGGTCCTATCACACTACCCTGGGGCACGCCTAACGATACACTCGTATCTGATGAACACTCGCCTTCGAGAACAACGTACTGTGTTCTATTACTTAGTGGTCGTAACCGTAAATTGAGCTATCTCGGAAATGACACGTTTGCTGATATATCTTGACCGAATCTTACTTTTCCCTTTTACTGTGTTGTCGGCAATGGTATATATATATACAGGGTGTTACTAAAAGGTACGGCCAAACTTTGAGGAAAAATTCCTCACACACAAAGAAAGAAAACGCTTAATTTCCATGTTAGAGCTCATTTTAGTATTTCTCTTTAAGTGTAAATTGAAATATTTGTGCAGACAATTGTCAAAATACCCAATTGTTTCGTTAGTACGTACTGTAATTCCTCATCAACACAGATGTTCTGTTAACGTTTGGGCAGGAATTGTTGGTGATGTCTTGATTGGGCCTACGCTCACTAGAGCACGTTATCATGATTTCGTATGGGATACTCTACTTGTGCTGCTAGAACATGTGCCTTTACAAGTACGACACAACATGTGGTCATGCACGATGGAGCTCCTGGACATTTCAGTCGACGTGTTCGTACGCTTCTCAACAACAGATTCGGTGACCGATGGATTGGCAGAGGCGGACCAATTCCATGGCCTCAACGCTCTCCTGACCGCAGCCCTCTTGACTTTCATTTATGGGGGCATTTGAAAGCTCTTGTCTACGCAACCCTGGTACCAAGTGTAGAGACTCTTCGTGCTCGTATTGTGGACGGCTGTGATACAATACGCCATTCTCCAGGGCTGCATCAGCGCATCAGGGATTCCATGCTACGGAGGGTGGATGCATGTGTCCTTGCTATCGGAGGACATTTTGAACATCTCCTGTAACAAAGTGTTTGACGTCACGCTGGTAGGTTCTGTTGCTGTGTGTTTCCATTCCATGATTAATGTGATTTGAGAAGTATTAAAATGTGCTCTAACATGGAAATTAAGCGTTTCCGGACAGATGTCCACATAACATTTTTCTTTCTTTGTATGTGAGGAATGTTTCCTGAAAGTTTGGCCGTACCTTTTTGTAACACCCTGCATATAAAGTGCCGAGGAGGTGTCGCTTGGAGGAGAGCGGGGTCAAACAGTGAGATGGCCAGGGGACAGTGTTTGTAGCTGGTGTAGAGGGAGGAGGATTGATGGGGGCAGAGAGGCTGGTGAAACGTGAGCGGCCGCTGGGGGTGGGCAGTGGGGGGTGGGGGACCGGAAGTGGAGGCATCAGGGGGCGGCCACGCCCCCGCCTGCGCGTAAACAGGACGCTGCATTCCACCGCACGGACTCCGCCAAATGGCAAGCCATTCCACGCCCAGCGGTCGCCTTGCACAGGCAGCAGCGCCCCTGCCATTGTATACGTCCTGGCCTGTCACTTCATCTGCACTACCAGCCATTCAAACTGCAACACCAACTACTACTATACGAGAGACGCATTGTAAACACTGCAAGGCGCGTGACCACAGCGCTGCCGGCGAGGGGTGTACAAGGCAGGGCCGCACAGTCAGCGTGGCCGTCTCAATTGCAGGTGTGAGCTCGTTACTGCGTATTGTACAGCGGCGATTTCAGGATCTCTTAAGTCCATCTTTAAAGACGCTTGAAAGAGTAGTTGAACCTTCGACAAGTGGTTTTAAGATGTTCTTCCTCGACTTGCTGTTATTGTTGTTGATAAAGCGCCGTACCATTATCGTAGAAAAGAAAAAGTTCCCAGTGCAAATTCCAATAAGCACAAAATATCAGACTGGCTAAAATCGAAAAACTTCGATTTTGAAGACGGTATGTTGAAGAAATAACTATTAGATATATTTCAAACTTACAGAACAGCGCACAACGAATACGCGATAGATGAAATGGCGAAGAATGCAGGGAAAACTGTTCTTAGAATTCCTCCGTACCGCTGTGAATTAAACGCCATCGAGTAAGTGTGGGCCAGAATCAAAGGCTATGTTGCAGCGAAAGACAAAACATACAAAATGCAGGAAGTTAAAACTGCAGGAAGAAACAGTAAAAAAAGTGATTGCAGAAGTTTGGAACAAGTGCGTCCTCCGTGTCGTATTTTTAGTAGAAAGTCAAATGTGGAAATTGTAGAGGAGAGAGGAGCGGTTTTTTATAAACCTCAATGAAAACAGTTCAAGTTTGACAGAAAGAACCTTGTTTCGCCGTCCTTTACCATTATTATTACAGGTAATTTTATTAAAAATTGCGTATGAATGGAGCGTTTTGTTAGCAAGCTGTATGAAAACAAATCTGTTTTGACAGAATGAACTCAGATTCATCGTACTTTTATCATTATTGTAACTGGCTTTGAATCTTCCATGTCATGCTTTATTTCGTTACATTGTTGTCCAGGATTCTCAGGGTCCGCTATGACGTCAGCTCGGCAGCCAGCCGACGCCACCAGCTGCAAAGCGTGCGCCAAGCATTTTGTACACCCCTCCGTATCACGTGAACGAATGCTTTCTCTGGAAACGATCATAGTCGCTCACGTGACACTCTTTACGTTTCGTCCCACCTCTCGGTGAACGGACTATAGACATAGGCAACACCCCCCCCCCCCCAACACCACGAAATAATAAATGAAGACATGAGGGGAAAAACGATGAATGTCACTTTTTCCATTAGAGAGAAAAACGATTTTTGAACTTTGAAACCATTTTGTGTTAATATTTATTAAATAATTCAAATACAGTTGTGGTTTACATAAAGTTTGCATCTTAGGAGTATTATTTACTCGTTTTTAGCTAGTTCTATGTAATAACAACAACAATGAATTTTTTTTTCAATTTACGCACATTTAGACGCACCATCCTATACAACAGCAGTGGTTGTTTAATGGTTTGGAGACCTGTTTTTATCCGAGTTTTGTATGTGTGTGAATGATTATGAAGATCAGACTCGGCTTCAGGGTCGCCGACTCCGTGGATGCTCCGGGGCTCGTGCACCCCCCAGGAATTTTTTGGGGGTGCTCAGCACCCGCATAAAATTGAGATGGAAAATAAAATTGTATAAATTAAAACGGGAAAAATCAAAACCTACCTTATGCCTCAAGAGGCAATGCAAAACGTGACCATAGCGAGAGACCATATTTCATACGTGAAAGAAATGATCAGTTTTGTACGCGAGTCCCCAAGTGAGTAGTAATGGGTGTCCGTGTTTTACCCACTACGCTAGCTTTATTCATCCTGAAGCACGTCGGTCCTTTTGACCTTCCAGGTGTATGTATTTATGAAGATTGAATTGTGATCTTTCAGGAATTTAGCTTGAAGAATCTGATGCTGATGCTAAAGTTAATCCTTTTTTCATTTATCTTTGTCGCTTCCCTTCTTATTAAAATTATAGATTCAGTTGAAATTTGTAATGCTTTTCTCTCAGGCTTAAAAAGCCTTGGACTATATTAATACTGTCAGATGTCATGAACTTATCTCCAAGTGATGAAAGTTTTGATGAAGTACACAGCTCTTGCTTGGATCTGACTAAAAAAGTTCTACCAAACGCTTTTGTCAGAAAGAATAGCTTCGCACTAAAAGTGTTAGATTAGTGTACAGTGAAAAATTATTTCATTGGTCGTGTAGACGTTATGGGGTATTACTTATATCGAAATATCACCGTTGGCCAATTAGATCGCTTTATTGTAGTGTCCTAATGCAGCCAGGCTTTCCTTTTCTTCCTCCTCCTTCTTCCTTCTGCCTATTTACTTTTATCAAATACTGCTCATTCAAAAATGCATGAACATGAATTTCAGGAGGGTTGGTTTCGAACATTTGTGAACCGTGATAGAGAGCACCCACACTGATTTGCAAAAGTCGGCAGCTCTGTACTCTACACTACCCGCCATCCGAACTGAAACATCAACTACAAGACATGGGCAAACCCCTCCTCTCCCCAACCCCCGAAATAATGAATGTAAAGAAGAAAATAAGTACGGCATCTGAATTATTCTAAATGACATCGCCGTGATAGACAGTCATATTTCACAGTATTGGTGAAATGCGTGGGAGGTTAGTGGTGTAAGGTTCGTGCCAGTTTCTTTTAATTTTAATTTTTTAAGCTATATTTGTCAAACAAAATAGCAAACCTTTTCAGAAGAACATATATTAGAATCAGCTACTACACAAATAACAAACTGAAAGACAAAGCCATCCACAGATTTACAAATGACAGTAAGCCATACAACTGATCAGGTATATACAGAGTTAACTGCAACTTCTGTTACAAACTTATACATTGGCATACGCTTGCGGGAACACACGGATGCTCTTCGCCTAAAACAGTTCAACAAATCCACATTTGTGTCCTCGGAGTCTTTCGCGACGACGTTCTTCCATAAAATATTCTCTCGCGCGCGCTCCTAGTTGCGCATGCGCTGTTGCTACAGCGCCAGTAGGGGTGTACATTTCTACCGCCACCTGGTGCGCTCCGAACTTGGCAATTTTCAGCTATTTTTTTTTTAAATACTTGCAGTGCCTCTTGGCAGCTAAAATTTTGACAGTGCAATTCTTTCATTGTCTTCTGCATATGTAAAAAATTTCAGGGTAGGTTTCGACATGTCCTATTGGACCGTTCCCTTGTAAGACATCATGCAATGGACTGGAAGGCCGTTCCCGCAAGTGTGCGTATGTCAAGCGTAAAACAGAACTTTAAATTGTCGTTTTATTGTTCTGTTCTCAGGAAATGAACTTCCGATTGGGGCGCGCGCGCGTGTGTGTGTGTGTGTGTGTGTGTGTGTGTGTGTGTGTGTGTGTGTGTGTGTGTGCGCAGCACTACTCACATTGTTACAATGCCCCAGCCATACAGCCAAATGGCCAACCATTCACAAGAAAAGCTGTCAGGAACTTTCGGTCCTATCGTATAAGTCCTCACGTCCGCTCTGGTGGCCGAAATTGTAACTGGTAAGAGCAGATAAAAGTTTGTCATGTCATTTTTATTTATTTTTTATTTTTTTATTATTCCTTTTTTCAGCATCTTGTTCATTTAACTGATAAATACGTTAATTGACTATAATGATAATTCAATAGCCAATATTGTTAACAATTCGTCGTATTTTCGAAATATCTATAGAACTTCGTTTAAATTTGAAACTTGCCGCGGGGGCCTGGCCGAGCGCATTGAGGCTTTATGCCCTGATGCGCGAGGCCTTTCCAGTCGGCGCTTCGAATACTCCCTCGGGCATGGATGTTTGTGCTGTCTTTAGAATAATTTAGTTTGTAAGTTTAGGGACCGATAACCCCGCAGTTAAGTCCCATAATCTTAAACATTTGAAATTTTTTCTTACTTTTTTTAAACTCTAGTTATTACATTTCTACATTTTTAATTTTTCCGTCCAAATTATTTCCTTCAAATATTAGTTGGTATTGTTTACTGAATATTGTGTGCGCGGGAGAATAATTATCAGATTGTGAAGACTCTTTATTCTCTAGGTTCCAATACTGCACAAGAGCCAGAATGATATTTGTCATGAAAATACTTGCAACAAAAGGAATCTGAACAATTTGTGCACCGAATAAATGAGGACTTTTTACACGGAGTTTTGAGGAGGCCCGTCGTAAAGTAGACCAACTGAACATTTCTAAAGATGTGTCTTCGTGCGGTTAGTTTCGATGCGAACCATGCTTATTGGATCATATTGTAAAAAACAGGAGATCATAATCGAATGAATTTTAATACAATCTTCTCGTGAAATAGTCTCTCGTTCCTGTTCAGTTAATGTAGTCTTCATAATCTGATTACTATTCTCCCACGCACACAACATTCAGTATACAATACGAACTTATATTTGAAGGGACTAATTTCGACGAAAAAGTTCAACATGTTGAAATAACGCAAGTTAACCCAAGATACTTTAAAAATATTGCATATATAAGTATTACTATAGTCAACGTACTGGAACGAAACTTTTCACTCTGCAGCGGAGTGTGCGCTGATATGAAATTTCTAGGCAGATTAAAATTGTGTGCCGGAACCGGGACTCGAACCTGGGACCTTTGCCTTTCGCGGGCAAGCGCTCTACCGACTGTGCTATCCCGACACGACTCACGATGCTGCCTCACAACTTTACTTCCGCCATTACATCGCCTCCTACTTTCCAAACTTCACAGAAGCTCTCCTGCGAAACATGGTGGAGACATGGCTTAGCCACACCCTAAGGGATGTTTCCATTATGAAACTATTCACTCTGCAGCGGAGTGTGCGCTGATATGAAACTTCCTGGCAGATTAAAAGGGAAAGGTCCCAGGTTCGAGTCCCGGTTCCGGCACACAGTTTTAATCTGCCAATAAGATTTAATTAACGTTAAATTAACAATAATTAGAAAAAAAGACAGAACAATTAAAAATAACTCACGGGCTGAGAACTCGAACACGGAACCATCGGCTTGCTACACCTACCAGCTACAACCTCGGCCACCGCACCATTCGTTTCACAGCTCGAACATACGGGTGTATAACACAAGACCGAAAATCTCGTAGCGTTTTTTCTCGTGAATGGCTGACCATCTGGCCGTATGGGTGGGGCATTGTACCACTTTGGGACAGAGTTGCTAACACGCACCGCCCCACTCCGATCTCAATTTCCCAATCCTCGCGCTCCCCTTCTGAGATAAGAAAGTCGATCTGTAAAACGGGCTAAAGTGGCACGACAGCGCTCAGGCGTTCTCTTTAGGCAGCGTTATTTGGACACAAGCAGCCGGAGGAAATAGACTAAGACAAATATGGAATAAATACACACCCGGGCGGGGCCGTGAACTACAAGTAGCGAAAACGCAGCATCTGCGAATACCTGCAGTGACACTTTTAAGGGACGTTAAGACTGCAGATGACCAACTGGTAGATGGGTTACGGAGGAGCCTTCCAGCACCGAGCACGGAGATTTCCCGTCTGCATATATTTGTCTGTGCTTCCAGTATCATTACAGCAGCGACCGTGGGCGGCTAATCCGGAAGACCGGCAAACGCCAGCGGTCCCTTTGGGCGCAGTCTCCGTCCCTTCACGCTGGAAAGCCCATTATACGCGCAGACTGCTGAAGACCCTTCCCGTGCGTGCAGGCTTCGCGACCCTCTGCGGCGGCCGGTCGGGTTGCAGCAAAGCCTGGCTTTGGAAGGCCAGCGAGCCGCCACCACCAATCCAATAAAGCCAGCAGCGGCACGCACACACGAATTAACACTGACAACCGCGCAACACGCAGTTATTGTCCCAGCGACTGCAATTGTTTCGAGACTGTTATGTTTTATAGTGTGGCCATCTATCGCAACATCTTTTAAGTGGTTCCACTGTGATTTCCTACACTACAGGTTATACCTGCCAATAGGATAAGGAACAGGGCAAGAAGCGAAATGAATATCTTGGGTTGCATTAAAACAGTGCAAAAGTCAATGGTGATAAGTGAAAATACACCATGTGATGAAAAGTATCCGGAGACCCACAAAAACATAAGTTTCTCATATTAGATGCATTCTGCTGCCACCTACTGCTAGGTACTCCACATCAGCGACATCAGGAGTCATTAGACATCGTCAGAGCAAAGAAAGAGAGTGACTACCGACATCCATTGAATGGGCACGTCACTCAAGCTCGGACACTCAAATCTAGAAACAGTTTCATCGCAAGAACTAAGATCCTTGATGGTTCGCAGGAAGATAACAGAGTCTGTATATGGAAGAATGAACAAACCGGACTGCCAATAACGCCAAAAGAGGAAATGGCACCTGGAAACAAGCTTCCCTATACAGTTTGGAGAACACTGAACAGGATGAGGGCCGGTGTATCCAGATGTAAAACTAATCTGCGCAGGTGGGGCCTGCTGACTAACGATGACGACGTTCTTTGTGAATGCGGAGAGGTTCAGGACGAGGCACATCTGCTTACGTGCCGACTATTGCCGGAGCCCTGCAGTTTCAGTGACCTGCTACAAGCCAATGACAAAGCCGTGGCGGTAGCTAACTATTGGAAAAACAAAACTTGATCTGGACACGGCAATGAATGAATGAATGAATGAATGAGAGAGCAGAGTGGAGTGCTCCGCACAACTCATGGACTTCGTACGTGGTCTGGTGATTGGGTGTAACTTGCATCAGAAGTTTATACGCGAGATTTTCACACTCCTAAACATCCCCAGGTCCACTGTTTCGGATGTGATAGTGAAGTGGAAAAGTTAAGGGACACGTACAGCACGAGAGCGTACGAGTCGACCTCGACTGTTGACTGACACACACTGCCGACATTTAAAGAGAGGAGGGGGGGGGGGCAGGGCATCTATCCAGACCACATAGGAATTTCGTACTGCATCGCGATCCACTGCAAGTACTATGACAGTTGGTTGGGAGGTGAGGAAACTTGGATTTCATGGTCGATCGACTATAAGTCACATACCATGCAGGTCGACGGTAAAAGAAGCCTCGCTTGGTGTAAGGATCGTAAACATTGGTCCACTGAACAGTGAAAACACGCGGTATGGAGTGATGAATCACGGTACACAATGTGGCGACCTGGTGGCAAGGTATGGACATGGCGAACGCCCAGTGAACATCATCTGCCAGCGTATGTTGTGTCAACAGTAAAATTCGGAGGCGGTGGTGTTACGGTTTGGTCGTGTTTTCGTGGAGGGAGCTTACACCCCTTGATGTTTTGCGTGGCATAATCACAGCTCAAGCTACATTGATGTTTTAAGCACTTCTTGCTTTCCACTTGGTGAAGAGCAATTCGGGGATGGCGACTGCATCATTCAACACGATCCAGCACCTGTTCATAGCGCACGCCGCGGCCTAATAGTCTTGCGTACTGAGGCGTCGTGCTGCGGTGCGCGTGGCCGTTCAGTGATTCGAGTCCACCCTCGGGCATGGGTGTGAGTGTGTTGTCCTTAGGTTAGTTTAACTTAGTTTAAGTACTTTGTAAGCCTAGAATCTAATGCCCAAACATCTAAGTCCCATGGATTTACAAACATTTAACTTTTTTTTTTTTTACCATAACGCACGGCCTGTGTTAGAGTGGTTACACGACAATAACACCCCTGTAATGGACTGGCCTGCACAGAGTCCTGACGTGAATCCTATACAACACCTCTGACATGTTCTGGAACGTCGACTTCCTACCAGGAATCATCGACCTACATCGTCAGCACAGCACTCCGTGAAGAATGGGCTGCCATTCCCCAAGAAACCTTCCAGCACCTGGGTGTGAACGTATGCCTGGGACAGTGGAAGCTGTCATCAAGGCTAAGGGTGGCCCAACACCATAATGAATTCCAGCATTACGCCGCGTCTTTTAAGTCAATTCAGTCAGGTGTCGCGATACGTTTGATTACATAATGTATGTGCCTTACTGGGATTGGAACACAGGAATTTCGTATTGGGCCAGCTGACGGCTTAACCTCTTGTAAATCCGATTGCCATTTTCGTTGGCAATTACAAAGCACTGACGGGTTCGCTAGTAGAGAACAAAGATTCTTTCTATTAAATAAAAATTACATTACTTAATCGATTTTACGGACAACGTAAACATGGCAAGGGCTCGAAGTGTGAAGTCGTCCACATGACTAGGAAAAGAAATCCGTTAAACTTTGTTTACAAGATAAATCACTCAAAAATGAAAGCCGTAAACTCCACAAAATACCTAGGAATTACTATTACTTCAGACTTAAATTGGAAAGAACACGTAGATAATGTCGTGGGAAAGGCGAACCAGAGACTCCGTTTTATTGGCAGAACCCTTAAAAGATACACCAGAACTACAAAGAAACTGCATACACTGCGCTTGTCCGTACTCATTTGGAGTATTGCTGCCCAGTGTGGGATCAGATTGGTTTGACGGAGGACATCGAAAGAGTCCAAAGAAGGGCAGCTCGTTTCGTATTGTCATGATACAGGGGAGACAGCGTTACGGAAATGATACAGGATCTGGGATGGGAATCATTACAACAACGGCGCTTATCGCTGCGGCGTGGGCTACTTACTAAAATACAATCGCCAACATTCTCCTCCGAATGCGAAAATATATTGTTGACTCCCACTTACATAGGTAGAAATAATCACCAGAATACAATACGAGAAATCATAGATTTAGGTGTTCTTTCTTCCCGCGCGATATTCGAGAATGGAATGGGAGATAAATAGTATAATCGTGGTTCGATGAACCCTCTGCCAGGCACTTAAATGTGATTTGCAGATTATCCCATGTAGATGTATGTAATTTCGCACGCGTGTATTCCGTTTTTTTTTTTTTTTTTTTTTTTTTTTTTTTTTTTTTTTTTTTTTTTTTTTTTTTTTTTCGCGCTGACACCAACAACAATGGCAAACGTGAGGGATGCGTCTTTGAGGAAGTGGAGGAACACCGGGGCGCTCTCTTTTCAGCGGGTGGTCCGTCCTGGGAAAGCTTCAGTGCGCGCGAGGGCGTGTCGCAGCGTGGGCGTTTGTCGGCCGTGGACAGAGATTTATAGCAGCGGGGCGGCAGCCGGTAATCTGGGGGCTGCAGCCCGCGTAATAGCTTTCCATTACAGCTGCCGCCTCTCGCACCGCCCTGGCTTTCCTTCTCTCCCAGGCCTCTCGCCAAAAGGCCCTCACGCCAGCAGCTGTCAGAGATTACGTACGACCCCTTCACTTGTCCACACCACCTACCCCCAAAGGCTGCTTTCTTTTTCTGTGATTTGAACGTGGCTGCTGGTAAACCCGGCTGTAAAATAAAGGCGATATGCGCCGATTGTAAATTCCGAAAGAAGCTCAATTTGTCTTTGGTATAGAGTAAGGTGGTACAAATTCGATATAGGTACAATTCCGATGAACATAAGTTTTCGCGCCATTTGTCTGTCTCGTAGCGTCGCGTTGTAGAGTAGCAGGTTTCTACAGCTCCCCCTGCCTTTTCCAAGAACACACCGCTTTTACGGTAAGGAGATATAATTTTTTCCCTTTAAAGAGGTAAGTGAAGCTACTTAGTCTAACGCGCTCTTATAAATCATCTATTTAACGGTGACTGGATTCGCTGCCAAAAATGCAATGTTTGGTACCATGAAGTGTGCGTTGGTGCGTGACAGAAAAGTCCTTTTTATATGGAAGATGGCCGTAATCAAAATTGTACGAGGAAGTGATCATAATTGTACCTAGTATGGTACATTTTCGATCGATTTTTCTCAATTTCAAATGTTTCAAATGTTTGTATAGTCTAGGGGACTTAACTACGGGGTCATTAGTCTCTAAACTTACAAACTACTTATGAACTACTTACGAACTAGGACGGCACAAATATCCATGCCCGAGGGGGGATTCGAACCCCCGACCGTAGTGGCTGTGCAGACCGTGACTGGAGCGCCTCAGTCTCCTCGGCCACCGCGGCCGGCTTTTCTCAATTCCGTAACCTTTTTTTTTCTTTTTGTGTTTATACCAACATTTGTAACTGTATAATATTTGTGTTACATATTCATTAAACGTCCAAGAACAAGTGCCATAGTTAAAATTATTCCTTTTTCTCAATTTATTTCCAGTTATAATAACATTTGTCCGAAATGATCGAAATTGTACCACCTTACCCTATTTCCCAGCCCCCCAACCATCCCCCTTCACCCCCCCCCCCACACACACATACGGCACTGTGTGTCCACGTTCACTATCCCGACGCAGCAGCAAATTATATTTACTAAACGATCTATATCATTTTATTATATATATAGACAGCCAGAGAGGCTGGAGACAAGTCATTTAAAGACTTCTGGGCCTGTCAAGACCAAATATGAGTGGTAACAACATATTTTAATTTTAATGTAAAAAAAAAATTTGTTCCAACTTCTGATGATGATATGCTCGGCATGTCGAAACCGGTTATGGAAAAAGATGAATAAAAACATTCCACATAAAAGGTGACTGGTTACTATTTTTCAAGATACCTATATTCACTACAGCCGCAGTACTCCTCATCCATGATGGTCAAAAGATTTACGGTGCATATTAAATATAGCTTTGCAGAATTAGAGAGATTGAGCAATTAACTTACTGATTAAAAGTTAATTACTCAATCTCATTAAATGCAATGCTCTCTTGCCGTGATGGCTGATGGTGACGTACTTGGGCTTCTCCCCATGGTTTATTGCCTCTCAAAACCTCCAACACATCTCCGATGCTGTACGCTATAGCATAGTACAATGGCTGTAACTAAGAAGCGAATGACAGCGGTGGATAGCATAAATGCAAGGAAATGAAGAGGAGTAATACTTGCAGACACTAACAGGCACCAGCACCTATAATTTTGTAGCTCGGTAGCGCCGTTGGGTGACGTTTCCGGTCACGGGTTCCCTGTCTCATTTTGTTCCTCAAGACACCCTCTACCACCCCACGAAGTTTGTCGGTATCATTTAGAAACACCCTGCATATATCGAAAGTGAGAATATTTTGTATTTGATGGTTTCAATTTAGGTTCTTCGTAATTCTAATCCAGATATATTATTTGAACCAATTTCTGAGAAAATTTTCTTAATTCATCGTGTAACCGAAATTTAACAAATTTATTTTTAGTACTTATGTGGACGCTCTCTCATCTTTACTTGCTTTGGGCAGAGATATGTGGGCACTGCCTTTCTACATCTACAACTACATGGGTTACTCTGCCAATCACATTTAAGTGCGTGGTAGAGGGTTCATCAAACCGCCGTTATACTATTTACTCCCATTCCATTCTCGAACAGCGCGCGGGAAGAACGAACACCTGAATCTCTCCGTTCGAGCTCTGATTTCTCGTATTTTATGCTGATGATCTTTTCTACCTGTGTAAGTGGGAGTCAACGATATATTATCGCATTCGGAGAAGAATGTTGGCGATTGGAGTTTCGTAAGTAGCCCACACCGCAGGGATAAGCGCCGTTGTTGTAATGATTGCCATCCCAGGTCCTGTATCATTTCCGTGACGCTGCCTCCCCTGTATCGTGACAATACGAAACGAGCTGCCTTTCTCTGGACTCTTTCGATGTCCTCCGTCAAACCCATCTGATAAGGATCCCACACTGGGCAGCAATACTCCAAAAACGGACGGACAAGCGTATTGTATGCAGCCTCTTTAGTAGTTCTGTTGCATCTTTTAAGGGTTCTGCCAATAAAACGCAGTCTTTTGTTCGCCTTTCCCACGACATTATCTACTTGTGCTTCCCAGTTTAAGTCTGAAATAATAGTAATTCCTAGGTATTTTGTGGAGTTTACGGCCTTCACTTTTGATTGATTTATCTTGTAAACAAAGGATAACGGATTTCTTTTCGTACTCATGTGGACGACTTCACGCTTCTCATTATTTACAGTCAATTGCCAATTTTTACACCATAGTGATATCTTATTCAGATCGTTCTGCAGTTGGTTTTGATCTTCAGATGATTTTACTAGACGGTAAATGACGGCGTCATCTGCAAACAACGTAAGAGAGCTACTTAGATTTTCCCCTAAATCGTTTATGTCAATAAGGAACAGCAGAGGACCAATAACACTACCCTTTGGAACGCCCGATATCACCTCTGTTTTAGTCGATGCCTTACCATCGATTACTACGACCTTTGTCCTCTCCAACAGGAAATCCCCTATCCAGTCGCAAATTTAGGGCGATATACCATAACCACGCAATTCTGTGGTACTTATGTGAATATCGCCTTTATTCTGCAACAGAAAGGTATTGCAGGTGAGAGACAGGATCAGAGAGTAAGTGTAGCGTGACGCAGCAACGACTCGTTGCATCATTTTGACTAATTCTTCCGTCGCTTCTTGGTAGAACATAATCGAATAAATTTAAAACCCAATTTTGTGTGTGTTCTACAAGTTTATTTTTGTTTACTTAACCGGTTTTTGGCTTATTAGGCCATCTTCAGAGTATTTACTGCTGTGGCAAAGAGGTTACAATGTTTAGATTCAGTATGGGAAGAGATGGCAAATGACTTCACTTAGATCGACATACATAGTATAACACTTCTTTGACATTGTGTTATTACAGTTATCAACTTAAAAACTAAACAGTATTACAAGAATATAAAATGTGTGAAGGATAAAACAAGGAATAAATTTGAATATAACCTGGAAACTAAAACTGCCTACTATTACAAACAAACTGAAAATGCTGATAAATAAATATATATATAAGTGCCTTGTTAATAATTCTGCACTATAATTATAGATGGTCTTACATATGACAGTTGTAAGGCCAGGTTTACAACTGTCATATGTAAGGCCAGGTTTACAACTGTCATATGTAACACCATCTATAATGATAGTGCAGAATTATTAACAAGGCACTTATATATATTTACTTATCAGCATTATCAGTCTGTTTGTAATAGTAGGTAGATTCGGAAATGTTCAAATGTTTGTATAGTCTATGGGACTTAACTACGGGGTCATCAGTCCCTAAACTTACAAACTACTTATGAACTACTTACGAACTAGGACGGCACAAATATCCATGCCCGAGGGGGGAGCGCCTTAGTCCCCTCGGCCACCGCGGCCGGCAAGTAGATTCAGTTCCCAGGTTATATTCAAATTTATTCCTTGTTTTATCCTTCACACATTGTATATTCTTGTAATACTGTTTAGTTTTTAAGTTGATAACTGTAATAACACAATGTCAAAGAAGTGTTATACTATGTATGTCGATCTAAGTGGAGTCATTTGTCATCTCTTCCCTTACTGAATCTAAACATTGTAACCTCTTGATACAGCAGTAAGATGGCCTAATAAGCCGAAAACCGGTTAAGTAAACAAAAATAAACTTGTAGAACACACACAAAATTGTGTGTGTGTGGTTTATTTAAATTTTTTTTTTAAATTGTCTCGTTGCATATTCCTGCGCTGCTCTGATGACATGGGAAGCGGATATCTCGTTTGCGTCCAGTGGCGACGATGTGAGATTCATGGCCCGTCACTGCGGCGCCAGGCCACGCGTGGCTGGGCTGCCAACAGCCGCCAACATGCCTCCGCATAACCACACGCTCTCCGCACGGTTTGCCACGCACACACAAAGTGTCCACACCCTGTCGATACGCCGCTGTGTCTACGGAACAGCGCAGTTACTGCTGGGCTTTATAATCCCCTAACCTGCTAAAAATGAAAGCAAACAGCAGCTCATAAAATGCATTTTTTTAAAACCATCAGCTGTTTATTAAAAACCTTACACATCTACCGGTTTCGGTCATAGACCATCTTCATGGACAAACTATACAAAAATACAAAATAAACGTAATTAATATGCACAAACACAGAGAGGACATAATCAGCAAAATTACATATAAAGAGACTGAAAATGGAGAATCAAGTCAATTTAACATATAGTTAAAATACTTACAAGGTGTTAAAGCAGAATGCTAAAATGCATCAAATAAAATACATCCAACTGAGATAAACAGGAGTCAGTATAACTAAAAGTGTAAATATTACTGTGGTCATCTTAGATTTGTTTACACTTGTATCCAAAGATGTTCATCCAAAGATAGTGTACATCCCTCAATGGTATTACTAATATCGATAACATAGGTTTCATCGTCTCTGACTCATGCAATTAGCACAAGGCACTCCCTCCATATTTATTCATAGTCTATGTTCATATGTTTGTAAATCTATCGGACCAAACTGCGTGGTCATCAGTCCGTAGCTTACAAACTACTTAAACCTAGGTAAACTAACCTAAGGACACACACACACACACACACACACACACACACACACACACACACACACACACACACACACACCCATGCCCCAGGGAGGACTCGAACCTCCACGGCGAACAACCGCGCGCTCAGCAGCGAGACGCTTTAGACCGCTCGGCTACTCCACCGCGGCTATTCATAGTCTGTTCTCACCTTTTATGTCATGTTTGACTGATAGGTTTAATCTAAGATGACGACGGTTATTTTTACACTGTTAGTTATACTGACTCCTGTTTATCTCAGTTGGATGTATTTTATTTGATGCATTTTACCATTCTGTTTTAACACCTTGTAAGTATTTTCACTATATGTTAAATTGACATGATTCTCCATTTTCAGTCTCTTTATAATTCTGCTGATTATTTCCTCCCTGTGTTTGTGCACATTAATTACGTTTATTTTGTATTTTTTGTATAGTTTATCCATGAAGATGGTCTATGACCGAAACTGATAGATGTATAAGGTTTTTTAATAAACAGCTGCTGGTTTTTAAAAAATGCATTTGATGAAATATATTACGGCTGTTGACACTCGCCTCACCAAAGCATTCAAAACAGCAGCTGTCTCCTCAGATAATTTGTAACAAATTTATTAGTTCCGATCTACTTACTTTGCAGTCTCTTTCTCGCGCGCCACTATTATTTAGTTTGGTTAAGCTCTTTCTATACGAGACGTGCAACACGCACAAGGAAGTCATCGTCAGCTGCAGCGCCCCTTGCGATAGACCGTCGAACTACAAAGAAGCGTTCAAACGGTACGCATTTGTTGAGTCGTCTGCTTCACGTGTCTACTTCGTTTGATGTCAACTTACAGCAAATGAATCGCCGCGTGAACAATACTTTTCGAAACTGTATGATATATTGTGATGATTACAACATTTATGTTTTAGACTGCCACTGTAAAAACTCTATTTGTTTTTGTGCAGTTCATGCGTAACTACGTCGCTCACATGTGTTAACGTGCTCATAATATGCGATTACATACTTTCAGCCCCTTCGGTTTGTGGCGCCTATGTGTATGATGAACAAGCTCAGGTGTCTATACTTAAACCTTTCACTTTAAGTTCCAATAATGCTCACTAAAAACGAATATTTCATCTGTTGACTACACAAATAGTTTTAATTTGCTAGGAAGATTCACATCAGAGCACGCTCAGCTGCACAGTGAAAATATTCAAGATGTAGTATATACTACATGGTGATCGTAACATTTCCTCCAGCCCCTTTTACTTATGTGTCTATACGCTACAGTGCTAATGACGTGTTAGTATATAAAATAATCACTTGAAAAACATCTCTTCGGTTGCGGAAGATTTGGTAAAATTTTTATTTTGCCATGGTTTCGACGTCACTAGGAGAGCCTTCATCAGAAGTAAAACAGTTTTTTTTTTTACATATGACTGTATAGTTATCAGATGGTCTTGAGCGATAGGGCTCAGTCTGATGCTAACTGCAGTGCTGGCCGCACACGCGACCCTTATTTTTATTAGGCGCGTTGTCTTACTTCCTTTTAAAAATTTTGCAATGTGCAAACTTTTTAAATTTTTAACACGAGCCGTATCGCTCTAGACCATTTGCTGACTATACATTCATATGTAAAAAAAAACTGTTTTACTGTGAAACCTTAACTTTTCCCGGCGTAATGAATGTTCATACAAATTACTGGTATGCTGCCGGGTGACGTCGTCGACAACCGCCGATTTTTCGGCAAAAGGACAACCTGCCATTCTCAAGGCACAACTGCACTTAAGGAAGCAATGTGCAAGTGTATTTAATACCTCGGATTGTAAAAGGTAAACAAGGAAGATAACACACACAGTACAAGTCACTGCAGAGTCAACACAACCAAACATGACCAAACATCAAAAATATCAATAGTGACTTAATCAACAGGTGAGGCAGCATTAATTTTGTCCCCCTGTTTTGACAAGAGACAGTGCCGTATTCCAAGCAGAATTTAAACAAGCTGTTGAAATTAACTAGCAAGTGACCTTATAAACAGAGATGGTGGTTTTTGTTTAAATTCTGCTTGGAATGCCGCACTGTCTCTCGTCAAAAACAGAGGGACAAAATTAATGCTGCCTCACCTGTCGATTAAGTCCTTATCGATATTTCTGATGTTTGGTCATCTTTGGTTGTGTTGACTCTGCAGTGACTTGTACTGTGCGTGTTATCTTCCTTGTTTACACTTTGCAAACCGAGGTATTAAATACGCTTGCACATTTCTTCCTTAAGTGCAGTTGCGCCTTGAGAATGGCAGGGTGTCCTGCCGAAATATCGGCGGTTGTCGACGACATCATCCGGCAGCATACCCGGAAGTTGTTTGAACAACTGTTTTACTTCTTTTGAAGGCTCCACTAGTGAAGCCGAAACCATGGTAAAGTAAAAATTTTTCCAAATCTTCCGCAACCGAAGAGCTGTTTTTAAAGTGATTATTTTATATTTTGACGAACGGTTGCTGTCTTTAAAAGCCATGTTTCCAACTGTACGTGTTAGTATGTCAAACGCCGAGAGACTCAGAGGAAATTCCGAACTTCGTCCTCACATCAGAAAGAACAGTCTACCTGGGTGGTAAAATCCCGAATACTATGGAATATCCTAGTGACTGGTTACCTCCCTTCACAAAAACTTGCCACCCACACACAGTAATAACAAGTACCTGGGTTCCTCTAATCGCCTCTCAGAGTTGCGTCATCCTGTGACTCTTCCCCACTCCTCTTGTCCTTGGCCAGCAAGTAGTTCGCAGATTGCTGTTTTGCCTCCTACTGTTAAACTAACGAGCTCTTCACTCGCCGTACTTGTGTGCAAGGGTGATTTCTTTGTTAGTCTGCAAGTAATCTCGGTGGGAAGAACCAAGCATGTGTTTTACTGTCTTCTTTCCGACTTCGTCCCTGAAGTCTAAACACTAATCCAATGTTAAGGAAGCTCCTGTTCCGGTACATTCTTATTTGCTTTCCTCTTATTTCCGTGATTTCCAAATTAATATATGCTTTTCTCGTAAAAGAATATACGTCTTACAAGAAAGTACATGGGCTCGAACAAACATATCTGTATGAACGTTTGGTTACAGGGTCTCTACGTACACCTCAATGTACTGGTGGGTGTCGTTTTTCTGCAAAGCTCTGCAACCATGCTCTAGATAGCACTGTAGATATAATTGTAGACGTCATACGTAATGCAGATATCTTAATTATAACGTATATAATAATCATCGTACATGTTCTCTAGCGAATTGTCATCAAAAGCCGTGATGATAGTTGCAACTTTAACCTTCCCGAAAGACTGCTGGTATTCACTGCCACTGCTTCCATCGCCTCTTCCCGCACTTACCGTAGCACTACCGCTTGCAATGAGTTGTTCAAAAAAAAAAAAAAAAAAAAAAAAAAATCAAATGTTTGTTAAGCTTATGGGACTTAACTACGGGGTCATCAGTCCCTTCGTAACTTCATCTCAACTAATCGCAGTACATTAGCAGGACTGCTTAGCAATCGCCGCCCCATCTGACGCTTCAACACACAAATAACATCACAAAACGCAACTTCGGAGGCCCACTGCACCGTCCCTACTGGCGAACCGACAGGTCAAAGTGCATTGAGGCATGGCACACGCAGAGGCCTCTAACGGACTACTGCAGAGTTTTGCAGATGCGGGAGTATCACTAGTGCAATGAGGGATATTTACATGATCTCTCATACGATTTTGGTGTATATGTGTTTGTTAGAGCCCAAGTACTTTCCTTGTTACACACCATCTAGTTCAAGAGATGGAAAATAATCACGTTGTTTCTGCAGTGTTGGAAATGGGGTTGTTTATTATTACTTATTTTACTGCTGAAGACTTTAGAAATAAATATGCAGGTAGTAATGGAGACAAAACAGTAAACCTCTAGGTAACAGAAATTAGAGGTCTGCACCTCGCTCGGTTGCTCGCTCGAATCGCGTGATACACGTCGTTCTATGACAGCCCGACAGGTGTCGGTACTGCAGCTTGCGACAAGGCGTGTGGCTGCGCTCGACTTCTTCCACGCTCGTTCGAGCGGGACACGCTCGACCGGCCCGACCGTCCACACTGCCCGCTCGCCACTCGGTCGCCCACCGCAACGCCACTCGAGTCCAAGGCGAGCGTCGGGAGCAAACTAGACGCTACAGACTACATCCCGATTGCGAAATTTGGAATTGTTTCCTTTCCCGGGTGCTTCGAAAGCTGTTCTCTCGATCCACTTGAACTAGCTATTCAGCTTTGCATTTTATACTTTACCATACAGGTTATTATACGTGATTAACATAAAGTTTCTGTGCTAAGATCATTTACTAAATGAGTTATCCATGATCTCTCTTTCTTTCTTGTTCCCATTTTGTGGACTGTTAGTGCCTGTTTAGTGGTAGGTGTTACTTGCCGTCTTAACGAGGAAATGATTGTATTTTATATCCATTCCTGTCATCATTCTTAAGTCCTTGAATACTTTGTGCGTCTTTCATATTGATATTAAATACACGATACTGATGTACACCCGTTAGATTTCTGCATATCTCTCTCTCTCTCTCTCTCTCTCTCTCTCTCTCTCTCTCTCTCTCTGTTGCACCCCGTTAATAAATATCCCCGTAGCATTTTGGCACTGTGCGTGGTTACTGCACCACTACCTTTTCCGAGTGAGTCCTTAACAGGAATTTTTCCAATTGCAACATTCATATAACCTCACTGCCACTGTCGTCGTTCTTATCTACATAATAAAGAACGCATGCAAGGTTTTGTACCATATATAGGATCCGCCCTTTCTTCTGTCGTCAGGGTCATATGCTGGTCTAATGCTGATATATCCTGTACCTGTTTTAAATCGTCTTATTTCAACTATTTACTTTACACAACTGTACGAATTTATGGTGCTCCTTGTGTAACAGTTATCAGTGTTATATTTATGTAGGGCCGTCTGAAGAATGTCACCTGGTGCACCAGCCAAAAGAATGAACTGCATGTTTTCGGAATGGCGGGATAAGAGATCGGCCTATGTACAGTGCAAGGGAAGTGCCAGTTAGGGTGGCAGCTACCCCTAAAGTGTCCAATGTTTTGTACACAAAAATTGTTTTTATTTAATCGAAGTTGAATCTATGAAATTTGTTTTTTTTTATTTTATTTTATTTTATTTTTTTTATACAAAGATACTTTCATACCAAAAATCATTAAAATCGCTTCACTAATCTCTAAGTTTTCGCCATTTTTCTATTTTAGCCCCAATTTTGGAGGGACCGATCCACCCATTAAATATATTTTTTCCGCCGCTAAAATATTACGTGTCCCATAGTTTTGCATATATTACATTCAAATTTCATAAAAATCGGAGAGTGACTGGGGTAGGTTTCCTTGTGAGTACATCGGCAGCGCCAAGCTGTGCGGCCTGTTCCCGCCCCGCCCCACGCAGCCTCGTTCGAGTGTCAACACGCTCGCTGCGAGTGAACACACTTGGCGCGCCACCGCCGAGCGTTGCGCACTCGATCGAGTACGAGCGAGCGAAACCGGCGATTTGCAGACCTCTAACAGAAATCGTTCACTCCGTCTGCCTCGTGGTAACCAGTTTTCATGAGAAACTTCTCCACAAAACATTCCACACTTCTTGTTCTGTTAGAGTAGTCTTCACCTCTTATTGTGCAAATGTTCGGGAACTATGACGCGCCGTTCATAACGAGAAGCGTGAAATGCTTACTGCAGGTGTTGTGCTGCTCCATGGCAATCCTCGACCCCAAACGATTCGGCGCATAGCAAATGTTTTCCAAGAGTTCTGCAAGGAGCTGTTTGACCATCCAGCATGCAACCCGGATCTTACGGCGATTATCCTTTCTTTACGCGTATCTCACACATGCTCGGTTAGAGAAGTCCGGAGATCGTGGTTACCAAGGAAGTTACTCACGTCGTGCAGAGGACGTTAAGTTATGCCCGCAGTGTGTGGTCGAGCATTTATGCTGTTGATAGAATACATTACCTTCCTGTTGCAAGAATGGGCAAAAGAATGGTTCGATCGAGCTGAAAGATGCAATCGACATCCCCAAACTGCTCTTCAACAGTGGGAAGCAAGAAGTGCTTAAAAACATCAATGTAGGCCTGTGCTGCGAATGTGCGACGCAAAACAACAAGTGGTAGAAGCTTCGTGCATGAAAAACAGCACCACACCATAACACCAACGCCTCTGAATTTTATTGTTGGCACTACACATGCTGGCAATGACGTTCACCGCCGCGGTGGAGTAGCCGAGCGGTCTAAAGCGTCTCGCTGCGAATCGCGCGGTTGCTCGCCGTGGAGGTTCGAATCCTCCCTGGGGCATGTGTGTGTGTGTGTGTGTGTGTGTGTGTTGTCCTTAGGTTAGTTTACCAAGCTTTAAGTAGTTTGTAAGCTACGGACTGATGACCACGCAGTTTGGTCCGATAGATTTACAGACATTTGATTTGAATGACGTCCTCCGGGCATTGGCTATACCCACACCCTAACATCGGATCGCCACATCGTGTACCGTGATTCGTCGCTCCACACAACGTTTTTCCACAGTTCAGTCGTCCAATGTTTACGCTCCTTACACCAAGCGAGGCGTCGTTCGGTACTGATCTGTGTGATGTGTGGCTTTTGGGCAGGGGCTCGACCGTGAAATCCAAGTGTTCTCACCTCCCGGCTGTCATAGTACTTGGAGTTAATCCTGACGCAGTTTGAAATCCCTGTGTGGTCTTAATAGTTGCCTGTCTATTACACTATACGCGCTCTCGCACTGTCGGGGGTCTCTGTCAGTCAACATACGAAAAAGTGGCCGTTTGTAATGTAATTTTAATTGCAAATAAACCGTTCATCCGACGCGAAAATTGAATAACCGAATTTGTAGAGGAGAAAATTGTCTACTACTTTGTTCCTTTATGTTTTTTTCATATTTCGTATCGTTTGAGAGATATTTGCAAAAATGACGAAGATTTGACACCCTCCTTTGAATTAACGAAAACCAGCCGCTCGGAGATGTCACGTGACATTCCTCGCCCAGAACTCTGTGGCATACGCCATCTTGCGTTGCGTATTTGATGATTTTCTTATTGTAACTTACACGTTATCAATTCAAAGCAATGGCGCACTGAAGAATTAACAAAAGTACATTGTTCTTCGTACGATAAATGATAATCTAGTGTGTACAAATGCCATATTAGCATCAGTTAACAACGGCCATGAATACTACGAGATTAAAGGACACATCCTTTGAATATAAAGGTTATGTATGTAAACCAATAAAGTTGATTGTATATATAAAAAAAGAATGAATGATAGCCGTAGCGTAGTGTGCAAGGCGTTGGACTATGACGCTAAAGGTCGGTGGTTCGGAACCCGCCACTACCTAAATTTTTTTTCCATAAAAGGGTTTCAGACACTCTTATTAATTCATTTTTAATTATTTAGATTATTATTTTGGTGCAAAATGTTTGCAAAAACTTATAAAACTACAAATCTAAAGAGGGCCGTAACACACGTCAGTGCGATTTTTTTTTCAGCTTCTTTAAACAGGAAAACATTTTCAAAAATGTTTCAAATGTTTGTGTAGTCTATGGGACTTAACTACGGTGTCATCAGTCACTAAGCTTACAAACTCCTTATGAACTACTTACGAACTAGGACGGTACAAATATCCATGCCCGACGGGGGATTCGAACCCCCGACCGTAGTGGCCGTGCAGACCGTAACTGGAGACCCTTAGTCCCCTCGTCCACCGCGGCCGGCGAAAACATTTTCCGGAGGCGCCCCGTACTACACGGCTGGTGCAGCCAGTGCAGCTGTCGCTTAACACGTGGGCCGCGACAGCGGGAAGGCTGGTGCGGCTGGCGCCGGCCTTGGCGGCCTTGCGTCCCTCACGGTTTCTGCCACCCAGGAATGCGGGCTCCCGTCCTGCGCTGCCCCATTATAGGCGGCCGGCGCCTGTCTTACGTCACCACACGTCCCAGCGCTATAAGTAGATAGCGCTGTCTCCACTCGCTAGCAAGCAGTTATATGTCACACAGATTCCTGATCAGCATACTCCCAAACTAAGGTGTGAGAGTGTGTGTGTGTGTGTGTGTGTGTGTGTGTGTGTGTGTGTGTGTGTTTCTGTCTTGTTCATAGGTTTGGTTGGCTGTTGAGCAGCACTGTAAGCCTAACAAAGGTGACCTGCCTTTATTTTATTTTTGACTTGCTAGCCTTTTGCTAGCATGTTGCATAATTTTATAAGTTTGGACTTGAACATACTGCTCGTAATTGTACGCCTTATGTTTTAATTTTTATTCTTCTGATGAAGGCACCCTTAGATGGTGCCGAAATCTAGACCAAGATTTTTTATCAAATTTTGCAACTAGTTGGCTCAGATGTTCAAATGTCTGTAAATCTATCGGACCAAACAGCGTGGTCATCAGTCCGTAGCTTACAAGCTACTTTAAACCTATGTAAACTAACCTACGGACAAACACACACACATCCATGCCCCAGGGAGGACTCGAACCTCCACGGCGAACAACCGCGCACTCCGCAGCGAGACGCTTTTGACCGCTCGGCTACTCCACCGCGGCCAACTGGTTGGCCTGAACTTTGTCAAATATTTACTTTAAGTAATTTGTAAGCCTTGGGATTAAAAATCCCAGTAATTAGTCTTAAGGGGAGTCGCTCCGCCGAAAATGACAAAATTTCACATTTTTACTTTTATGCAAATTATGAAAATACGGATGTTTATGCTTAATTTGGTTTTGGTATTCGATTATTTACTATTTCAAGTAAATATTTGAAAGTAATCATGCACTACCATTTCTGAGAATTTTGCTTTCATTCCGCATATTGACATTTTTCTCTGGAACTATATAGTCTAGATGGCTGTGGTTTCTTTTTGTTTTGCAGAAAACTGTTCGTTTCATAAGTTGCCTACACTAGCGGTACTCCGCAATGAAGTCTTTGAACTGTACATTTGTTTGTTCAAATGTTTGTTAAGCTTATGGGACTTAAACTGCGGGGTCATCAGTCACTAAACTTACAAACTACTTACGAACTAGGACGGCACAAATATCCATACCCGAGGGGGCATTCGAACCCCCGACCGTAGTGGCCGTGCACACCGTGACTGACGCGCCTCAGTCTCCTCGGCCACCGCGGCCGGCAAACTGGGGATGATGCGATTCTGTAATATATCGGAGTACCTCTCACCCGTCCCGGTAACAGTTACAAAACCAGAATTACGCAGTTTCTCGAAGGAAAAAGGCCCGATAACGGCAGATGTGGTTCTAATAAAACCCATTTCGTTCCAAGCATGCGTGTCAATTTTTACCTCTCTATCTGCATTATTCCGTGGTTTATTAAGTTTTCAAATTTATACTGACTTTTTGATCTCCCGGTAGATACTAAAACGATGTTGTAGCTCTACGTTAGTAGTATTTACTATAATAGTTAAAATTCAAGAACTTAGATAGTGAAAATTTACATAAAAATTATATGTTTAAGGAAAAAATAACTTTTTCCAGCTGTTATTTTGAAGTGATTTTAGAGCAATAGAGTCACAAAAGATGAAAGAATATGTGATAAAAACACTACATTTATATACTCAATAGTTCCTAAGAAAACGGGGCATTTTATAGCCAATTAAACATTGTCGAGATAGGGAGATAACGACTCCCATTCATTTAAAAACATTTGATCCAGTTTCTGGATGCAATTCTTTTCGTTTTCTTGCTGCGAGTAGCAATTTGTAGCGCCATTAGAATCAAGCAATAGGTTATTTGTGATTTTTGTACAGGTTCTGAACACACATCTTCGGAATCTGACAATTAGCCATGTTGTGCATCGTCAGGTTGATATTCTTTATCATCGCACAACTCATCACATTCAAAAATATCTTCTCCCTCTGACTCTTCTTCTAGTAAACTATTCAACTAATTCAGTAATTCTTCATCTGAACGAAAATAGCGACGCGTCATAATAATGAAGATAGCTAAACTCCTGCAGAGCACAACAACGCACTGACAAAGAACACAAAGAAAGTATACCCACTTAACCACAAAGTAAAGAAAAAGGGAGAGAAAGGGAACGTGACCACAATAAGCTGTGGTCCTTTAAGGTAAATATAACTCATTTAATTAATTGATATTAGCTTTTTAATGAAATTATAGATCAACAAAAGGTAATGAAATATAAGCTCGCTAAATTAAAACATACGTGATTTATTAAACGTTAAACAATGTTCACCGGTGTGATTGACCGGTACCGACCTTCTAGTGTTCCAAAATAACACGTTTAAATGTCATGGCAGATGCTGAGGTTTGACCTCAAGAACGGCAAAAATGAAGCAAGCGATAAACTCTTTTCTTTGTATCAGTTTCTGGGCAAAGAGTTTCATGAAGGTTTGGAGTTACATGTGAAGTTTCAGAGGTGTTACCATTTTCGAGTTATGGATGTACAATGTGCGAATATTTTTGCGCTGTCAGCTTTACAACAAACACACTGTTTCCACGAAAAATTGTACTACTTGTCGTGTTGAACTTGATATAAAATTTTACCACTTAATGAGAAGATTATGATAACACTTTAAATTGGATCATCAATTACGCGAAATCAGCTGTAATCTATTAAATCGGCCAACTGCAACAAAGAGGTCCACGACGGCCCGCTAAATCAAGATTTTCCAAAATGATTTATTATTATTATTATTACTATTATTGACCGCGGCGGATTAACCATGCGTACTGGAGCGCCGTGCTGCGGTGCGCGCGGCCGTTCGCCGTCAGGGGTTCGAGTCCTCTCTAGGGCATGGGTGTTTGTGCTGTCCTTAGGTTAGTTTACCGTATTTTAAGTAGTTTGTAAGCTAGAAGTTGAGTCCGATAGATTTACTAACATTTGTTGTTGTTGTTTTTGTTGTTGTCTTCAGTCCGCAGACTGGTTTGATACAGATCTCCATGCTATCCTGTCTGTGCAAGTCTCTTCATCTGAGAATACGTTCGGCAACCTACATCCTTTTGAATCTGCTCGCTATATTCGTCCCTCGGTCTCCTACGATTTTTACCCCACACACTTCCTTCTAATGCTAAGTTGACAATTCCTTGATGTCTCAGAATGTGTCCAATTAATCTATCGCTTCTCTTAGTCAGGATATACCAGAAACTCCTTTTCTCTCTTATTCGGTTGAACACCTCATTAGTTACGTGTTCTACCCATCTAATTTTCATTATTCGTCTGTAGCGCCACACTTCAAGAGCATCTATCATATTTTTATATGAACTCCTTATCGTCCACGTTTCACTCCCATACAATGCTACACTCCAGACAAATGCTTTCAGAAAGGACTTCCCAACATTTAAACTAATATTGGATGTCAACAAATTTCACTACTTCTGAAACGCTTTTCTTCCCATAGCCATTCTGCATTTTATATATTCTTTACTTCAGCCATCAGAAGTTATCTTGCTACCCATTCATCTACTATTTTTATTGTATCATTACCTAATCTAATTCCTTCAGCATCGCCTGATTTTCTGACATTGCATCCCTTAGTTTTACTCTTGTTAATGTTCATCTTACATCTTCCTTTGAAGACACTGTCCATCCCATTCAATTGCTCTTTCAGATCTTTTGCGGTCTCCGACAAAATTACTATGTCATCAGCAAACCGCAATGTTTTTATTTCTTCTCCCTGAACTTTAATGCCCTCTCCATATTTCTCCTTCCATTCCTTCACTGCCTGCTCAGTTGAAGAGTACCGCTGAAAGTCCATCGCACTCGTCTCGTTTTTGTTTTAAGTTCAAAGTCTTCCGAATTTTGTACCACGAATTTCTCGTAGTTTTCATACCATTACAGCTGCTCTTTTATGGAGGAGGGGAAAGGTGGAGCGGAAAAAATATATATATTCTTTCCGTCGAATAATCTAGAGCTCCTAAAAGGTATAAACAAACGATACAAAAAAAGGGAAAATAAATCTGGAAAGTAGTTACCATTAGCAAACAGTCGGGATACAGTGCTAGGGAGGTCAACACGTTTTAATTAAAATGTAGCGACACGAAACAGGAAAGGCGGAAAGTGCGCAGTAAACGCAATTACTGAGAACAATTGCAGCCGCGCTGCCGAGAGTTAGACGGGGGGGGGGGGGGGGGCGTACCCCGCGGACAAGCGGAGCTCGTTAGTAGTCCGGACTACTATACTATCAGAGGAAACCCTCTGACTTCCTTTATGCAAATACTGCGCCTTTTCTCAGCTTCAGCCAAACTGCGTCTTTTAACTGTGTTATTTTCTGCTTCCGTCAGCTTCATCGCGAATGAGGGACTTTCTGCCGGTACTTTCTTCAATAAACCATATATTCAGGCAGGTTTACATCAAATGAAAAACTAACTCTTTAAAACTTTAAATAACACAGTAGCTGTACTAAACATAATATTTTCCAAACGAAATTCATTGTTAATGGGATGACCTCTAAAATATAAAATCAGATTTCTGGAGACCAGGTGACCTATCTGACGGCTTAAAGAGGCAACAAAACATTATTTTCAATATTTCGCGTAAATTATGGACCGAATTAAATTTTTTTAAATACTGTCGTAATTTCTTTACTAAGAGGTAAAATTTTATGTTTCGTGTAACACCACAAAATAATGGAAGGCAAAAAAAGTTTGTTTACTACATTAATTTCGCTGTTCATGCGGTCTAACTTCACCATCTGCCATGAGTCATGACTGACTGTAATAGCATATAGGATGACTTAGAGAATGTTTCTGGTTCGTGCGAAGAATGGCAGCTAGCTCTCAATGTAGAAAAATGCAAGCTGATGCGTATGAGTAGGAAAAACAATCCCATAATGTTCGAATACAGCATTATAGTGAGCTTCTTGATGCCCTCGCGTCGTTCAAATACCGACGCGTAACATAGCAGAGCGATATGAAATGGAACGAACATGTAAGCACAGTTGTGAGTAAGGCGGAAAGCCGACTTCGGTTTATTGGAGAATTTTGGGAAGATGTACTTCATATGTAAAGGAAACGGCGTATAAACGCTTGTACGGTCACGTTTTGAGTATTGCTCAAGTGTTTGTGACCCGCAGAAGATCAGTTTAAAGAAAGACATAGAAGCATTTCAGAGGCGAGCAGCTAGGTTCGTTAGTGGTAGGTTCGAACAATGCGCGAGTGTCACGGAAATGCTCCGGCAACTCAATTGGGGATCGCTGGAAATTTTGTGAAATTCTGTTGAGGAAATTTAGAGGGCCGGAATTTGAAGCTGAGTGTAGTACGATCTTCCTGCCGCCTACTTACATTCCGCGTAGTGATCACAAAGAAAAGATCAGAGAAATTATGGCTCGTACGGAGGCATATAGGCATTCCTTTTTTCTTCGTTCTATTTGGGAGTGGACTAGGAAAAGAAATTCCTAGTAGTAGTACAGTGTACCCTCCGCCACGCACCTTACGGTGGCTTGCGGAGTATGTATGTAGATGACAAAGTAACTTAGTACTTTTCAACTGCTAGCTCCATTAGCAACTCACGTAGGAGCCCCTCCTCCCCCCCAGGGGGCTCCCGGATTTTTCCTGAGTACGTGCGTGGCGAGCACGGGCCCCGAGCTAATGCTGTCTTCCTTCCTTCTTTACTTCCCGGACTGCATTTCCTTTCCCCCTTCCCTCCTTCCCTGTCCTCACTCCTTCCCCTCCCGACCGGGGGACTGATAACCTCAGTAGTTTAGTCCCCCTAACCCAACCAAACAACCCAACCCTCACTTAGGAGACAGCACTACATGTGAATGTACTCGCAAAATAATAAGTTCGTTTAAGCAACTGCCAGCGGTCTACTCGCGCATGCGCAGACCTGACATTAAGTTCAAGCAGCGCCTTCTCCCGCTCCTGGCTACTTGCCGTGTGGCGGTTTGCTGTTTAAGCAGTAACCGCAAGCTACCAGATGGACCTCAAGCTGCCACATTCGCGCATGCGCAAAACTGTGATTTGTAAATACAGAGTTAGTCTCCACGTGATCAGTGTTTACGTTTGTGGTATTTGCATGTGTTTGTATTCTTGCACAACTGTCTCGTCAAATGAAAACAAAACGAATTTCTGCGACTCTGAACTGTTAGGTGAATATTCACAAAATCGCGTAAGGCTAAAACAATGAGAATATTTCTGTTTTATGGTTGTATTTCCACGTAATTAATAGATCAAGCATTAATTTGAACATGTAATGCACGCCTGATAAGTCATTTCATGGAATTTAACGGTTAAAAAAATATGCAATGTACATAAGTCCCCTGGGCTTTAAACTGAAATAATGATATTAATTCAATTAACGAAAGAAATACATTTATTTCATTACCACCAAGCGGAAATTTCTATTATTATTATTATTATTATTATTGGTGTTGTTGTTCTGGTCTTCAGACGTAAGTCCGGTTTGATGCAGCTCTCCACGCTACTCTATCCTGAGCAAGCCTCTTCATCTCCTCATAAGAACGGTAACCGACATACATCTGAATCTACGTATTATATTCATCTCTTGGCCCCCCTCTGCGATTTTCCTCCCACTCACTTCCCTCCAATGCCAAATTTACGATTCCATGCCTAAGAATGTGTCCTACCAATCGATCCCTTTTTTAGTCAAGATATGCCAAAAGTGCCTTTTATTCCCAATTCTGTTCAATACCTCTTCAACAGTTATGCGATCTACCCACCTATCTTCAGTATTTTTGTGTAGCACCACATTCCAAAAGCCTCTATCCTCTTCTTGTCTAAACTATTTATCGTCCTAGTTTCACTCCCATACAAGGCAACACTCCACATAAATACCTTCAGAAAAGACTTCTACACAAATTAATATCCGATGTTAACAAATGTCTCTTTTTCAAAAACGCTTTTCTTTCCATTGCCACTGTTATTATATTGTGGTGGTTTGGGAACATAATTCATTATGGAGAATTCATACAAGATTCGACAGAACACTGGAGTTATTTTTGTCGGTTAGATAAAGAAATTTGGCTTTTATCAAACAATTACAATAAACTGTTATTTGACAAAGAGGCAGTCAGCTTATTTCAAACAATAGTCCCAGTAATGGCTTGTTTCAACTGTTCGCTGTGTTTTAAGCTCATTTTTATTATTATTATTATACTGATCGTTTAATGTTAACAGCTCATATTATGCTATGAGAAAGAAATAAACTTGAGGGAGTACTTCCATGAAATTGGTATCCTAAAAACACACAGAAAAGCTCAATATAAGTACATCTACGTGAATCTGGACATAGACTTATGGTCTTAAAACCGAATTGTGCTTTGAGTGGTGTTTACGAAATTCTAATACTCTTCGGCCATCCTCGGATGTGTTGTTTGTTTTATGATATAACGTAGGATTTGTTAATGCTACGCGTGCGAATATTCGTAAATGTTGACTTGAAGGTAGCTCAGCAGGTGATATAATCAGTAATTGGGAATAAAATACTTTATTTAAAGTAATTATATGGACAGCTTTATAAGAAAGAAAGGTTGCTTTTACACACCTACATTCTCTAAGCTTTAGTTTACTTCTTAATTTGTGCTTTTTACGTTTTAAATTTACAGACTAACATTCCTTGGTAAATTGCCGCAGTACGCTGGCAGCACATCGTTCAGTGTTCGAGCACTGCATACATTTTCGTTACTTTGTACGTATGATGTATTATATGAACAGTTTTAATACTCTCATCATGGTTAAGTCGCACCTCTAAGAAATGATAAATAAACTGTAGTGGCTCTGCATAACTCATCGGCATTATATAGGGATATCAAAACAATAAAGAGATCGCACGAGAATCCCTCCAGAATTGGGACGAAAAGCGTTTCATCAGTGCAAGTTCCAAACTGGCGCTTGTACTGTACGTCATCGTAGCTGGAAAAGCGGCATTGTTTGCTCACGGGAGTGAGTGATTCTGCTGAATGATAATGCGCATCCACACGCCTACAGGGTCACACAAAGGGTACTGGTCAATTTCAAGTGGGACCAGCTTGAGCATACGCTCTGCAGCCCGGACATGTTACCCTGCGACTTCCATGTGTTTGGTCCGCTAAAAAGCATCTCAGAGGGACGCGCTTTGACTAGGACGTCGATCTGAAGGAGGTAGTAGAGGAATGGCTCTTGTCACAGCCACAGGAATTCTGGGAACAGGAAATCCTTCGGCTCATTGAATAGTGGGATAGTTGTGCTCAGGCCTCTGGTGATTGGATTTGAATAAAGACTTCAATTATATGCACATTGTCGTTTCATGCTTTATCATCTGAACATCCGTCGTAGTAGACATTATGAAATGATCAGCTCTGTATCCATAAGGACGTACCTGTAAAAAACAGCAGAGGTTTTACATCGTAGTGCCATAGTAAATATTAAAAAGAAAAAAAATGTAGGTATCCCTGAACGGTATTCATATCCCGTAATTCGTAAACAAAAATAAAGAGCCGGCCGCGGTGGCCGAGGTGACTGAGGCGCTGCAGTCACGGTCAGCACGGCCACTACGGTCGGGGGTTCGAATCCCCCCCTCGGGCATGGATATCTGTGCGTTCCTACTTCGTAAGTAGTTCATAAGTAGTTTGTAAGTTTAGGGACTGATGACCCCTTAGTTAAGTCCCATAAGCTTAACAAACATTTGAACATTTTTTGAAAAATAAAGAAAACCACAAGGATTAGTTATTGTCGCATAGTAACATAGACAGCTTCAAAAGTTATATGCACAATAATGCGTTTGACAGACTTAGGAACTAAAATGTCCCAAGCACACTACTGAATGCTTTATAAAGTGCTCTGTATCTTAAACAATATCAATTTAAAACTTCCTGGCAGATTAAAATTGTGTGCCGGAACCGGGACTCGAACCTGGTCCCAGGTTCGAGTCCCGGTTCCGGCACACAATTTTAATCTGCCAGGAAGTTTCATATCAGCGCACACTCCGCTGCAGAGTGAAAGTTTCATTCTGGAAATATCAATTTACATTACAAATGGATTTGTTTATAAATAACAATACTGCTACCAGTCACGATTTTTCCTTTTATTTATTTAGCACGATGCGTTTCGAGAAATAATTCCCATCTTCAAGTGCGTTTTTGTGCTGTTTCATATTATTTATGGTGTTTTGAAACAGCACAAAAAACGCACTTGAAGATGGGACTTATTTATCGAAACGCTTCGTGCTGAGTAACGTGACTGGTAGCAGTATTGTTATTTATAAACAAATCCAATTATCTCACAGTCGCAGGCTTTCAAAAAACCCATTTGCTAATGGATAAAATCAATTTACATTACTTAAAATACAAATTACCACGGTCAAAATACCCATAACAGCGTCTATTTGTGACGAAAAGCCGCTAAACGTACAGACATATACGACAGTCCGATGTTTACTTTGTGAGCAGATATACTGAACAAGTTTCATACGATACATCAGAGGAACACTGACGTCCCGCCTGGAAGACACGTCAGATATCAGCTGCCATTTGTTTCTTGGCGCTGGAAATGGAAAGGCACTTTTTTTTTTTTTCCTTTAGTTCAGTCACACAGGAAAGAGTCAAGCGAAAGAATGGTATCAGATTTAACTGGTGGTCTCCCCAACGCCTTGTTGTTGTGGTCGAAATGCGACGTGAAGATCGTCAAATCTTGCGTCGTTTTCATGCGGCGTTGCTGCAAAATTACACGATCGTAGTTGCTTTACCTCAGAATAGGAGAAAAAAATCGCACTGACGTGTTTACTAGAGATTTACAGTTTTATAAGTTTTTGCATACATTTTGGACCAAAATAACAATCTAAATAATAAAAAATTAATTAATAAGAGTGTCTAAAACCCTTATAGAAAAAAAATTAGGTAGTGGCGCGTTCCGAACCACTGCCCGTAAGCGTCACGGTCCAACGCATTGTCCATTACACTAGAGCTAACAGGAGTAGTGGTCTTTAATTTCATACTATTGGTGGCCATTGTTAACAGATGCTAATATGTTATTTGTAGACGCTAAATTATCATTTATCGTACGAAAACGACGTTTTTGTTAATTCTTTGGTGCGCCATTGCTTTGAAATTACAACGTGTACGTTACAATACGCAAGATGGCGTATGCCACAGAGAGTTCTGGGCGAGGAATGTCACGTGACATCTGCGAACGGCTGGTTTTCGTTAATGCAATGGAGGGTGACAAAACTCTGTTATTTTTGCAAATATCTCTCAAACGTCTAGATATGAAAAAAAAACATAAGGGAACAAAGTTGTAGAGAATTTTCTCCTCTACAAATTCGTTTATTTGGCGCCGATCGGTTGAACGGTTCGACCTAAAAAGTGGGAACACGTTACACCCAGACAGACATCGTCAAATCGGCGTTATTTTCGCAATATCTCTGCAACGATGCAAGATATGAAAAATACATAATAGAGCGAAGTTGTAGAGAATTTTCCCCTCTACCAATTAGGTTATTCAATTTTCGTGTCAGATGGACGGTTCGTTTGCAATTACAAATGGTTTTTATTTTGGTATTACTACCGTATTTTTTGTCCGAAAAATTTGAAGAAGGGAGATTCTGGTCTCTGGCGGCCTACTACTATGTCTATAAAATATGGTGCTGATCGGTTCGTCTTAAAAACAGGGAACACATTACGGACAGACAGACAGACAGACATCCAAAGATCGCCGATATTTTTGCAAATATCTCTGAAACGATACGAGATATGTGCAAAACATAAGAGAGCAAAGTTGTAGAGAATTTTCTCCTCTACAAACTAGGTTATTCAATTTTAGTGTCAGATGAATTGTTAAGCCGTTATTTTGATTTAAATTTCGAGCTGTCAAAAGACGATAGCAAAGGCCCACTTTTCGTGTTACTACAGTAACCTAAAGAGGGCCAAAACAGTAATAAAAGAGCGCATAGCGAATGGAGATTGGAGCTGGCACGCCTCAGGGGGCCCAGGCCGGTGTCGCTGTCCGCTAAATTCTCTGTTGTGTGGGCGTGGCGCGCCCCGAGGGAGCTGCAGGCGTTGTGCGGCCTGCCTTATCACAACAGCAGCAGCAGCAGCAGCGGCGGCCGGTGAGTCAGCGCAGGCTGCGCTTCCGGCGCCGGCCGGCTCCTGAATAGCCGATCAGCAGACACCTGCCGCCTGCCGCCGACACTGCCGCCTAGCGGCTGTCGCCAGCACTACATGCTGCGCCCGCACTACTGTGCTCGCAAGCGACGTTACGTTCTACCACAGACATATAGAGATGGGCTAAACCGTGATTTTCCGCTAACAGTGATTTCCGTCATTGCTACTTTTAAATCACCGTGATTCTAAACCGTGATAATCACGGTTTAGAATCACTGTTTGAGGTATTCACGACATGTATCCCTCCGCGATTTCTACTCCTCCCGCTATTCCGTGATTTCAGCTCTTTCCGCTATTTCGTGATTTCTGCTCTTTTCGCTATTTCCGTGATTGAATCGCCGCGATTCCGGCGACTTGTATGATTTACCATGGAAGTGACAAAAATTGAGTTAGATACTTTTGTTATAATGTTTCATCCGCCAGTAACTAATTTATCGTCTCTTTGTTGTTAGGAAAGTTATGTTGTGAACCGAGAAAAGTAAATCTCAACAAATAAGTCAATAGTAAGTATAGTTTAAAATAACTGTACAATAAACTTTCTAACTACATCAAGACAATGAAAGAATCGTAAATATTCTTAGTAAGATACACACTTATAGACGACGAACGGCGAAATGGACGACATGTGTTTTTCAGTTTTTAACATCTTCCTGCCGGGCCCTGGCGATTTTCTAGGAAAAACGCACTAGTGTATGGGAACTGGTCGCTGTCCATAATCGGCTTTTAGCCGGTACACCCGCTCTTCGCTAATCGGTGATTCGCTGCTATACCCGTTCTTCGCTCATCGGTGATTCGCTGCTATACCCGCTATTTGCTGCATTGATATTAGTACAGATTTCGACCCACAGATGGCTCTTTTAGCCTTTGCTGCTTCTCTTTCCTCACCTCCTCTTCGCTTTTCCGCTATTCGCTGCTACACCTGCTATTCGCTGCTGTATTTAGCACTCATTTCGGCCACCAGATGACTCTTTGTAGTACTGCTGTTCGCTGCTATTCCTGCTCGTCGCTACCAAACCGTGACCGTGACTGAAATCACGGTCAGATTCCAGATCGCCGCGACCGTGAAAACAGTGAATTTTCAATCACCATGATTTTTCACGAGTACGTGATTTCTTGCTCATCCCTACAGACATACATTACTAGACTGGCAATCTTGCCTCTCTGACTGAAGCCTGATACCGCCATCTTACCTCACCTCACGTCAAAAAGTTTCCATACGGTAAAATTATGATCTTCTGACACGATAAGATGATGTAAGCTTTAGGCTACTAGTTGTTTGAACGTGATTTGCATTTGAGCTAACACATCCGCAATAGTTGAATTTAACAGATAAGCCTACATTGTCGAATCGTGTTTTGAGAAGAACGTGTTACGTACGCTTAAATTTTACTTTCTGTCCTGGTGGCCTCACGTGATTATGTTGTCAGTCGTGTGACGTTGGCATTAGCCATTCGCTTGACGATGCAAATGTTTTGTCATGACAACTTCGTTTTACGAGGGCAATTACTGTTAGGAAGTGAATGAGGACACATACAAAAACCGTAGAGCACGAACAGCATTATTTGTTTCTTCATCATATGTACGAATCACTAATCAACTCACACTGTATGGACTACTAAGAACATCAACATCTTGGTTAGGGCTTTCTACCGTTTTGTTGATGTTGCCAACATAATCATACCAGGCCACTGAGATGGCAAGTAACATTTTACCGCTACATACGTTTAAATCAGATTGTAATTATAGGAAAAACACTGAGAAGAATAAAGATATCTGTTATCGACGACAAATGGCTCAAACATTTAACGTTGTTGTTTCCGCAATCCCAGTATGAAACTATGACTTTCTATATAAAACATCGCTACTCATAACCTCACTTTGAAAATTAGGTATTAAGGTAACGAATAGACGTGTTGGACAGTGTGAATTGGCCTTATATCTTCATTTTCCCGTACGAAAAATTACAGATGCATACAACACGTGAATCACCCAATATGTCAAATCTCTAAAGACAGCGTAGTTACGTGGGTTCATCTGTATTTTTACGAATGTTTTCTGCAAATACACATACGACTGCTCACACGGTTGTAGTATAGAAATATGGCGGCCAGACTTCAGTGACACCAATGATACTGTATATGGCATTGCCAGTCTAGTACTATATGTCTGTGGTTCTACCACAGACAAACATGTTACTCTGTGGTTCTACATAATACGAGGCGCGTCCAGAAAGTAAGTTCCGTTCGGTAATAAAATGAAATTGTACACAGATATAGAAGATATTTTATTGCACAAAATTCTACACTCTTAAACTACTTTTCCACATAACTAAATCAAATGTTTGTTAAGCTTAAGCGACTTAACTAAGGGGTCATCAGTCCCTAAACTTACAAACTACTTATGAACTACTTACGAACTACGATGGCACAAATATCCATGCCCGAGGGGGGGATTCGAACCCCCGACCGTAGTGGCCGTGCTGACCGTGACTGGAGCGCCTCAGTCCACATAACTGCCGAAATATTACAGATATTTCTCATAGCGTGGCACCAGGTTTTGTATACCTCCTTCGTAGAAATCTGCCGCCTCTGTCTTCAACCAGTTGGAAACAGTTTCTTTCAGTCCAGTGATCGTGAAATATGGGGGAAGTCCATAGCGAGAGCACTAATTGTAAACCTACGGTTTGCCTGGATCTTGTCATCAATCGCATGAACCAGTTCTTCTGTACCCAAAGGTGAACGCCCACTTCGTTCTTCATCGTGCACATCACTACGCCCGTCATTGAACTCTCGGACCCGTCTTCTCACCATCGAATCACTCATCGCATTTGGTCCGAAAACATCGCAAATTTGCCGATAAATTTCACTTGGTTTCACTTTCCTCGCATACAGAATCACCGACCTGATTTCAAAGGTGGCGGGATTTTCAATCAACGCCGACATTTCAAACAAGCACAACAAAGCGTACGTAACTGACAGCGATCTCCAAATGGCGTACGTTCTTGTCCTTGATACACATCGTCTACAGCGCATGTGCGGAACTGCAATCGCACCGCTGCAGCGGAGATAAATTGAAACGGAACTTACTTTCTGGACGTGCCTCGTATTACAGCGTCTGTACCTTCAAACTAGGGATGGACACATTTTTAAACATATTGATACAATATTCGATTTTTAAAAGGTACTATTATCATTGAGACTAAAATATTTCGATCTATCAACATTTTTAATATTCACATGCAGGGCCGTCTTTCCCAGCGAGTGCAGGAGGTGCGGGGCACCCCGGCGCCGATATCCAGGGGTCGCCAGGGGGAGGGGGATGGCCTTATGGTCTAAAGCCCATTTTACACGATCCACTTTCTTGCGAAAATCGACTACTCGAAGCGTGGACGGCTTTTCTGCCGTCGTGTAAATCAACGTTGCATGACGTCTGCGCTGGGATCTGTATTTTCCGTTGGCCGCGTCTTTCGCTTGCACCGAGTGTGCAGTTATAAGTTTCCGAGTTCGGAGAACAGTGCGCATGCGCATAAGCAGCGGCTGCTTCGCCCAGCAGAAGACGCGACGTACTGTTTTGTAAACAACGAAGGCACATGGTAACTAATATAGTACGGAATAAAAACCTAGTGAGCCATCACTGGAATTTTTACTCCATGTTTTCCATAGAAATAATACAAAGCATGGTGATTGTGGATTACTTTTTTATTTTTTTCTAGAAATGGAGTGGACGAAAGAAAACGTCAAGGCTCTGAATTCTGCTTATGAAGAGGAGAGAGTCTCGAGATACAGAACATTATTTTTCTTACCTAATTTTGAAGTAAAGCAGCTCTGATGGAACGCGCTGACCGCTCGACCAGTGACGTCGCTCGGAAAATCTCTTATGTTTACCAGTTCCGATATTATACCATGCAAAAATGAAAATGTTAATTACTCTAACATCATTAACTTTTGACCTCATATATATCAGTAAACAATGCTCGACTCCAGACGATCTTTCGGTGTATGGCATTTAAACCGTGATTTTTCATCATCAACTTTGATCTTGACTTTTTTTAAAAACCCACTGTCTATCAAAAAGCCGAAACACGTGTCTCTTTATATTAAATATAGAACATCCATGCAAAATTAGATTGAAATCGGTGACCCAAGAGTCAGACCCTCTCCTTGAAAGCTTACTGCCATGGTTTGGGAGAAAATCTAAGCAGCTCTCAAAGGTTGTTTGCAAATGACGCCCGTCATTTACGGTCTAGTAAAATCATCTGAAGATCAAAACCAACTGCAGAACGATCTGAGTAAGATATAACTGTGGTGTAAAAATTGGCAATTGACTCTAAATAATGAGAAGTGGGAAGTCGTCCACATGAGTACGAAAAGAAATCGTTAAACTTTGTTTACAAGATAAATCAATCAAAAGTGAAGGCCGCAAACTCCACCAAATACCTAGGAATTACTATTAATTCACACGTAAACGTGAAAGAACACGTAGATAATGTCGTCGGAAAGGCGAACCACAGTCTGCGTTTTATTTGCAGAACCTTTAAAAGAAGCACCAGAACTACTAAAGAAACTGTACAGTACGCTTGTCAGACCTTTTTTGGAGTATTGCTACCCTGTGTGGGATCCTTATCAGGTGAGTTTGAAAAAGGACATCGAAAGAGACCAAAGAAGAGCAGCTCGTTTCGTATTGTCACTATACAGGGGAGACAGCGTTATGGAAATGATACAGGATCTGGGATGGAAATCATTACAACAACGGTGCTTATCGCTGCGGCGTGGGCTACTTACGAAACTCCAATCGCCAACATTCTCTTCCCAATGTGAAAATATATTGTTGACTCCCACTTACATAGACAGAAACGTTCATCAGAATAAAAAACGAGAAATCAGAGCTCGAATGGGGAGATTCAGGTGTTCTTTCTTCCCGCGCGGTATTCGAGAATGGAATGGAAGATAAATAGTATAACGGTGGTTGGATGAACCCTCTGCCAGGCACTTAAATGTGATTTTCTGAGAATCCCATGTAGATGCAGATGTAATTAGCACCGCAAAAAGGAAAAACACCCAGAAAAAATAAGCACTTACCACTTCCGTAGACATTTATGTCCATGTCCAGGACGTAAGTTTCTTAGCATAAAATCGCTAATTTTCCGCAAAATCTACTACTTATGGCATAATCGGGACCTACAATTTAACACTGACTCTTCATATATCGTTGATAGGTCAAACATATACGGAGTGATGAAAAAAGTGTCGAATGCATTGTCATGTGACGGCACACATTGAAACAAAAATGACTCCATCAGACACTGTCCAGAAACGCCTACTTACTGAGACAAACACGTATTTCAGAAGAAATGTGTGAATTCGATTACTGACGAGCACTAAAAGCTACCAATCCACCTTCTGGCTAAAACTAGCCCCCCTCCTCCCCCCCCCCCTCTCTCTCTCTCTCTCTCTCTCTCTCTCTCTCTCTCTCTCTCTCACACACACACAAACACAAACACAAACACAGGAACACGCCCATCAGGGCTTGCTGTCAATTCAAATGTCAACGTTTCCAACGGGAACGCACAAAACACGAATGCGGTACAGGTGAATATCGCGTGAACAGCGACACAATGTTTATTAGCAAGTGTATGTTTACATAAAGGCGTGTCAGCATGGAAACAGTGAAAAACAAGTGGATACAAATTACGAGTGCTTGCCAGTCTGAAAACCCCATCATAAATAACATGCCCCCACTACATTTTCAAGAGCTGTTCCATTAACTTAGCAAACACAGTTAAAAGGATGCTTAACAAGCGAGTATCGATAGCACAGTTCATGCTTACAGTACTACTAGGCTCTTACGCAGGTTTCATTTTAGGCCGAATGTTTTGATTAACATGCGTAATACAGTGCGGTGAAATCCAGATAAGTTGCAGATGACAAATTGCAGCAAAATATCAGCAATACTTCAAATAACAAAGAGCTACAAAAAGGTATCTATTTTTAATATTTTGAATATGAACAACATAATCCTAAAACCATACAGATATGAAAATAATTTTTATTGATCCTTTTGCGTTCTTTTATAAAGAGTACAAATAATATCATCTAACACGTTAAGACACAGTTCAATTTATAACTTACGCCGAAAACTTAACTGTTCTACGACGTGTTAAAAGCAGATGTTCGAAAATGACCGTTGAACGAAACCGGTCCCACAGTAAAGAAATGAACAGAAACTTATATTAAAGTGCCAAAATGTTACCTCTTAACCGACAGAAATTGAAAAACGTACTGAAGATGGCGAAAATTCAACGAAGGACACGTATGTATGTAAAAACCTTCATCTCCGTGTTGTTCTTCAGTACGCAAGCTACCTCACAGTGATTTGGGACGGGTACTTTCTGTACAGCTGTCAAGCCCCCCTTTTTCCTTCCACATTTGCGATTGAGTCGTGGAAAGAGCGGTTACTGATGCGTGTCTGTGTGGGGCCCGTTCTGTATACTTTAAAAGACGCAAAGAAATTACACATTAGCTACCCGTGGGCATCGAAAAACATCAAGGGGTAAGTTGAAAGTTTGTGCAGGACTGGGATCTGGACTCAAACCCGGGTGTCCTGCTTACTAGGCAGATGCGCTGACCACTACACTACCCAGACACAGTGGTCACTGCACTTGCTGTAGGCATACAATATCGTTGACCAACACAACCAGAGGCAATACATTTCAATACAAATTATACCCTTTCGATTGTTTAATATATCGTTGGTCTGCTGTAGATGTAAACAAACCGCTGTAACCATACGGAATCCTTGGTAGTCTTATGTAGTTCGCGAACGAACTAGTTCGGAAGAGCGCTCCCACAGGCGAACTACGCGAACTAGTTCGCAGATCCCTCGCATCTTAGTTCGTCCGCTCAGAATCTCGTGATTCCCTTCTGCCAGTTGCCGTCATTTCGAACTGAGATGCAGCTCATCTGTAGTTCTAGTAGCGGTAGCAAAACCCAAAACGAGCGGACGAACTAAAAAGAGCGACCTACTTCGCGGCCGAGCTGCGAACTAGAAGGAGAGCTACCGGTCGCGAACTAAAATATGCGCGATAGGACGCGAACAAAATTAAAAATCACGTGTTTGCCTTCTGCTGATGAGAGCCATTTCGAGGTTAGCGTCTGCCTGCTAGATTACATAGTTCAGTGCTACAAAAATTCTGTTTTTAAGTGTTGTGCACTCTGCAATATCTGACTAATAAATTTCATAATGCCAAGATATACAGATAACTGTACACTGAAACGCGAGAAATTATCCACAAACTGTTTCTTTTGGTTTGCGTGATATCGTTAGCGGCTCAAGCAGCAAGCACATGAAGCAGCTAGGTGGGGGACCTTGTCCTTCCACCTGCATCCGCAGACCATGCCGCTCAGCCGTCATTGGGAGCGGACGAACTAAAAGAGCAAACTAGTTCGCTGCAGAGCCGGGAACTGAAGTGAGCGCTCCCCCATCTCGAACTATTATGCGCAAGTCTAATCCTTGGCCAACATAAACAACTGTCACAAAACATCTAATTGCAGAAGAACTTATGACGTAACAGAACATTTAACGGAATTGGATGGAAGACTCACGATTCAGAAAGTGTGTAAAATCTAATTTTGCGTTAAAATTATCGTTTTCCGTCATGTTTTGTATTATAATAACACCAAATTTGTAACAAACCATTGCAGATAACCTGAAGATGGCATTACAGCCGAAATGGCTGTAGTATAAAATAAATAAATAATATAGCAGCGAACTGATTAAAATATATTTAATAGTATGGACTAACCTTTTTTAATTCTTATTTTTATTTTTGTGAAAGATATCGCCTGCAGTCACTATACATAACATTTCTACATCTACATACATGCTCCGCAATACACCGAAAGGTGCGTGGTGAAGGGTACTCAGCGGCACTATTAGATACTTGCTTTTCTGTTTCACTCCCAAATAGAACGAGGGAAAAACGAACACTTGTATGCATCCGTACTAGCCCTAATCTCTCTGATCTTATCACTGTGGTCTTTACGTGAAATGTAGGTTGGCGGCAGTAGAATTTTCTGCAGTCCGCTTCAAAGTCCGGCCATCTAAATTTCTTCAACAGTGTTTCTCGGAAAGAACACCGCCTTCTCCCCAGCGACTGCCATTCGAGTTCCCGAAGCATCTCAGTAACACTCGCGCATTGATCGAACCTACCAAATGTTTTCAAATTTAAATGTTTGTTAAGCTTAACGGACTTAAATGCGGGATCATCAGTCCCTAAACTTACAAACTACTTATGAACTACCTTATACTAAAGACGACACAAACATCCATGCCCTAGGGGGGATTTGAATCCCCGACCGTAGCGGCCGTGCAGACTGTGACTGGCGCGCCGCAGACCGCTCGACCACTGCGGTTGGCTGATCCAACCTACCCTCTGTATTGTTTCTATATCTTCCTTTAAACCGGTCTGATGGGGCATCCCAAACACTTGAGCAACATTCAAGACGGGGTCGCATAAGCATTTTATATGGGGTCCCCTTTATAGACGAATCACACCTTCGCAAGTCGACCATCAGTCTTCCTCACGATAGTCCTTATATGTTCGTTCCATTTCGTATCGCTGTGCAGCATTAACGCCTAGGTATTTAATTGACAGAACTCTTCAAGCAGGACACTACTAATAACTGTGTTCGAACATTAAGGTATTGTCTCTGTTACTCATCTGCATCATTTACTTACGACCGTCATAAATTCTAACTACACGACTCGTGTCCTGTAACTAATATTTACTATGACAATTGCCGAGGCTGCAAAATGAGAATAGTGATGTCAATGACAGGACATGCTGTTTATAATTTAGTGACAAACAACAAGTAAAAATACAGTAGATAGACCGATTGAGATTTTAAGACTGACTTTCCATATCGCAGTCTGGCGCCAGCATGGCAGAACCACGTAATCTCTGCTCGATGTTGAAATGTTCAAATGTTTGTTAAGCTTATGGGACTTAACTACGGGGTCATCAGTCCCTAAACTTACAAACTACTTATGAACTATTTACGAACTAGGACGGCACAAATATCCATGCCCGAGGGGGGATTCGAACCCCCGACCGTAGTGGCCGTGCTGACCGTGACTGGAGCGCCTCAGTCACCTCGGCCGGCTCTGCTCGATGTGACCGTTCAGCACTGTATCTATTTTGCTTTTTTCCCCCTGAAAGCTCCGTACAACTTCCTCCTGTTTTCGTGTTTTATCTGTGTTCAGTTTTTCACGAGCCCACTGCGTCATCTTACCAGTAAATCTGAGGGTTGTGGGGTGGGGAGTTTCCCTCGTGTATCCCTCTGAAACGTCTGGAAGAGTGCAACATGAATAGTGAGACACCCTGTATACCACCAACACTCAACGACGGAACGGCACCAGTCCTGCAACTCAGAGTAAAACATTCGACTGGGCGCCTCTCCAAAATCCGCAGTACACGACACTATCCGGAGCAATCCGGCCAGGCAGTACACGCGGGACGCAGTGGCGGAATGAGGCTGCAGCAGTAAGAGCATTAGCCGGGACGCGAGGAGGCTCGTACCTCAGCGGCGGTGGTGCAGACCTCTCCCAGCTGCTGCGAGCGACGCACTAGGGCCGCGGCGAGGCTTGCTCGAGTGGGTGCCGCCTTAACTCGGGGGCAGAGGCCTTCATCACGTGTCACCGGGGTCACGAGGACAAGTGGCGAACGCTCACAGCCACACACGTGGTGGTCTGGCTCCGCGGCACGGGACATCGCCGCTACCAGTTCTACATCTACATGGGATACTCTGCAAATCACATTTAACTGCCTGGCAGAGGCTTCATCGAACCATTATACTATTTATCTCCCATTCGGTTCTCGAATAGCGCGCGGGAAGAAAGAACACCTGAATCTCTCTGTTCGAGCTCTTATTTCTCGTATTTTATTCTGATGGTCATTGCTACCTATGTAAGTGGCAGTCAACAATATATTTTCGCATTCGGAGGAGAATGTTGGCGATTGGAGTTTCGTAAGTAGCCCACGCCGCAGCGATAAGCGAAATGTTCAAATGTTTGTCAAGCTTATGGGACTTAACTACGGGGTCATCAGTCCCTAAACTTACAAACTACTTATGAACTACTTACGAACTATGACGGCACAAATATCCATACCCGAGGGGGGATTCGAACCCCCGACCGTAGTGGCCGTGCTGACCATGACTGAAGCGCCTCAGTCACCTCGGCCACCGCGGCCGGCAGCGATAAGCGCCGTTGTTGTAATGATACCGCCGGCCGCGGCGCCCGAGGGGACTAAGGCGCTCCAGTCACGGTCTACACGGCCACTACGGTCGGGGGTTCGAATCCCCCCTCGGGCATGGATATTTGTGCCGTCCTAGTTCGTAAGTAGTTCATAAGTAGTTTGTAAGTTAAGTCCCATAGACTATACAAACATTTGAAACAACATTTTTAATGATTCCCATCCCAGATCCTGTATCATTTCCGTAACGCTGTCTCCCCTGTATCGTGACAATAAGAAACGGGCTGCCCTACCCTCGACTCTTTCGATGTCCTCCGTCAAACCCATCTGATAAGGATCCCACACTGGGCAGCAATACTCCAAAAATCGACGGACAAGCGTAGTGTATGCAGTGTCTTTTGTAGTTCTGTTGCATCTTTTGACAATAAACCGCAGTCTCTAGTTCGCCTTTCCCACGACATTATCTACGTGTTTTTTTACAGTTTAAGTCTAAAGTAATAGTAATTCCTAGGTATTTTGTGGAGTTTACGGCCTTCACTTTTTACTGATTTATCTTTTAAACAAAGTTTAACAGATTTCTTTTCGTACTAATAGGGACGACTGCACACTTCTGATATTTAGAGTCAACTGCCAATTTCTACACCAAACTGATATAATGGTTGTGAGCAGTTTCCATTTGTTTCTTTCTACGCATTCACGTTTCTAAAATATCCCTAGGCTTCCTAATGTAATTAACTACGCACGAAATACAAGAATCCTTCTAACTATTCACAATACGGTGGGAGGTTTCTTATGCTTTATCTGATACGAATTCTAGATGGGTCTATCTTTTAGTATGGTGTTGCTATCTGCAGCATCTCTTATATACTACCTGCAGTGTCACGAATGTATATTAAAAGTACAATTGGGCACAATATAGTATCCTGTACCAAGCCTTCCTTTCTTTTTTTTTCAGGCCTTGATAAATGTTAGAAAGTGACAGTAATGTCCCAACGGAAACAGAAATAATAAATTAAATTTCAAAAAACACAGTCTCGATCGCAAGAGAATTTTTATTGTTCTTAGGAAACCGGTTTAAGTCTGCTTGTGACGCCATCTTCAGGCCGACTGCAATACAGTAATATTACAAAAATTAAGAAGGATGTACAAAATACGATATTATGGCAAGTAAACAGTAAACTAATAACAATGTGAAAAGTTACACCCATGGCAGCAGATTGTGGGCGGGACGGGAACAGTTGGCTGTTTATATATGGCCAGCTCAGCCCCCCTCCCTCCCACATGCGGCATTACATTATTGAGAGTCAGTCATGTACTTATTAATAATTTTGCTGTTGTTGCTGCCTTAGAGGTTACAGTTATGATATTGAAAACGGGGAATAAATATACAAGAATATGAGGCGGCATCGTGAGTCGTGTCGGGGTAGCTCAGTCGGTAGAGCGCTTGCCCGCGAAAGGCAAAGGTCCCAGGTTCGAGTCCCGGTTCCGGCACACAATTTTAATCTGCCAGGAAGTTTCATATCAGCGCACACTCCGCTGCAGCGTGAAAGTTTCATTCTGGAAACATCCCTTAGGCTGTGGCTAGGCCATGTCTCCACCATATCCTTTCTTCCAGGAGTGCTAGTCTTGCGTGTTTGCAAGAGAGCTTCTGTGAAGTTTGGAAAGTAGGAGGCGAGGTACTGGCGGAAGTAAAGTTGTGAGGCGGCATCGTGAGTCGTGTCGGGGTAGCTCAGTCGGTAGAGCGCTTGCCCGCGAAAGGCAAAGGTCCCAGGTTCGAGTCCCGGTTCCGGCACACAATTTTAATCTGCCAGGAAGTTTCAAGAATATCATTGTCCTCATTAGTTACGCGATCCACCCACCTAATCTTCAGTATTCTTCTATAGCACTACATTTCCAAAGTGTCTATCCTCTTCCTGTCTACACTGTTTATAGTCCATGTTTCACTCCCATACAAGGCAACACTCCACACAAATGCCTTCAGAAAGCACTTCCTTACGCTTAAATTAATATTCGAGGTAAACCAATTTCTTTTTTTCAAAAACGCTTTTCTTCCCATTGGCATTCTGCATTTTATTACCTCTGTACTGCTACCATCATATGTTATTTTACTACCTATGTAACAAAACTCTTCCACTACCTTTATTGTTTCATTACCTAATCTTATTCCTTGAGCCTCGCCTCATTTTCTAAGACTGCATTCCATTACCCATGTTATGCTCTTGTTAATGTTCATCTTATATACATCTTTCAACACACTGTCCATTCCGTTCAATTGCTTCTCCAGGTCCTTTGCTGTCTCTGACAGAATTACAATGTCATCAGCAAAACGCAATGTTTTATTTTCTTCCTCCTGAACTTTAATTCAAATGTTCAAATGTTTGTTAAGCTTATGGGACTTAACTACGGGGTCGTAAGTCCCTAAACTTACAAACTACTTACGAACTACCTTATACTAAGGACGGCACAAATAACGCATGCCCGAGGGGGGATTCGAACCCCCGACCGTAGTGGCCGTGCAGACCGTGACTGGAGCGCCTCAGTCCCCGCGGCCACCGCGGCCGGCGAACTTTAATTCCTTCTCCAAATTTCTCTTTGATTTCCTTTACAGTTTGCTCAATGTATAAATTAAACAAAGGCTACAACCCTGTCTTACACCCATCCCAACCTCTACATTCCTTTCATTCCCTTCAACTCTGATAACTGCTGTCTGGTTTTTGTACAAGTTTTAAATAACCTTCCGTTACCTATATTTTAGTCCTGCTGATTTCAGAGAACAGTTTATTCAAATCAACATTGTCAAAGGCTTTTACCAAATCTACAAAAGTTAAAAATATACGTTTGCCTTTCTTTAATCTATCTTCTAAGATAAGCTGTAAGGTGAGTATTGTCTCCCGTGTTTAACATTTGTGCTGAATCCAAATTGGTTTTCCACAAGGTCGGCTTTCCCATCCTTCTGTAAATAATTCATTTTAAAAATTTTGCAACCACGACTTACTAAACTGATGGTTCTGTAATTTTCACACCTGCCGGCACCTAGTTTCTTCGGAATACGGATTATTACATGTTTCTTGAAGTCTGAGGGTATTTCCCCTGTCTCATACATCGTACGCACCCGGTGAAATAGTTTTGTCATTGCTGTCTCTCCAAGTTACGCAGTTATTAAACAAAAATGAAAGTAGCATGTTATATCTGAGATCAAACGAATAGCGATTATTCAGAAATAAAGTACCGGAATCGATATTTTCCCCATCTCTAGTGTCGAGTAGTTAAGTGAGGCAAGAAAGTCGATCGCGTAAAAGGGGCTTGAGACACGCAGGCGTGGGAGCGCGACTGTGGCGAGCTAAAAAGCGGAGGTGAAAGCCACGACCGCAGACATATAGCGAGCAGGGCAGAGGAGCGGGGTGTGGACGTGATGGGCGGAAGCCAGGGCCAACTCCCAGCCGGGCACGTACGGGCGCACACAGGCCCAACGGCACGTACCGCCACCGCGGTGCAGCCGCGACGCGGCCGAGACCAGAGTTCAGCGGCGGGGCCGACACACCTGAGATCTGACCACTCTGACAGGCAGTGTTCAGAAGGAAAAACACACGAGAAAGACGAGAGATAACAAGTGTTGTATCATCCTCGCTGCCATTTCTTGAGCACTCGTCCCTGGTCAGCCTGTCTGTCAGAAAAGGTGGGGGGCAGGATTCGTAATCATCTAGAACAGCTCCAATCAAATTTTCAAATGTTAGTATAGCTTATGGGACTTATCCAAACCTATGCTCTTCCCATTAACCTCGTCCGGGTCATTGCCTCCTTCCTCTCCAACCCCCTCATCTTTGTTACCATCCACAACATCGACTCCCGTCTTTCCTATCCCTCTGCGGGTGTTCCCCAAGGCTCTGTCCTTTCTCCCCTCCTGTATCCCTCTGATATGCCGAAGCCTGCCCCTCCAGTACACCTCTTCCAATATGCTGATGACACCGCTTTCCTTGCCTTAGCTCCCACCCTTGCCCGTTCCAACCGCCTGCTCCAAGAACACCTTGACCTCTTTGCCGCTTGGTGCAAACAGTGGCTTCTGTCTATAAGTCCTACCAAAACCCAGGCGATCATCGTAGGTCGTACTACCCCTTCCTTCTGTCCCAGAGATTTCCATCTCACACTCCATCACCGTCCCATCCGCCTCACCCCTACCCTAAAGTACCTGGGCCTCACTCTTGATCGCACCCTCTCCTGGACTCCCCACCTTCGCACTATCCAAGAAAAAGCCCGCTCCCCCCTCCACCTCCTCAAACTCCTTGTTGGCCGAACATGGGGCCTCAACCTTTCTACCGTCCTCTATACCTACAAATCCCTCATCCATCCTCTCCTATGTGTCGCCCGTCCTGCCTGAATCTCCGCTCCCCCATCCTTCTCTGGAGATACTGGAGCACCATGCCCTCTACCTCGCCTTCCGTATCCCCCTTTATCCACCCTCTCCCACGCGGATCCTCTATGATCTCATTCCTTTCCCCCCGACTCACTCTCTTTATTGAACAACTCCGCCTCCGTTACATATCCCCGCAAGTCAGATCCGCCTAATCCTCTAGTCCATCCCCTCCTCACTGCACCTGGTCCGTTGCCGCGCCCCCACCACTGTATTCCCCCTACTCTCCACTGGTTTACCCTCCAGATTCTTTCCCGTGGCAACTTCCATACTCTCCCCCTCCCGGATGATGCCCTCCGACCTGACATCTACCCTTCATGCCAGCTGTGATCCTTCCCCTTGCTCCCTCTCCCCCTTCTCTCCTTGAGGGCCCCGACTATCCCTCTCTTCCCGCCCCTTCTCCCCTCCTCATTCCACCCAGCTGTCCCTTCGGATCTTCCTTTTACCGCCCCCCCTTTCCTCCTTCCCCGTCGCTTCCTGGGATATCATCCCCCCCGGCCCTTTGGCTCCCCCCACCCTATCCCTGTCCTCTCATCCCCTTCCCCCCCCCATCTTTTAATGCTGCAAGTGCTCCGCCATCCGTGGCATCTTCTTTGTGCTCCATGTAAGTGCTTCGACAAGTGTGGTGCATATTAGTTACATTGTTTTATTTTACAACAGTGAACGGCCTACCCGCAGCCGACACCATCAGTTTTAACTTCTGTATTTCTCAGAGTGTGTGTTGTGTTTTTCGTTTTAACTTCACAATAGCGGACGGTGTAACCACCCTGCGCTCATTTTAATTGTGTGTGTGTGCGCGCGCCACTGACCTTCGAGCAGCTATTTTTATTCACCACTATCGACGTTCCAAGTCTTATGACGCCATCGTTTCCCTCCATTTTACCTCTCCGTTTTATGTATGTGTTATCTCCAAAATTTTATTTCCTTTATCTTTCTCTGTTTCTCCTGTGTAAAATTTTATTTCTGTAGGCCGACGAGCGCCAGTAAGCGCTGCCCTTTTTAGGGGAATTAAAATCACAATAAAAAAAATATGGGACTTAACTACGGGGTCATCAGTCCCTAAACTTACAAACTACTTATGAACGTATACTAAGGACGGTACAAATATATATGCCCGAGAGGGATTCGAACCCCCGACCGTAGTGGCCTTGCAGACTGTGACTGGCGCGCCACAGAGCGCTCGGACACCGCAGCCGGCAACAGCTCCATAAATTGTTAATACAATTTTTATTGACTGGAGAATACAATACTCAACTTTGGGACACATGTCTGTTTCTCCTCTTCTCGCTTCTGGCGGCGTTGTCTTCTGTACGGCGCTAACTGCGCTAAGACCTAGGTACCGCCTAGTTCGTAGCCGAGTTCTGACGGCGTCCAGACGCATGTCGGCCTACCCGGGCCGCTGAAACTTTGCACTTGACGTTTACACATAACAAGTGAAGAGCAAGAAACGCGAGGCGCTAGTCGCTAGGAACGATCCAATCACAACGCGATAAACACTTCCAGTGATCACGTGCCGTGACGTCATAGTTCCCGCGTTGTCGGCTTTGTTCAGTGCTTCCGTAAACAACGTCGTGTGTCGTGTCTACCGCGTGTTTACGTTGTGTGTGCTTTTTTCGCTGCGATTTGTTTTACTGCGAGTGGTTTAACTTGACTTTCCGGTTTCAAGTAAATGGATAATGTCACCGAAAAGATGTTTGTCTAGTGACGTTTTTTTTTTTTTTTTTTTTTTTTTTTTGAGTAATTTCTCAATTTCGTACGAATAAAAACTTTGAAGCTTATGCTCTGAGCAGCAAGTTCATTCTAGCTTCAAAAGATCGGAAGACGTTACGGTGTAGTGGCTACAAGAAAGAAATATTGCTGCAGATACGTCAATGTTAAAACTTATTTTACTTTCGCTCGTGAAACAAAATAAGGCTATTGCGCCCACATATGTAGTAGGCGAAATCGCAAAAGAGCAGGGCCCATTGTAATAAGGGTGTCTCAATATCACTGCCATTTTAACCGTTTGGAATTAGTATGGAGTGACGTGAAGGATGACGTAAGGAACAATAATAAGTGTAGAATGAAACTTTCGCTCTGCAGCGGATTTTGGCAGTGATGACGACAGTGAAAATGGGGAGCGAGATGGAATTGCGCCATTGTCGCCGTAAACTGATGAGTGAAAAGTAATGTGATTAAAAATGTAGAGAGAGAAGTTACTATCCTGATCATTATTTATTTCGTATCTGTCATTATCAAAGGCTTATTTTCTATATTTCTTTGCTCCGTTATTGAAAGCGAGTGCGTGTTGTGCTCTTGTCTAGATTACTATGCCGTTAATTAAGTGCTGCCTTTGAGGTAGCTGCTCAATAACGAATTATTATATGCACTTTTATTGCTCAATAGCTTACACTGAGATGCAACTGAAAACCATTTCGTCTGCTGTGTGTACAGAGGCTAGTGTTGCACCGTCGCTACAGCAGTGTAGCCAACTTAACTCACTGTAACGCGAAACGTCAAGTGCAATGTTTCAGCTGCCCGGGTATAGATATAGCCACTTGTAGAGGGCGCGCATCTTCGGTTACTCCCTCCAGGATGCGCGGCGCCTGCTTGCGATTAGCTTGGGTCGCCCGCTGCCTTCTCCACGATCGTTCTCTTGAGTCTGGCGTGTGACGCTGACTTCATGCCACAACATTAAGTTCATATTCACGTCACATGTACACTAATATGTTCACAATGCTTAATTCTTGAACGTATTCTCGTTTCTGAAACACTAAATTTCCTTGAGACGGAAAAGCTTCTGTCCATGTATGCAAAAAAATCAAATGTTTGTTAAGCTTATGAGACTTAACTACGGGGTCATCAGTCCCTAAACTTACAAACTACTTATGAACTACTTACGAACTAGGACGGGACAAATATCCATGCCCGAGGGGGGATTCGAACCCCCGACCGTAGTGGCCGTGCTGACCGTGACTGTAGCGCCTCAGTCACCTCGGCCACCGCGGCCGGCTCCATGTATGCACGGTGTTAGGAAACATCGATCGTGGCAAACTCAGCTTGCTCTTTTCTCTCACGACATATTGCGAGCTATGGTTGATGGGCAATAAGCAGATTGCACATTTCTCGATTTTCGGAAGGCGTTTGACAAGGCGCCGCACTGCACACTGCTAACGAAAGTTCGAATCCTCCGTCGGGACTGGATGTTTGTGTTGTCTTTAGAATAAGTTAGTTCATAAGTAGTTTGTGAGTTTAGGGTTGATGGCACCGCAGTTAAGTCTCATAAGCTTAACAAACATTTGAAATTTACCTCATATTATAAATAGATGTGAAGCATTGAATTAAAATTTGTGGTGCGGCCGGGAATCGAACTCGGACCTCCATGCTTACTAGGCAGACGTCTTAACCGTTAGACTACCACACCACTAACGATTAAGGCGCCTCGGAATAGTCTATGTACGATTTCCCTCCACAATATATAGACTATTCCGAGGCGCCTTAATCGTTAGTGGTGTGGTAGTCTAACGGTTAAGACGTCTGCCTAGTAAGCATGGAGGTCCGGGTTCGATTCCGGCCGCACCACAAATTTTAATTCAATGCTTCACATCTATTTATAATGTCTTTGACATATTTGAGACGTAAATCCGTCTCAGGGATTATTTATTCATATTAATTGATATTTACCTCATATTAGTGTGTTCTCTATCTGAAATACATACATACAAATTTGTATCACAGTTACTGCCTCTGTTTTCTGTAATTTTCACGCTGTCCGTTTATAATTTAATGGAGCTGTCTGTCTGGCGACAAAACACGTTACGTGAGAGGAAGTCCGAGACTTTTACGATCGAGGGAGAGCTCATCAGCAGGTGAATGGAACTTCCTGTCTGAAAGGAAAGAAGATACGACTAGCAAATTACAAGCACCTTCATATATCAGAACCCCACTATTTACAGCAGGATAAGGCAGACCAATAAAAACGTTACGGGTGCCACGCCTGATCTCTGAATATAAGTGAACAACTTTCCAACTGAAACTTAAAATTGTGTGCCGGAACCGGGATTCGAACGTGGGAACTTTGCCTTTCGCGGGTAAGCGCTCTACCACTGGGCTATCCCGGCACTCTTCACGTCCTCACAACTTTACTTCTTCCAGTACCTCACCCCCTACTTTCTAAACTTCACAGAAGTTCTACTGCGAAACAATTTCAATCTGCCACGAAGAAATATATTAGCGCACGTTCCGCTGCAGAGTGAAAGTTTCATTCTGGACCTTGTAATAAGCCTGATTTTATATCTTTATTACTTTAATAATAGTATTCATAGTTTTCATATCTTAGTTTGGACTCGTAAATTTTATAGAAGCCAAGTAGCTGGCTGACAATAGGCAAAGTAGCATGATGTAATCGATGTAAGGGGTGAGAAAAGCGTAACAGATGGCACAGATCATGTATGGACCGTGAGAAAGCACGACAGTGTAGCATAGACGTGGTCTGATTGGCTGCCGCCTCCCCTCCCGGTGCTACCACTATTACATTTCATTTATCCATATTTAAGTAAGTAAACATTAGATAATAGTGTAATATCAGTGTAACACTTTTCTGTTAATGAGCTTTTATTTGAACACAACTGATACTTTGTTCATTGTAACTTATATAAACAAAAATACTACAGACGAATCTAGAAGCTTCGTTTGGCGCCAAAAAGACAGAGGCAGCAACTAGCAGCCACGCCTGGCCGAGCCCAGTCCAGTACAGTTCGGAAACACGATTTTTTTTTTTTTATTAGGAATCGATTCTTGCGATTCAATCCCACATTGTGAATCGATTCCTACGATTCGTTCACGATTCTTTCTCGATTCATTGGCGCGATTCTTACTTCTACATCTTGCACCTAGATGGCAATACATGTCTGTGTCATGGATGTTGGAATCTTAACCTTTTGCATCATCTGTTCCTACGATTCGTTCACGATTCTTTCTGATCTGCGACGACACGATTCTTACAAAATGCCGAAAAGGTGACAATATGGGTATCGGAATTTTTAATATTTATGGTGCGTAAAGTTCAGACTTAAAATAATAATGAAGCAAAGCCATTTGATTCAGCTCTCAAAACCTCTTGAGAAAATAATCTTTGAAGTTTTGCGAGCGGTTATAAATACATATTACACTACCAACTATTTCTGCTGTCATATAGCTCATGAAGTAGCGTTGTAGGTTTAGTGAACGTAGGTCACTTATTTCGAATCCTGCTGTAACCTTATAAATTTTTTGTTTGTTTGAATACTTCGGCCATTTAAATACAAATTTAATTAAATCTATGGTAATTAACAGATATCTAATCATTAAAAAATACTTTTTATAATCAATTAATTTAAGGAAACTCGAAATAAATATTAAAAATAAAAATCCGTCTCTAAATATTAAATTTCTTTCGAGATGCAAAAAAGTCACGTTTATTAAAATGTTTCTTTTTTGCAAAATCGGTTTCTTTTAGTAAAGCTGATAACGTAAAAACGAAATTGGTAAAAACGAATTTTGAGATGGCTTTAAAAACATTTAAAATCGCGTAAAAGAATATATTTGTAAAATTGAGTTTTTCAAAAACTACAACTACGTAGATGAACTCGAAAAGCTTAAACCTCTCTAAACACAAAATATAATCCAAATCGTTACAGCCATTTCCGGGATACGCGAAATATAAATGTGTAAGGATTGCTCGTTTAAATACAAAATATGTAAACTGTATAAAATATGTATATTCGTATGTATTGGCAGCTGTGTATTTCGCTGCGTTTTGTTTCTGTCATCCGTAATTCGTGAGTAGGCTAATAATTAACAGCTCACGATCTTCGTTCAGTGCTTCCTTTGTTCACACGCTTTCTGGCTTCCGTAATTATTCAGCACGATTCGCCACTTGCTTTCGAATCATGACTCGTTGGGTCTTGGAATCGTCACGAGACAGGCTATTGTTTTGACCGACGATTCGTGCCCCCTCTTCTATCCCGCATTCGGCAGGATTCGGCAGTCGCCTTCGAATCGTGAATCGTTGGAACTTAGTATCGTCACGAGACAGACGATTCTTTTGAACGACGATTCGTCCGGATCCGATTCGATTCTTATGCTTCTTTATTTGTATTCGTTCAAATTAACGACTCATTGACGAATCGCCACAACTATACAGTCCAGTGCCGACCTTTGAACATGTAGCACCTTGTCTCATTACGGAGCATTACAAAACTTGTACATTTATCATCATGGCACTAGTATTTATTGTAAAGTGAACGTACCGCTTAGATTTGTGGATTTCGCTGAGCGTGTGTAAACGTTGGAGGAATAAATAAAAAATCCACTGGCATCCCGTGTTTTATGGGAAAAAAATCGTAGTAAGAGCCCTCAATGCATTTTCACAGCATTTTAGCTTCAGACATCAAGAATCTGCGACCTGTGTGCTGCAACTGCGTCGGACATTATCTACTTCGAGATCTAAGGTCAGTAATAAACAAAAAACTGTTTCACCAGTCTGATGAATTGGTGAAACCTACGACCCCTCATGCAGTATGCAAATAGGACCATAAGTGCATACGTCCCTACTAGTAGGAGTGAGGGTAAAGCAGGGGAAATTTAAAAGAGGGTGGAAGATTGTGCTGAGAGACTGTCAGGAACTTTCCAACTAGACACTGTTAACATTGTATATGAAGACTTGCTCTCGGTCAGTGACTACTTCCTCCCCTCTTGACGAAAATAAATTTCCACCAGGCATGTTGTAAACTTTCAAACTGTTAATACATGAAACTACGATCTGAAACGGAAAGTAGCAAATTTGAACGGTAGCGCGTGCCAGTGACAATTATCACACTCGCGATTACCCAGATGGTCAACACTCTGCTTGTTATTACTGGGGGAAGCTTAGGCCTTGCTTTGAGGACGTCCTTCGAAAAGCCTCGAAACGTTTACACAGAAATTTAGCGCAAGCAAGATTTATGCATGCTTCACGACCACAAGAATTCTGTAGCCAAGCACAAGGAATTGTCACCTGTGCACGTACACGTCACCGTCTCCTTGTCGTACTTTCCCAGTATTCCCACGTCGCTCAGCACGCGTGTAAAATATAGCGCCATCATCTCGCAACTAACGCCTCGGCCGCTGTGGTGATAGTAGCGTACAGAAGATTAGATGTGATTCTTGAATTTTTCCCGGCGGACATAGTATTCCATCATCTTTCGGGAGTGCACCCGGGACAGCGACAATTCTTCTTCCGATATTTCGGCTGCAAACCTTACAGCCATCTTCAAGGCGAGTCCAAGACTGAGTTCTCAGCGTCTGTGCGTGCCTATTTATACGGTAAATCACGTGATCCAAGCTACTGAGGATTACACTGCGCATGCTCGAAGATATCACATTCGTAACTGCTGCGCTAGTCATAGATAAATATATACTTCAAAGATAATCTGTGAGCAGTGAGTGCAAACATAAACAGAGCTGTAACGTATCCACAGTGCTTACAAATGAATAATTAATCATTAAAAGTGGTAACATCAATCGGAATAGAAGATGCAGACATTCTTTCAGAACGAAGGCGTGATAAAAGTGGCTTCCATGCATTGTCAAGATGAAATCCGTCGTCACGATTTAGCAGGTGGTCCGCCAGTTGTATATGTATAGCTTCCTTTACAACAGAGTCCCAGAAAGTGGAAGCTGTGGTTAAAATCTTTACTCCTTTGTAATTCATGGAATGGCCAGTAGAAATGCAATGTTCGGCTACTGCAGACTTGTTGGACTGAAGAAGGCGTGTATACCGTTGGTGCTCAACGCATCGTTCCTGCACAGTGCGCGTGGTTTGACCTATATAACGTTTTCCACACTCACAAGAAGAGGAACGGGATGTGAAATCTACAGCCTTTCTCCCATACGTGGGTAATGTGTCTTCAAAAATAGCAAGAATCATGAAGAAACATCAAGTGGATGTGATCTTTCGCCCACCACCTAAGACCTCAGCTCTTCTGGGATCTGTCAAAGACGATTTGTTATTGCGAAAAGCGGGAGTTTATGAAATCCCTTGTGAGTGTGGAAAACGTTATATAGGTCAAACCACGCGCACTGTGCAGGAACGATGCGTTGAGCACCAACGGTATACACGCCTTCTTCAGTCCAACAAGTCTGCAGTAGCCGAACATTGCATTTCTACTGGCCATTCCATGAATTACAAAGGAGTAAAGATTTTAACCACAGCTTCCACTTTCTGGGACTCTGTTGTAAAGGAAGCTATACATATACAACTGGCGGACCACCTGCTAAATCGTGACGACGGATTTCATCTTGACAATGCATGGAAGCCACTTTTATCACGCCTTCGTTCTGAAAGAATGTCTGCATCTTCTATTCCGATTGATGTTACCACTTTTAATGATTAATTATTCATTTGTAAGCACTGTGGATACGTTACAGCTCTGTTTATGTTTGCACTCACTGCTCACAGATTATCTTTGAAGTATATATTTATCTATGACTAGCGCAGCAGTTACGAATGTGATATCTTCGAGCATGCGCAGTGTAATCCTCAGTAGCTTGGATCACGTGATTTACCGTATAAATAGGCACGCACAGACGCTGAGAACTCAGTCTTGGACTCGCCTTGAAGATGGCTGTAAGGTTTGCAGCCGAAATATCGGAAGAAGAATTGTCGCTGTCCCGGGTGCACTCCCGAAAGATGATGGAAGAAGATTAGATGTTTGTATAGTTTATGGGACTTAACTACGGGGTCATCAGTCCCTAAACTTACAAACTACTTACGAACTAGCTAACACTAAGGACGGCACAAACATCCATGCCCGAGGGGGGTTTCGAACCCCCGACCGTAGTGGCCGTGCAGACCTTGACTGGAGTGCCTCGGTATCCTCGGCCACCGCGGCCGGCTTTTCAAATGTTTGTAATCCTATCGGACCAAACTGCGTGGTCATCAGTCCGTAGCTTACAAACTACTTAAACCTAGGTAAACTAACCTAAGGACAAATATACACACCCATGCCCCAGGGAGGACTCGAACCTCCACGGCGAGCAATCGCACGCTCCGCACGAGACGCTTTAGACCGCTCGGCTACTCCACCGCGGCAGAAGATTGGAGCTTGCGAACGTTACAACCAGCAATACAAAGTGAGTGAACAGTGGGCTTTAATGTCGGTTGTCTTTCTAGATTTGCGAGAACATACTGAATTGTGATTGTGGAATTCGGTGTATTTGTTCCATAATGAGAAGGAATGGAATCGCAGTAGTTTGTTTTTAGAAACCATTAGAGGGTTTGCGTAAATGCTATCTATATTTTGTGCATAATACGCTCTGCATAATTTCGTATCCTCATCTGTTCATCTGCACTGATTGGTTACTCTTCATTATTGTGTCGTACTTTAAGTTAACATAGTAAGATCTCATAACAGAATTAATTTCCCAACAGAAACATGTATTGATATATGCCTTCTGTGCAAACTGAAGTGGTAAAGCGAAAGGAGATTCAATTCATGATTTTCCCAGCTAATATATCAGAGAGCAGTGGCTGAGAACAATGTGAAGAGACATTTCAAGCGCATTTTCAGCTCGATATCGTATGCGGTATGTAGCTTTAGTTATCGCGTCTCTAACTATCTGCTCTGGATTAAAATACAAGAAATTGCAGGACGCTGTGTTTTTCCTTTTATCCAGCTCAAAGTTGGACAAGTCAAACAAGGATGTAGGCCTTTTATGTAACATCCAGTGAGTGCGACACATATAAAACGAAAATATTAAAACATCGATGAAACCCACGATCAAATTATTACTTCTTCCGCACCATTACTACACTGTGAGGGCCTGCCGCTTACTACATCATAAAATGAATATTGAACCAGGAATTATACTCTTATCAGACCAACCTACTTCTGTGTTGTGAAGATCAGAAGACCAATGAAAACATGATGAGGCGCCTTTCCAGACATGACATGTTTGTAAATCTATCGGACCAAACTGCGTGGTCATTAGTCCGTAGCTTACAAACTACTTAAACCTAGGTAAACTAACCTAAGGACAAACAGACACACCCATGCCCCAGGGAGGACTCGAACCTCCACGGCGAGCAACCGCGCGCTCCGCAGCGAGACGCTTTAGACCGCTCGGCTACTCCACCGCGGCGCGCCTTTCCATTTGCAAGACAAGTTATTCACCCAAATGACGGTAATCCACCATTCTTTCTTACGTACGACTAGTGTCACGTCATAAACATATAAAAAACATCTTTTTCAGGACACTATGTTTGATGGAACCCTTTGAATGTTTTACAGTGCAATTCAAGTGAAACTTTTAGATAACACTGAAAAATTGGGTGAGGCAAGATAGCCGCGGAGGAATAGCCGAGAGCTTTAAGACGCCTTGCTGCGGAGCTCTACTGACAGTCAGTAGAGCGCTTGCCCGCGAAAGGCAATGGTCCCAACTTCGAGTCCCGGCTCCGCCATACAATTTTAATCTGCCAAGAAGTTCATTTCTGTGACACTCGCGCATTGGTCGAACCTACCAGTAACGAAACTAGCTACTTGCCTCTGAACTGCTTCCATGTCTTCCTTTAAACTGATCTGCTGCAGATCCCAAATACTCAATACTCAACATGTGGTCATACAAGCGTTTTATACGCGGTTTCCTTTACAGATGAAGTACATCTTTCCAAAATTCTCACAATACACCGAAGTCGGCTGTACCCCTTACTCACAACTGTCCTTACATATCCGTTCCATTTCATATTGCTCTGCAGTGTGACGCCTAGATATTTGAACGACGCAACTACATCAAGAATCTCAATACTAATTATGTATTCGAACATCATGAGTTCGTTTTTCCTACTCTTGTGCATCACCTTACATCCTTCTACATTTACTACTAGCTGCCATTCTTCCCACCAACTAGAAATTTTGTCAAGTCATCCTGTATGCTAATACAGTCAATTAAAGACGACTCTCTCCCATAGAACACAGCATCATCAGCAACCAGCCGCAGATTACAAGTTATTCCGTCTATCAGATCATTTATATAGATAGAAAATAATAGCGGTCCTATCACACTACCCTGGGGCACGCCTGACGATACACTCGTCTCTGATGAACACTCGCCGTCGAGAACAACGTACTACGTTCTATTACTAAGAAAATCTTCCAGCCAGTCAAAAATCTGTGAATCTTTTCTATATGCTCATATCTTCGGTAGCAATTTGTTGTGGGGCAGATCATCAAATGCGTTTTTGAAATCGAGAGAAACACCATCTACCTATTGCCCTTCATCCATGTCTCGCGAGATGTCATATGAGAAAAAGGCAAGCTGAGTTTCACATGAACGGTTTTTGTAACCCGTGCTGATTCAGACAAAGTAGCTTTTCCATCGCAAGGAAATTTACTATATTCGAGCTGAGAATACGCTCCAAAATTCTACAGGAAACTGATTTCAACGATATTGCCCTGTAATTATGTGGGTCAGTTATTTTACCTTTGTTATAAACGTGAGTCACATGCGGTTTTTCCATGAGCCATGAACTTTGCGCTGAATTAAAGATACGCGATAAATGCAAGCTAAGTAAGGGGCCAATACCGCAGAATACTCTTTGTAAAGCCGTAGTGGTATTCTATCTGGATCAGGAGAAATTTTTATATTCAGCTCTCTCAGCTGCTTCTCTACACCGGGAATACCCACAGTAGAGTCTCGATTATCCGACCTAAACCGGCTGCGGCAAGGTCGGATAAGCTGGATCGTCGAATAACACGGAAAATACTAATAAAAAAAACATAAAAAGTTGACAAAATGTATTTGAACATAGAATACGTGAACAAGAACTGAATATAACGTTCATTAGAAGGCACTCAAAGAAAGTGATAAGATATCTGTTTCACCTTCGTTTACTTCGTTACGAAACTTTAAGGCTTTTCCTGCAAAATAGGTCCCGACATGGGTACGCCTTTATCTCTCTGTTCAGTAAACCATAGGAACAAAGATTCACGTACTTTTTCATAATAACATTTTTTCCTGGTTTTCCGATCATCCAAAGCAGTCCAGGTTATTTTCTGAGAACAATTTCATCGCGGTTCCTTTTCCAGTATCCAACGATTGTTTTCCCGCCGTAGTAATCTTGCACCACTTTTAATAAAGTTTCAGAATTGTCTATTCTTTTTAAAGCTTTAAGTTTTCTTTACACTGAAACGACCACTTTTCCGTTTTGAACTCATCACCACAAATTTTTATAAACAAAGTGCAACACGTCCACTCCTACTACAGACCTACGTTAGCATTGAAGAGTGGGGAGTAGCAGACGGCGACGACGAAGTGAATGATAATGACGCGCACCAAAACAAACAACATGTACAGTCACTGACCTGTAGGCTGGCGCACGGCTACTGGGTACAGTCCCGGAGCGGTGAAAGGGTCAGATAACGCGGAAGGTCGGATAACCGAAGATCGGATAATAGAGACTCAACTGTATTACTATGTCCTCCATTTGGAACTCTAGCATTACTGATGGAGGGCGCCACGAACTTGTAAGTCATTTTCAGTGACGTGTTGGGATACTTTTGATCACATAGTGTATTTATACATATTTGACAGTTGTGGCTGGGCGGTGACTGGGGGCGACAGTTGTGTTGACTTCGTTTTATATTAGGGTTTTAACTTTGCGACTTTTAAGCTGTAGATTACGTCTTGATTGTCACAGTTATATTGGATGTATACGTTCAAAATTCTATTTGTCACCTCAGTATGAAAATTAAGTTGGTAGACCTGGTACTTCCTCGTAGTTAATAAGATTTATATGTTTGTTGAACTTTTCACTGTAAATATTGGTACAGGATTTTATTTAAATCTTCTTTAATGTTTGAGCATGAAAATCCACTTCTCAGGGGCTGATATTTAATAAACCAAAGAATAAAAAATTCAAATAATTGAGTTCCTGTAGTTCAGATAATTTGACGCCCATCACATAGATAATGTTTTTTGCTTGATCTTTTTCCTTGATAGAATTATTCTTTACAAAATTTCACAGTAAGTTTCTCCTGACCACTGCTGTTAGATATATTCCTTCACTTTTAAAATATGCTGGGACAATATTAGGGAACTAAATGCTGGAATAACAATTTAAGATTTTTTTAAAGCTTCATTGATTCTCTATTCTGAAATCAATAGTTACATTCACTACACTTTCACAGTACACACTATAAGTTCACAATTCGTTATTATTTTTGTCAAAGTTTGATTGTATTAATTTCTCTGGAATGTTCATCAGTTTATTACGGGAGGCAGAAGTTTCTAATTCTTCCATCCTAGCCTATCCCGATCAAAGTTCAAAGATAATGTTCGCTTTCGCGCGTGATCACGATATAAAAGTTTATATTAAATTTTAAATATTTTCTCGGTTTCTTTCCTATCTTGGAATAAAAACGCAAATAATACTTCAAGCTAAGCACGTAGTGAAATCTAGTGACATAGAGAGCTGAAAAAAAAAAGAAAAAAAACTTATCTCTTTTCATTCTCCACTCCGAGGAGTGGAGCGGGCTGTTTGAGATCCGGCCCATAAAGAGTCGCGGTTCTATTCAGCCAATTATCAGACAAGCTGATAGTGGGGCAAAGGGGGATCCCAATTGGGAATAAGTGGGAGGGGCTTACCAGCTCCGGCATACGCCTTACAACCAAGGAAAACCTCCCGAAAACCTTGGTCGGAGCCGGGGGATTGGGACCAATTTAATTTAGCTCCGGGACTTGCCCCGGACAAAAATGGATTATCGGGAGAACACGAATGCACTAAGGACAATCAAGGATCGGACGCACGAGTTACTCTCGTAATCTCGTAGAGATCAGCTGAGCACATAGAGAGCTAAACACACATAGAGAGAGTAACTCAACTGCGGGTACTATTTATAATAGCAATCTGACAAATGATCTCTGATATACGAGATGTTTTGACCTAAGTATTCCCTGGATACTATTACTCTGAATTACGCTGATATAATTTGAATTTACTAAAAATTTTGAAAAATGAGAAAATTCTGCCTCTTAGCAAATTATTAAAATTACTTAACGATGAAAAAGGTCGGAATACCGTGATTCTAATGCTATGGTCGCGATGTGGTGTTACACTGTGGGCAGGAGATAACTGCCTGTAGTTGTGTTCTTTCGTTGTGCGAGGATTTAAACGCTGTTATGTCAGGATAGTAGAGGCGGTTGAGACGTCGCGGTTCATTTAGTGGCGTGTCGTGTCAGAGAGTACGGGAGGGGCACGTCGAATGAGAGTCAGCTCTCCGTTGCTGGCGCGCGGCCAGCGATGCGCCGCTTAGCGTCACTTAGGCCCAGGCGTCGTGTTTTACGAGGGGGCCGTTTTACAGCGGCGATAAAGCGCACTGCCCCGTGGCCGCCGGGACGCCTCACCCGCCCCCACCACCCGCCCCCGCAATTACGACTGACATGAGGCGACAATTACTCCCGCGCCGCCCCCTCCCCTCTGTTTTTACGGCCACGGCGGCCGCTAGAGAGCGGATATAATTTCAGCGATCCGCAGGCGGGAGCGAGCAGCGTAAAGTGCCTGCGCAGCCACTCGGCCGTGTGCGGCGTCAAATTGATGAAAGTCTGCCGACTCGCAACTCTGAAGCGCCGAGCGAGGCGCACTCCACGCCAGATTAACGACTTGTTGCTGCGCTCATTTCCACAGCGAGTGCGGGGCAGTTCGGAATAAACCGGCGATTGCAAACGGCTGTAGGGGTATTTATTCGCAATTCGCCGAATGTTGGGACTCTTTATTGTGATGTCGCTATTCGTGACAACGCCGGCGGTCTACACGAGTCGCCGCGACACTTCAAGGTGACGCGATAAATCGCTCGATGGTACTTCGGCCGCCGGGGGCGCCTGCAGTCTCGGTACCTCTTTGCCTGCTTCGCGCACTGGCCAATAGGAAGTGGGGGCTCGCCTATACAGGGTGTTCCAAAAAGGTATGGCCACACTTTCAGGAAACATTCCTCACACACAAAGAAAAAAAATATGTTACGTGGACATGTGTCCGGAAACGCTTAATTTCCATGTTAGAGCTCATTTTAGTATTTCTCTTTAAATGTAAATTGAGATAATTCGTGCAGAATTATTAGCAAGGCACTTATAAGTCTATAAGTGGAATAACACAATGACAAAAAAGTGTTATACTATGTATGTCGACTAAGTGGAGTCATTTGCCATCTCTTCCCATACTGTATCTAAACATTGTAACCTCTTTGACACAGCAGTAAATACTCTGAATATGGCACAATAAGCTGAAAACCGGTTAAGTAAACAAAAACAAACTTGTAGAACACACAAAATTGTGTTTTTTATTTATCTTGTAGTTGTTATTAATTTTGAAGAGTGGGCTAGCGGCAAAGTACTGGCTTGCAGAGCGAAAGGTTGTAGGTTCGAAATTAGCTGGAATCACCGATTTATTCACTCCCCATTTTTGCCAGGAACTGTTTGACGATATTCGTTGTGTGTGGGTGACAATTATTGTGCAACTTGAACCATCCACCATACACGTCGGATACAAATCCTCCAGTCTTCTTCGTAATAGATTATTTATTACCTCATGGAGTATTTAATTACATAATACTGATCCTCACAGAAATAAATATACGAAATGTCTACTATTTCGTGTGGATCCCTACGGACGAGTTTCTACCACAGTTTACGCATTTCTCAATTCTTTGAACGCCCAAAAACAAATTTTTTGAAGTTTCTATAGATGTATATGTACAGTGCGGTACTACACAATACATCCGTTTCAGAAACGGTCACCTTCGTAGTCTAGAGGACAACGTGGTGAGATGCCAAGCAAGGGCCCGGGTTCGATTCACGGTGGTCGGAGACTTTCTTCGCTCGGGCTCCGGGTGTTGTGCCGTCCTCATCATCTTTCATCATTTGACACGAAAGTCGCCGGAATGTCGACAGCTAAAAAGACTTGCACCAGGCAGGCGAACACGAGCCCAGTTGGCGTCTAACGTCTATACATTGCCACACGAATCACCATTGTCGGGAACGTGAGTGCCAAAGCAATGTACCACAGTTGCTGAATTTTAACGACAGCAGGCGCAGGGTCGTGTTGGTGACATCACAGTCATCATATTTCTCAAAAGGCGCGTTTTAACGGGCTTTCAAATTATTTGAATTTTATTTCATTTTGTGTTTTGTTTTTAAATACTGCAATTCTAGAGGAAAAAAATGTTACGAGCATACGATGTCATAGTTAACAATATTAGGACGTTTTCCAGAAAACAGTTAAATACCCTATCCTCTTCTTTTTATTGATTTACTAGTCGTCCCGGCAATGCTTCGCAATTGCTAATATGTATGTACTCTTGGACGTGAAATGTGCAAAATTTTATCGCAATCGTAAAAATGATATTGATAACCCAAAGGAAAGAGCTCTTTCAGTTTTCCACAAATTTTCCTGTTTTCTGGCCAACTATTCCAAACATTTACTTCACTCAAACCTTCCTCTCGCTTTGAACGTCGAATTTGCAAAATTTTATCGCAATCAGATGAATGGTCTTGATATTTCATAGAAAATTATCTTTCTATTTTTTCTGAAATTTTCCAATTTTCCGGGTAACGGTTCCAAATTTTTATTTCATAAGAACGTTACTCTTGCTTTGAACGACAAATATGCAAAATTTTATCTCAATCAGACGAATGATATTGATATCCAATTGAAAAGAGCTCATTCAGTTTCTCGCGAATCTTCAAATTTTTCGGGTAAGTTTCCCAAATTTTTAGTTCGTAAGAACGTTTATCTTTCGTTGATCGTCAAATGATCAAAATTTTATCGCAATGGGATAAACGGTTCTCAACTTATAGTGTTAAGTACATTTAGAAACTCATTGAAAAAGGAAGTTGGTTCCAATTTTGCGACTCTCTTTTTTAACTGTCCCCCTTTTTTTTTATTCAAAAATTTTTAAAGACCATAATGAAGAAAACGAAAAAAGAATTACCCATCTCCTTCGTCCGAATAGTTAGTGTAGTGCTGAATTCAATCAAAAACACATTGAAAAACGCACTTTCAGTTTCTCAAATTTTCCAATTTTCCGGTAGATTTTCCAAAAAAATTATTTTATACAAACCTTGTCCTGTCAAACCGTACTCAAGTGATGCTCTTACAACCATGTCGCAACTGATTTTTATTCATAGAAAAAATAGATTTCGGTTTTTCCTCAATTTTCCTACTTTCCCGGCAACTTTTCCAAATTTTTATTTGATGCGAACCCTCCTCTTGCTTTCCACATAAAATGTACAAAATTTTATCACAATTGGTCGAACGGTATTGATAGCTCACTGGCAAAAGCTGTTTCAGTTTTTCCCGATTTTTTTTTTTTTTTTTTTTTTTTTTTTTTTTTTTTTTTGGACAACTTTTCCATATTTTATCACCGTTTAAACCTTCCCTGAACTTGTACGAATATTTAAAGACTAAAATTAGCCAAATCGGTTCAGGCGTTCTCGAGTTTTAGCGAGACTAACGAATAGCAATTCATTTATAAATATATAGATTTTCAGTGAAAAACATCTCGAAAGAAATAGGGACAGAGAAGAGGAGCGCGGGAGAGCGAGAAAAAAAAAAAGAGAGAGAGAGAGAGAGAGAGAGAGAGAGACTTAGCGTGGACAAGATGAACGCCAATACTCGTTTGATCACAGACAGCACCCGAAATCGGCTGCGTCAAAGGAAGACTAAAAGGACGCGAAGTACCCTGGATAGTGGTACTCGCAAAATTATATTTGAAGCTGGTGCCGGAGTCCATTAATTTTAATCAAACGCCGCTTCGCCAAAGCGCTGTGAGAAGGGACAAAAAGAAGGAATTTGCATCGAGTTCGTATTAAAAGCACAGCTCGTTGCCACTAGCGGATAACGAAGGTCCAGAGAGCTTTCAACTGACAGGTGTAAGAGATTACTGTCGCCTCTGCACGTTGCAGCGCTTACGGAAAAGAATAATAACGACGTAATTGCTATAAACCACGGTCCTTCCCTAGGGGAAAAGACAAAAAGTTCAGAACGCATACCAGAGACTATATGGAATACAGACATACGATAAGATTTCCGAATAAACGTTTTGTATTTTAATCTGTTGCATATGAATATTGATTAACAACTGAGGCGAAGTCTAGAAATAGAATTTCGTTAATTTGAATATGCATCCGAAATACGGACAGTGGAGCGCCTTAGATAGTGGTCCAATTGAAAACTACAATTCTTGTTTGTACACAAGGCAGAGGGCTCTTTACATGGGCCTTCTTTGTTCAAATCAAATGTTCAAATGTTTGTAAATCTATCGGACTAAAATGCGTGGTCATCAGTCCGTAGCTTATGAACTACTTACGAAGTACGACGGCTCAAATATCCTTGCCCGAGGGGGGATTCGAACCCCCGACCGTAGTGGCCGCGCAGACTGTGACTGAAGCGCCTCAGTCTCCTCGGCCACCGCGGCCGGCTGTACACTACTGGCCAGTAAAATTGCTACACCAAGAAGAAATGCAGATGATAAAAGCGTATTCATTGGACAAATATATTACACTAGAACTGAAATGTGATTACATTTTCACGAAATTTGGGTGCATAGATCCTGAGAAATCATTACTCAGAACAACCACTTCTGGCCGTAATAACGGCCTTGATACGCCTGGACAGTGAGTCAAACGGAGCTTGGATGGCGGGTACAGGTACAGTGCCGTGGTGGCCGCCGGAGGTCGTTGATGGCATTAGAGACCGCAGGCGGGCCTTACAGCGATACAGGTGACACCCCCCCCCCCCCCCTCTGGACCATCTCATCAGTTTAAACGGCTCTGTGCTCGTCCTCGCCAATTAATTACACTACTGGTCATTTAAATTGCTACACCAAGAAGAAATGAAGATGATAAATGGGTATTCATTGGACAAATTTATTATACTACAACTGACATGTCATTACATCTTCACGCAATTTGGGTGCATAGATCTCGGGAAATCAGTACCCAGAACAACCATCTCTGGCCGTAATAACGGCCTTCATACGCCTGGGCATTGAGTCAGAGCTTGGATGGCGTGTACAGGTACAGATTCCCATGCAGCGTCAACCACAGTTCAGCAAGAGTAGTGACTGGCATATTGTAACGAGTCAGTTGCTCGGCTATCATTGATCAATTGGTGAGAGACCTGGAGAATGTGCTGGCCAGGGCACCAATAGAACATTTTCCGTATCCAGAAAGGCCCGTACAGGACCTGCAACATGCGGTCGTGCATTATCCTGCCGAAATGTAGGGTTTCGCAGAGATCGAATGAAGGGTAGAGCAACGGGTCGTAACACATCTGAAATGTAACGGCCACTGTTCAAAGTGCAAACAAGAGGTGACTGAGATGTGTAACCAATGGCACCCCATACCATCGCCAGTATGGCGATGACGAATACACGCTTCCAATGTGCGTTCACCGCGATGTCGCCAAACACGGGTGCGACCATCATGATGCTGTAAACAGAACGAAAAAATGACTTTATGCCATTCGTGCACCCAGGTTTGTCGTTGCGAATACCATTGCAGGCGCTCCTGTCTGTGATGCAGCGTCAAGGGTAACCGCAGCCATGGTCTCCGAGCTGATAGTCCATGCTGCTGCAAACGTCGTCTAACTGTTCGTGCAGATGGTTGTCGTTTTGCAAACGTCCCCATCTGTTGACTCAGGGATCGATATGTGGCTGCACGATCCGTTACAGCCATGCGGATAAGATTCGACTGCTAGTGATATGAGCCCGTTGGGATCCAGCACGTTGTTCCCTATTGCCCTCCTGAACCCACCGATTCCATATTCTGCCAACAGTCATTGGATCGCGACCAACGCGAGCAGCAATGTCGCGATACGATAAACCGCAATCGCTATAGGCTACAATACGACCTTATCAAAGTCGGAAACGTATTGGTACGCATTTATCCTCCTTACACGAGGCATCACAACAACGTTTCACCAGGCAACGCCGGTAAACTGCTGTTTGTGTGTGAGAAATCGGTTGGAAACTTTCCTCATGTTAGCACGTTGTAGGTGTCGTCGGCCCCAACCTTGTGTGAATGCTCTGAGAAACTAATCATTTGCTTATCTTCTTCCTGTCGGTTAAATTTCGCGTCTGTAGCATGTCCTCTTCGTGGTGTAGCAATACTCAAGGCCAGAAGTGTAGTTTTTTGTGGTCCTAAATCTTTTTCTGCATCTATCTGATTTCGTTTCGTAAAGTTGGGCGTGTTGGTATCTCCGAGAAAGTCCAGAAGCCCCTCTCTCTACAGGCTAGTAGTTCTAGTTTGTATGCTGCGCTCGTGACTGGCCTTTCAGCTGCGGAACAAAGGGGAAGTGACGTCTCCCGCCGCTGTGCTCGGTAAAGAACTGCAGCCCGTCGCCCACACACGCAACAGCAGTCGCTGGCGGCAACTTACGCAACGTGCGTGTCGGTGGCGGTTGCGCCGGCCAATACTTTATGCGCGAGTGTCAGCCGCAGACCGCGCTCTGCGAGGAAACGTGTGCCGTTGCCTGGGCGTTCGGCGTCTCTCTCTGAAAAACAATAGCGACGTGGACTGTCTACATTATTCACCATTCCCGCTTCCGCTAGTCGATTCTTTAATTACGGATATGACGGTGGGGGCTGCCAATTAATTTACATCCTCTCTCTCTCCAAGCACCAAGATTGTCAATTACATTCGCTCGAAATACAAGGTATTGTTGACATCTTCTCGATGGCTTGTACGAAGACCGCGTCAATTTATTTTTTTTCTTGAATGAAACTTTCACTCTGCAGCGGAGTGTGCGCTGGTATGAAACTTCCTGGCAGATTAAAATTGTGTGCCGGAACCGGGACTCGAACTTGGGAAGTTTCATATCAGCGCACACTCCGCTGCACAGTGAAAGTTTCATTCTGGAAACATCCGTTAGGCTGTGGCTAAGCCATGTCTCCACCATATCCTTTCTTCCAGGGGTGCTCGTCTTGCAAGTTTCGCGGGAGAACTTCTGTGAAGTTTGGAAAGTAGGAGGCGAGGTACTGGAGGAAGTAAAGTTGTGAGGCGGCATCGTGAGTCGTGTCGGGATAGCACAGTCGGTAGTGGGCATGCCCGCGAAAGGCAAAGGCCCCAGGTTCGAGTCCCGGTTCGGGCACCCAATTTTAATCTGCCAGGAAGTTTGTTTTTTTTTCTTTTTATTTCTTTCTTTGAGTTTATGTTCTAGTAGGCGATCCAATTATGATATTGTAGAAATATATAAAAAAGCAAAGATCGCTGATCATCAATTTTTATTTATGACGACCGGTTTCGCAGAACTATTTAAACATCATATGGTCCAATAAAATCATCTTACAAGGCCATAATCTCTTAAAAAGGGAATGACGAAAATTTAAAACATACATGTCATAATAATTAACCGAGAAGATACATCAATTAAATTTATAAGAGCAAGATCGGCCATACTTAGAGGTGAGACATACCTTGTAATGTCAATCAGATGCTACATAACATAATTTACAGTGCATAGGTGCACTATGTCATTATAATAAAACATCATTATCACCGTGAGTGACAATAGGAAACTGATACACGACACAAGTCAATGATAAAAGAATATGACGCCAGATGGCAGCACACACCAATGTAATATTAAAACCACAATGAGGTTAAAAACGTGTTGTACAGATTATAAAAATAATTAGAAGTCATTTGAAAAAGAGACTAATATCTACGTTGATGGCGTAATTTATAATATTGGTTTGTGCATACCATTAGTCTCTTTTTCAAATGGCTTCTAATTATATTTATAATCTGTACAACACGTATTTAACCTCATTGTGGTTTTAATATTACATTGGTGTGTGCTGCCATCTGGCGTCATATTCTTTTATTTTTGACTTGTATCATGTATCAGTTTGCTATTGTCACTCACAGTAATAATGATGTTTTATTATAATGACATAGTGCACCTACGCACTGTAAATTATGTTATGTAGCAACTGATTGACATTACAAGATACGTCTCATCTCTAAGTATGGCCAATATTGCTCTTATGAATTTAATAGATGTATATTCTCGTTTTATTATAATGATATGTATGTTTTAAATTTTCGTCATTCCTTTTTTGACATATTATGGCCTTGTAAAATAATTTTATTGGGCCAGATGATGCCGACATAGCTCAGCGAAACCGCTCGTCATAAATAAAAATTGATTATCATCGATTTTGGCTTTTTCATATCTTTCTACAATTTCTTTCTTTCTTCTCTTTTCCGCAAAGCAAAGTAATCTTTGAAGTTATTGCCTGTTCCGAATATTGAAGCCAAGCACTGTGAGATTCTGTAATGTTACCTACTTTCTTTAGATCCATGTAAATGAAATCTGAGCCCTCACACAACAGCATCAGTATTATCAAAGTCCAATTTATGGGTTTCATCAGGATAATGTGATATCTTTGATTGATTCCATATCTCCACGTCGGAGGTTCGAGTCCTTCCTCGGGTATGGGTGTTTGTGTTGTTCATAGGATAATTTCGTTTAAGTAGTTTGTAAGTTTAGGGACCTATGACCACTGCCGTTAGGACCCATACCTTCACAAACATTTGAATATTTGATTTCATATCTCTGATCAGTTCTGCAGTCAGGTTTTGTAACCTCGTGCAATGAAAATATAATATTGGTTGGGGGGAGGGGCAAGGTTAATGCACAGATAAGTAATTTTAAATAGACACCCCATGATTTTTGTATCGGTCTTGCAGCTCATATTCAAAGATAATATACCAGAAGTTCCTTTTATTTTACCGAGATTAAGCTTTTTTAATGACATAAAATCATAAAAAAATATAGCTTCTTTTGGTTGTATTCTTTAAATCGATAGGGGCCTGGGCCCTTGCGCTACCTTATACACGCCTTTGGTTAACGTACTCAAAGCAATAAACACGACTCCCAGAAGAAGGTCCCTTGTAGTACGTCGATCGACTTCAATGTACTGACGACGCGGTCCAACGCACTGAATCATTTTATTCACAGCGACAACGGCCGAGGAAGCTTTTGTTTACAGAGATGTTAGCTGACAGACGTGTGGCAACTGTGTTGTGTACTAAGGTTGAATTGGTCAGCAATGATTGTATTGAGTTTGATTTATTTCACTCTATATTTATGAATACAAACGTATTATATTGGACAGTGGATTCTGTTTTAAGAGGAAGAGAATATTTGTATGGAACGGAATTGTATAAAACCATTATATTATATTCAAGACTCAACAAAGGTATGTTTCTTTAATTCAATAAATAACTTAATGATTACTAATTTTTCTTATTTCAGCTCAACCTCGACACTCATTTTCCTGATTGTGGCATGTTTGATTTTGTTGTATGGTAGATGTTGAGTTTTTTGAGAAAAAGATTTCCTTTTAAATGTAAATGTTCACGTACCAGTAAAGTAATCAGTCCTTACATGCCACTGAATCTGACTATCAGAAATAATGTTCACAGAAGTACAGATTGTTTTACTTACAGGGCCTAATTTTGTTTGTTAAATCCGTTGCGCACATATGATTAGAGAAACTCGTTGATTTAAATAGAAAGACTTAAAAGGAATAGGAAACTTTCACTTAAACTTACATCAAGCTTTCATTTTCACTTAATAAACATACAATGTAAGTTCACTTTTTCCACATAGTCTCCAAGAGACTGTATAAACATTTCTCCGAATGGTCAACCAACGTTTCGATTCTGGATGCGTAGAAGTCTCCTCCAGGATTTTGTAACCATAAGGAGACAGCCGCTTTCAACTCATCGTTTCGAAATCGTTGTCCACTGAGATCCGTTTTGAGCTTACCAAAAAGATAAGTCGCATCGCGCTAAGTCGGGACTGTATGTAGGGTGTTGCCATACCTCCCTCTTGAATCGCTGCAGCAGTTCGCACGTTTGGCGGGCCTTATGGGGTGCGACTTTCATCTTTTCGGTAAGCTCAAAACGGATCTCCGTGGACAACGATTTCGAAACGACGGGGAGGTGAAAGCGAATGTCTCCGCGTGGTTACGCGGTTCTAAGCATCTAGAATCGAAAAGTTGGTTGATCGCTCAGGGAAATGATTACAGTCTCTTGTAGACTACGAGGGGCGTTTGAAAATTTCGAGCACATCCCCCTAGGTGAATACCGAGTTGGTCCCAAAGACCTGCCTCAGTTACACGATTCGAAAACATTTCGTAACAAAAATGTTCAAATGTTTGTATAGCTTACGGGATTTAACTACGGGGTCATCAGTCCCTAAACTTACAAACTACTTATGAAGTAGCTAACACTAAGGACGGCACAAATATCCATGCCCGTGACTGACGGGCCTCAGTCCCCTCGGCCACCGCGGCCGGCATTTCGTAACACTTTATACTTTCACATCTATAACACTATACCACAGACAAATGTGACTATACGCAGACATTTGGGACGCACATTTCCTCCCCGGGGGGGGGGGGGGGGGGGCATGGGGTGGCGGCAGGACGGGCAACCGGACACCCCGTAGTATTAACACACTTCAAATCGGAATTCAACAAGGCCGAACCTGCATGAGCGGGAACATGGCCCAAGGGAGAAAGAACGTATGTGGCGTGGAATATCGTAAATATCAGTGACCTTGGCGACCTCGCACTGAAGGGGTTGTTTATCAAAGGACGAAGCTGGCATAGAGAGAGAGCCGCAGCGGACCGCATCAAACGCGCCAGAGAACTTCAGGTCGGAAAAAAAAGGTTGAAACTTACCGCGGAAAAATCCGTTTGGAGTGAGGCCTCGGCACGGTATCCGGAATCATGGTCGATACTACGGTGCTACACATATCGCTAGGAAGTAAAAAAAAAGTCCAGTGTCAGGTAATTTATTGCGTCGGTTGGGAGACGGGTCGTGGAGCGACAGCACGACCGGTGAAGAAGGCGCGACCGGCCGCGGAGGACTGCGGGCTTTTTGCTGGGAGGGGAGGGGAGGCAGCCACTCGGCCGTCGCGGAGTGACATCAGCACACTCCCAAAAAGAAACGCCGCGCCGGCCGCAGCCAAACACCGCGTCAAGGTGAGGCGGCGCTACTGGCCGCGGACGCAGAGGACAGCGCGGGGGGCAACATTCTGCACTCGCTGCCGCCGCAGAAACTCCTACACCTCAAAAGATTGATGCTACCTGGGGGATGGTAGCTGTACTAATAACGGTTCCAACGACGTCCGCGAACAGGTAGCGAACAGCCGGTGTCCGCCATGTTTATACCAGACTGCGCGCGGGCCGTGCTCTTACATAGCGATCCAGACAGAAAAGCAACCACGTAACGATTCAAACAGGTTATCAGTCCCACCCATGAGACCAGAGCACCTCTTCTAGATTACTAATCAGTACGTGGCTACAGAAATGCCATTCGTCTATGTTTAAATTTGTAAGCAAATAAGTTCAAATGTTTGTATAGCTTAAGGGACTTAACTACGCAGTCCCTAAACTTACAAACTACTTATGAATTAGCTAATACTAAGGACGGCACAAATATCCATGCCCGAGGGGGGATTCGAACCCCGACCGTAGTAGCCGTGCAGACCGTGACTGGAGCGCCTCAGTCCCCTCGGCCACCGCGGCCGGCTATCCCGGTTCGAATTCCGGCCGGGCACAAAATTTCATTCGCCGCATGTTGGTATTCCATGTAAACCTAGTACAATGAAGCCATAACAGATCGCAAATTGCGATTTATTCATTAAAATGAACACTTTCACGTGGTCAAAAAATATATATAATTGTAAGCAAATAAGTCTCGTGAAACAGTTTGAGTGTCGAATGTTAATACCATATTTTATGCAAAGATGCCCATTTTGAAAAGAAGCTATCCGTAATGGGGCAAAAATTAAGCGAGAAAGGGTTGGAGGTGTACCAGGGCCCTATCCGCAGTTTTTTTAAATAACTGTCAGTAAATATCTTCATTTGCTTCTTAATTGTTTTAAAATAATAAGACACGAGAAGGTGCCTACTAAGTAAATATACCTATGGCAGAGTACACGTGACTTTAGAAAAAACAATAATATTGACCGTTTGCTTGCATATGTCCGAAACAGACTAAAAAAGTTCGAGAGATAATTTAAATGCCACTCAGCAAATGATGAACACTCGCTAATGGCATTACAACGAGAACATTAGGACGCCAAATCGCAACGTAACCACATGTTTACGCACCTGCAGTAGTGAAGTTCTCGATGCTCCACTTCAGTGTATATTACACTCTTTGTAACAAACTGACGATAAAAGGACACGGTATTAGGTTATTTCTGAAACTGTACTGATTTATAAAATGACCCAACGAAAAGCAACGAATTCTGTAATTTTACCAATTGCTCCCGTAACAATGTAATTTTTGCCTAGAAATCGTCATAATTACGGACAGATCGTAATAGTTGCCCTGTCTGTTTACGATGTCCAGTAACAGTTGGCAGTTGATAATAAGAAAGAGAAGTATTTCATATAATGTAACTCAAAGACAATGATGCTATTTCAGAATTTTATGTCTGCCTATCCAACGCTCAAATTACTACATTCTTATCGCTTTCCGCCCCGATATAATTCATTTCAAGTGTGTTCGTGTCGATCTTATAACATTTTCCTACCCAGGGAAATACCAAGAACTTGGGTACATACTTTTAGAAACACAGCGTCAAAGAAAATCGGAAAAATACCGAGTTTTACTGAAACAGCAGAAACAGACTCAAAATAAATGTTCATATGTTTGTAAAGCTTATGGGACTTAACTGCGGGGTCATCACTCCCTAAATTTACAAACTACTTATAAACTAACTTATACTAAAGACAATACAAACTTCCATGTCCGAGGTAGGATTCGAACCTCCGACGGCGAACGGCCTCGCGCATCGGAGCATAGCGCATTAATGCGCTCGGCCACTCCACCACGGCTTTATTTGACATCCCTTGTCGGTAGCACTCATCACATCATGTGAATAAAGAGTTAGCTGTCTTTCACAAGAACGATACTTTCTGAATCCGTGTTGACTATGGGTCAATAGGCCGAAGGTTCTTGAAAATATTTGAGGAAAGTATATGTAAAGGACTAGCCGGCTGTTCCAGCTGCAGTCCGAATCCTCCATCGGTCATGGATGTGTCCTTAGCAAAAGTTAGTTCAAGCAGAGAGGAAGTTTAGGAACCGAATACCTTAGACGTTTGGTCCCTTTGCAATAAGAAACTCGCAATGCCCTCTTTACGTTTGTCAGGCTGGGTTGTTGTTTAGTTTAGTTTTTGCTACTTAAATTACGATATCATGAACTTTGTTGGAATAAGAACTTACAAGACGGGCAGTTCCCACTGGTATTCACAACAGTGTAGCAATTTTAAATGAAGATTGCATTTCTGCCGCTGAACGTGATGGAGACCTGTTACGTGCACGAAAAACTTCTCTGTATTTCGCACCCAGCCGCAGTAGTACGGTAGCCTTTTGTCGCTTTGTGTAGGTCGCCTAGCATTCATTACAACGACCACGGAAATCGGAGCCAGCAGTTAATTGTGAGCGTGGCGTCTCGGAAAGAGCACAGGCTTCCCCAAGTCACAGGTTTCCTGGTCCGCTCCGGAACAACCGAGTCTTGGGGAGCTGCTATTGTTCCTCTCGTTCCCACCGCTTGTTGCGCAATTTATTTATCGCGTTGCGTAAATCACAGAACGTTACGTAAACAGTACGCCCGCCTTGATCTGCAGCGGTTCTCTCGACTACATCACCAGGTAGGCAGCAAACGCCCTTTTGTTTTCCTCGGTCGCCGATCGAAGCCTTACAACGGAATTTCACTCGAGGCGCTGCGAAGACGAGTCGTTATTTTAAGACAGTAATTAATTTTGTTCTGATCAATGTGTTACGTAGGAACAGTAGATCTGAACTAGGAGATCAATGAGTGTTTTGCATTATTTAGCTCAGTACCGCCGATAGTAACACGAAAATAGGGACGAAAATACACGTAGCTAGGCTTTCGGAATCAATCCTGATTCAGGCGCGAGAGGGGGAGGAGGAGAATGGAAGTAGAAGGGAAAGTGGATTTGTTTACTCACAACTTGAGCCACTAGGCGGGGTGTAGGGATGAAAAAAATAAGGTAACAGTTTTATCAGCTAGTTAAAAGGGAAACACTAACACAGTAGCTGGTTTTAATTTGCCCGCATCCAAAGAAACTGACACATGTGCCTAATATAATGTGGGTCTCCGCAGAAGAGCAACAACACGACGTGGCAGGTACTCTTAACGACTACAGTAGTGCTGCAGAGAATTGGCTCCATGCAGTTTACAGATACCTGCATTGTTAACCTTTCATTCCCAGTGTTGTTCCTGGACAACAAGGTATTAAAACTTGATTTATACCGTACTAGCTGAAAACCCGGCTTTGCCCGGTATTTATTTATTTATTGCTGCTATTTTTCAGGTATATATTCATTTATATAAAGGCTGTATGTCTGTAAAAGCTCTTGGGAATACAGTTAGTAGTAAAGAAGTAATAGATTAAAACTTCGTGCGTGATGGGGCAGTTTTCCATTAAGGTTACTGTTTATGTGCTCATATCTCATGAACTACGTGACGTACTGTGATAGAATTTAGAAGGTACATTCAACTATATGTTCGTATACTGCGTGTAAAATTTCCTGCGGCTACAATTTGTAGTGTACGCCATACCAAATACCATAGTTTTACTCTATAAACAGCGTAAAAGTAGTAAGCGAGAAACTTTTTTCCTTTCATCATTTTACTATGGTTGCCAGCGAGAAAAAGTTTAATAAAGGTTTGAAATTATGTTTAAAGTTTGTTGCAAGTCGCTAAGTAATGTCATTCTCATACAGTGTATTTCGAAAGTCTCGCCGCATTATATGGCATTTTTTGCTATTTCTATTGGTTATGACGTAATATCTTCTGAACCATGTGCCGTATGTGGTTCTTAAACGTGCAGCAATTGTTACCTCACGATAAGCAATGTGTGTACCAAATTTGGTTGAAATCGGTCCAATGGTTTAGGAAAAAATGAGCAACAAAACTGTAGATTTGTATGCAACACGTACAAACATACAGACACTCTGTTTATGTATTAGATTTTATGCATCAGTCATTAAACTTGCATTTTTGTTGATCAACAACAGGCTTCCAGTACAACATATTGTCACTTGGTACGGCGTGTAGCCACTTCTGAGGCATTAATCTGTCCATCGTGGAGGTTGTGTGTGTTGCGTTGCCCTCTGTACGCGGCTGAGAGTGTGAGCGTGTATTTCCTTTTATTTTATTACAGCAGTGAATAGTCTTGTCTTTGGTGCTGTGGCGAAGATTATGCATTATTGATCTGGTAGTGTTAACTATCAACAAAATAACGTCCAAGTAATAAAATACCTCGATACAAAGGTCTGTTCAAATGTTTTTAAATCTATCGGACTCAACTGCTAGGTTATTAGCCCGTAGCTTACAAACTACTTAAACTAAGGCAAACTAACCCAAGGACAACACAAACACCCATGCCCGAGAGGGGACTCGAACCCCCAACGGCGAACGGCCGCGCGCGCCGCAACACGGCGCTCCAGTTCGCACAGTATCCGCCGCAGCACAAAGGTCTGTGTTGTGCATGAAATACATGACATAAGAAATCAATAGTTGACCAAAAATTTTAAAACGCATATTTTGATGTTTACTGCAGAAAACACTGAATTTTAATTTTTCCAAAGCTGATTTCATGAAGTTGGACTGAAAGGGTTAATGCTTAGTGACTTCCATGTCAAATATGGCATTTTCCAGAAGGAAAGCTTTCCAAGTCACAAGGACACAATCGTGACGGTAGTTAAGTCACGATGATGTCCCGGCCACGACATTCGCCTAGTCTGGACCTGACGGAACAAAAATGTTCAAAGGTTTGCAAAGCTTATGGGACTTAACTGCATGGCCATTAGTCCCTAAAGTTACAAACTACTTATCAACTAGCTTATACATGCATGCCCGAGGGGGATCCAAGCCCCCGACGGGGAATGGCCTCGCGCATCGTAACTTCTGAGATGCTATTAGGAGTCATCTCCAATGAAGAATTGTGTGTCTTATGCACTGATATTTCGTACTACTTTCTTCCGGACGCCTGGTCGAATACACACCATGTAGAACTGCATAATAATGTGGACCAAAACACTATTAGTAGGCGGTGATATTATTTACCTCTTCGACGTAGATCGTTCTGTGGGTTACAACACTAATGCAGCTGTTTTATCAAAGAAATAAATATATATATATACACTATATTACACTTACATTGCTGTCTGCTTATAAAGTGAAGTAGGCACTATCGAACGAAGACGGCAACTTACCTGAAAACGAAGAAAAGAAAATTCTTAAGTTCAGGAAATACTAGAAGCACTAAAATAGTTACATTTCGAGATTCTTATGAAAGAGAAGTAACATCGCTACATTAGACACACACACACACACAAACTGAGCACTACACAAAATGACTGGTAAAATCCACAGATGGCATTTAAGAACGTGTGCAATGAGGCTACAATGCCGACAAAAAATACAGTTTGAATGTACAAGTGAAAACATAAAAGTAACTGTAATAGCCTTTGCTTATTTCTTAGCAAACTACAATTTGCCAACTTTCTTGCCCCGAGTTTATTAGCAGCAATGCTCCTCATTAAGTCTCCGACATATTTAAATTTAATAAATATCATAATTTTCATCAATCTGTCTTAAATTAAGGGCATCTTTTTACATTTTCTATATATTTTGTTTTAGCGTAAAATATCCGAAAATTTGCTCTATTTCTTCGCAGTTCTTTACAAAATAATGTTTCTTGTTCGTGTTGCTATTATACCTCCAGACAGTATTACAAGATGGTCCGTAAAAGCTGTTCTGTCTTTCTCCAGATAGGTTTCTTTGTAAAGCCGCCCAATGTTGATTTTAAGCAATTTATAGTTAAACTTCTGAAAATGAACCAACAACTGAAGGCTTAATCAAATGTCACAGAAACAGCACATATCTATGCTACGGGTCATGATGGGAGCAAGCCTGCATTTCATCAAAGGTTACTCGTGAAGGGTGTAAACAAAAGGAATGCACTTTGTTTCAGTCATTCAAATCTTTGTAAGCCTATTGGACCAAACTGCTATGGTCATCAGTCACTAGTCTTACAGACGTAAGGGCAACACAAACACCCATGGTCCAGGGAGGACTCGAACATCCAATGCCGAGCAACCGCGCGCTCCGCAACACGGCCATTCTACCGCGGCGTTTCAGTCATATCCTCCTACATCCGGTACGTCAGTATCTCTGTTAGTTTGGTTTCTCCATTAGAAAAGAGTCATCCTTTTTTTCTTGCCTGACTCAATTTCCTATAGTTTTCGGTCTTTACCATGCTACAATATTACGGAATCAGATCGTAGGTCCAACAGGTGGGGAGGACCATTACGTGAGATATTAAAAACTATCGTGTTTTGAATGTAGGTTGTAATTTATAAAAACTACTGGTCATATTAGAGAATTTTTTGCTAAATTTCCAAAACTTAGCTGTAAAATTTTGGAAACTGATCTAAGTTAAAACAAACTCTCAAACCTGTACTGAAGTAAAAAGGAAAAAACAAATGTTTCGTAACTGGAGTGGTAATGTGTCACTTACCCTACATTCATATTCGAGGAAAATGAAGATTTAGGAGAAACATCAATAGTTAACTAAAAATCCAACGATGATGTCTTTGGATGCATTGTACAATGTGTCTCGATGAAGTATTGAACCAAATCACCTTATTCTTTTCATTCTGCACTCCGAGGAGTGGAGCGGGCTGTTTGAGATCCGGCCCATAAAGAGTCGTGGTTCTATTCAGCCAATATCAGACAAGCTGATAGTGGGGCAAAGGGGGATCCCAATTGGGAATAAGTGGGAGGGGCTTACCAGCTCCGGCATACGCCTTACAACCAAGGAAAACCTCCCGAAAACCTTGGTCGGAGCCGGGGGATTGGGATCACCCTCCAGCCGTCAATATCACAATTTTTTTCTCAGTACGACATGTTTCGGAACTGACCTATCCCATTTTCAGTACCGAACAACAAGGAAGCACATATTAAAATACGACGCTAAGAATTCGTCGACTGCCGAACGAATATGCCATTCACAGAATAACAAGCTTAAAAATAATGACATCATTAGAAGCACGTAGTATACATGCTTCGTCAACATAAAAATGTCGTCTAAAGGAAGACATATTGCTGCTACAGGGTAGAGTCGTGGACTACAGAACAGCTTTTGTATCATACCAGAGATTATCCGTACGCAAACTGTCACGGTAGCTTACATAATTTAGGGACGTATACACTATTTTGTGGCTTTGATTTTACTGGATAGATAAGATACACTGAGGTGTCAGGTTAGTATTATCGTAGATTACCGAGATACTTTCTTTACACACGGATAATCTTTGATGAAACACAGCTGTCATGTAGACCAAAACTGACCATCGTAGCAGCAGTATATCTTCTTTTAGACGAGCTGTTTATTTTGAAAAAAACACGTAGGCTGCATTTTTCATGTTGATGAAGTTGCCTAATGGCAGATTAATTTTTAAAGGTATGTTATCCGTGAATGGCATATTGATATGGGAGTCGTCGATTTCGTAGCGTCGTATTTTAATATGATCTTCCTTGATTTTCAATACTTGAAAATGAGATAATGTGGTCCTGGAAATGTCGTACTGACAACAGGTGCTTGGGCTCACCTTGACTGTCCGGTACCACCCGTCAGGTATGACCAATTGCGTCATGTATTATGTCATTTTGTCGTAGATGTTTTTCTATTTGTTTAGTGCTAGTCAAAAATTTTCCAATGTTTGTTAAGCTTAAACGACTTAACTGCGGGGGTCATCAGTCCCTAAACTTACAAAATACTTATGACCTACCTTATACTAAAGACGACACAAACATCCATGCCCGAGGGGGGATTCGAACCCCCGACCGTTCGGTCACTGCGGCCGGCTTAGTACTAGTCACTGACTGTATTGCAAATATGTCAGAGATAATATTTATTAGAATACAATTATTTGTTTACGCGGTTCTTGTTGACTAATTGTGTATTTTATGTGAAAAAATATTGCAATTCTAGGAAATAAAAATATTAAAAATTACCCCAGTTATATTTAGAAGGGCGGAAGTGCAGTTTATGAGTCTGCGAGTGGTGTTTGATGTGTAGACGTTGGCAATGGCGCCGCAGCGCATCGTTCTTAATTAAGTTACAGACCGTGTCTGTGAGCTTATTAAACATCGATCTGTCCGCATCACGCGAAGTTTTTTCCCCTTTTCTTTAATTTTACATAGCACATTAATCTGGGCATTTCTGCAACTGCAGTAAAAGACGACCTGTCTGCGCCCCGTAAGTTTATTTTAATAATAATAATAATAAAAAATAACAAGCACGAAAGCGCGTGCGTAACATTTTCAGAAGCTTTTTTTTTTTTTTTTTTTTTTTTTTTTTTCCTAAACATACTCTGTTCCCTCGGTTTCTTTGGTTAACAAAAGAAAGTCGCAAAACGTTGCTTCACTTTCCCACTTCGCTAAGCTCTCGCGCCGTATTTCACGTTTCGTAATTGTACTTCATTATTACGAAAAAAAGCTCTCCTGTTGCTACATCGTATTAAAGAAATACAATAAGCAAGCCGTTTTCACGGTGATTGTGTGTCTTACATTGGCCGGTAGTGCTATTTACATACAGTAAAATGGTATCATTACATTTTTTCTATGTTTCATTTTTATTTGAATACTGCTATTTCTATTGTTTTTCTATTTAGAATCGCCCCGTCCAAACTCCTTTATTAACCACGGTAGTCACCTAAAATTCTTTTAGTATTCTTTTTTTCATTTTTTCGCTTAGATTTATATTTGTGAAGTTGTTTATTCCCTGTTGTTACGGGCGTCAAATTTACCGCATTGAAATATGGATGTCGGTTATCGTCATGACGTTGTGTATGACGTCATGGGTCAAAGCATAGAGGTGGTATCGAAAGTCAATACTCCATAATGTCTTTACTATGAAGGACGAAAGCCGCCTAAACATTAGTAACTGCATCTATAAAAATACGTCTGAACTTTTAAAACGAATACGTCTTTTCTTATTGTATAAAATATCCACACCAACAAGCTTGTTAGTTGGGAAAGAGCTTATATCAGATTTATCTGTTTAATGCACGAAGATTTTCAGAAGGCGACAATATTTGTTGGACATTAACCTACTTGAAAGCGCTCGTTTGAGACTTTTGTTCCCATCTAGGAACATAAAACGTGGTATACGGCACACGTACCAGACACGTGTCCTTTTATGAGAAAACGAGGAGCGGAAGCGTGCATAAGAGATTACTTTTTTATTATTAATTTCTTGGACAAAAAAGTCCCCGAAAGTTCACACACGGAGCTGCTGGGCAGCTTATGAAATTTCCAGCCCCTGCTTTGTGGCGGGCGAGGTCGTGCGGCCCTCCTAATCCTCTTAACAGCTGTTTTTATTGCCTCGCGGTAAACACGGACCGTGTGAATAAATACTTAGGCCCCACAGCTGACGACCTGAATTCCGACAGTGTCCTTTGATGTGTGGCTGAAAAGAAGGGGAGAAGATTCAAGAAAAGCAAAAAAGAAAGATGCCGATGTTCTACTGGGACCGGTGCTTGTGAGTAGCGCAAAACGTTTATAGAAATCTGAATATCTCTGTAACAAAAGCTGAGACAAATCTGCACCCTGATCGTGTTGTTTTTACTCGTGGGGCCGTGGCGCCTATAGACTGGGGTTGTCTGCGTGGTGTTTTTGTCCAGTCTCACGCTTACACACTTCAAGGCTGAAATTAACACTGAATCAATCTGGTGTTACCAGTAAATCAAAGATGAAAAAGTGCGTCCTCCATAGTAGGATGCGCACTGAAGATTGCTCGAGTCAGTACTGCCCAGTTTACACGACGATCAGATGTTTCAAAGAATGATGATTAAGGTATATAGAAGACAGGTCTGGACACCCTTGTTCCTTATGGAGCCGCCATTTTGGTTCTAGGGCGGACGACGGTGCGCAGTAGACTTGATCATACTAGTTCCGGATCGGAAGCGCGGCTCTGCGGCGAACTAGTTCTTTCTTTTAGTTCGTCCTCTCCCAGTGACGGCTGAGCGGCGTGGTCTGCGAATGCAGGTGGAGGGAGAAGTTCCCCCACCTAGCAGCTTCATGCGCTTGCTGTGTGAGCTGTTAACGATGTCACGCAAACCATTTAAAAAGTTGTGGATAATTTCTCGCGTTTAAGTTTAGAGTTATCTTTATATCTTGGCATTATGGAATTTATTAGTCACATACTGCAGAGTGCATAACACTTAAAAACAGAAATTTTGTAGCACTGAACTATGTAATCTAACAGGCAGACGCTAACCTCGAAATGGCTCTCTTCAGCAGAAGGCAAACACGTGACTTTTAATCCTATTGCGCGCCCATCTCGCTATTGCCCTTCGGTCTTTGGAAAAGAATGCAACGAACTAAGAAGCGAGATACGTTTGGCATAATAGTTCGCGACCGAAAACGCATGTTTTAGTTCGTCACCAATTGCACATATTTTAGTTCGCGACGATCGCGCATATTTTAGTTCGCGACCTGTAGCTCTCCTTTTAGTTCGCAGCTGGGCCGCGAAGTAGGTCGCTCTTTTTAGTTCGTCCGCTCTTTTTGGCTTTTGCTACCGCTACTTAAAGAACACTTTCTTTTGTTATCACAGCTTTTGGCTCACTTTAGATTACGGTAGTAACACTAAAAGTGGGCCTTTGCGATCATCTTTTGACAGCTCGAAATTTAAATGAAAATAACGGCTTAACCATGCATCTGACACGAAAATTGAATAACCGAATTTGTAGAGGAGAAAATTCACTACAACTTTACTCTGTTATGTTTTTTTCATATCTCGTATCGTTTCAGATATATTTGCAAAAATAACGGCGATTTTGGGATGTCTGTCTGTCTGTCTGTCCGTAACGTGTTCCCTGTTTTTAAGACGAACCATTCAACCGATCAGCAACAAATTTTACACACATAATTGTAAGCTGCCAGAGACCAGAACCTCCCTTTTTCAAATTTTTCGGATAAAAAATACGGCAGTAATACTAAAAAAAGCCGTTTGTAATGTAATTTTAATTGCAAATGAATCGTTCATCTGACACGAAAATTGAATAACCTAATTGGTAGAGAACCTCATTGCTAGAGGGGAAATTCTCTACAACTTCACTCTATTATGTTTTTTTCCATATCTTGCATCGTTTCAGAGATATTTGGAAAAATAACGGCGATTTGACGATGTCTGTCTGGCTGTAACGTGTTCCCACTTTTTAGGTCGAACCGTTGAACCGATCGGCACCAAATTTTGCAGACATAATTATTGGCTACCACAGACCAGAACCTCCCTTTTTTAAATATTTCGGACAAGAAAAAGTTACTAATACAAAAAAAAATCCGTTTGTAATGTAATTTTAATTGCAAATAAACTGTTCATCTGACGCGAAGATTGAATAAACGAATTTGTATAGGAGAAAATTCTCTACAACTTAGCTCCGTTATGTTTTTTTTTTTTTTTTCATATTTCGTATCGTTTGAGACATATTTGCAAAAATAACGGAGTTTTGACACCCTCCATTAAATAAACGAAAGCCAGCCGTTCGCAGATGACACGTGACATTCCTCGCCCAGAACTGTCTCTGGCATACACCATCTTGCGTTGCGTATTTGATGATTTTCTCATTATAACTTACACGTTGTCATTTCAAAGCAATGGCGCACTGAAGAATTAACAAAAACACGTCGTTCTTCGTACGATATATGATAATCTAGTGTCTACAAATGCCATATTAACATCAGGGAACAACTGCCATGAATAGTATGAGATTAAAGAACGCGATTCTTAACTGTTAGCTGTAGCGTAGTGGGCAATGTGTTGGACTGTGATGCTGAAGGTCAGTGGCTCGGAACCTGCCAGTACCTAATTTTTTTTCCTACAAGGTTTTCAGACACTCTTATTAATTAATATTTTATTATTTAGATTGTTATTTGGGTCCAAAATGTTTGCAAAAACGTATAAAACTACAAATCTAAAGTGAGCCGTAAAACACGTCAGTGCGATTTTTTTAAACCCTTAAATGCATGGTTTTGCACATATGCAACATCGATTATAACATTGTTTTATCCGAGTATAGTGGGAATTTTGTGCACTAATATGTGCTTAACAGATGCACCAGAGTTTATAGAAAGTTTCTTTAGTGTTTGTTGTGTCGAGGTTAGCTGCAGTTCGAACATCTGTAAACATCTTTGTTTGTAAATTGGTTTGGATTTTCCGCCGTATGCAAGACACCTGATTTTTTAATTGTTCCCAAACATGTTTCAGCACATTTTGTGCTATCATCAGTGGGATGATTTATTTTGCCTGAAATTATGTTTACTGTACAATAGTCTTTACAGTTACTACTAGGTTCATTCGTTATTAAATTTTTACTTAGGTTATCTGACTATATAAACTATTTCATTTTAGTTAATATTACGCCTAGATATATGAGTATCACATTTCTTACATACCTTTTTTTTTTTTACATTAGGCTACATGAAACTCCTTAAAGAAGCCTACTTATTCGTTGTTTTTTGGTACAAACTTGTCATCTGCAAACATAACAAACAGTTAACGATTTCTTGCTTTCTATTTTTCGGTCCGAGAAAAACGCGTTATTTCTGTATATTACTTACGATTCTTTTCCTTTTCTGTTGTAATTTGCTTGTTGCTGTTGGTTTGAATGTGTATGTCACTCGTTTTCCACGTTTTTCGTGCTATGCATTACGCCAGTGGCAATATTTGGCGTATGAATACAGCTGGAAGCTGTTCATTTGTTCTTTTGGTGTTTTGTTTTTGAAGAAGTTGCGCGCGAAATACGAGTGTTTACTGTTTGTGTCGTGTTATATTCGTCTGTTGATGGGGAATGTTGGAGTGAAAACAGTATTGTGGATGTGTGTACTTCTTGTTTGCATTTCGTATGTGCATATACACCTGGCTGTGTGTGTGTGTGTGTGTGTGTGTGTGTGTGTGTGTGTTTGTTGGTATTTTCGTTTTAATTTTTGTTTCTGAGGCGGATGTGATGTGTGTTAGTGGAGTGTTTATGTGGGTTTTTGTGTGTGTCTGACAGGGATTAGGGATAGGAGTGAGTGATCAGAGTACTTTTATGAAGACTATTTGTACATCTCCTCTATTGTGCTAAATAGTGTGTTGTTGCAGAGTGAAGTGTATTCATTGAGTACAGTTTTTCCTTGTGCTATTGCGTTTTGTATGTGGTAGTTTTCCTCTATTGTCAATCTATGGTATAAACTATTGCTGGTCTTAAGAACTTTTAGGTCTTTCTCTATGTTTGTGGGGTGGTGATTTTCTGATATTAGATGGTCTGCAAAGGTTGAGTGAGAACTGTTACTTTTTAGTGCTCTTAAGTGTTCAGTGTATCTGGTTCTGAAATTCCTGCATGTTTGTCCCACATATACAGCCTGGCAGCAGTTACATGTTAATTGGTAGATGCCAGATTGGTTGTATTTGTCAATATCTACCAATTAACATGTAACTGCTGCCAGGCTGTATATGTGGGACAAACATGCAGGAATTTCAGAACCAGATACACTGAACACTTAAGAGCACTAAAAAGTAACAGTTCTCACTCAACCTTTGCAGACCATCTAATATCAGAAAATCACCACCCCACAAACATAGAGAAAGACCTAAAAGTTCTTAAGACCAGCAATAGTTTATACCATAGATTGACAATAGAGGAAAACTACCACATACAAAACGCAATAGCACAAGGAAAAACTGTACTCAATGAATACACTTCACTCTGCAACAACACACTATTTAGCACAATAGAGGAGATGTACAAATAGTCTTCATAAAAGTACTCTGATCACTCACTCCTATCCCTAATCCCTGTCAGACACACACAAAAACCCACATAAACACTCCACTAACACACATCACATCCGCCTCAGAAACAAAAATTAAAACGAAAATACCAACAAACACACACACACACACACACACACACACACACACACACACACACACACACACACACACAGCCAGGTGTATATGCACATACGAAATGCAAACAAGAAGTACACACATCCACAATACTGTTTTCACTCCAACATTCCCCATCAACAGACGAATATAACACGACACAAACAGTAAACACTCGTATTTCGCGCGCAACTTCTTCAAAAACAAAACACCAAAAGAACAAATGAACAGCTTCCAGCTGTATTCATACGCCAAATATTGCCACTGGCGTAATGCATAGCACGAAAAACGTGGAAAACGAGTGACATACACATTCAAACCAACAGCAACAAGCAAATTACAACAGAAAAGGAAAAGAATCGTAAGTAATATACAGAAATAACGCGTTTTTCTCGGACCGAAAAATAGAAAGCAAGAAATCGTTAACTGTTTGTTATGTTTGCAGATGACAAGTTTGTACCAAAAAACAACGAATAAGTAGACTTCTTTAAGGAGTTTCATGTAGCCTAATGTAAAAAAAAAAAAAGGTATGTAAGAAATGTGATACTCATATATCTAGGCGTAATATTAACTAAAATGAAATAGTTTATATAGTCAGATAACCTAAGTAAAAATTTAATAACGAATGAACCTAGTAGTAACTGTAAAGACTATTGTACAGTAAACATAATTTCAGGCAAAATAAATCATCCCACTGATGATAGCACAAAATGTGCTGAAACATGTTTGGGAACAATTAAAAAATCAGGTGTCTTGCATACGGCGGAAAATCCAAACCAATTTATCCAAGCAAGCACGGAAGATAGAAGAACAGCAGCAACAAAAAGATGATCTTTGTTTGTATTTGGAAGAAAAACGTCAGATATTGCAGATTTTGACGTTTTAATTTCCATATAAAGAACGAACTTTGGAAGGAGGAAAAAATCACAGCAATTGAGACAGGTATGAAGAACCATAATAAAGACAAAAATTTGTTTACACTACCCAAATATAAAAATTATATAACAAGTTTCTATATGTTGCATATGTACTTTTCTATACTAGCATCATAAGAATTTTTTAACTATTTTTCCCTTTGTCTGAACAACTTATAAAACACAGAAATAATTTATCTAGGAAATTGAAAAAAAAAATATGGCATTTAAGGATTAATACAGTGCAACAGTGCATTATAAACTGAACATTAACAAGAGCAAAACAAAAATAATGGAATGCGGTCTTAGAAAATCAGGCGATGCTGAAGGAATTAGATTAGGTAACGAAACAATGAAGGTGGTAGATGTGTTTTGTTACTTGGGCACTAAAATAACATGCGATGGTCGCAGTACAGAGGATATAAATTGCAGAATGGCAATGGGAAGGAAAGCATTTTTGAAAAAGAGAAATTTGCTAACATCGAATATTGATTTAAGGGTAGGGAAGTCTTTTCTGAAGGCATTTGTGTGGAAGTGTTGCCTTGTACGGGAGTGAAACATGGACGATAAGCAGTGCGGACAGGAAGAGAATAGAGGCTTTTGAAATGTGGTGCTACAGAAGAATGCTGAAGATTAGGTGGGTAGATCGCATAACTAATGATGAGGCACTGAACAGAATTGGTGAGAAAAGGAACTTTTGGCGTACCCTGACTAAAAGAAGGGATCGCTTGGTAGGACACATTCTTAGACATCAAGGAATTGTGAATTTAGTGTTGGAGGGAAGTGTGTGGGGTAAAAATCGCAGAGGGAGACCAAGAGACGCGTATAGTAAGCAGATTCAAGTGAATGTGGGTTGCCGTTCTTATGAGGAGATGAAAAGGCTTGCTCAGTATAGAGTAGGATGGAGAGCTGCATCAAACCAGTCTCCGGACTGAAGACCATAACAACAACATGACGGTGGGGGCTGCCAATTAATTTACATCCTCTCTCTCTCCAAGCACCAAGATTGTCAATTACATTCGCTCGAAATACAAGGTATTGTTGACATCTTCTCGATAGCTTGTACGAATACCGCGTCAATTTATTTTTTTCTTGAATGAAACTTTCACTCTGCAGGGGAGTGTGCGCTGATATGAAACTTCCTGACAGATTAAAATTGTGTGCCGGAACCGGAACTCGAACCCGGGGCCTTTGCCTTTGGCGGGCATGCGCACTACCGACTGTACTATCCCGACACGACTCATGATGCCTCTAGTCCCAGTTCCAGGAAGTTTCATATCAGCGCACACTCCGCTGCAGAGTGAAAGTTTCAGTCTGGAAACATCCCTTAGGCTGTGGCTGTGGCCATGTCTCCACCATATCCTTTCTTCCAGGAGTGCTAGTCTTGCAAGTTTCGCAGGAGACCTTCTGTGAAGTTTGGAAAGTAAGAGGCGAGGTACTGGCGGAAATAAAGTTGTGAGGAGGCATCGTGAGTCGTGTCGGGATATCACAGTCGGTCGGTAGTGCGCATGCCCGCGAAAGGTAAAGGTCCCAGGTTCGAGTCCCGGTTCCGGCACACAATTTTAATCTGCCAGGAAGTTTTCTTTTTTTCTTTTTATTTCTTTCTTTGAGTTTGTTTATGTTCTAGTAGGCGATCCAATTATGATATTGTAGGAAGATATAAAAAAAGCCAAGATCGCTATTCATCAATTTTTATTTATGACGACCGGTTTTGCCGAACTATGTAAGCATCATACGGTCCAATGAAATAATTTTACAAGGGCATAATCTGTTAAAAAGGGAATGACGAAAATTTAAAACATCCATGTCATTATAATAAAACGAGAAGATACATCAATTAAATTCATAAGAGCAAGATCGGTCATGAGGAGATGAAAAGGCTTGCTGAGGATAGAGTAGGGTGGAGAGCTGCATCAAACCAGTCTCCGGTCTGAAGACCTTAACAACAACAACAACAACGGTGCATTTCTTTTGGGGTGACCCTCGTAGAATTGGAGGCACACAACTCGTACACGGATCACCCGCGACATCACCTGCCCGTCGTCTGAGTTCTCAGGACATGGCTGGCGAACCGCACCTGGGAATAGGGAAACTGGAAGCCTACGAATGCCGGCGAGCCGGTCCGCCTGGGAACTTGGCGGGCGCGATTAGGCCGTGGCCCGCGGCGACTGGCTAACAGCTGGGCACTCCCAAATCGCGACCCCTGAATGCCTAACTGCCTCTGCTGAATAATTCACGTGCCGGCCGCGCTTCCGCAACGCTAATGCCCAGTCGTGGACGCCGCTACGGTCCCAGAGGAGCCCGACACCCAGCACCGGACGAGGGACTCAGCGTTATAATGACTCGTCTTGCGCTCCCAGCCGCTGGCGTCCGTGAGGCTCTGTCTTCACACTGGCTCGCCACCAGCACTCGCTTTGGCCAATATCTGATCAGTTTACTGCGCACTACTAATGGGGGGAACATGTAGAGCAACTAGTATACGACGGTTGGAACTTAAATAGTGACAACACTGCTTTGGGGACACTATGCAATGGAATTTACTATGGTAGCTGATAACATATGTTTTTTGACATACCTACCTCACCTCTGAGCAAATGGACTCGCCCGTCCGACCAACTTGAGAAATTCCAACAGCACAGTGCGGGAATTACACGTCCAGAATCCCCTCCAGCACTTCTTCAGACATTAGTCGAATCCACGCCACGTCGTGTTGAGGGATTTCTGCGTGCTCGCGAGAGCCCTACACGATACTAGGCAGGTGCACCAGTTTCTTTGGCCATCCACTGTATAATCTGAAACTAAACTCAACTCCGCCCCATACAGGCCTCGCGGGCCCAAGGGGTTCCGACCGGCCACCGTGTCATCCTCTGCCAGCAGGCGTCACTCGATGCGGTATGGAGGGGGGCGTGGTCAGCGCCCCGCACTCCCGGCCATTGCGTCGGTTTTCCAGACCGAAGCCGCTACTTCTCCATCAAGTAGCTTCTCAGTTTTGCCTCAAAAGAGCTGAGTGAACGCCGCTTGCAAATAGCACTCGGCAGACCCAGACGGTAACCCATCCAAGTACTAGCCAAGTCCGACAGCGCTTAACTTCGGTGATCTGACCGGCACGGCCGTTGGCATAATTTCAAACTATAGAAGTCCAATCTTCGATATCCACCTTTGTGTCCAATAAGTTGTAGGATAGAAGAAGTAAAGGTGCAACGGCGGATGTGCCATCTGTACGATCGAATGGTTGCTATACTCAGCGCCTCCATTGCCGCCCGTGGCTCATACCTGCCAACTTTCGAAAAGAGCTATCAACTATTTCGACTAAAAAAATACAATAATTCAAGCTTGAAACTGTATACTTCAATAAAATCATATCTACTTACATGTAAGGCCAATGATTTATAGATCAACATTAACAAGAAGAAATCCTTGCAAAACAGCAACAGAGTGGCGATTATTGGTTTGGAGCGTGGCGGCTTAAGGCTGTCGGAGGCCCGAGGAAGCGGCAAAACAAACTGAGGTATTTGAAATACATGGATTACTGTAAGTACTGGAGCGCCGTGCTGCGGTGCGCGAGGCAGTTTGCCGTCGGGGGTTCGAATCCCCCCACGGACATGGATGTTTGTGGTGCCCTTAGGTTAGTTTACCTTAGTTTAAGTAGTTTGTAAGCTACAGAATAATAGCCACGCAGTTGAGTCTGATATAATTACAAACATTTGAACATATGATTAATATATAAAAAAAGTTACTTCTGAAATTTGGGGGCCCTCAGGACGAGAGGCACTGGACACTCTAAAAAAATAGCTTTCGAGATTTGGAGGCCCCAGAATGAGTTGCCAAGGGCGTTAAAAAAATCTTCGGGGTATTTGGAGTCCCCCCGAGACGAGATACCTGGGGCGGTCGCCCCCCCCCCCCTCCCAACATCTTAGTCCGCCACTAGAACAGAACTTCCTTGATAAATCAATTAGATCTAGGAGAGTTCAATAAAGCTTTATTCAATAAAACAGGTTTCTGAACGCTTTCAATTAAATCCCAATAACGACACAAACATCACATACCAATGATATAAAAAAATGAGTTACCATCGCAGACCTGCCTTTGACCCACGCAAACTATCGAATCTAGGTGAGCGGGGTGATTATCGAATTTTGTGTTTCAAATTACTGACCGCGAAGTCATAAAATAACACATTCCATTCATAAAATCGGAAAATATTGAAATTTCCGTAAATTATACGACTAAACCGTAAAAGTTGGCAGGTTAAATATGTATGTTTCACCATGGATCGCCACCTGGTACCTCAGAAGCGCTTTAGCTATTGATCTGTAAATATAATCATTTGTTGTTCCAGCAATAAATTATGGGTGAATGGGAAAAACTTCAAGAGGGTGTACCAATTTTCATTTCCGGCACTGTCTAGAAAAAATAGAAACAAATTCGGTTATTTTCAGATTTCCGTCAAGCAAATAAACGACTGTGTTTGAGGTATATTTAACCAACTGCGTCTATTTTGTGACAAAAATATTCTGAACAGTGCAACCCACATTAGCTCGCTTTACCGGTAGAATAGAATGCTACCTTCACCACATATTTATGGTCCTCATAATGTGCAAGCTTCCCAGAACCTGCGACTAATTAAATACAGTAATTACAGCACTGAATTGCGGTCGGTGGTTGCAACAGAGAGAAGATAAACGCCGAGGGGACACAGGTATGTTCGATCAACGCATACGGTCATTAAATATTCCAATCCACGGGCCTGTATTGCGAAGCACTGTGTGAAACTCAGAGCAGTGGATGCAGGTTTATTTATTGCTTTTTGTTCCTGGGTCGCTTACAAAATATTGCAGTTACTTGTCACTTTCCTGCAGGGTACAAAGAGTAATATACAAATATATTTATGGAGCAGTACATTTCTGCTCCCGCGAGTGATGGTAAAATTCATAGAAAATGTGAAGACAGTAGTTATTTCGGTTATGTGAACGTCTTCTAATAAACTACAGTACTATTAACCTTTGCAAATGATTGGTAAAGGAAGGGAAGGAAGAAGGATAGAAAAGAAAGGATTGACAGCGGCCGGACGACCGAAAGCACAGTCACCACACCAATATAATTACTATTAACCTTAGTCGAGGCCTCGATTTTTTAAAGAATCCAACTTCCTTTTAAAAAACAACATCGAACGCCTGACTACTTTACAGATGAGTTAATGTCTTTAACATTTGACGTTAAGCATGCAAAACGTTTATTGCTGTAGACGCAAACCCTAATGAGGGAGGAGGTTATTAGTTTCTGATTAGTCATGCAGAGATTAATGAAAAAGTAAAAAAATAAGAACTAGTATTTCATGCATCTCTGCACATATGAAAAGATATCTTTGTTAATCAAAAGACTGGTTTGCTACAGCTCTCCACATTACCTTATCTTGCGCAAACCTCTTCATGCTTGAATAATAACAAAAATCCACATTATTTTAAACATACTTACTATATTCGTGTCTCGGTTTCGTCAGCTCTTTTTACTCCATACATTTTCCTCCAATACTAAATCGACGATTTCTTGATGTCTTAGAAGGTGGTCTACCAGTAGATCCCTTCTTTTAGTCAAGATATTTGCCAGAAATGTCTTTTCTCCCCAGTGATGTCAAATGCCCCCAGAAATTACTTCCTAACATTTAAATTCGTATTCGATGTAAACAAATTACTATTCTTCCGAAATGCTTTTCTTCCCATAGCGCCGCGGTGGAGTAGCCGAGCTGTCTAAAGCACCTCGCTGCGGAGCGCGCGGTTGCTCGCCGTGGAAGTTCGAGTCCTCCCTGGGGCATGGGTGTGTGTGTTGTCCTTAGGTTAGCTTACCTTATTTTAAGTAGTTTGTAAGCTAAGGACTGATGACCACGCAGTTTGGTCCGATAGATTTACAGACATCTGAACTTTCCATAGCCATTCTGCATTTTACCTCCTCTCTACTTTACCATCATTTGTTATTTAACCACCCAAATAACAAAACACAGCAAGTAACAGATGCGAAAAATACTAACTGATTTCACTTAAATAAATGGCACAATCATAACTTCATATGACTATATAAGCCAGTTTAAACATCAATATAAGGCGATGTTACTTGTCTAATAAATCCCAAACGTATTCAAACATATTTTTAGAAAGAATGACACTTTTTGTTTTTCTTTACATGCAACGTGGAAAGTTTTAGAGTTATCGTTAATGATAAACCTTTCGACATGAAACTAAGAGAAAGAGAGTGTCAGTTGAACATGATTTATATCATCACAGAGTTTCATGGTTTACTGAACTACGTATATCTCGTGTAATCGTATTATAGCGTATTTTTCTGACCTAAAATTATAATGCTTTGTTGAAAGATGTTACGTTTATGAAACAGAAGTTTAAACTTACACTTTTGAAACTTGTACTCAGTATAGCGAATGTTGCAAATTTCAAATAATGGAACTGATTAATGTATGAGAAACAACAGTCTTTGTATCTTCGAATATGTAATATATAAAAATTAATGTTTGTTTGTGTGTGTGTTCGTATTTTATTCGCAGTCATTCCGTTCATCCAACACGATGGAACTTTGTCAACATATTGCTTGCACTTTCGCACTGGTTATAGGAGTAATTATACCACTGTACGACACATAGTCCATCAGATATGACGTCATGAAGAACTTCCGCATTATGAATGACTTTTGAATTTATTACTACTTAGCTATTGAATATTTTTGGAAACATTTTTGTTGATGTTGTGGAGCTAAAAAATTCCTGAAGATGGTCTAAAAGAAGACCGAAATTAGTCGAAAAAAAAATAAATTATCGCACTCTAGACTCTTCTCTATATATAAACTTAGCTATTAAATTTATTCGCCACATATTTCTAAAACAATATCAATTTATGCTAATGATGGATCTACAAAATTTTTTCATTATACGACTTATAGTTTAGGATATGTAACGTCATAAACACTGAAAGGCTTGAGAAATTGCCGCATCCGTCTTCTTAGTATTTTATGCAGCCTACTGCGATGAAACTTACGACACTTGATACTCAAAATAAGAGCAAAGTCACTGCCTATGTACTGTTTTATATGGTGCATGGAAGAAGGTACTTTATCTACGAACTTCCTCAAAATCTACGGTTTTATACCGACCTTGATGGAATTTTGCACATTTAAAAACAAGAGGAACATCACGGTCTACGTAAGATTTCGTACGGTGCATAGAGGACCACTTCCATCGTCACCATGAATTTTTACAGAGTTATGTAATTTATGACACATGGGGAGACAGTCGACTGAGGAGGTGAAGGAGTTCGACAAGGAGATAAAGACGTGATTGGTACAGAAAGGGAAAGGTGGAGATGGGCAGATAGAGGGGTAGGTGTAGATGAACAAGAGAGGGAAGATAAGACGAGAGAGAGGGAGGGGGAAGAGAAGGAGAACAAAGACAAAAAGGGAGGAGAGAGGGACTAACTTCAGACTTCAATTTTTTTTAAAAGTACTGAGGCGAAGCCGGGTTTTCAGCCATTATTAATATAAAAGTTTACTAGAAATCGAGATACAGCTCATAGCAGTACTGCGTCATTTCCATTTTATTTGCTAGATTTATCCATTCCAGTAAACAATGTAGTGTATTGTCTAGTTTTTTCCAATCACATCCGGCCTGCCTCGCTATCTCCCGGCACATGTTAGCTATTGTTTTTTGCAGACACGGTAACGAGATGGGGACAATAGAGCGGAGATAATGCAGCCAATAACGGCCGTAAACACTACTACGTTGACAGATTCTGATACAGTGTTTGCGCACCACTGCGTCCAATAACGGTTTTTTCGAGAAAAAGTGCAGAGTAACGGTTTATCCGCAACACAATCGAGCTGCGCCCCACTCACTCCTGAGCTACGAAACTCCCACGGTCAGGAGGACACAATTGAAGCCCTGAGAGTCGTAACTACGCTAGTACTATTTAGTAAGTACTGAATCATTACTTATAGCTCCATTACTTTTCATAATAGGCGCTTAGACTTTTAATATTCCTATTTATTTATTTTTGCTGTAGAAGCTGTGTCCCATCACGAATTAAACAAACCTGAATAAATTTTGTGATTGTTTGTACATTTTGTGCGCTAAATTAATGAATATGGTGGAGTCGGTTTGTTACGAAAGGCAACTACATAATTTTTAAGTTCCAGTGAAAAAAAGTAGTGGATTAAGTGGATTGTTGATATATACAATAAGTAAACAACACAATAAAACCATAAGACTACAATACGATAACAGTTTTTATTGAATAAAAAATAACAGTTTGGGCATCAGTCTCACATTCATCATCATCAATTGTATTCTGCCTTGCGGCAGGTCTTGTCATGGTTTGATCCTCTTCTTGTCATGGATTGATCTTCTTCCACTTTTCTCTGCCCTAAGCCAATCTTCTCATTTCTTCATATTTATTTCCTTGGATGTTGTCCAGCATTTGATATCTTGGCTTTCCTCTTCTCTTTTTCCCTTCACCATTCCTTCTATTCCTTCCTTCAGTAAACAGTCCCTCCTCAAACAATGTCCAATCCAGATTCGTTTTCTTTTCCTAATGACTTCCAGCGTGTTTCTTTCTTCTCCAACTCTTCTTAATACTTCCTCATTCCTTATTCGGTCTTCCCATTTCACTTGTTCTATTCTACTCCATATCCACATCTCTAGCGCCTCCAATCTTCTTTCATCTTCCTTCCTCAACGTCGAGGTCTCCGCACCATACAGCACAACACTCGAGACATAACACTTGGCAAGTCTGTTCCTCAGATCTTTTTTTAACGGTCCGAAAAGTAATCTCTGATTCCTTTTGAATCCCTCTTTTGCCATGGCAATTCTTTTCTTAATTTCTGCAGTGCAGTACATATCATCCATTATCATACTTCCCAGGTATTTGAAGCTATGCACTTGCTCTATTCCTTCTCCCCCTATTTTTAAACGACATTTTGTGTTCCTTCTTCCAATTACCATGCTTTTTGTTTTCTTCTTGTTAATCTTCATTCCATATTCTTCTAATTTTGTGTTTAGGTCATCTAACATTTGTTCCATCTCTTTTGCACTTTCTGCCATCACAACCATGTCGTCTGCAAATCTAATACACTCTACTCGCCGTCCCCCAATACAAACTCCTCTGCTTCCACTAAAGCTTTCCTTGATTATGTCTTCAAGCAACAAAGCATTTTAATTAAGCAATCTTCCAGATTCGTATCCAAGAACCAATATACAGGACCCAAAAAATTTCAAAGAAATTTAAAGACCAGAAACCGTAAAATGTATCATTGTCGTTCCAGCTTCTTGACGAGTTCTAATGCACAAGTACGTCACTTTATAATGGCCACATGGACGAAATTGCAATTTTTGTTGTCTCAAATACTTTTGCAATCCAGTCACGGTCTGCACGGCCACTACGGTCGGGGGTTCGAATCCCCCCTCGGGCATGGATATTTGTGCCGTCCTTCGTATAAGGTAGTAGATAAGTAGTTTGTAAGTTTAGGGACTGATGACCCCGAAGTTAAGTCCCATAAGCTTAACAAACAACAAACAAAAATGAAAAATATCCTGTAATATTAACGTAGGTGAACTATGAATAGAGTCAGCTTACTATCCATCGGAATAGTCACCTCCCATAACTATACAGCGTTGAGCTCTGCGATACATCGCCTGGACACTTTGCACAAAGTCTTCTTTTTGGAATGGCGTTCAAAAACCTCGTCACATTTCCTTGAATGCCAGGAACCTCGTCAAATGTTTTCTTTTCAAAGTGAGTTTTAGTCTATGGAATAGGAAGAAATCTGAAGGATTGAAATCCCGTGAATAAGGTGGAAATGATAATTGCACCACACACAATTTTTTGGCCCACTTTAGGTTACGGTAGTAACACTAAAAGTGGGCCTTTGCGATCGTCTTTTGACAGCTCGAAATTTAAATGAAAATAACCATTCATCTGACACGAAAATTGAATAACCGAAGTTGTAGAGGAGAAAATTTCCTTATGTTTCCTTATGTTTTTTTATATCTCGTATCGTTTGAGAGATATTTGCAAAAATAACGGAGATTTGACCCCCTCCATTAAATTAACGAAAACCAGCCGTTCGCAAATGTCACGTGACGATCCTCGCCCAGAACTCTCTCTGGCATACGCCATCTTGTGCTGCAGATTTGATAATTTCCTTATTGTAGCTTACACGTGGTCATTTCAAAGCAATGGCGCACTGAAGAATTAACAAAAACACGTCGTTCTGCTTACGATAAATGATAATCTAGTGTCTAAGAATGCCATATTAGCATCAGTTAACAACGGCCATCAACATTATGAAATTAAAGAACGCAACTCCTAACTGTTATCCGTAGCGTAGTGGGCAATACGCTGGGCTGTGACGCTGAAGGTAAGTGGTTCGGAACCCGCCACTACCTAAATTTTCCTAAAGGGGTTTCAGACACTCTTACTATTTAATTTTTTATTATTTAGCTTATTATTTTGGTTCAAAATGTTTGCAAAAACTTATAAAACTACAAATCTAAAGTGGGCCGTAATACACGTCAGTGCGATTCTTTTTCCCCTTTGCAAAAAAATGTTTGATCATACTGACTGTGTGCGGGCGAGGGTTGTCGTGCAACTTTAACACCACCATACTCGCCGGATCTCAATCCTCCAAACTTCTTTCTATTCCCTCGACTCAAACTCGATTTGATAGGAAAGAGATTTGACGATATTCCTGACATCCAACGAAACGTGACGAGGCCTTTGAACACCATCCCAAAGAAAGATTTCGTGCAAAGTGTCCAGGAGATGTATCGCAGAGCTCAGCGGTGCATCGTTATGGGAGGTGACTATTTCGAAGGACCGTAAGATAGCTGTAGTTCATAGACCACATAAGTTAAGGTTGCGGAACTATTCAACAAACTTCATTGACAGAGGTTGTATAAAGGCCTATTTGGAATTAAAAGTACATATTTTAGAGCTATATTATTTCGCATTCGAATTTCAGTTTCGCCTCACTTGGAGCGCTCCTGCTGTTTCTTATTTCAGTAGCTTAACACATGAGATACACTTCTCATACACACATCAAAAAAGTGTTGCAACACCTTCACTCCCGACGTCCGTGGCGAGATGCAGCTTTGACACCTACATCTACAAACGATGTAAAGCGACACAATAAACTCCCTGGAGAGCAACTCAAAATTCGATTTGAAAACCATTCTCAGGTACAATAAAACTCCGAAGACTCCGAAGTACTCGGGAATTACGCTGGCCAGAACACTATCTTTTAAAGAGCACCTAAGAAATACTGGCGAAAAATTAAAGACAAGAAACAACATTATTCAAAAGCTCTGTGATATCACATGGGGAGCAACGGCCTCCACTCTCCGCACCACCGCTTCAGCAATTGTATTCTCGGCAGCCGAATACTGTGCTCCGATTTGGCTAAACAGCCCACGTGTGAAAAAGGTGGATGTCCATCTGCATAACACTCTGAGGATGATTTCTGGAGTAATTAAGCCCACTCCAACGCAATGGCTCCCAGTATTGTCACGTCCCACAGACAAATCTGCGACGTACTGACGCCCTCGTACGTGAATACAAAAACATCTTGGGAAATCGAAGCCTGCCAATCCACCAAGACATTGAGGCTGAAAACAGTAATAGGCTTCGATCTAGGAACCCACCAACAAGAACAGCAAGGACCTGTGAACAAGGGGGTTTCAGTATCACACATGCATGGTCTGAATAATGGAACGCATGGCAAAATCATAACATGCCGTGCATCACACAAAAGCCACCTGATTTTGACCTACAATGCAAAACGTGGTCTACTCTAACTTACTCGTCATGGCAGATGTGCTTATTCCCTGTATCAATGGGGTAAACAACCGTCCCCTTAGTGTGATTGCGGAGAGAATCAGACCATTCAGCCATATTGTTGATGAATGTCCCAGAAGAGACTGTAATGGGATCCCAGACGACTTCCAGTTCTCAACTCCAGAGTCGATGGATTATATTAATAGACTTGATGTTTGTTTTGTAATTCTTGAAGTTTGTTACATTAGTGATGTTTGTTTCCAATTGCCGGCCGCGGTGGCCGAGGGGACTAAGGCGCTTCAGCCACGGTCTGCATAGCCACTACGGTCGGAGGTTCGAATCCCCCCCTCGGGTATGGATATTTGTGCCGTCCTAGTTCGTAAGTAGTTCATAAGTAGTTTGTAAGTTTAGGGACTGATGACCCCGTAGTTAAGTCCCATAAGCTTTACAAACATTTGAACATTTTGTTTCCAATTCTTAAAGTTTGTTATATCAGTGATTTGTCTGTTTCTTTCTTATGTATCTGTATTGCCATAAGGTAAGGTAAAGCAGTCAACAATCCGAAGATTGGTTTGAACTGCACAGTAATTTACTACTCATGGTCCTGTTTGGAGGTGGTATGCCGTTGCCTTACTCCGATCTTCTAACAGAGCAGCCAGTTATAGGGAGACCTAAAGTTTGACGTGGGTTCCGAACCACGTGCTACTCGATATTTTTCATATCAGTAACACTGTCAGATGTGAAAAAAAGTGGAGAGTGAGCCATATAAATCCTAGGACCTGGCGGGGATCGAAACAGTGACCTGCGGATTTGGAGTGTGGCACTCTACCACTGTGCAACCGACGACAAATAATACGAGGCGCGTCCAGAAAGTAAGTTCCGTGTGGTAATAAAATTAAATTGTGCACAGATACAGAAGAAATTTTTATTGCACAAAATTCTATAACCCTTAAACTACTTTTCCACATAACTGCCGAAATTTTGCGGGCATTTGTCATAGCGTGGCACCAGGTTTTGTATACGTTCTTCATAGAAATCTGCCGCCGCGGTGGAGTAGCCGAGCGGTCTAAAGCGTCTCGCTGCGGGGCGCGCGGTTGCTCGCCGTGGAGGTTCGAGTCCTCCCTGGGGCATGGGTGTGTGTGTTTGTCCTTAGATTAGTTTACCTAGATTTAAGTAGTTTGTAAGCTACGGACTGATGACCACGCAGTTTGGTCCGATAGATTTACAAACAGTTGAACAGTTGAAATCTGCCGCCTGTGTCTTCAACCAGTTGGAAACAGTTTCTTTCAGCTCGTCGTCATTGGTGAAGCCCATAGCGAGAGCACTAATTGTAAACCTACGGTTTTCCTGGATCTTGTCATCAATCGCGTGGACCAGTTCTTCTGTAACCAAAGGTGGACGCCTACTTCCTTATTCATCGTGCACATCACTACGCCCGCCATTGAACTGTCGGACCCATCTTCTCACCATCGAATCACTCGTCGCATTTGTTCCGTAAACATCGAAAATTTGCCGATATATTTCACTAGGTTTCGCTGTCCTCGTATTCAGAAACCGAATCACCGACCTGATTTCACAGGCGGCGGGATTTTCCATCAACGCCGACATTTCAAACAAGCACAACAAAGCGTACGTAACTGACAGCGATCGCCAAATGTCGCACGTTCTTCTCCTTGATATACATCGTCTACAGCGCTTGTGCGGAACTGCAATCGCAGCGCTGCAGCGGAGATAAATTGAAACGGAACTTACTTTCTGTACGCGCCTCGTAAATGTATATGACTATTCCATGTTTATGTAAAGGGTGATGACCCCCTATAATCGAGGCGATGTAACAGATTTTTGATGTATGCATAGTGATGTTGTGTGGTTTCCCACGGCTCGATTGCCGCCTGGCGCGGAGGCGGCCAGCCGCCGGCGCAGTTTACGCTTGCAAATCGCTGGTCGCGGGGACGGAGGGAGGTGACGTGACGTGGGAGGAGCGGCCACGCCCCTCAGAATGGCCGATCACTGGCGCCGTTACCAGTCCTGTCCTGTGCTGCCGCAAGTTAACGCACCCTATAAGGCGGCGCCTGGTGTCTCCGCGAACTCGTCTGTATGTAACGGGCCGCGCCGCTCGCAACTTTCAATGAACGGCCACGGCGCTACAAGGTCAACCGGGAGCTGCGGTCACAGACCACGACAACACACACCATCGTGTAGGCGGACGCGCTACAAATAAAAGCTTAGCTAATCTCAGCCGACATCTGCACACAGCGATGAAGCAATTATAACCAGCGCCACTGAATGCCACATGGCGACGTCGCGGGCACTGACGTGTCAAAATGTATAAGCTGGTTATAATTAAACTTCAGTTTTGCAGTTAGGAGAAAGGCAGGAAAACGGGATTCTAAAAATCATCTTACGGATTATCTTAGAAGACGTATTAAGAAAAGGAAAAGCTACATTTGTACATTTCTAACATTTGTAGATTTGGAGCGAACTTTTGATGTTTGCGACCTTCCTATCGGTAATGAATAGCAGTTGGTTGGTTGGTTGGGTGTTTAAAGGGGACTAAACTACCGGGTCATCAGTCCCCTAATGAATAGCAGTGTTTGTCCGTCTTTGCAACTACAATAAATATGCGACTTTTTCACCAGACGCGTTTCGTTTTAATGATAATAAAACATCTTCAGTGGTCGGTAATAATAGAAATCTACAGTTTGTTTTGCTTTTAGATGGAAAACAGTTCGTTAACGAAACATGAAAAGTAGGCCTAACGTTTTGTTAGTTGTGGAAATTTTGTCTCGTTTTCGCTTCACATCATGGAATGCCGGCCTGTTTCACGCAGTACCGCCGGTCCTTCATTCTGTGTCTTTTTTTTTCCCTCACTACTTCCACTGTCACTTTTGCACTGCCCATAATTGTTTTCTCAGAGTCTGCACACTGTGTTGTTGGAGTGTTGCCAATATCTCGCATGTAGTTCTTTTTCTATTTTTTATAATAAATTATGTTTTAGTGTATTTAGTTTTGATGTAAGCGGACTGGAATTATTGGCAAAATAATACATATACAGTAAAACTTCTGAATAACGGACACCAATGGGGAAAATAAAACTGTCCGCTTTTAATAAGTATCCGCTGTTAAGAAAAGGATAAAATACATAATGGTAAACTACCGTTTATCCGAAATTATCGGTATGGCGGCCGGTTCGGATAATGAAAATCTCGGATAAAACCACAGTGAAACACACCGAATTGCGTCAATACCGCTAAGTACCGATCCAGCCAGCCATAATTATTCCTTTCCTTCAATGAGCTCATAAAAAGTCATCACTTTTTCACGAAGTAGAGGACATTAACTAGAACGCCTTTGGCTCTTGTTTGTTCATGCTACAAAAGTGAAACCTTTTCTCATTCTTCTTCGAGATTTCATTGCGCTGCTTGACGCTGGAATGGAACAAAATGTTTAAATATCTGATCAATTTGTTTTTCAATTAGTAATCGCACTCATACCGACGTTCAAATCCGCAGCAACTTTTGCAGGTGGCTCACCAGCATCAATTTTCTGCAAAGTGCGAAGCTTGTGTTACAACGAGATCACATTCTTTTTTTGTTTCGCACCCATAGTCAGCGCTTTTTTTTTTCTTTTTTTACCGGCACTCGATTATTTTTTGGTATTTGGCCACTTATCTCTCGGTATTTTGAGGTCTGTAGCGCGAGCACGAAACTTCAAATCGAAAAAACTCAAGACGTATTACGACAAAGATTTTTGAAACTAGGTTGTGGCAGCCATCGAATGAAAACATTGGATACACCTATCGCCTCTCCCCTGTCCTACCCACGCCCACGTTACAACACAACAGTGAGTCTACTTTTGAGCGCTTGGCTTCGTCTGATGTACCGACAACAGGCGGAAAGTGTTTGGCACCGCACTCTTCGTCTGTTTCTGCCCGGCGTGAACGAATACTGTACGTACTGTACTTCAAAGAAGTTGCAATAGATGGCAATGCCATGAAACCACGCAATACCAACAAGAAACACGAGAATCTTCAATAAACACATGTTAGAATTGATGACACTCAGACTTTTGACACGCAAGACTGTACTGATTCTTTCACGCTGTCCGTTATTTGAAAGTTTTGGTTGTTGTTGGGGGACATATTACGGTGTCCGTGTCCGTTACTGAGAATGTCCGCTATTCGGAATAATTTTAGCATAAGGGCTAATGTTGTTTTGCAGGGGAATTTTAAAATGTCCGTTATTGAGAGGAGTCCACTATTGGGAAGTGTCCGTTAAGGGAAGTTTTACTGTATATATATTTAATAGAGACGTTTCTATTTATTTTTACATTATGATTATTGTTATTATTAGTATTGGTGGGGGGTTGAGTAGTAGGGAAAGATGACTGAATGGTGGTTGGATGTGGTAAGGTAGGGTGTGAAGTGAGATGGAAGACAAAAGCTCTGAGCGTTAGTTCCGTCTATAATGACCAAGCTGTCGACGAGACGTTAAACCCTAAGCTTGCTTCCTTCCTTCGTCTGCGGCAGCCGGCTAGGAAGTCAGAGATGCGCGGACACACACACACACACACACACACACACACACAAAGACACACACAGGACGAGCGCACGTGCGGGTCGGTAGGGCACGCGCCGCCCCAGTAACGGATTTTCCTCGCCGGCAGATGTTGTCGCCACTGGGGTGGAACAGCCGGCCGGCAGCTGCACGCGGGAATCATCCCCTGTACTCTCACCCCCCTGTACTCTCACCCCCAACCGATGTGGGCCGCCGGAGGGGAGGGGGCTGCACAAATAATATCCCACAAGCACTAGGCGGGCCTACTACACAACCGCCCATAGCGCACCACAGCAGTATAGCTTCTCACTGCGCGATCGCTGATGCTGCAAACAACGGACACATACGCACGCATGGCCGATCACATTCAACACGATACTCGCAGGGGTGCATATTCAAACCGACGCTGGGCTACTAAGTGCAGCACATCTGGCCAATTGTTATCAACTCATCAATCGGATTTAAAAGATCCCCGAAAAAAAAAATTAAACGATGGCGAAATCTATCAATGTCAGCAGACACTCGGCTGCCTTTTCACAGTCCCAGATGGAATAACCCTTGCATCAGGGATTACTGCCACACAGAACTGATACCAGCAACTACCAGAGACGCAACGTGCTTCCACGACATTTTTCACTGTTAATTTTTTTTTTTTATCTATCGGACCAAACTGCGTGGTCATCAGTCCGTAGCTTACAAACTACTTAAACCTAGATAAACTATCCTACGGACAAACACACACACACCTATGCCCCAGGGTGGACTCGAATATCCACGGCGAGCAACCGCGCGCTCCGCAGCGAGGTGCTTTAGACCGCTCGGCTACTCCACCGCGGCACTGTTAAAATTACAAGAGAGTATTCCCCTAGACGATTTAACGAATATATTCCTTCATTCCGTATATCTCGCGAAAATACCAAAGTAGATTGTTGTGATCAGGAACCACAACGTTCACGAAAACTAAACTGTGTCAATCTAAAAAATATACGTTTAACTCTCCTTTGCCTTCGTGCGAGCGTGGAATACCTCTCCCTCGTGGGGTCTGTCCAAACCCCACTCACACTTTTGGCGCTGGCGTAATCGCATTGAAACGGCGTCAAGGCATAAAACAATAAATTTAGAGATTCCTTCGTGTACATACGCCAGATTACAAGACCGAAAAAGAAAAATTCTACGGGTAGAACGGAAAAACATGTAGAAGGAATTCAGTCATTTAAGAAAACAAGCAATGCCAGAAAATGGTAAGGAGTTGGGTACCCTGTTGTACCCTGTTGTATCAGAAAACGAAGTAACCAAAAACAGGTAAGTTATTGACACCAGAAACACATACAAACTTGAGGTAACACTCAATTTGAGATCAGCCTTATTTCTTGTATAAGTAGAGATATTTTTTTAAAAAATCACAAATTTTCGCAGATATTCAGACTTGGGGTATCGTATTCGGAACTTTCTTGATAACAGACACTTCCGAAATCAGATGTAAAAAATTTATATGCTCGAAGTATTTCACATACTCAAATATAAACTCGAGCAGAAACAACGGGTCTTTATAGCCAGTTTTATCGATTATGTAGACAACGAAAATAACGCTTATATAGTTCAACTTCTTGGAAAGTGAATGAAACAAGTTTTCAGATGCGTCAACCTAATTTTTTTTTTTTTTTTTTTTTTTTTTTTTTTTTTTTTTTTTTTTTTTTTTTTTATACATATACGCTCACGTGGGATCAGTGCGGACCCCAAACGAGCTTTTATTACAAATAATGAAAACACATCCACCAGGGCCTCTCATGGGCGACGGAGGGTTAATTAGAAGATTTAACACTCCTTAAACCAAAAAGTAGAGTGTTTACAGTACTATTATAACAGTAACTTCTAGTTGAATATTAAATTCGGTTTACAGCAATATGATGTTTATCAGTGTCATCCTATTTTGAAGTTCGATAATCCTAGGGCTAATACTGTTGATTAAAGCTACACGCGTACAGTCACTTACTTTCAATGATAAGTTGGAAATCCTTGTTCGCCTAAATAAATTCCGGAGAAAATCGAAAAGAGGATGGAGTCAAATCCGTTCTTACTGTTTCTATCATTTCGGATTTTATTAAGAGTTGACAACACTAGGAGACAAGTGAATACGTTTCCAATGATACCGATGTTATTCACTTCCGTCATCACCAGTGAAGTTGTCAACTTATCGTGATCACACGATTTATTAATTTAAATTTAAAATAAGTAATTTAAAATAAGTAAAAGTTTGGAAATTTCCAATCTTTCGTGGGCCGTTTTTCAGCTCTTGCGTACCATTTGTGGTCCGCCGACCTCAAGTGTCTTTCCATTTTATTTATTATTATTATTTTGGGAGGGGGGAGCTCACTTACATCCCGTCCTTTCGCTCGTCAATAAAGCCTTCTTCGACTAAACGAAAAATAGTGGCCCCCACAGGAATCAATATGTATGCTCTTTGTATGTGTTATCCAAAATAAAAGCCTGCTTCTGCACTCTTGAAAGCTTCAAAGCTTTAGTAAGTAAAGTCGTCTTCTCTGGCGAAATTGTATCCCTTTATCCCCGCAGTAAGCAATCCACTTCAATATCTTGACAGCAAACTAAAGAGAAAAAGTGGTTGACGTGAGAAATGAAAATGGACCGCTTCCTAAAGCTAAAACTGAAAACTTCCTTATTTGCGAACCACACCCCTAGCGGCCAGCCAGTCAGCCACGCGATCGCGGCCTACTCTGCATGACGTCAAACAAAAGCCCCGCAGACTTCTCGTTCGGTGGTGTTGTCCGGGAGAATTTTATTGTGAAACAGACTGGGTCATCAAGAAATTGTTTACTATTTTCACTTGAGTGAAAAACACATCTGGGACATTTCAACCCTGCTACAGACACACGAACGGCACACACAGGTGTTGATATCAGAGTCGCACATAGTTGCATATACACAGCAGCAGTACACTTAAACGGAAATATTTGTGTTTGGGGAACACTATGCCGTAAAGTAACGAAAATGCAAATAGTTTTTATGGACACGCCTTCCTGTAGAAGATCACATGAACATTAAGATGTTATTGATTCATGTCTCCCATTACAATAACTTTGTGTCACTGATCTCGTATGTTCTTTCCCGGCACACTGTGGAAGGAATCTTATGAACTTGAAGTAGTAAGACTTTAACACAAGGAACGCATCCTTCGTAAATGTACAGAAATGTTTCCTTGGTGCCAGAATCGACCGGTGGAGGGTCAGACAACTCCCAGTGCGTCGCTATCTTTTCGCTCTCTCGCAAGACTGTCTTTGTAATAAAGACATCATTAAAAATTTCAGCCCGTCTTCACCGCGTGCTAGAATCATGGACACGGAGAAGCTTACTGCAGATGGAAGGCAACGGGAGTTACTGGAAGGAGCTTGCCTCACTGTTTCTCTGTGCTCTGCAGCTGAAGCATTCTGTCCAAAATGTTCAAATGTTTGTAAATCTGTGGAACTTAACTGCTTGGTTATTAGTCCCTAGGCTTACAAACTGCTTAAACTAAGCCGCGGCTGAGCGCATTGAGGCGCTATGCTCCGATGCGCGAGGCCGTTTCCCGTCGGGGGTTCTAATCCCCCGTCTGGCATGGTTGTTTGTGCTGCCTTTAGTATAAGCTAGTTTATAATTAGTTTGTAAGTTTAGGGACTGCTGACCCCGCAGTTAAGTCCCATAAGCTTAACAATCATTTGAACTTAAACTAAGTTAAACTAACCTAAGAACAACACAAACACACATACCCGATGGAGCACTCGAACCTCCACAGCCAACGACCGCTCGCACTGCATCACGGTGCCTTAGTGCGCACGGCTATTCCGCCGCTGCTAAACAGTCTGTACTATTTAGTTTGAATGCCGCTGATAGACTTCCGTTCGATGACAGTTCAAAGAGTATTATATATGCAGTAGCGTACTTGCTGCAGTCAGTGAAGAAGAAATCGTCGAAAACAGAAAGGCCATATATCAAACTTTATAAATTTAGTTACGGAGCAATTTTGTGTGTCTGTGCTAGAAGTAAATGTTAAATAGTACGTGATGGAATACATGTACTTGACTGGATAATTATTTCGTAAAAGTAACGTACGCCAGTTACAATAATAAAGAACAGTTACCCATAAGTGTCACAATCATACGACTTTCTTCAAGAGAACAGCGGTTCAGAACGCCTTTCAGTCACGCATATTTCGGCTGGTTTCTCTAAATCTTTTTATGCAAGTACCCAGATATTTTTCCACTGAAAACGAGAGCGTAAGATCGAGCCGGATCGCTCAACCTAAACAGAAGTAAAGTTTGCGGTTTAATGCCCCGTCGATCAGAGGTCGTCAGTTGCGGAACACAAGCTTCGAATGCTTCAAGGATCTAGAAGGAAATCTGCCGTGCCCTTTCGAAGGCATTTGCCTAGATCGAGGGACATCACGGTAAACCTAAATCCGAGTATATATTTAAGTGTTTGGAAATCTCTTTTGAATGTTTGTGTGTGGAATGTAGCCATGTATGAAAGAGAAAAGTGGACGGTAAGCTGTTGAGACAAGACAACTCAAGCTTTTTAAATATTGTGCCACAGAATAATTCTGAATATTAAATGGGTAGATCCTGTAATAAATGAAGAGGTGCTGAATAGAATTGGGGAACGAAGAGCTTTATGGCGTAACTTGATTAAAAGTAGAAGATTAGTTTACTGAATACTTACAGCGACGCTGAGAGATGACGAGCTAATCTTGAGGCGCTAGTGTCATTGGAACTGTTATTTGGTAACAACTTTCACTGCAGTGAGTGTCGCGACTCTACGAGGCCTATCTGGAAAGTACCCGACCTTAGGCCAGAACAAATATTTAGAATACATGACGGGGTTGGAAACCTAATACCCTTCAAAGTAGGCACCTTGTGCTTGCATACACTTAGCCCACCGATCCTTCTACTGCCAGAAACACCTCTGAAAGTCTTCTTTCGGAATGGTGTCCAGGCCAGTAGTTGCCGCCCGCATTATCTCTTATCTACTCTCCGACCGGGATTTTGGAAACAACCGGAAGTCACAAGGAGCCATGACTGGAGAGTAGGGAGGTTGGCGAACGACTGTTGGCCAAGTAATTTTTGATCAAGTGGGATGAATGTGCGGGTCCATGGTCGTGATGCAGTTGCCAGTTTTGCGCCGTCCACATCTCTGGTCTTTTGCGCCGAATCGCGCCACGGAGTCGCCGGAGAACATCTGGGTCGTACCCGTACATCCATGACTCATTTCCAGTCATCAAGGTCCTTCGCAACCTCAAAACAGAGGGATTTTTCTTCCGGGGACAACAACTTGGGCACAAATTTTGCAGCCACTCGGTGCATGTTCAAATCGTCATACAAAATTGCATATGCAGAATCTTCACTCACCTCACCTCTTGGGCAATCTCCCGCAGGGTCAAATGCCCTCACCACATCTTGCACCCTCTCAACAACAGCTGTACTCCGAGCAGTTTGCGGCCTGCCAGAACGCTGGTCACACTCTGCTGCCATTTATGAATCGGTTGAACCAGTACTTAATTTGTGTTACATCCATCGCATCTTCTTCAAACACCTGCTGAATCTTACGAATTGTTTCGCTTTGAGAATCGCCAAGCTTTTGATAAAATTGTTGGGTCGTCATTGTTGGAAATTTTTTTTTTTAATTTTCATGAACAATACAGAGTGACCCACCACCTTTATACTCTAAGGTGGGTCGTATACTAGCAGTGCTAGTAGCATTGGTAATGGTTGGTGGTTTCTTAGCCGTCGGAGGAACTGGAAGTATTACCTTCGTGTGTTCTACGGCGTTGCCAGTCCCTAGGCACGTTGAGGCGAACCAGTTCTTTGCAACCGTACTTGCACTGTGAGAGTTTCTACCAAATATTGTTTACATTGTTTTGTTTGAGATAGACTAGTCATTGTTGGGGACGGACGACGAGAGAAAAGGAGACTAGAGTTCTGCTGCCCCGGCGAGCTATGCACATTGGCTGCATAGGCCGCAAGCCGGTGTTGGCGGCAGGCCTGCAAAGGTGCGAGCATCATGCTCAGCAGACAACTCTGCAACTGTGGCGGGATCCGTGCATATAGCTCAAATTCTGGAGATCCCAGGGATACCTACTGGTGTCTAATATCCCTTTCAGCGCCTGATTTCCGTCCAAACCTGTGAGGTGGAGATACATGTTCCAATAGTGGAGACGTAACTCTCCCGACACTCCTGTTTACGTCTTTTACACTCCTGGCCATTAAATTGCTACACCACGCAGATGACGTGCTACAGTCGCGAAATTTAATCGACAGGGAGAAGATGCTGTGATATGCAAATGATTAGCTTTTCAGGGCATTCACACAAGGTTGGCGCCGGTGGCGACACCTAGAACGCGCTGACATGAGGAAAGTTTCCAACCGATTACTCATACACAAACAGCAGTAGACCGGCGTTGCCTGGTGAAACGTTGTTAGGAAAGGAGGAGAAATGCGTACCATCACGTTTTCGACTTTGATAAAGGTCGGATTGTAGCCTATCGCGATTGCGGTTTATCGTATTGCGACATTACTGCTCTCTTTGGTCGCGATCCTATGAATGTTAGCAGAATATGGAATCGGTGGGTTCATGAGGGCAATACGGAACGCCGTGCTGGATCCCAACGTCCTCGTATTACCAGCAGTCGAAATGACAAGCATCTTATCCGATGGCTGTAACGGATCGTGCAGCCACGTCTCGATCCCTGAGTCACCAGATGGGAACGTTTGCAAGACAACAACCATCTGCACGAACAGTTGGTCGACGTTTGCAGCAGCATGGACTATCAGCTGGGAGACCATGGCTGCAGTTACCCTCGACGCTGCATCAAAGACAGGGGCGCCTGCGATGTGTACGCAACGACGAACCTGAGTGCACGAAGGGAAAAACGTCATTTTTTCGGATGAACCCAGGTTCTGTTTACAGCATCATGATGGTTGCATGCCTGTTTGGCGACTTCGCGGTGAACGATCATAGGCGGCGTGTATTCGTCATCGCCCTACTAGCGTATCACCCAGCATGATGGTATGGGGTGCCATTGGTTACACGTCTCCGTCACCTCTTGTTCGCATCGACGTCAGTTTGAACAGTGGCCGTTAATTTCACCCTTCATTCGATTCCTGCGAAACCCTACATTTCAGCAGGATAATGCACGAGCGCATGTTGCAGGTCCTTTACGGGTCTTTCTGGATACGAAAAATGTTCGACTGCTGCCCTGGCCAGCACATTCTCCAGATCCCTCAACAAGTGAAAACGTCTGGTCATTGGTGGCCGAGCAACTGGCTCCTCACAATACGCCAGTCACTACTCTTGCTGAACTGTGGTATCGTGTTGAAGTTGCATGGGCATCTGTACTGTACACATCATCCACGCTCTGTTTGACTCAGTGCCCAGGTGTATCAAGGACATTATTAGGGCCAGAGGTGGTTGCACCCAAATTGCGTAAAAATGTAATTACATGTCAGTTCCAGTATAATATATTTGTCCAGTGAATATCCGTTTATCATACGCTCTTCTGCAATGGCACTGTTCTTTTCTACGGCCGAATATGCTTCCCCAGTCTGGTACAAGTCATCTCATGCCAGACAAGTAGACAATGCTCTCAATGAAAGCTGCAGGTTGATCACTGGTTGTTTAAAACCTATTCCAACCGTGAAGCTTTACTATCTGGCTGGATTAGCAGCACCAAGTGTACGCAGAGAAGTGGCTGCCAACAAGAAGAGACTGAAAGTGGAAGTGAACAGTGCCCACCCACTGCACGGATATAACCCACCACAGCAACGGCTGAGCTCGCGAAAGAACTTTCTACGGACATCTGAGAAACTCATCGTTTCACCAGAGAAGGCAAGGCTGGAGATATGGAAAAAGATGACGCCTCACCTTCATGGATGGATGCCCGAAGCCGAAGAACTACCACCTGGACACAATGAAAACTGGCTCGTGTGGAAAGCTTTGAACAGTTTACGATCAGGAGTTGGACGATCCAGAGACAATGGAGAGATGGGGTTTGAAGACAGAAGACACTTCCTGTGACTGTGGCGAACAGCAAACCACAAGCCATATGCTCCAGTGCCCTTTGGTCCCTACATCCTGCACAAAGATTGATCTCCTGCAAGCCACTCCAAACGCCTTGGAGGTCGTCAAGTATTGGGCTCATGTAATATAATTGCAATTGTACCTATTTATCAATTTATGATATGTATGGCTACTGTAAATTTGTATGTTTCTGACTCGAGAATAAATAAATAAATCTCCATTTCTTCTTGGTATAGCAATTTTAATGGCCAGTACTGTAATTAATTGGCGAGCACGAGCGCAGAGCCGTTTAACCTGATGAGACGGTGCAGAGAGGGGTGTCGACAGTATCACTGTAATGCCCGCCTACGGCCTCTAATGCCATCAGCGACCTTCGGCGACCACCAGGGCCATGTCCTCCGCCGTGGACACCCTGAGGAGCGAGGCATTTGGTGTGGCAAAGCCGACGTGCTTAGGGTGGCGCAGAGGCTTTCGCAAGTGCCTTGTAAGCAGGAGGTCCCGGGTTCGAATCCCGACCAGCTGCGTTCACCACGGCACTGTCTTCCGCCTTGGACACCCTGAGGCGCGAGGCATTGTGTGTGGTAAGCCCACGTCCCTAGGGTGGCGCAGAGGCTTTCGCAAGTGCCTTGTAAGCAGGAGGTCCCGGGTTCGAATCCCGACCAGCTGCGTTCACCACGGCACTGTCTTCCGCCTTGGACACCCTGAGGCGCGAGGCATTGTGTGTGGTAAGCCCACATCCCTAGGGTGGCGCAGAGGCTTTCGCAAGTGCCTTGTAAGCAGGAGGTCCCGGGTTCGAATCCCGACCAGCTGCGTTCACCACGGCACTGTCTTCCGCCTTGGACACCCTGAGGCGCGAGGCATAGTGTGTGGTAAGCCCACGTCCCTAGGGTGGCGCAGAGGCTTTCGCAAGTGCCTTGTAAGCAGGAGGTCCCGGGTTCGAATCCCGACCAGCTGCGTTCACCACGGCACTGTCTTCCGCCTTGGACACCCTGAGGCGCGAGGCATTGTGTGTGGTAAGCCCACGTCCCTAGGGTGGCGCAGAGGCTTTCGCAAGTGCCTTGTAAGCAGGAGGTCCCGGGTTCGAATCCCGACCAGCTGCGTTCACCACGGCACTGTCTTCCGCCTTGGACACCCTGAGGCGCGAGGCATTGTGTGTGGTAAGCCCACGTCCCTAGGGTGGCGCAGAGGCTTTCGCAAGTGCCTTGTAAGCAGGAGGTCCCGGGTTCGAATCCCGACCAGCTGCGTTCACCACGGCACTGTCTTCCGCCTTGGACACCCTGAGGCGCGAGGCATTGTGTGTGGTAAGCCCACGTCCCTAGGGTGGCGCAGAGGCTTTCGCAAGTGCCTTGTAAGCAGGAGGTCCCGGGTTCGAATCCCGACCAGCTGCGTTCACCACGGCACTGTCTTCCGCCTTGGACACCCTGAGGCGCGAGGCATTGTGTGTGGTAAGCCCACGTCCCTAGGGTGGCGCAGAGGCTTTCGCAAGTGCCTTGTAAGCAGGAGGTCCCGGGTTCGAATCCCGACCAGCTGCGTTCACCACGGCACTGTCTTCCGCCTTGGACACCCTGAGGCGCGAGGCATTGTGTGTGGTAAGCCCACGTCCCTAGGGTGGCGCAGAGGCTTTCGCAAGTGCCTTGTAAGCAGGAGGTCCCGGGTTCGAATCCCGACCAGCTGCGTTCACCACGGCACTGTCTTCCGCCTTGGACACCCTGAGGCGCGAGGCATTGTGTGTGGTAAGCCCACGTCCCTAGGGTGGCGCAGAGGCTTTCGCAAGTGCCTTGTAAGCAGGAGGTCCCGGGTTCGAATCCCGACCAGCTGCGTTCACCACGGCACTGTCTTCCGCCTTGGACACCCTGAGGCGCGAGGTATTGTGTGTGGTAAGCCCACGTCCCTAGGGTGGCGCAGAGGCTTTCGCAAGTGCCTTGTAAGCAGGAGGTCCCGGGTTCGGCCGGCCGCGGTGGCCGAGGTGACTGAGGCGCTCCAGTCACGGTCTGCACGGCCACTACGGTCGGGGGTTCGAATCCCCCCTCGGGCATGGATATTTGTGCCGTCCTAGTTCGTAAGTAGTTCATAAGTAGTTTGTAAGTTCAGGGACTGATGACCCCGTAGTTAAGTCCCATAAGCTTAACAAACATTTGAAACAACATTTGTCCCGGGTTCGAATCCCGACCAGCTGCGTTCACCACGGCACTGTCTTCCGCCTTGGACACCCTGAGGCGCGAGGCATTGTGTGTGGTAAGCCCACGTCCCTAGGGTGGCGCAGAGGCTTTCGCAAGTGCCTTGTAAGCAGGAGGTCCCGGGTTCGAATCCCGACCAGCTGCGTTCACCACGGCACTGTCTTCCGCCTTGGACACCCTGAGGCGCGAGGCATTGTGTGTGGTAAGCCCACGTCCCTAGGGTGGCGCAGAGGCTTTCGCAAGTGCCTTGTAAGCAGGAGGTCCCGGGTTCGAATCCCGACCAGCTGCGTTCACCACGGCACTGTCTTCCGCCTTGGACACCCTGAGGCGCGAGGCATTGTGTGTGGTAAGCCCACGTCCCTAGGGTGGCGCAGAGGCTTTCGCAAGTGCCTTGTAAGCAGGAGGTCCCGGGTTCGAATCCCGACCAGCTGCGTTCACCACGGCACTGTCTTCCGCCTTGGACACCCTGAGGCGCGAGGCATTGTGTGTGGTAAGCCCACGTCCCTAGGGTGGCGCAGAGGCTTTCGCAAGTGCCTTGTAAGCAGGAGGTCCCGGGTTCGAATCCCGACCAGCTGCGTTCACCACGGCACTGTCTTCCGCCTTGGACACCCTGAGGCGCGAGGCATTGTGTGTGGTAAGCCCACGTCCCTAGGGTGGCGCAGAGGCTTTCGCAAGTGCCTTGTAAGCAGGAGGTCCCGGGTTCGAATCCCGACCAGCTGCGTTCACCACGGCACTGTCTTCCGCCTTGGACACCCTGAGGCGCGAGGTATTGTGTGTGGTAAGCCCACGTCCCTAGGGTGGCGCAGAGGCTTTCGCAAGTGCCTTGTAAGCAGGAGGTCCCGGGTTCGGCCGGCCGCGGTGGCCGAGGTGACTGAGGCGCTCCAGTCACGGTCTGCACGGCCACTACGGTCGGGGGTTCGAATCCCCCCTCGGGCATGGATATTTGTGCCGTCCTAGTTCGTAAGTAGTTCATAAGTAGTTTGTAAGTTCAGGGACTGATGACCCCGTAGTTAAGTCCCATAAGCTTAACAAACATTTGAAACAACATTTGTCCCGGGTTCGAATCCCGACCAGCTGCGTTCACCACGGCACTGTCTTCCGCCTTGGACACCCTGAGGCGCGAGGCATTGTGTGTGGTAAGCCCACGTCCCTAGGGTGGCGCAGAGGCTTTCGCAAGTGCCTTGTAAGCAGGAGGTCCCGGGTTCGAATCCCGACCCCCGTCATTACTTTTCGAATATCCATGTTTTAATATTACAACAGCTTCCAGCAGCTGAGGCCGGCAACCCCAGCTGAAATCTAGAGTAGTCCTCGGTTGAGTTGCGGTGGCGGTGAGAGGAGGAGTCGGCATTCAGAAGGCACGCCGGCTGCCACCTCTGTTTGGCGACAGCAGCTGGCGGCTGTCCTTGTGCCACGGTGAGACAATGGGGACGCGTGCTCAGAATGCCGCCGCCGTCTGCGCCTGGCGCCGATGGACACCCGCTGTCTCCCCGCAGATCAGCTGCGCCACACACCTCACTGCTTCTCGCCCTGCTGCCACTACTCACACACTATAACGCGGCAGTCGGTCGCGAGCACAGACATCTATTACTAGACTGGCAAACTAGCCTCTGTGACTGAAGTTTGATGCCGCCATCTTGCCTCACCTAACGTCAAAAAAATTCCGCACGGTACTACTATGATCTTCTGACACGATATGACGTTGTAAGCTTTACTAGTTGGTGTGAACATGATTTGCATTTGAGCTAACACTTCCGCATTTTCGAATCGTGTTATAAGAAGAACATGTTATGTACAGTTAAACATTAATATTAGCATCTAGGCAAAGACCTTCTACCATTTTGTTGTGTTGCTAAGATAATCATGAGAGGTCGGCGGGATGATAGGTAAAATTTTACCGTTACATACAGTTAAAGGAGAAGTAGTTATCTGAAAGACACTAACAAGAATAAAGCTGTGTGTTATCCACGACAAATAACACATTTATAACGGTCATACTATTAAAAGAAAAACCGAAGTTGATCGAAACTGGAAACAGTTTCATAAAAACAGGAAACGCGACTCATTACTGTATGCGTCAAACCAAACTATAGATTTCGTAAGAACTCTCAAAAGAATAAGGGTACACTTTTATAATGGCCATACTACTGAAAGAAAATTCGAGGTTGAATCAAATTTGTAACAGATTAATAGTAACAGCAAATCAATGCAACTCATTACTGTATATGTTGCTTACTCAAGCTTTAAAAATTTCAGCCATATACAAAACACGAATTTCCTACACGTCAGTTCATTCATATTTTTACGACTGTTTTCTGTAATAACTCACACGACTGCTCGCACGTTATAGTATAGAAATATGGCGGCGAGACTTCAGTGACACCAATGATACTGTATACGACATTGCCAGTCTAGTAATGTATGTCTGTGGCCGCGAGCCTAAACAAATGACTACTATTCACGTACCACTTAAGCGGTAAAACCGACAAAGTCGTTTGCTTTCAGGAAGAATGTCTTTCCACATCTAACATATACAGTCACGACACTTCCGCAGATTTTTGTTATATGCTGCAACAGAAGCGCTCCAAGCGGTCGGAAAGCTGCATTTCTGAATACGACATTGGAAGAGTGCGAATAGTATCGTTTATTTTCATTTTAACATACTTTTTGAATTAGCAAACGTATGTAATACCGTAAGATAGGTAATAACTTAAAAACAGCTCTACATTTAATGAAATAAATCGCAATTTGCGATCAGTTATGGCTTCACTGTACTAGGATTAGATGGAATACGCAAGTGCGACGAATGAAAATTTGTGCCCGGCCGGGATTCGAACCCGGGATCTCCTGCTTACTAGGCAGACGCGTTGACTACTCCGGCACCGAATACTCAGTTACCAGCCCCACTGCAGAGGACTCTTCCCTGCACGTCTCCCGCCACACCCAAATCTCCATTCCATCCAGAGCTCATACTTTTTAAGTTCGTGACCCCCTTCCAAGTAAAAATATTCAGGCGACCCCCATCCCTCCCTCACCGTACTATAATACAACTAGGTGTGTATTCAAAGACAAGGAATTTTATATCTTCTCCTATTTATACTACATTTTTGCAAACGACAGTACATTCCTTGAAGATCTTTAGTACAGAGGGGAGAATAGTCCCAATTGCAGCAAGACTCTATCCAAACATCAGTAGAGATAAATCTTTATTAAATATCTCAGATTCAACCTTTAGAGAAAAGGCTTATGAGAATGATAGCTGGTTATGGAGCAACTAGATTACTGAACAACTCGAAGACCAAAAATTTGTTGTTACAAGCTCCAATCATACTCAGTCTACCTAGCTATAAATATCGTTACCCGCCGGGTGCCATAGTGCAGGCGATAAAAAGGTGTATCCAGAAATTAATAGCATGGAAACACTTCTAGGTGATCAGGATCTCTGTCAACATTTAACACTACAAGAAGAGAAAACTGACGAAACAATAGTATCAAACCCGCAGTTAAGTTTTTACAGGGAGGTTTTCATCAGTAATAATGATGAACTGTGGTATCGCGTTGAAGCTGCATGTCCATCTGTACCTGTACACGCCATCCATGCTCTGACTCAATGCCCAGACGTATCAAGGCCGTTATTAAGGCCAGATGTGGTTGTTCTAGGTACTGATTTTTCAGGATCTATGCACCCAAATTGCGTGAAAATGTAATCACATGTCAGTTCTAGTACATTTCTCCAATGAATACCCGTTTATCATCTGCATTTCTTCTTGGTGTAGCAATTTTAATGGCCGGTAGTGTATCAAGAAGGTTTATATTGTTTGAAATTCTGTTACCAAGGTGCAAATCATGTTATCAGGCTTACAAACGAACTGCAAAGAACTGCATGGGCATCTATACCTGTACACGAAATCCAAGCTCTGTTTGACTCAATGCCCAGGCGTATCGAGGCCGTTATTATGTCCAGAGGTGGTTGTTCTAGGTACTGATTTTTCAGGATATATGCATCCAAATTGCGTGAAAATGTAATCACATGTCAGTTCTAATCTATATCTATAAATGTGAATGTCTGTTCGGTGTACGTTTATCACGTCTGAACGATAAGACGCAGAGACTGAAATATTTTTAGTTACTAATTTATACCTAAGGAAGGTATTTGAAGAATATAACGCGAAATGCGGAACAGTAATTACTCTTTGATAATTATATTTACTGTTTGAAAATGGTTTTATTGGTTGCTTGAGGGTTGATAATGATAAAACGGTATAGTAAATTGAGATTGAAAGTTATCGGTGTAGATAAAATTCTACGTGTGTGTGTGTGTGTGTGTGTGTGTGTGTGTGTGTGTGTGTGTGTGTTAATATTTCGCTCTGCAGCGAAAACTAAAGAATGCAAACGAATGATCTGTGTGTGACTATTGTCCGAAGTCTCCCGTTGTACACCGTAGCAGTTCTATGCCGATAGCTATAAGGGGGTGGAAGATATGGTGGTTGAAAGTCGTCAAATTATTAAAAAATTCGGACTGAAGGCCAGCGATGACGTTTGCGACTCTATAGCAAGGAGGTTACATACAGCGAAACATGATGCCACAGACCATATCTTTGGTGTATGCGTGCACAATGTCTTGCGCTCTTTCTCTGTAAGGATAAGCATAGGAATAAGGAAACATACGAATAAATAAATAAAACAGTAAAACAGAAGTTTTCTTTAGTACATCTCTTTAAAAAAAATCGATTTGACGTTTCGCGCATTACATCAAGTGATCGATCTGTGATATTATTACAATCATTATTGTTGAATTTCGAGATTCGATTCTTCGAAATGAATGCTTTTTTTAGGTGTGATTTGATGTCATAGCACACTACTGAAAGATAGTTTATCTATCATAATGAACCAACATGCGAGCGGAGCCGCGGGTTTAAGCTAGTATACTATAAGCAAGGAGAAATTTGGAGAAGGAATTAAAGTTCAGGGTGAAGAATTAAAAACATTGCGTTTTGCCGACGACATTGTAATAATCTCAGAGACAGCAAAAGACCTGGAAGAGCAGTTGAAGGGAATGGACAGTGTGCTGAAAGGTGCATATAAGATGAACATTAACAAGAGCAAAACTAGGGTAATGGAGTGCAGTGTAAGGAAATCAGGTGATGCTGAAGGAATTAGATTGGGAAACGAAGCAATAAAGGAGGTAGATGAGTTTTGTTATTTGGGCAGTAAAATAACAAATTATTGTCGCAGTACAGAAGATATAAAATGCAGAATGGCAATGGGTAGAAAAGCGTTCTTGAAAAAGAGAAATTTGTTAACATCGAATATTGATTTAAGCCTAAGGAAGTCTTTTCTGAAGGCATTTGTATGGAGTGTTGCCTTGTATGGGAGTGAGACATGGACGATAAACAGTGCGGACAGGAAGAGGATTGAGGCTTTTGAAATATGGTGCTACAGAAGAAAGCTGAAGATTAGGTGGGTGGATCGCGTAACTAATGAGGAGGTATTGAACAGAATTGGAGAGAAAAGAAATTTCTGGCATACCTTGACTAAAAGAAGGGATAGATTGGTAGGTCACATTCTTAGACATCAAGGAATTGTGAATTTAGCGTTGGAGGGAAGTGTGTGGGGTAAAAATCGCAGAGGAAGACCAAGAGATGGATACAGTAAGCAGATTCAGACAGATGTAGGTTGCCGTTCTTATGTGGAGATGAAGAGGCTTGCTCAGGATAGGATATTGTGGAGAGCTGCGTCAAACCAGTCTCCGGACTGAAGACCACAACAACAACTATATTTGTGCAATGAATACCCGTTTATCATCGGCATTTCTTGTTGTGTTTTGTTGCTTGTATTACGTTCCTCTACAGAGCCTCTATGTCGTTTCTTATTGAATGAATCTTCTATTCGTCGTAAACACTTGAGAACATCCAACAGGATGAACGCTAGAACGAGCAAAAGAGAGATGGGGGATGTAGTGAAGTGGACGGCCGCAGGTGGCCGGTGAGAGCAGAGTGTTTTGAGGTGGCTAGTGGCTGTGGCCGCGCTGCGGCAGGTGGCGCTTCATCTCGCCACCTCGCCGGCGGATTCCCCCGGGGGCAGCCGGGGTCTAAAAGGGTGCCAGACTTGTTTACCGCAGCCCTTAAGACCGCCTTTGTGGCCAGCATCACCGGGTCACGGCCTGAGCAAGCCGCCGAGTCTCTCCGAGTAAACTGAGGACCACCTTCTATCCTCAGACACCGTATAGACACTCCACTGCCGTCTGGTATTTGCTAGACTAACGACTGTGTACATTCCTGAATAGCACCAATACGGGCCGTCACTTCCTAAGTTTTCCCGGCGTATTTCTTCTTCAAATGTTCGTAAATCTTATGGGACTTAACTACGGGGTCATCAGTCCCTAAACTTACAAACTACTTATGAACTACTTACGAACTAGGACGGCACAAATATCCATGCCCGAGGGGGGATTCGAACCCCCGACCGTAGTGGCCGTGCAGACCGTGACTGAAGCGCCTTAGTCTCCTCGGCCACCGGGCATTTTTTCTTCTTGTTGTTGTATTTGTCGGGTTTGCAGCCGGATCTCGTCGACATTCTGCCACGGTATTTCGGCCGAGAGACTTCCGGCCATTGTAACATGTCTGGAAAGGTGGCAAACAGTGGTGGACGTGAGCGGTGGCGATACGGGCCGCCAGAGGGCGCCCGGGAGTGTGAGCAGAGCAGAGCAGAGCGCTCACGTGTAGAGGAGAGGCCTGCTGACTGCTGACTGCTGAGGCGACGGCCTTCTCTCAGGCGCTCTCCGTCGTTCTCACTTGCTGTTGAGATCTACTAGCAGTCGTTTTTACTTGCAATTAGATACTGGATTGCTGCTAGTATCGTTTGTCTCAGTTGAACTGTTTTATATAATGATGAGCTGTAGTTTATGCCAGTTTTGTATGGACCGCACGTGTTGCGCACTGATGGTTACTTGCTATTAAAATATTAAGTTCTCAGTTTCAGACAGTAACCAACTGTACTTAATACTCCCCTGTTCCAATTAGTGTTAGTCCCGAATCCATGGCATCGAACCTGCAATTTTATTAATATGAGCTCAGGGGCATGGAATTGTAAGGAAACAGCGTTGCTGCCTTCCACACGTAACTAATAAGGTAATTATGTATTTCTACGGAAAAGGGGGTGGGAAGACGACTACAGAAGAACTCAAGTACACTCACTGTCTTCATGCTGGTTCTTAAATGCGCTGGCGTCGTTTTGTGCACCCGGTACGAGGTGTCATGCAGAGCTGGGCACAAGTCCGTTAATCGTTAATTAATGAAGTTACCTTTTTGAGTAACGCATTAACTTTTAAGTTACTTTAAAAAAAACGTTAACGGACTCTTTAACTTCCGTTAATTTGCCATAAGTCTGTTAATCCGTCACTTCTGTTCCCCCTTCTTATGCCAAAAGTCTTGCCGCGTAAATTATGCTCGTTTTAGCACAGGTCCCTTCTGTATGCGGCTACGCCCAGACTATGGGTTGTATCACTCCCTGGAAATGCGCGGTTGATGTTCTGAGTGGTGCCGCCAAGACCCGAACAGCGGGAATGGGGGCCCAGGGGAAACCCACAACTTAGCGTAAGCCTGATCCAACTGAGGGAAAACCGCGTATGCCTGCGCTAAGTGTGTCTAGGAAGGGAGAAAGGTTAAGAGAGATAAGTCCCCGTACTTGCCGACAGTAAGTTGTGCTGGTTAAGTTCGCGTTAAGTGCACCTTCAGTGGAAGTGTTCTCAGTGTCTAAGAACATTTGTGTGTGAAAAAGTTATCATGAGTTTAAAAGTTGTTGAAAATCCGTGGCCACCATCTAAGTGATTTTGTTGATTTACATCTAGATCGGAAGAACGAATAATTTTCAACTGCAAATTGTGTCTGGTAGAAATTTTGACACCCAAACGTGCCTCACTGTCAAGACGAAAATTTTAATATGCTAATGTTTATTAAAGGAAATATGCACCTTATGCCGAATGATATTCAGGGAAATTTCCTACGTTGACTCTGCTGTAATCTGTATTTTGTTACTAAATAATTATTACTAAGAATTAAGATTTACATATTATTGGGACACTATATCGTGGCAGCCGGCCGCGAGCGTAAAAAAATGACAAAAAAATTGTCTTTTTATACAAGATAATAAATCATTTCCCCCAAAGCAAATGACTCTTCGGGGGCTATTTTACACTACAGTATGTTATCAGACATAATTTCTTTACGCTCATGGCAGACTGCCACGATAGAGTGTCAAGTAATACTAGTTTTTACTTATACTCCAAGGCCTATTTAAACTTGTGTATCCAGAACATTTCTCTTAAATATGAGGTAGGACAATTCTTTTTTCTTTAATTGCTGATTTCAATAATATAACAACACAAATATATAAATTCGGTTTCTGAAGGCGATTTTTGTGGCTGCACAATACTGTTGCGAGTTGACGATTAACGTTAACTTGCGTTAAATTGTCCGCAGAGTAACGCTTTAACGTTTAACTTTTTTGGTAACGGATTAATTATTAACGAACTTTTTGGTTAATGGTGCCCAGCTCTCGTGACATGGAATTGTATGATTTAAGTTATCCAGTCATGGAGGAATGAAAGTTATCAATCGATAATCGAGGATTAGAGGACTTCCTCTTCCACACCGAGGGCAGCACATACAATTCGGCTGTATCGCGCAAGTCACAAATAACGCATGCGCAAAATGACGCAAGCACATTTCGCATTCGTAAAGGTACGTTTACTCTGTGATAAATGCTTCTCAACTTATACGAGCGACGTGTCAGTTTGAGATGTCGCGATACATCACCACATACAAAACTTCACAAAGCTTGGACCTACAAGTTGCGCATACATTTTGTACATAGCTTTTTCGGCATATACGCTATATGCATACGGAGTCCCACTCTTTCCCGTCGTCTGCCGCTTATTTTGACAAGTAGCAGAAGCTGCACATTTGACTGGGAGCAAAAGAGACGTATTTACGTATTTGGGTGAACTGGCGGCAAATAAATTACGATTTTTACATACTAAAATCATGCCTAAGTTAGAAAATAGCATTTATGGATGCAAAAATTAGTAGAATAAAGATTCATCGACGATTGGATCACGTAGCCGATACTTGCACATTTTTTTAAACTGGAATAAATTTTGTGACGAAAATTTCCGCATAAAAGCGTGAGGTTAAATTGTTCACGCGTCGTTGTTTTATTTGCAGATAATTGCTGAAACACACAAAAATGTTTACTCATAACTGAGTAAACAAAATAGAGCCTCGTTCAGATATGAAATTAATATACAGTTCTCGAAGCAAGCTTTTCTCATTCGTGTACGTGTCTTTTGTGTATTATTACAGGAAACAATGAACTGAAGGAAGACGAATAGACACACAAATGTAATTGGTGTTGTATAGGCACTTCTCTGTTTTTGGTAAAAGTCATGTAGTGGGTATCTTCTTGCATTTTCCGTAGTTCATGTAAGGTTCAAGTATATATTTCGCAAGAAAATACTCAAAGAATTGTCTGTTATCTCTGTTGTTTTCTTAATTTATACTTTGCTCCGATGAGGACATGTTCACGGTCTGTTTTACTACTGGGCTACAATGCATGACAGTCCGAATTCATAGGTGCACTCTTTCGATCTGGAGCTACAAAGAAAACTACAAACAAAATCGGCTGACAAGTATTTCGTAAAGCCGCCAAGTCGGCATGCCTACAACGGTGCGCACTTCACGTGTTTGTCTGTCGGAAATAACACCCTATATCTCGACAATGAAATGCGTTGTCGTTCTGCTCTCAACATTAAATAAAATTTAGATTTCATGCGCATCTTTGTATGTACTATAATGAACCATACACAAAGTCTACAAAATGCAATTTTTCATCTGTGAACGCTTGTAAGGTTTGCGCAATAGTTTACTTAATCTGATGTAGCACAGTAACTATAAGGAATAACGAATAGAAAGTGAGATTATTATCGAGCGAATATATCACACTATAGCATGTGAAAGAATTAAATTTTTTCATCGAATAGTTTTCTCAAAATCGGAACGCTGTGGCGGCGGAATAGGCCAAGCATGGCAGATGCTGGCAGGCTGGCCATACTTCCACTGTACAGAGCAAAGAGGTATATAAACAACAGAGGCTACAGGCAAGTTGCAGCGCTCTGGGTGGCAGCACTAAGCAACGTTGGGCGCCATATTTGAGAACGTCAGTTTGAAGCAGCAGCGTGAGCAGACGATTCTGTTTGTAATCTAAACTGACGTGTAAGCGCTATTATTAGTGGTAAATCAAGCCCATTGTATGTTCGGCGTACAATTGCAGCAACCGCAGTGATAAAACTGTTGGAATATCATACATAAAGAAAGAGATATGTAATAATATAGGTCGTTGTGTACCAGCGTGTATTTGCCTATAAACATTCATTATACTTAACTTTCGCATTTACCAAGTTTCAAAATTATGTTTACTTCACGACCATCAAAAAGCTAGACAGAGGACGGATGTATTTGGTGTGTTTTAATACAGTGTTTATACAGTGTACAAAAGCGTATTAACCATTGGGTAAGTAGCCTACATCTGTAATTAATCTATTCTTTATACAGACTTCCTTTGAAAAACAAGGAGTTGCTAACGTAATGGGTAACCAGTATGAGGCGTGGTAAGTGGCAGCCTACAAAGTATAGTTCCATATGCTCTTGTCATTTTGAAGAAAAGTTATGGATGCTACCACCGATCGAAAGCTGCTATTGGCAAATGCCATTCTACAATAGTTTCGTTTCCTGTGCACCTACAGAAACCAAAAGCTGTAAGGAGAGTACCAAGGAAGAAACCAAAAGCTGAAAGGAGAGTACCAAGGAAACGTCAAATTGTGGGGAGCCTGATGAATACGTAATGTACTTCAAAGCATGAAACAGCATTTGAACTACAGGCAGAATAAAGGTGATTAAAGATTTTAAAGAAATTCGCCTGTGTTTATAGTGAAATACAAACGATTACTGACATTATAGTAACATCAAATAATGCAGCAGTTCGTCGATTGTTAACATTACCCCAGATGATCCTGACGTCCGTCCAGAAGCATGGTGTTTCGTTTTTTTTTTTTTTTTTTTTTTTTTTTTTTTTTTTTTTTTTTTTTCGTTTTTTTTAACATTTAAAGTAAATTGTTTCCTTTTGGCACAAAACACGTTCTCCAACAGCAGACTGCCATTTGAATATCGATCACTGACATGCAAATACTGACAATTATTGTTTTAGCACGTTACTCTATGTTAGTCACCTTTGAAGATAGGGATGGAGAAGCAACGTATGAGAATTCATGATTTTGGGTGTGTAAGTACTTACACATAAATTTTATATTTATTATTCAGAAACAATTAAAAAGCCATATCTAACATGTAATATTAATGTTTTAACTTTTACTTCTTTCAATAAGGACACCCTGTTATGCCTAGACTAAGGGTGAAATTCGCGTAAAATCAATGTTGCAACATTTCAACGATCTGTTACAGATGTAATAAACTATATTTTAAACTAGAAGCAACTGAAAAAAAAATCAGGAACATCTGGGGTAAACGTAGAATGCAGTAGTAAGCGAGAAGTGCTATTTGTAGTGGGAATTATTTTCCGAAATTCGCCGTCCTGAAAGTGAGGAAAAATCGACACTGGCAATGATTAATATGAAAACCTATGATTCAGTTGTTAGCAGACGTCCTGTACCACCTGGCGTGACACTGACGTTGTCAAAGATGGCGGCAGCCTTTCCAATTGGCACCAACTACGGCGGCGCTGTGGCCAGTCTACGTTGTTTATATAGGTCTTTGGCTTCAACTTGTGACGATACAGGGTTTTAGATTAGTAACCTCTTTGGTACGTCTTGGTCGAACGATAGTTATCATTGATGTGCAGCGAAAGCTGCTGGCAACAATGATTAGGTTGGAATGTTTTTTGTTTGTTGGACGGTGTGCGGCAGTCTCCCGCAGACCGCAGAGCGAGGTAGTAGCATGTTAACAGTGCGTTCGTAACCCGCGTTTAGCGGTGGCTAAAGTTTTTGCGCATCAGTCGTTTCGCATATGAGTTTCGGCTGTAATTGCATATTGAAATGTTTCAGTGTGGACTTGTAGACATTCATCGTAGTGACACGCGGTTATTTAATCAGTGTATTTAAAGAAAGTTATTAACTTTTGTCGTTCCATAATAAAGGAAGTTAACAAAGTTTATTGTTATGGATCAAACTAGTACTGTTTGGCCACGATAACTTGACGATTCGCGCGGTGGCTGCTGGGAGCTGCAGGAAGCGTGGTTTGCACGAACGGACGGAAGCATCGGCTGCTTGCTGCAGTGCTGGAACCGTTACACCAACAATGTGTACAGTAATTCTTTGCGTCAAGCAGCATTGTAACGTTGGCAGCGCTTGTAAATAAATGAATGTCTCAACTAGTGCCGATTTTCTCCGCTTGTGGCAGCACCAACAAAATCGTCAAGTTATCGTGGCCAAATAGTAATTGTCCGCATCCCATACCGTCAAATCATTGGAACAATTATTAAATGATTAAACAGCAAATAGAATATAACGGCAGCTTCGCCCATCGAGGATTAGGCGGACGCAGCTGTGACGTTACAAACTGACGTATGTGATAGATAATGCCATCTCCATTTAACCTAACCTCTTTGGTCAGGATGATGGTTGCGTAATGTGTCTCGGGAAGTGCAGTTGGCACGCCTGTCAGCAGTCAGTCAGAGCTGCAGCAGCGGGGGCGGTCGGTGGCCGGCGCGCTGCTCGGAGACGCGGCGCACGCACGCAGCACGCAGGTGCGTGAGTCAGCGTGGACACGCCCGGCTGCACGGCGCCGAACGCGTGTGTGCATGCCAAGGCGGTGACGCGCTGGCCTTCCCGTCACCAAAAACACCGCACGGTCACCACCCACCCTGCCCTTGAGGATTGCTCATCGCTGTGGGGTCCGTGCCAGCCAGTATTGTAGCAGACCCAACGGAGAGCACCACGCTTCAGTATAGGCTCATTCAGTAAGCACGAAGGCGTCACAGAGTTGATAGGGAAACTCCACTAGCAGACGTTGCAAGAGGGACACACTGTATCGCGGTACGAGCTGCTGTCAATGTTCCGAGAGGACACTTTTCTCGAGTAGCCAACCAGCATATTGCTACCTCCTACATATATCTCGCGAAGGCTAATAAGTTGCCAGCCACTATAAAAAATGTAGCTGCAAATAAAGATCAGTTTAAGAGGAGCCTGAAAGACTTACTAATGGCCAACTGCTCCTACTCCAACGACGAATTTTTTTTATTAGAACCAAATGATGTATGTGTTCATACAATTATAAATATCAATGTAAACATGTCAAAGACATTAAAAATAAAAGTGAAGCAATGAATAAAAATTTGTGATGCGGCTAGGAATCGAACCCGGACCTCCATGCTTACTAGACAGACGTCTTACCACTTTTTTCCCCTTTCTTCCTTTTTTTCACGTAGATGTATTCATTATCTATTTTTGATGACATTACAACGTTCAATGAATGAAATAAATCGCAATTTGCGATCAGTTATGGCTTCGCTGTACTAGGTTTATTTGAAATAGCAAAGTGCGGCGAATGAAAATTTGTGCCCGGCCGGGATTCGAACCCGGGATCTCCTGCTTACTAGGCAGACACGTTGATCACTCCGCCACCAAGTACACAGTGACCAGCAGGAGATCCCGGGTTCGAATCCCGGCCGGGCACAAATTTTCATTCGCCGCACTTTGGTATTCCACCTAAACCTAGTACAGCGAGCCATAACTGATCGCAAATTGCAATTTATTTCATCTATTCATTGTCGTCGTACGTTCAGTTCGTTCTTGGTTGTTCCTTGAATATTTGGCACAGCTTTTTTATTACAGAGGGCGCACTGAGCCACGGAGCCCGGCATCACTAGCCCATCGCACCACTAACGATTAAGGCGACTTGGAGTAATCTAAGTACGACTTCTTTCCACGTCACAAACTTTAATTCAGCTTCTGTGTTCCATAGAACATTGCCACTACTGCCAAGGCTCTGCATGCAGCGGAATAGCACCTCGGCAATGGACATATTGGAAAATTCCTGCCTTTAACCTTAGGCATGGAGAGCCTTGGCAGTACTGGCAATATTCTATGCAACACAGAAGCTGAATTAAAGTTTGTGACGTCAAGGGAAGTCGCCTAAATCGCTAGTGGTGCGGTGGTCTAGTGGTAAGACATCTGTCTAGTAAGCGTCCGGGTTCGATTCCTGGCCGCATCACCAATTTTAATTCATTTCTTCGTCTGTATCTTCAGTGTCATACAATTATTATTATTTGATTCTGAATTTTAAATTGAAAAGACATGTCTCACATCAACGAGGATCTCCCTTTCCTCCCTGGAATGGATTTCCTTTCCTTTCTCCTCCTTTCCTATCCTCACGCTTTCTCCTCTCCACCGGGGAACTGATGACCTAGGCAGTTTGGTGCCCCTGTCCCAAAATACCGACCAACTAACATGTCAGCCAAAACGTTGGGTGATGGCGCAGTTGGCTATGCCGCCTGATATCCTCGTGTAATAAGGCCCTTAGAGGTCAAACGACAGATGTTGAGCCGGGGCCGTTCCTAATTTGCTTTTTTTTTTTTTTTTTTTTTTTTTTTTTTTTTTTTTTTTTTTTTTTTTTTCCTCTCAGCTCAGTACAGCCTATTTCTGGCCGAGGTGACTGAGGCGCTCCAGTCACGGTCAGCACGGCCACTACGGTCGGGGGTTCGAATCCCCCCTCGGGCATGGATATTTGTGCCGTCTTTAGTCTTAGCTAGTTCATAAGTAGTTTGTAAGCTTAGGGACTGATGACCCCGTAGTTAAGTCCCATAAGTTGTACAAACATTTGAACATTTTGAACAGCCTATTTCTGTTGTTATGCATGATCTGTGTTCAGTTTTTGGCCGGTTATCCATTGGGCAATATTACTTCTTACTCTGAGGAGGGTCGATGGGGATTTCTGTAGTATCGCGTATTGTGAGGGAACTAAAGACGACTACATCAACATCAATACGGCCATGGAAACAAAATCAAATGTTTGTACAGCTTATGGGACTTAACTATGGGGTCATCAGTCCCTATACTCACAAACTACTTATCAACTACCTTATACTAAGGACGGCACAAATATCCCTGCCCGAGGGGGGATTCGAACCCCCGACCGTAGTGGCCGTGCAGACCATGACTGCGCTTATCGGCTGCGGCGTGGGCTACTTGCAAAACTCCAATCGCCAACATTTTCCTCCGAATGCGAAAATATATTGTTGACTCCCACTTACTTAGGTAGAAATTATCATCAGAATAAAATACGGGAAATCAGAGCTCGAAGAGAGAGATTCAGATGTTCTTTCTTCCTGCTCGCATTCGACAATGGAATGGGAGATAAATAGTATAACGGTGGTTCGATGAACCCTCTGCCAGGCATTTAAATGTGATTTGCAGAGTATCCCAGGTAGATGTAGAATCACGGCACTACAGTACTTGCTAGGCAATGTCGATGGCAGTTTCAGAAGTTGGTAGCATTTAGGTTAAAGCAAAACAGCTCTCGCGGATTACAAGTAGTTGCCCCGTCTGGATTCGAATAGAGGTAATAAAAGGTAGTATAAGGGAGCAGGGACGAAGCACCACAGCGGATGAGGCAGACCACGCCGTCCCAGAGCGGCTTCTGCGAACGGCGCTCAGCTCGCCAAGTTTATAGCGCCGGCTCTCGCAACTTGGCAAACTCCGGCGCCGACCTGTGTCGCTGTATTTCAAGGAGCCGGCGACACGAGTCGCCTTTAATGAGGAAGTTAATCAACGGGGGAGTAGGGCGCAGAGGAAAAATGAATGCGCCGCCCGAGTTTTAATTCCCCTCCTCCCCGGCTCTTCGGCACAAGTTGGCAGAACTGTCCCTCTCCCACCCACTGCGACCCGAGGCAGAGGATTTCGCCCGCCTCTTGCTGTGTCCTTAACGCTGCTCCATTTCTGCAAGACAGGTTGGCTGTGCACCAAGTTGCATTTGGCCAATTAAATGGTCACGATATAAACTCTGAGCCCTCACTGCGCGGAAGTAGCTTCACTCGGGGCTAGATTAAGCGTCCATTTTAAAAGGCGAGATAATTTAGATGCAGTGACACCATGACCATATCGAAGAATCATACTTCTTGTGTGAATCCCTTATTATGGACGCCATTACATCTTGGTTCTACCACACAAATAAGTACAACATATGTACTACACAAGAGCGACATGTTCTGTGGGTTCAAAGGATCAGTGAACGCCCAGGAAAAAAATCGCACTGACGTGTTTTACGGCCCACTTTAGATTTGTAGTTTTATACGTTTTTGCAAACATTTTGGACCAAAATAATAATCTAAATAATAAAAAATTAATTAATAAGAGTGTCTGTAACGCTTTTAGGGGAAATGTTTTTTAGGTAGTGGTGGGTTTCGAAAGATTATAATTTATCGTAAGAAGAATGACGTGTTTTTGTTAATTATTCAGTGCGCCATTGTTTTGAAATGACAACGTGTAAGCAACAATAAGAAAATAATTAAATACGCAACGAAAAATGGCGTATGCCAGACAGAGTTCTGCGCGAGGAATGTCACGTGACATCTGTGAACGGCTGCTTTTCATTAATTCAATGGAGGGTGTCAAAACTCCGTTATTTTTGCAAATATCTCTGCAACGATGCAAGATATGAAAAAAAAAAAAAAAAAAAAAAAAAAAAAAAAAAAAAAAAAAAAAGATAATAGAGCGAAGTTGTAGAGAATTTTCCCCTCTACCAATTTTCGTGTCAGATGAACGGTTCGTTTGCAATTACAATTATATTACAAATAGCTTTTTTTTGGTATTACTACCGTATGTTTTGTCCGAAAAATTTGAAAAAGGTACGGTCGGGGGTTCGAATTAGGGTTGCCAGATCTCTGGGCGCCGCCCGGAGTGCCCGGGTTTGGAATGAATTCTCCGGGTCTACGGGCCAATGACTCTCTTCTTTTTTACGGCGCTTTTTAAGTACTTTGCTCATGTAGCGACGATCTACATCGAACTTAACATAAACTACGGACGAACACAACATCCATGCCCTAGGGAGGGATTCGAACCTCTGGCGGCAGCAGCCTCGCACACCGTGGCAAGACGCCTCAGTGCCCTCGGCCATTCCCCGCCGGCTCCTCTCTAGTAATTATGAATAACTTTATATGAATGTCAATTTCTTATTGCAACGAAATGCTACTTTTCTATTCTTCCTCTGAAAACTATTCATTGTTGCGTCGGTAGTAATCGGCTAGCGCAGTATTAAGCAAACACTGTTGCGGCGACGTCATTTATGTTCGTTCGTTCATTGTTTATCAGTTTACCGACAATTTTTGGAATACTTGGATCGTGTGTGAACAGACAAGCTTACATTAACTCAGATTAGTGAGTAATAACAGTGAAATGAAGAGACGATATCTAAGTTCGTTCCGTGAAGAATTGTTGCAGGAAGAAAATTATAAAGAGTGGCTACAAAAAGTCGATACTGATGAGTGTTCGTGTAAGTGCAAAATATGCAGTATCTCATTTACTGTTAAGTACGACGGAGTGAAAGCTGTGAATCAACATTTACAATCAGAAATACACAAAGCGAATATTACTACACAAAAGAATCAGTCGCTTCTTAATTTTTTGCCGAAACAATTTTCTGCAGAAGACGACAATCCTGTTTGGGGGGGGGGGGGAGTTGGTCGCAGTTGGGGGGGGGGTGAGTCATTGGCCAATGGGGAGGGGGGCACGTCTGTTCTCCGGGCCTGCCTCGTGTTCAATCTGGCAACCCTAGTTCGAATCCCCCCTCGGGCATGGATATTTGTGCCATCCTTAGTTGTAGGTAGTTCGTAAGTAGTTTGTAAGTTTAGGGACTGATGACCCGGCAGTTAAGTCCCTTAAGCTTAACAAACATTTGAACATTTGAAAAAGGGATGTTCGTGTCTCTGGCGGCCTACAATTATGTCTGTAAAATTTCGTTCTGATCGGTTGAACGGTTCGTCTTAAAAACGGGAACACGTTACGGACAGACAGAGAGACATCCCAAAATCGCAGTTATTTTTGCAAATATCTCTGAATCGATACGAGATATGAAAAAAAAACAACATAAGAGCAAAGTTGTAGAGAATATTCTTCTTCACAAATGAGGTTATTCAATTTTTGTGTCAAATGAAGTTAAGCCGTTATTTTCATTTAAATTTCGAGGTGTCAAAAGACGATCGCAAAGGCCCACTTTTAGTGTTACTACCGTAACCTAAAGTGGGCCAAAAGACATCTGATAAAACCTATTAAATAAGCATGAAGCGTGCCAAGATAGCTCAGACGGCAGAGCGTTTTCCCGCGAAAGGCAACGGTCCCTGGTACACAGTTTTGATCTGCCAGGAAGTTTCATCTCTTTCTTATTTGCGCAATCCAAAAGCTCTTCACAGACTACGAGGCGATTGTCTTTCCGGTCTTGATTAATGAGCCATTGGATGAACTTGGCGGAAACACAATGAATTCCAAGACGCCGAGTTAGAAATTGAAGACCTGATCCTGCTGAAACGTTACATTCTTCTGCAATCTCATTCTTGGATTGGAAATTTCGTTGACGATCCTGAGTGTTGTCGGTAGTCGTCGAAGGACGTTCTGAACAAGGGTCATCTTTAATTTCCGACCGGCCGTTTTTAAACCACGTGAACCATTCCTAACACCGAGTACGGCTTACGCAGTTATCAATATATGCTTCGTTCATCATCTGGTATATGTCCGTAAACTTTCCCTCGGCGTTCACGCAGAATTTAAAGCAGACACGATGCTTCTCTAACTCTGTCATCTTGAAATACGCAAGCTGTGCGACACAACGTTCTACTTATCACAGCACTGAACAGTAACTAACAGACATGGAATAATGAAACATCCGGCAGTTTCACATTCAAGGAAGGCGTGTGCAGGGGTGCCAACCATATTTCGATCCAAAACTCCATTTTCCGCGAAATTACGAATGATCCGGAATTTTTTGAGCCGACCTCGTATATGGGCATTTGTGCTGCTGCAAGGACCAGCTGAAGTGCACGTCGGATAAGAGTACAATACTAAAAATAAAATTTAAAAAAAATGTAAATACTGGACTTTCTAGATTCATACAAAAGTTTCCAAGAGTGTTAAAATTCTAATTGGAAGTTATTTTAAGCCGAGGTATTCTGCATTGCTGCATACGTGCCGGCCGCAGTGGCCGAGCGGTCTGAGGCGCGCCAGTCACAGTCTGCACGGCCGCTACGGTTGGGGGTTCGAATCCCCCCTCGAGCATTGATGTTTATGTCGTCTTTAGTATAAGGTAGCTCATAAGTAGTTTGTACGTTTATGGACTGATGACCCCGCAGTTAAGTCCCTTAAGCTTAACAAACATTTGAACATCTGCTGCATACATCATGCATTTAACTGGCCACCTCGTTGGTTGTATTTCAGGGTAATTTTGTTTGCTCTGAAATGTTAAATTAAGCGTGGGACGGCGCCGACACAGAAAAGAGAAAGTGTGGAAAAAACATAACATTGTCAGGTGGAAGTATAATTTCACAGACTTTTTCGGAATACAGATTGTTGTGTTTCCACACTGTCAATCTGAAGCACTTGTATATAAAAAAAAGAGAGAGAGAGAGAGAGAGAGAGAGAGAGAGAGAGAGAGAGAGAGAGAGAGAGAGGAAATGTCCCCATTTTGTTAAAAACCCATCAGGACCACTTTTAGGGTCCACAAATGGACACGTCCAGGTGAAACAGGACGTCTGATAACCCTGGACTCGACTCGAAGGAAACACATGAACTGAAAGACTACATTAGGGTGACCAGATGCCCCGTATTTTATGAGATTGTCCCTTATTTAGTTGAAGTGCCTCGTTCTCCCGACAAAACACATCCCATATATTTTGAAATAACGCCATTTTAAGTTTTGTATTGTGTAACCAAACAGGGAACAAATAAAGATAAAGGCACGACTTTTTAATTTCTTTGCTTTCTACTATGTAAAGCTTTCACATGATAACTGCAGCTTTTCTAGCTATAAAAATTCCGTGATTAAGGCGTTCATTGCCAGAAGATGGCATGCTAATAGATTCTGCTTTCTTGGACATTCAAATTCATTTCACATGATGTTAATTGAGTACTTCACGAAATGGTATTACTGATTTCATGTGATGAAATCATTTAACCGAAGTCAGCTGAAAATCCTCCTCTATGGAAGTCAGTTTAGCAAAATCTTAAAAGTTTACAGTAGATTACTGAAAATATTTTGAAAGAAAGATGTGAAGATCAGCTTCCTGGGGAAGTGTGAAGAACTGTGAAGCCAGTTGGTAAAAATTGGTCTCTCGTTGTCATCTTACTTGCAACTCAAGATACCTGGTACAAAAATTTGCAGTATTATTACTGGGTTTGAGCTAGCTCTACATGGCACTAACGTTGTTGCAGAAAGAATACTCTTCATCACGAATAGGTTATGGTCTGACTTAAAGAATAGATTTAGTGTGCCACCTGAAAAGGAAATAATTAAATAAAAACTAATCACAATACTTCACAGGTTGATTATTATGATAATCTGTGTGAAAATACCAGATTCATGAATGGCATACAGTCTGCTGCAAAATATAATTGACAGAGAAATAGGTAAACTGTGTTAGTAATAATGTAACACTTGTTTGCATGTGACTTCTATAAGACAATAAAGTATTTCTTTAATTAGTAATGCAATTTAGTTGGTTGTTTGTTATGGGAGTATGTCTGGTTCATCTAGGTATTATTATGTGACTCGGCAAGTTTTAGTTAATGAGATTGTCATATATGTAGTTTGTCCCGTCCCAAGAAAACTATCGTCTGCAATGGTCCAGTTGGTTTCATGTTCCTTTAGCAATTAAATACTTTTCATATTGTGGTAATTGTTTTATACTCATATGTCTGCATTTATGAGTGACACTAAAGCTGTTATATTGTATAAGCTTTAAGAAATACCTGTCAAGTTGATGATGCCACAGGTAAAGTCAATATTTTGTTTTGCAATCTTCTGTACCAATGTGTGTCCCATATTTTAATTTTTGAAATCTGGTCACCCTAGACCACACCTTACAGTATAAGTAACTGAGCTATTTTCTTACAATCAGTCGTGTACAGATTACAGTGTTATGCCTATAGGCTGTTTCAAACCATCTGGATCTCTCGAAAATGTCTCGTTTTTGCACTGATTTGTTGGAAAAAAGTTACATGCTTTTTGTATAAAAAAAGAGTGAAAAATCATTATAACTCTAACAGTATTAGTGTTATATCTCATATGATATCAACGTACATGGTTTAAATGTTAATACATGCCCATGAGAAGTCAAAACTGCATAGTTTTGGTACCATTTAGAAATTGATAATCAAATAATAATATCTGTCTATGCTGCTTAAAACCCTTTTCAAGTGAAGAATGAACTCTTAATGGATCGATAATAAGTTATGAATGCCAAGTAAATGAGGCGAAATTATGTTTTATCAAATACTTGTACTGCAGTTACAGTTCGCACTTTAGGGAGCATAATGAACTTGCTTGAAAAAACTGGAAAACGTCTGTCGTTTGAAAGGGTCACTTAATATTAGCTTCCATTTGACACTTTTGATCTGCCAAATAAACGGTACTTATGGCACCACATACAATCTCTACTTCAAATTGGGAATCAAATCTGCTCTTGATATTCCAGTCAGTCATGTTCTGGGACATCACTCTGGGTGGGAAATTACTGAAATGAACTGCCTTTCGCTTTGCCACTTCGGCTCTCGCAGAGGGGCACACAGCAATACATCATTGCTGTTGGCAAATGAAACCCTAAAATGAAGTTACATATCAGAGCAGAGGTGCCAAATGGATAGAAAATTAGAGTGAGGATTTATGCAAGCTAGCCGTATAATGGTTTCTAATAATAAATTACTATGATTACATTTCTCGCTTTTACGAGATAAATTCCATCTTAATTTCTTTACCACACCTCAGTATATTCTCGCAAATTTAGACAAATGACAATAAAGCACATTCAGTCAGTTTGTACTGAAATAGGAAGGCTGAGAGAATACTCGAGGGTGATACTCCGAATTACTGCACAACAATAATTTCTCTGTAACAGACAAAACTCCTGGATCGATGGTGTTGGAACAAACATGAAAAAAATAACAAAACTTTTACATTGGCTAGCAAGCTGACAAATATTTATTGTTCTTCTGTCAACCGTTTCCAATTAAATAACAGAACATCGTGTGAATGAAATCTTTCACCTTAACAGTCCAACGTGCATACACATCCCAAAACATGAAATAGGCCCACGCTTTCATGTATTAATTTTTAGCGCCATCCTTACCAGCAGCAGCTTGACCAATTCCAAGTACTTCTGAATCAAAAATTACTTTGTTTGCATAAAGAATACTCGTGGTGTAATGCTAGTGCCGAGAAAACTTTCAACATTTTAAAAAGTTTGCTGAAACAACAAACACCACATTCAGACTAAAACTTGTTGCTGCATGTGGTAAACACTGAAATGGCAAGCAGTTCAGTGAAATGGAAATGAAAACACGGAGTGAGAGTTGTACGTAACAGCCAGCGTTGCAAATGACGCCGTCACACACATTCATACTGGCTGGCATTGAATCATGTTCTTCAAACAGAACTTGTAGGCTCATCTCTGCACCTTATGAATGCCAAGTAAATGAGGCGAAATTATGTTTTATCAAATACTTGTACTGCAGTTACAGTTTGCACTTTAGGGGGCATAATGAACTTGCTTGAAAAAACTGGACACTTTCCGTGTCATGTTTAGAATTTCTTGTTTGATGATGTTATCCTGGAGAACATGGTTCTGAGGTACTGAAAGTGAGAAACTGATTCAGTTTTTGGCGTGAATAAAAACTGAATCAGTTTTTCATTTACAAGCAATTTAGAAACCTCTCTGTGACAATAAAATACCCCAGTCAGCAAAGTAAACATTGTGTCACCCTTTCTTTGCCCCAAACCTTTTGTACACACATGGAAACATGTATAGTGTTAAAAAAAATACTAATGCAGTATCCAAGCAACAGGAATGAGATATATCAGGAATGGGAATCACAGTGCTGGGAGAGACAACATCAAAACATGAGGTACACAGAGAAACAAGGAAAGGAAATGCCTAGTAGTGGTACAGTGTACCCTCCACCACACACCTTATGGTGGATTGTAGAGTATGTATGTAGATGTAGAATAGCTAGTATCGGGGTTCCTGTAGCTACAGTGGTACAGTCATGTAATAAGAATGGACGGAAAATGAACAGCTAAAAAATACTTCAAATTGGACTCGAGAGGGAAAAGATCAAGCGAAAGGCCAGGAAGATGATGGAGAGAGAGAGAGAGTACAACCAGAAGTAGAGAAGAATGGTTTCATCTGGGATGATGTACAAGACCAAATGTTGTATTAAGATCAGAAGAGATGGAAACTGATTGTTAGCCACACCCTGGGAACTGGAGATGGAAAATAATGCTGATGAATGAACAGTTCGAAATTAAAAATAGTACTGTAGCTATATGATTTTAATAATAGTAGCTGTTATTTTTCTAGCAACTATAAGGTATACATTCTTTCCAAATAATATTCAGCCTCCAGTTGCACAATTAGAATACTTATTTCACTTAGCTGGTTTTAGACAGATTAATATGTTATGTTCAGAAGTTTAATAGTGACTTAACAGATGTAAATATCTTCATCAAAGATGAATGATGCAATGACATACAGCTAACTGTACATAGTATATGACATAACCATAATCACAAATTAATAATAAGGACAAACTAATTTACAGAGTCAGCTATGTGTGATAGCATAAAAACTATGATTATAATTACAGCAGCAAACTGGGTCTCTTGATTACTAGGCAATCACTTTACCCAATCAGCTGCCATGGTATTAGGGATAATGCAAATGCACGGAACAACTCAAATATGTCTCATTCCCTCCATAATGCCATAGTGGCTGAATGGGTAAAGCAACTAGCTAATAAGCAGGAGACCCAGGTTCAAATTCAGGCTGTGGCACACATTTTAATTCATTGCCTCACCTTCTTTGATATAATGAAACTATATCCGTTTCTGGAAAATGAATTTCAGGGGCCAAAAGTTTAATCATATTTATGAGGAGTGAGCCAAATGCAGTTTACTACCCAGATTTTTCACATATACCTTGCTGACCCCCCCCCCCCCCCTCTCCCACTCACACAAAGTAATCAAACTGTTTGTAACCATTACCAACAGTGCCATTTCTGCTATAATTTATAAACCAACACAAAAGGTAGCACATAGTTTAAGTTCATTGGCATGCTTATATCTGTAGCTCCTAGCTCTATGTAAATATGTGAAAATGGTTTTAAGCTGAATCTAGACACTTAAAAACATTTAATAAATATGACAAGTTACAATGGAAAATATCTTTGAATCAAGATTTCTGGAAGTGGTGCCTACTATGCTATGAAAGAGTTGATTATCTCATTGAAAATGTATTAGCCACAGATCATTGCTCAACTCAAAAGGCAGGAACGAATGGGAGAAGATTACAGCTCTACATCCTGTCAACAATTGTCTTAGAAACACAGAATAGATGGCAATTGGCTGTATCCTTTTTAAAGTTATCATGCTAGCTATTTCTTCTATTATGTGATTAAGAAAAACCATGATAATGTAATTATGGATTGTGGTTTGAACTGTTGTATTCATAAATGTGATACCAATGTCTTTCATTAATCAGCTCCATCACAAATCAAACCAAACACATGGTATATTATTGATGACAGTTTCATTCTTTGAGATCACACGATGCCACTACGAAAATGAACTTGGTTTTACAGGAATATTCTGATTTTGTACACAACAAGAAGCAAAGATGCTTCTCCAAGCTGCCGTATTAGAAAAAAATCAAGAATTCAAACATTTTGCTGACAGATCAGTAAAAAACTTATACAAACTTTACCCATGTACAGTGAAGTATATTTTCACAAAATGTTTGCACAATCAGGCTTGTCATGCTTGCTGTAATACGATTTAGACATGTAAAAGAAAAAGTTTAGTTTTTAAACCACTGCCCCACATTCGTAGATATACAACACACTGTAACAATTGACAAAATGCTGTCTCAATAAAAAGTATTTCAAAGTATCTGATGACTGGACAAAGATCCATATATTATGACATTTATTTACATACAAAAATTTTATACAATACAAGAACTTATCTGCATAATACACATTTGTTTACCACACCTCAGTATATTCGCAAATTTAGACAAATGACAATAAAGCACATTCAGTCAGTTTGTACTGAAATAGGAAGGCTGAGAGAATTACTCATAATACCTCTCCAGTTATTGTAAAGACCCTGCCTTACACTAAAACTGTTTTCTTAGCAAAATAAATTTTCTCATCAAAGTAGGAGAGACAAACTGCAGGAAAGAAAGAAGCATTTAAAATATGGGAAAATCAATGATAACTCACTTGTATAATTCCAGGTCACACTGCATTCAGTTGTAACTAACCTCAAACGATTTGTGCTATTTTAAACTACAACATAATTGGTAATGTAAGAGTATAACTGATTTAAAAAAATGAAATCTTCAGTTACAGAAGAATTATGGGGATATGCAGAGTAGTGACTGATCATCATCATCATCATCATCATCATCATCATCACAAAGACAATAAGGAATTTGACTCTTCATTAAATGGCACTGCTAAATGTCAAATAAAAGCAGAATGTTAGTGACAAATTTGAGAGATAATCGAGCCATTGGAAAAGACCTTCCTAACACTTGCAAGCTTAGAAAAGCCCAATGTTGCAGACTAAAACTGAATTGTACAATTTGTCTGGATCTTGCTTCTCAATGCCAGAAATATATATTTCTATCTCCTCTTATGGGAGTTGATGGAAGATAAAAATGATGATATATATTCCTGAGTGAATAAATTTTTAAACTTTAGTTTTTCTTTTTCTAATTTTATACCATCCTGATCAAAGAGTAATGAAAGTAAGCCATTTACTCAACAAATTATAAATAACTATATAATACCCAGCATCAATAACAGAGTTAAGATGAAGAAATTAGAAGAATATAGTAACACTGCTGCTGAGTACAGGAGCTGAACTACAGAAGCTATATGACACTTTCTTGGCAGACCTATGATATGAAATAATCAGCAAAAAATCATGAGGCAGAGCAACAGCAGATTTCATGCTTACTGCTGGGCATGGAAGATTTTTATGTGTAAGAGCAAAATGCACCAACAGAATTGGTTATTGCTTTGTCTAGATTACAATAACCAGAAGAAGGCTACACATGCCAAGAACTTACAAGCTTTGTTCTCAATGTGGACTGATAAAAACTAATGCAACAGATAGAACCAATTAACAAATGCTTAATGTTAACAAGGTTTACAAACAGTTCAGTTAGATAAACTGTCACAGGGAGTATATCACACTAACTGTGGCAAAACCACAAATTCTGGTGAGTGTCTTTGTAACATATAGAGCCACCTATAAAAAAATCAGACACTCCACTAAGATAGTGAAATAATCTGTCTTTCGGAATAGTTATCAAATCATACTGACTGCCAGTTCAACTGGATATTCCCTGTTGGGAATAATAACTGACAAGTTTCACACACCACCACAAAATACACAGGCAGCACTAAATCAAAATGGTGACTTCCATGTTATCCACTAATAATAAAAGTAAGGCAGCTATCAATCCAAAGAATGCATTGAACACACAAAGCTTTACTAGACATGGAGGTGGTGTGCTGTTGCCTTCCACTTTACTGAATTAAACAGTTAATTATAGGGTAAACTTACAGTCCAACATGGGTTCCAAATCACATTGCAACTCAGCATTTTTCACATAAACAACACTGTCAGCGGCGAAAGAAGGGGTAAGTAACAAAGAAAATTCCTATGATTAATCAAGGATCAAACCCATGACTTTACAATTTGTAGCTTGGCACTTTATAACCCCCCCCCCCCTCCCCCCCCCCCACACACACACATACACTTCTTGTAATCGTTTACTTTGGGGACAGGGCTTCAAACTTCCTCCATGTTGATTGACGAGTTATCTAAATGTGCTGAGCCAACTCTGATAACCAACAGAAATCCATCAGTTACATAATTAAGCTCCCTTCCTCTTGATACTTTCACTCAACATACAGGTAACCACAATAGCTGTCAAGCAATTAAGATAGGAACATAAAAGCAATAACCCATGTACAAGCAAAAACAGTGATAGTTATTTTATTGTACAAGTTGTCATAGCACACCAATAGTGAAGCACTTCAGCAGTTCACCCCATAATGTTACTCTTTGAGAATATTTTGGTAAATGAAGACAAGAGAAAGGTGGTCCATTTTAACTGTGATAATTAAAAAAAATCAAACAAACAACTCATCAGATGCTACTTTGCCATATTACAACAGATCCAACCAATAATTGCAGCTCAGAATCTATTAACATGGCTGTATGTGATAAAACTGTAGATAATGTGCTGAAATAATTTTCTATGGGTGAGAAAACCTACTCGAATTAGCTACAGCAATAAGAACAATAAAGTCTGCTTTAGTCTGTAGGAGCAGTAAATGCTGATGATGGTTCACTGCACAGAGTTCTAGCCTATCAATTGTCATCTTCCACACCCAGTGAATAGCTATGAAAGAGTCTAGAATGATGTATCTAGAAAGTTGTTTAATTATTATTCATTTGCTCTGCAGTCTCTTCTCATGCTACTGCGTTTTTTATAGACACCATTTTATGACTTTGGAGAGGCATGTTTCTACAGACAGCTATTTATGCAGGCCTAATAAGGTTTTCTTATTTACGTGATTACTACTTTACATTTTGACTCTTGTCTGAGTAAGACAAAAACTTTTTAAACTAAGCATGGTTGAATATAAATATTAATGTGATATTCTGCTTTTGTAGTAGTAAGTATGTGCAGAATGATTACTTTGAGAATTATACAACAATAGATATCCATGATTCACTGATATACACTCAACAGCTGGGTCAATGAACTTAACGAAACAAAATGTTGGCATTCTCACATAAGATAATGATTATGTGGCATCATACATATGTATATAAAAAGGGAACAAAACAATGACAATGTTTGATTTGCACCTATATTTGATTTTTGAAAGTAAAGTAGCCAAAAATGTAAGCTAGGCTAAAGGGTGACAATTTTGTTGTGAGCTGATGAAGTCAAAAAAGTCAACATCAACTTTTAGTATGGTCAAATACTGATCAGTGGTGTAGCATGAAATGTTGATCTGGTTGAAAGGTAATATTTTTTAAATGATTTCATGAAGTGGTGTCAAGGTGTCAACTACATAGTCAATCTGAACATGTGTGTAATTTTGATAGTTATATGCGCTCTGATTATAAGCAGGTGTGTGTACAACAATGAGGAAAATATTTAAGTGCAGCACATTACACGATTGAATGAGGCCTAATGGTTTTGCAGACACAACCTGGTAAAGAGCAAAGATGAATGGAAAGTCATTCTAGCCACAAATGGGAAAGTAACTTTGAGGAAAGGCAGATTATTGTGGCCCAGGCCAGGAAATGTGAATCTGGTAAGCAGTGAAACTGGCTCGCTGTCCTTGTGTTACTGTCATGAAAGTGACTGAATGACAATGAGACTATGAACAAGTGACTAAGTGTTGAATGTACATGCCTGATTAGAAACGCAGAGGTCATTTGCATGCCATCTATGTAAAACTGGATGGGAGCAATTTGTGGAGGATTTAATGACAGAGTAAAATGCTGGAGAATGCTTAGGTGTTTTACAGTACACTGCTGAGAGCACTTCATTCAAAAAGAGGGTCCCTTGTCAGCCCAACATCACCAGTTATAAGTGCAGTGGACATTACATCAATGAGACTGAATTGTGAATCTATCATCTCATCAAATGAACTGCATTTCTCATTGCACCAAGTCAATTCTCATGCCCAGATATTCCGACATCCATGTTAACAAATAATCAAAACACGTGCTGCACCACAGGCAGGGCAGTATTAGGGTATGGAGGGCACTGTCCTGGGCTTCCACAGGATTTGTGACAGAATTCAACAGCACCACAACATTGCTGTGCAAGAGCATTGTACTTTTATTTTCTATAGCCCAAAGCTTTTGTAAATTAATCACTTCACTCAAAATAAATACCGTCTCGCATAAATTCCATTATGTGTTACAAATTTATCAGTTTGTTTATCTTCCCTATTACCAATATTGAATAATTTACAAATAAACTGTAATTTTGAACCATAACTGTAGGCATGTAGAGCTATCCATGTGAATGTGTGCAAATATATATATATTTCTAAATGTTTTGCAAATCATCTAACTGATTAAGAACAAGGCTTCTAGCTCAGTGTCATCGAGTCAAATGTGGTTTATCTGCCAAAAGGCTACATCCAAGCTGCCCAACACACTGACCTTAATTGTCAATCTACTGGGCATTTATAATCAAAATTCTGGGCCATACACGTGCCTATATCCTAAAAGTAGCATACTAATAATTTGGGTGGATTCAGGCCAAAATTATTAAGAATTTTTAAGCTTTCCAGTGACTGCTACAGCTTCGCCCCTGTACCGTACGCTCTCAATGGCTAAACACTGTGAGGAATTTAAAATGGTCTGCATATTTCACTCATACCTCTATCTCTACCCTTCTTTAAAACAAAAAGCCAAGGAGAGGTATAGTATATAATTGATTGTGCCCTATAAAATAAATTTACACTGCATATTGTCCAATGTAAGGATATTTATTATGCTAACTAGTTGGTCATTTGAGAATCAAATTACAGTCAAAACGGGATACTGATACTCCTCACCACTTGATTCTTTCACATATTTCATCTGATTTTATAAGTATGCTCCTATCAGAAACCTACATTCGGGTATTAGGATCATATACCAGCATTTTAATATGGAAGGGAAAGATACTTAAGAACTTCATTTATCATTTATATTTTCATTGTAATCATTACTTTGTTACAGATGATATTCATTTCACAAGGTTTAGTACCTCTACTGGCCTCAAAGCTGGAGAAATGTTAGTGCTGTCATGTGGTGTGCATAGGGGTTTGAATAGTGTATGCCACGTCTCTGCTCGTAGTGGCCACCACATGGTGCACACACTCGTGAACCAGCATTTGCTGAGCACTTTGTGTGAACACTATAAAGACTACACTGCTAGGCTGTTCAACCCCTTAGTACAGTCTCCTGCTTACCACCGAGTTACATTTTATGTACCTAAACTACATGTGTAACGCCAATGGTGATAATTTTAGTCCTGTCATTTTTTTCGTGTGTATTGGGTTACCACACTCATTGGCAGTGAGTTCATTTACACTCCAAATGTTGTTCTCTTCTGACTTTGGTTTATTCTACAGATGATTTGCCATGACAAAGGCTGCATTAGATAAAGTTCTACATTGGTGCTTTGACTGTCAGGAGGTTCTCGATGAAGTGTTGCAGAACCAGTATCAGGTTTTGGAATCGCAGAATCTTATTTTCTTTATGACATTTGAAAACCGAACCCAGGTAGTACAGTCCTTCACGCCCCACAGTATCCTTCATTGCTTACCCTCTGTCATTTCCTGCTTGTGATGTGACTACTGAGTAGTAGCAGGCATATGAAAAACTATTGAGGCAACATTTTCGGGCTTTCCGAGATAAGGATGCACACCATTGTCATGCTCTTTTTCTTTCATCGATTTTGCCCAGGATTTACAATTTACTGTGTCATCTTACACCCTTGCAGGACCCTTGTCGATCACTTTTGTTGAGTTGAGTCACCTGATTTCATAGACTACTGGAGACATACTCATGTTGTAGCTTCTAGAGTGGAATTCCACAGATGCTGTAACAGCTGCATCAGGCATATTGGGAATGGGCAGATGAGTTACACTAACTCAGTTGCCATTGCAACTTTATTGATAATGTTCAGACAGAACCTTTTTGGTATAGATGCAGTCCACATACTCAAGTTCTCCATTTAGCACAGGGTCAACCTAGTTTTGGACCAGATTCTCTGTCCCCAACAGAACACACAACTTCATTTCAAGCCCACATCACTATGAAACCTTCCACACAACTGCGGTTATTTCAGGCTCATCCATTTCCAGGTGCCCTCTGTGAGAACACTGAAGCTGAATTAGAAGGCATAATTGCAATTGTTGATATTTATGCTACTTTTTCAAGGGAGTGGCTCACATCACTGGTCCTGGCCACAAATGGATCTGTGGTGACTAACGTTACAATCAATACACAGTCCATCAGATATATCTATACTTTGCCACAGCAGGATATGTTGACAGCAAAATCGTCAGGTGTATACCGGTTTTCTAAGACAGGCTTGATGGAGGCTTATCTCCCTAAGACAAGACCTCGCTATATATGTTGGTTTAAAATTCTGTTACATTTGAGGTCATGAGCAATGCGCCCTTCCCCCTCATTTTCCAACCATTTCCAACCATTTTCTGGAATAGCTCACTACAGTGGATTATGGCTGTATTAATTATCTGGCTGGTATAGTGGTTTCCGGCTCTTTTACTGAAGAAGATTTATATAATTATGATGGGTAAAGTTTGTCCAACTAATCAACTACAAATTAGATGTGACTTTTTCACCACACACATTTCATTTTAATGACATATTCATTAAAGTCATATCTTAAAGTCACATCTTATTTCTAGTTGCATAGACAGACAAACATTACCCGTCACAATTATGAAAGAACTATGTATGCCATGACCACACAAATGAATAACATTTATGTAACCTAATTCCTGTACTGTGGATTCAAATCCTTTGCGCTTAAATATACTTTGGACATGATTCAGGCTCATCTACTGTACATATGGGGTTTGAAATTTCATACAGTGGCATCACCTATTTCGGACAGCGTGTCACTTCTGTCACCACATTGCTGCCATCCTATGTCCATGAAGGAGTTACAGGTTGCTCTAGGAAAGTCTTCATATTACCTTGAGTTCATTCTGACATATTGACCATCACTCAGCCATTGCATGAACTCATGCACAAGGGCATTTGCTGGCATGCGACAAGGCATTTTGTACATCCAAACTGAGTCTATTTGCTTGTGTTTTAACCCAGACAATATTTAGATTTGGTGAAAGATGTTTCACAATACATTTGGGTGTGAGTTTGGCTCACAGGTATGAGGACAGTTCCAAGTAACCTATCACCTACACATCAAAGACATTTAACTCAGCACAGCTTAAGTATTTACACACAAAAAAGAGGTGCTTGCAATTACTGTCTATGCATTAAAGAAATTCTATGTTTTTCTGTACAGCGCAAAGTTTCACTTGATCACATACCACAAACCCCTGATTTCATTCTTCACCCTATCAGCGTTTTTGCCAGGTAACACCATACATTGCTTTCAATGCAGGGTTTTTGTCATGGTTCAACTATGAAATCCAAATTCCTCCACAGGATTCAATATGCTAACACAGACGCACAGTCCTGTCTATCATTGTACCTGAACCCAGTGTCTAACTGTGATGAGTCATTTTGGTTTAACCTAGATGTGGATGATCAAAGACATCATGGATCACAGTGGTGTTGCTGCCAATCCTGTCCTGTAGTCGGAAGCCTCCTCCATACAGAACACTTATCTCTGCACTGTGCTTCTGAGCAGCTTAAAAATACTTTTAGTTAGGTATTGATTTAGTTCTATCATTTACTTGTGTTTGTGTATTGTGTTGCTACAGTTAATTCTGTTATTATTTATTAAACAAAAAACAAGTTACTTTTATTGTCCCAAGTACATTAATGGAAGTAAATACAGAGAAAAAAGTTCTACTTGCTCAGATGAATGTAGATAAGTTACAATAAGAGCAGATTCTGATTAGGGCAGTGAATTTTCAGCTTGCAGAAAAATGTCTTCTTCCACTGAGCTTTGGAATTAAAGATTTCTCTTTCTCACATTGTATCTTACCATTTGGTTCATTTCTTATGAGAAAGTGTGGGTTTTTTTTTTTTTTTTTTTTTTTCTCTATGCATACTCAAGACTATTACGCATTTAATTATATACCACTGTCTAATGAAAAAGAGATGAAACATCAGATTCTTGCCTACTTATTCAGTATCTAATGCAACATTTGAACCATCCTAAATTAATCAATGGTTATAAAAATGTAAGCGTATTTACATTCTTAACAAACAAATGCAATTTATTAATCATCCACTCAGGAATATTCTAACTTTTCTACTATTCAAAATATGGACTTAATTCACTCACCTAGAGACGTCTTCTTCACTGACGGCCCGTGGTGTGGATGCTTGTAGTGTCATTGGAGTGTTGAGAGAATCAGAATATGGCATCTGTGATTCTGAAGAAGCTGCAACAAGAAAGCATGTTTATGAACAACACAACTGAAACTCCCAACCTTTCAAAAAGTTCATTTAATAATTTGCAACAGAGTTCATCAAAATTTTAAGAAACAGTAAAAATATTTGCTCTTGGTATTTGTCATGAATTTAGTGCAATGAAATAGGTCTGTGTAAAACCACTACCATGAGCAACATTTTTGGCTCAAATGCAATTTAGTGTGCCTCTCTTCTAACATATTATCTATCTATTTATTTAATCTGATCAACTCTATTGATTTTAATTTATCATAAACAGTAAATAATCACATTAAATTGTTAAGAAACTTTTTCTATAAAATCTTAAAAAACTGTTTCATTTCAGTTTGTCCCACTGCACTTATAGATGATGGTCATAATGGGCAATAAACTATAAAAGGTGTCCTTGATGTTGGTCTATGAGAAATCACAGGAAATTGTAACAGAATTCATAATATTTTGTCTTATAGATGTTTCAATCAGCTGCAAAAAGGATTCCACTAGAGCCTTCTCCCATCACTGTTTATGGGCGTAATGTTCATCCCTGTCCATCAGGGAAGTTTTTCTAAAATACAAGCAAAATGAGTGTGTTTTCTATTATAGTGATCATTCTTCAATAACATAAATTAAATGTTTACTTAGATAAGTGGAACAACTTTTTGTTCAGTCAGAGGTGATGGTTGTATGACTGTGTTGTGTGCCTGTGTGATTGCGTGAGTGCTCTATTTTCTGAAGGCCATGGCCGATAGCTGAATGTGTTGTATGCGTGTGTCTTTTGTATGTGCCTGTCGCAGCTCGTCGCCACGTCTTTGCGGTGAGTTGTAAACTGTCCTCACTATATTATTTATCCCAACCTGGACTTTCCATTATTATATCATACTAAATAATGTATATCTACATACATACTTTGCAATCCACCATAAAGTGCATGGCAGAGTGTACACTGTACCACTACTGGGCATTTTCTTTCCTATTCCACTCCCAAAAAGAATGAGGGAAAAAAGAATGTCTCTGTGCCGCCATACAAGCCTTAATTTCTCTTATCTTGTCTTTGTGATAATTGCGCAAAATGTAAGTAGGCAGAAGGATGATTGTTCCACACTCAGCTTCAAATTCCGGCCCTCTAAATTTCCTCAACAGAATTTCTTGAAAAGAATGCTGCCTTTCCTCCAGCAATCCCCATTTGATTTCCCGGAGCATTGCTGTGACACTTGTACATTGGTTGAACCTACCAGTAACAAACCTAGCTGCTCGCCTCTGAATTTCTTGTATTTCTTCCTTTAAACTGATCTGCTGTGGGTCCCAAACACTTAAGCAGTACTCAAGATAGGGTCATACAAGCATTTTATATGCGACCTCCTTTAGAGATGAAGAACATCTTCCCAAAATTCTCCCAATAAACTGTAGTCAGCTGTCCGCCTCACTCACAACTGTCCTTGCATGTTTGTTCCATTTCATATCTCTCTGCAATGTTACACCTAGATATTTAAACAATACGACTGCATCAAGAAGCTCAATACTAATGCTGTGTTCAAACTTTATGGGATTGTTTTTCCTACTCATGAACATCACCTTACATGGTTCTAGTAACATGTTAGGTTCTTGATGATTTTTCCACAATTTTGTCCACCCCATTTGTGAGGATTGTGGATGAGAAACCAGAAAACTAACCATCTTTCAACATCAGTATGTGCCTAATTATATAGGTACTTCAATAATGAAACATCTGTGGGGTTAAAAAATTGGCACCTATCACTTTTCCCTATTCCAACATGCAAGGAAATCAGTGACTGGAAAGTGATTTGCTTTAAAAAAGCTATAGGAAGTGTATTTTGTGAAACTTCCACACTCACTCTTGAAGAATGGAAATACATTGGGCAAAGCGGGGCACCTACAGCGGGAACTATAAAATGAGTGTAGTGTGGTGTGTGTGTGTGTGTGTGTGTGTGTGTGTGTGCGTGCTTGACCTTTTCTTCTTAGAGAGAGGACGGGAGGAAAGAGGCAGCAGGGATGGGGGGGGGGGGGGGGAGAGAGAGAGAGAGAATCTTTTTATTATCAACCCAAGAATTTGCTCTTTACCCTCTTATAGTATCAAGTAAATGAAAAAAAAAAGTTACAGTCAATGTGACAAACAATATTAGGCAATTAATACTGTTGTAACATAAAACAACAGCCATTAACGAAGAAAATAAATTCCTGAAATGAGTTACTGATGAGTATGAAATTTTACAAGTAATACTGTCTATATCACGTATTTTATTACAATGATGCTATATTTCAGCCAAATACAAACCTTAAACATTGTGAAATGAAGTTCATTGTTAGAAACACTGAAATGTATCATATGCAAGTTTAAATTGCAATTAAATCTATCCTACACAGGTTTTATTTCAATTGCAAGTTCCAAGGTTGGATCTGATGACGGTAGCAGTCAAGCAATGTTTCCTGCCATCTTTAAAAGGCATTTCTGAAATCATGATCAGTAATCTCAGAGCATTCTATCATCTTACTCGAATACTTTAATAAAAAATTCAAAAGTATATTATTTCATCCCTCTCCTCCCCATTTGTATTCAGAACAAGTGATTAATTCATCTGTTGATCTTATGATCAGTACACAGAAGCTGAAACATTTTAAATGTGAGTGGAACTGATGTTCTGAAGTTTTGTACCCTCCCCTTCCATTCTCTCTCTCTCTCTCTCTCTCTCTCTCTCTCTCTGTCTGACACACACACACACACACACACACACACACACACACAAAATATGGGGGAGAGGGGAGAGAGGGAGGGGGAGGAGAGGTTCAGTGAGATGTCTTCTTTTCCTCTCAATAATTTACATTCTGACAGTACTTCGCTCTTGACATTTATACTTTCTTCAAGTATCTACAAATAGATACTAAATCATTCCATTTTATTTTTCATTTTTCACCAGCTTTGTGGTTTTTACCTGATCCCACAAACACACTTCTTTATTCTGTTGTGTCAACATCAGCTTCTAGGAGTTTCATTTGTATTTGGTAACCTATTCCCCCCCCCCCCCCCCCATTCCAAATATATCACAACAGTCCAATTCCATCTACTGGCAGATCAAGTTTCTTAATCTCAGTATATCAAATATGTATTTCCACATTTCATCAAATGTTTTGGAACTACAAAATCATTACTGAGGAATAAGAAAGGTTCATGACATGTAAAATAAGAATAAATCAATGGTGACTGCCTGTATGTCTTGTTGAGGTGCACTTGTTTTACTGATAAGAATGAGGTAAATAGATTTCTTACTGTCTTTGCCATTCAGCATCATAATAAAATTATGTTTATAATTCCAAGGGGACTGATGACCACATACTTTCGTCCCCTCTAAACAACAACAATAATTCCAAGATGAAATACTATGCTCTTTCATTATATAGTACAAGAACTATTTTAAAAATTGAAGTTAAATAGATCAATGACTATGCTACAGTCTTTGAATTACTCTGTATGATATGAACCTACATTAATAGTGGATGTTTTGTTAACCAGACATATTCACCACATAAATATTCACTAAAATGGTTATTTCATAAAATTAAATTGCATTGTGTTTTCAGTACACTGGTTCATGTGTCTTAAAGAATATATCAATTAAAAAAAAAAAAAAAAATCAGATTACACCATCTGCTATGTGTATAATGGGCCAGATGTTTTAAAATCTAATTAAGAACAAAAGAACATGAGAAATGTGCTACATCCCTTCTGCAAGATCTCACACATTTAAACAGTAGTCACCAACAGGAATGGACACTGACTCATATCTTCTAAAATGATTATCAAGAAAACAACAATCTGCCACAGTGTTCAAAGTAACAATGAAAACTAAAAATTGGATTCAACATAAAATTCAAAGTCCCCTAATGAGAAATACAAATACTGGCATTTGTCATATATGCAAGCATTTTACTTAAGGTAAAAATATCCTGGTAAAAGAGGTAAATCCTACCAATGATGTTTTGAAGGCAATGTATCAGTCAACAAATATGTCTCTCACACAAACTCTTTGAGTGTGCTCTTTGTGTTTTGAATACCACCAAGTTTCAGTTCCTTGCTTACCCTTTTACTGCAAGCTTCATCTTAAGTTAACATATGTTTAATGTTGACTCAAAAAAAGCATTTACAGTTATTTTGTGGTAAAAAGGCCAGAGCAATGCTGAAGGAAAAACACTTTTTTCATCTCCTGTTCAGTAGAGTATATGAGACCCTTAGGGAGTAAATAGTTATTTGATAACTAGGAAATGTTTAAATATATACTAACTGAAATATTCTGTGGTTATTCATTCCATATTAGCAATTCCTGTCAACTGCTTGCAAGAGTCACAGGTAAAACTATCTTATTTCTACAGATATTTTGAGATGCATCTCATCTTGTCTTTCTAATTGCTAATCACTACTTTGAAGAGGGGAGGAAAAATATGCATGTATTAATAAAATTTATTTACCTTCAGATACTAAATCATTCTAATGAAGACCTATCAACATATTTATTCATAAACAGAGTCTTAAACCAGCAAGAAACTATGTAATTTTAGTACACTTTGTTTATATTAGGTGGTGTGCCTCATATACTACAATTGTGGATTGATGTAATACACACACTGTAGATAACTATTGTCAACATTAAAGTGCAATATTTTACTTTTACTAATATATATTTGATAACATAGTGTGTTGTGATAGGAGCTTTCCCAATAGTAAGGTCATATTCTACAATACTAGAAATGTTCTTGGATATCATCAAATACATCTGGACCAAGAGCAATAAGTGATCATTCATAATTTGTTGTATAAATCACCAGGCTGGAGTAATTGGGCATGGTGTGCTGACAATCTGGTAATGAAAACAAAATGAGAAGAAATTTCCTGCAGTGTATTTAGTTGTAGCAGTGAGAAAGATTTAAGTTTAATGTCTCATCAATAGAGAAGTCACATGAAGTGAACAAGCCATGCCCTTTTTGCGGAAACCTTCCTTGGCATTTAGCTGAAATCATTCAGAGAAATCACAGACAACCTAAATTCAGATAGTCCTAGAAGAATTCCAAACCATCATCCTCAAGAGAGAAAGTTCAATGTTCAGTTCATTTACAAATTATGCAAACTCCTCTACAGCCAAGGCCACTTGAGTTGGAGGTAAGACACACTGAATCCTGGTGGAAAATTTCCTTGTCAGTATTTGGCCAGCTACGGGGATGGCAGTGCTAAACTTCATGACCACCTTTATTCACACCACTATCTTTGATTAAATTTCAAACCAATCTGCAATCTCTTACACTGATTGTTGGTGGTGATCTGTCTGTTGGATGATGATATTAACTTCAGTAGTCTCATCAGTGACATTCAGAAGTGTATGTTATATGCCAGCACTGGGTTGCATCCTCTCCCTTCCCTTTGCCCAAACAGCCGAAATCTGACACTTCACTATTCAACGACTCATCACAGTTACCCATATGACACAGACACACTTGTGACATTTCATAATACATCAGTAGAAGGCCACAGCGAACCACTATCTTCTGCAACATCAGACAAATTTAAATAGCACTCAACAACAGCAATGAACACAACATATACTTTCAACAGTGATTATTGAGATAGGAATAATGTGATCTCACTACTGCAAGCAATGGAAGTAACACAGAAAACTAAAAACAGGATTCAGTGTAAAAACTCAAGAGTTCCATAGAGGCAAATGTAAAAAATATAACATATTGGTATGACCAGAAATGCAAAATTCCTACACCTGCTTCCCTATATACATCCCCCAGGATGCAAGCACTTTGATGATGACACATCATGTAGTGTAAAAATACACAAATATCTGATACAGCTCAATTTACTATCACTCACAAACATACTGATGACAGGAGCCTAATGATGTTGGTACAATGATGACACTTTGCCAAGTACCATATAGTAGTTTGAAGTATTGAAGTGTATTTGTTGAATTAAAGTATTGCCCCTTCTTTCTGCAGCAACAGCCGAAACTTGAACTGAAAATTACATTTGCTTCCCTAATCAGTGTATAGAAAATAGATGTCAATGAGTTGAATGCAGAAGAAATAACAATCAGAAGGAAGAAAGATTGCATTTCAGCTCCTTATAAATAATGTGGTCTCTAGATATGGAGGATTAAAAGGATTTGAAAACAAACAGGAGAAGAATAATTCTCTCTCTTTCTCTCTCTCTCACTCAAAACACACACACACACACACACACACACACACACACACACACACACAACTCACTCATAACTGCCACTCTGGCTGCTACATTAGAAGAAAATTGGAACACAAAAATGCAGCAGGCAGAGATGATGATCTATAGTGAGTGAATTACACTGTGTCATTCTCTGAGTGAGTGTGTGTGTGCTTTAGTGATGAAGGCTGTGGCTGAAACTAAGTTGTGTGAGTGTGATTGACTTTTCTAAGTGCATGTCTGTGGATAGATGACTTCCTATAAAAAAAGTTTCAAAATAACAAAGTAGTAGCACCAAAATGAAAATTCACAATTTATTCATAAAGTGTTCATACTAAACCACATTCTGAGGTCATGTGGTGGCAAGCAATTTTACTTGTTATGAACAGTGCTATCCCAGTCACATTTTCCTGTGTTTCATGCTAGAAAAATTACGTTTGTGTTTTTATCAATTCAACATTCTGTGGGGCTATTTGACATATGATACATTATTATTCATTTATGTACTGTAGTTTTCTTAATAATGAAATAAAATAAAATCTGATACAGTCTGGAGCAGTCAGAAATGGTGGTTATGAGTGCTTGATTTATGTCTGAGTGTTTATGGGAATGAATGAGTTTCTTTTTCTGATGAAGGCTATGGTTGAAAATTTTAGTTGTTCGAATGTGATTGTCTATTTTATGTGCTTTTCTGTTGCTCAGTGATTGTATTTCTGTTATCTATTCTTAATATTGACACTACAACCTAGATTTTCCTTTGTTAGATATTTCAGACTAGGTAAATAAACTTGAAGACATCTCTGTCACGCAGTTCCACATGCCTGGTTCTAAATATATTTTCTATGAGAAAATTGGCACTAGCAGTGAAACACATACAGCACATTATACATATGAACTTTACTGAGTGTTTCTAGGGTGTTTGGAACAAATAGATACTACAAAATCTGCATACAGAGGAAGGAAGCATACAAAGTGTAAAATCTGATTAATGATGGAAATTCGCCACAGATATGATAAATTATTTTTCAAAAGAGACAGATTGGCTGACCAGTACTTACCTTTGTGTTATACCACCGATAGTCACACACAGAAAGAAAAAAAGGACAAAAAAAGAACAAGCTTTCGAAACAGGGTTCCTTCTTCAGGTATGAGAGAAGGGAAGAAAAACGAAATCTCTGACCTCCACAGTCTTCAAACACCACCCTTATTACCTAGGTTGTGAATTACCTTCCCTTTCTATTTTCATTCAGTTTTTCTTCCCTTCTCTCCTACCTGAAGAAGGAACCCTGTTCAGAAAGCTTGTTCTTTTTTCTTTCTGTGTGTTACTATTGGCAATACAACAGAAAGGTAAGTACTGGCCAGTCAGTCTTATCTCTTTTGAAAAATAAAGTGTAACATATGTTATGTGTCAATTTTTTCATACTTTTCAAAATTACATTACAGTACTTCACATGAATATTATTTCCAATTAAATGAGAAAAATACATGTCAAGCATTACTTAATAATTGAAAAACATAAAAAATAAAATTCTGAGGGCACTTGCCTTTGAAAAGAATAGATTTTGATTTCAAGTCTCAGTCTACCACATAGTTTTATTATTTTGGAAAGTTTTAAGGAAACCATGTTCACCAAAGGTAAATTCTATTGTTTGATTATAAAAATATGAATAATAAGTAGGAGTATAGCCTCCTTCTTTCAAACCATAACAGAGTACATAAATGATAACATTTAGTTTGTTTTACCATTTCAGTATCATTCACTGTTGGACTGCTCCAGAGTAAAAATGAATGACAAAATTATTGTTTTAAGTTGTGTTGGGCTGTATGGTTTATTTACAAGTGCAAATGTAAAACATTGATGTCTACCATATACGTATCATACAAAGTACCAGGGTTATTACAGTTTTGTCTCATACTTCACACTTTTTTGCATTTAATTTAATTTTTACATTTCCTAAAACATTGTAAATGTTGACTTCACTATGTAGAATGTAGTTTTATATTTCATACAAATAAACAAAACAAAATAATCTTACGTGGTGGTGGTGTATTGGAGACATCAGGTGGGGGTGGCAGGTACGCATTCTCTGGTTTCGCGACCAGTAGAACTACTCGGTCTTGCGTGGCCTTCAGAGTAGCGACAGCCTCTTCGTGGGTGACATTTTCTAAATTCTTTTCACCGTGCTGAAATATAATAATGATATTCATGTATGAGGGTAAGCAAAAGTCAGTTTAATGTCTCCAAACGAAGCAAAATACTATTGACTAGTGTAAAATACAAATACTCAAGTAAATTTATTTTAGTAAATGATTTTTTTGTTGTATCCAAAGAAATATTTTTAGCGACTGAGTTACACATCTAGACCCTCAAATAAAAAAGAAATAGTGTGGCAAATGTGTAGTTAAAATATCATTTAGGCCTACTTCTTATAGGTAACATGGTGTTTTGTACCACTCAACAAGGCAAGTAAAGGCTTATTTTAGGAACTGCATTTACATTTTGGACTAGAAAGATCACATATGAATTAAAATTACACTATGAGACAAATCTGACAGAACTGCTGTGAATTCAACTACCAATTCCAGTTAACATCAGTAGATTTCTTAAGGGCATATGATAGCACACACGAATGAACTATGTACAACATACTAAGGGCTCTTGGCATACCACATAAGTTAATTAATATGGTGAAAATGTCTATGAAGGAGACTACATATTTTGTTGATACACCAGCTTGGGAGATTAGTACCAAAAGATTACAGCAATTAAACTCTTAAGTAAATCACAAAATAACATTTACAATACAAGAATGAAACTTTTACTCTGCAGCGGAGTGTGCGCTGATATGAAACTTCCTGACAGATTAAAATTGTGTGCCGGAACCGGGACTCGAACCTGGGACCAAGGTTTGAGTCCCGGTTCCAGCACAAAATTTTATTCTGCCAGAAAGTTTCATTTACAACACAATAAATGAAACATGGGTGGCTGCTAAACAGAGACTCGCCAGAAGAAACAAATCCAATGAACATCAAACAAGAGAGTAAACACCTAGTCTGTTTCTCACATGTCACTGGTGGTTGACTATCACCATAGTGAAAAAAGCCAAGATGAAAAATAATAGGGGGAGGTATCCAAAGATTATAAGACAAGGTAAAGCAATTTCATTAGTCCTTTTAAATTTGGTTCTGGAGAAAGGAAAAGAGAAGGCAAAGGGATGAAGCCAAATGAAACAACCATTGTTCTCTATAGGCCTACTACCTGGATGTTCAACTACAGATTTCTGTGTGTGCCAGCCAAAGATATTCATATTCTGTTTCTCGGCTAGTTACAACACGGCTGCTATGAAGTATTACAAGAAAATGAAAAGGAAGTACGTTTCAACTCCATAGAATTCAAATCCAGAGGTAATCAAGCAATTATCTGACACATATTAACAGACAAATTCATTTGACTAATTACAACATGGCAGACACTTCAAAATTGTGAGCAAAACACGCGGATGTGTAGGGACACTACAGTTCTATTCTCAGATACCAGAGTTGTACATCCAGGTTATATAGAGAGATCACTGGAAACAACACATGCAGATAATATTGCAGCCATGGAGGAGATGGCAGGAAGAGCAATTCGATTGAGAATTAATATGGAGGAGACTGAAATGAAAGAATTATTCACAGAAGCCCTAAATAAATTTCCATTATACAATGAAAATTTTTGAATACTTTGGCACCTGATATTATTTGTGGAAGCTAGTTTAGTTGTTTCAAGTCTTAACAGAATAGAAATGTTAAATCCGCAACCAGTCACTGTTTTGAGAGTATTTTATTCTGTGAACTAGTTTTCGAACCTGTTAAGGTTCATCATCAGATTGTGGAGCACAAACAGAATTACATTTTCATGTGCATAGCAGCATGCTGGGTGCTAGGTTGCAACGGTACGGGAGACTTTATAGATGCTAACCACCTTCCATAGGAGCAATGAACTGGCCACTGAACTTACACATTTCCCTCACATATATGTCTGCCTAGGTGGGTTTGCGTCTGTTTAAATGAGTTGCGAAAGCTTGCGTTTGTTTGTTTGTTTGTATGTGTGTGTGTGTGTGTGTGTGTGTGTGTGTGTGTGTGTGTGTGTGTGTATTTTTATTTGTGTATCAACAAACCGGTGCCTTTTCGCCCGGTGAGTAATCTTCATCTATTATATATATCACCAGGCGAAGGAGCACAGGTGTGACAGCATCACAAATAAATACACACACACACACACACACACACACACAAACTCAAGCATTCGCAACCCAGTTGCTTCCTCAGGCAGAAGGGAAGGAGAGGGAAAAGGATATATATATATATATATATATATATATATATATATATATATGACACTGTAACTGCTCAGCATCCAGTGAGTGCTGTACAGTTGTTACTCCAACATCTGATGATGAAAACTAGTTCATAGAATAAAATAATTTCAGAACAGTGACTGGTTGCGGATTTGTCACTTCTATTGAATAAACAGTCACGGGTTCTAAAACATCTATTATGGATAAGTTTAATCTAGTTTCAAGTCCTTCTTTAGTAACTGTCATGCTCCTGTTGTTATTTTTACTGTACTTTCCATCTAGCAAAATTCATTGACTTGCAGTTTTATTTCCTGTGATAATGTTTAGTCCGACATTTCTATTCAATGTATCTATCAGGTTTTTTCTACAGCTTTATGCAGAGAAATAAATTTTATTTCTGCAAAGACGATTTTTTTCTGGGTTTTATCACTTCTAGCCTCCTTACTGCGAAACGTAATAGGTCGGCAATAATTCTTTGTTATAGACACCACATACAGGGCCAAGAAATGTCTGCTTTCTTCAGGACCGCAAATGTTCCGTCATATCCTCGGCAATAACGAAACGGCACAAAGCCGGAGGGGGCTCGCCTTGGGTAAACAAAGGGGCAGTGGTGGTGGGAAACAGAGGCTGCTATTGCGGGGGTGGGAGCCGTCAGCCTGGCGTCGGGAAAAACGAGACACACAGGGGGAGGGGGGGGGGGATAAATGATGATGGCGGCGGGGGGGGGGGGGGGCAAAATGGCGCGTCTGATTCCATTTCTCTCCGCGCTGACCGTTACGCGATACATCACGGCCGTCAGCCGGCTCTCAAAGCCTCCCACAGACGCTACATGGCCGGAGTTATAGTTTCCGCCAGAATCGAGGACGGTGGACGCGGCAAACGCGGGGAGGCCTGCAGTTCCGCAGGCAGAATGACGGTTCCAAAGTACGAGGGGCATTTGGCGAATTTTAGGAGGGAAAAACCCTCGAATGCTGCTTGGCGGCACAGTGTAATTAGTAATTACTGGGAAGAGGAAGTGACTCGATGTTATTAACCCTCGCCAGGGCCGGCGCAAGCCCAAGTGCCGCCCCGTGCGAGCTACTATATTGCCGCCCCCCCCCCCCCGTTTTTCTTTTCTTTTGCAAAAAGTTTGTTGAATTTTATGTAAACAAATCTGTAGGAATTGTCATGATTTTACTTTTCAGATCGCCGGCCGCGGTGGCCGAGGGGACTGAGGCGCTTCAGTCACGGTCTGCACGACCACTACGGTCGGGGGTTCGAATCCCCCCTCGGGCATGGATATTTGTGCCGTCCTTAGTCTTAGTTAGTTCATAAGCAGTTTGTAAGTTTAGGGACTGATGACTCCGTAGTTCAGTCCCATAGACTATACAAACATTTGAACTTTTCAGATCTACCTAGGTTTCGGCCATTGAGTGGCCAGTCTCAAAGCTTTTAATATGTGCTTCATCTAAACCGTCAAACTGACTGTTACGGTCAGCATGACGGAATAGATGTAAACATAACTCAAAGCATTGAGAATAGCCACACTGTACCCGACTGATTGAAGAAATATAGCTAATTTTAATAATCCTTGTAAATTTACAAAAATGATCAAATGTGTGTGAAATCTTATGGGAGTTAACTACTAAAGTCACCAGTCCCTAAGCTTACACACTACTGAACCTAAATTATCCTAAGCACAAACACCTGTGCCCGAGGGAGGACTCGAACCTCCACCCGGACCAGCCGCATAGTCCATGACTGCAGTGCCTTAGACCGCTCGGCTAATCCCGCTCGGCATGAACTTACAGTTAATGCAAATAAACATTTTTCAGTGGTTGTGAACAGATAATGTATTCAACGGAAAACAATCTACAGTAAATAAATGTTGGCAAAGTGAAAGTGTGCGAGTAGTATTGTCAAACAAAAGTGCCAGTCAGAGTTTTATTGTTTTTCATGCAGGCGGAGACAGGTGTTTCATGGCTCAAAATCAAAACCAGAAATTGATAGGAAAAATTTTAAAATACGTCGAAACCTAACTTATGCCAGACTTACTACCAATGTCTCTATCCCTTGTAATTACTCGCAGCGTATTTACCCCATTCGGAATACTTCTAGCCATTGCAGGTGTTGGACATGTTTAAAACACTCGGAAGCTGCCATTGAAGGGCTTAGCAAAATTGCATCAAACCTAACACATAATCGCAGTATCGAACACTGCATTCGAATCTCCAAATTAGATGTGAGTAACGCACTGCGCGTAACAGGCTAGCAGCGCTTCACTCATAAGAAAACTGGCAGTGGCGTGTGCGCCAGACAGCTTCGCCTTCTTCCGGCGTAAACACGACGGGGCTGCCACAGTGGCGAGGGAGAAATTAGTCCTCCTCCCGCCCCTTGTTCAACAGTTGCCTGCAGGTAGTCGAGGCGCCATGTCACAGTTCTCGAAGCCGCTCCCTCCGAGGTTTGGTTTCGAGTCCCCTCTTGGGCATGAATGTTGAGTTTGTCCTAATGAAGAAAAGAAATAAAGGGCGACAGATTTGCCGCCCCTCGGAAAGTGCCTTGCGCCGGCCCTGACCCTCGCAATACCAAGCCATTTTCAGTAACGTAAAAAAATTTAAAGACTAAACAATATTCATTAATTGTTCTTGAATTACAATAATAACATATTTGCCAATGATTGGTAAAGGGAGGGAAGGAAGAAGATAGGAAAGAAAGGATTGACAGTGGCCGTATTTGGGCATTGATATTAAGCAATGGCGATAAGTGAAAATGTGAGCCGGACCGGGAATCGAACCCGAGTCTCCCGCTTCAGACCAGCGGTCGCCTTAACCACTTGGTCACGCGTGTTCGCCTCCCGTCCGTCCCAAATTCTCGCAAGTCGCACGCCGTGTTTGTAGCGCCCCTATCGTCCAAAGTGCGAAAAATCAAATGTTTGTATAGCTTATGGGATTTAACTACGGCGTCATCAGTCCCTAAACTTACAAACTACTTATGTACTAACTAAGACTAAGGACGGCAAAAATATCCACGCCCGTGGGGGGGATTCGAACCCCCCGACCTTAGTGGCCGTGCAGACAGTGACTGGAGCGCCTCAGTCCCCTCGGTCACCGCGACCGGCGGATTCCCGTGCGAGGTCAAAGGTATGACCGCATCTGCGGTGAAATAACTGAAGCCAACGCCGTCGTCGCGTTTAAATACTTATTGTATTGGTGTGGTGTGTCGTTCGAAAGAACAGACACCACACCAATACAAGAAATAACATATTTAGAAAGATCTATTAATGCATAATCAGGATCCAGAACCAGAATATTTCATATAAAACTGTTTTCAATACTGCATTTCATATCTTTCACCTAATTCGCTCTGTAGTTACTCTATCACTGTCCACATCCTCGCGCATAACACATTCCTCTTCAGGTTCACTCACTACATTGTCGGTTACATCAAATTATATTTCACAATCTGTATTTTCTTCCAAAATCTGTGATATTTCCCTGTCAGTAAGTGACTGTCGATACATTTTCAATCGCAGTTGTATCTACCACTGGATTAAGTGTCACTGAACAGGAAATAATAAAGAATCAAAGGGGAACGAATCATTGTTGAGATATCCATACACATGTGAAATACAAACAATGATGGTAGAGTTGTATACATCATTAGATTTACTGTACACATATCCTCAATTGCTGCGCAAGAGGCAGTTGAGGAAATGTGTACAGTAAATCTAATGACGTATACAACTCTACCGTCATTGTTAGTATTTCACATCTGTGTGGATGCATGCAATTGTACCGACTATTTTTTGTAATAAGGAGTTGCTAGGGCCTACACGTGATGTATCATCGAAAGGTACAGGAGATCGGAAGATGACGTCTAACAAGGAAAGTACATGGGCTCGAACAAACATCTGTATGAACGTTTGGTTACAGGATCTCTACGTACACCTCTATGTGCTGGTGGGTGTCATTTTTATGCAAAACTCTGCAATGATGCTCTAGAAAGCACTGTAGATGTAATTGTAGACGCCATACGCAATGCAGATATCTTAACAAAAACTTATGTAATAATCATCGTACATGTTCTCTAGCGAATTGTCATCAAAAGCCGTGATGATAGTTGCAACTGTACCCTTCTTGCCGAAAGACTGTTGGTATTCACTGCCACTGCTTCCATCGCCTCTTCCCGCACTTACCGTAGCACTACCGCTTGCAATAAGTTGTTCGTTATTATCATCCCTATTATTATCATTATGCGTTAGTGTTACAACAGTATCTAACTTATGCTCATATTTCTGTACCATAACAAATACGAGAAAGCATGCAAATGATTCATCTTCTACACTAATACCATCTTCAGGAAGAAGGGTTCTTTGTAGTTTCATCGCAACTGATCGCAATACATTAGCAGGATTGATTAGCAATCGCCGCCCCATCTGACGCTTCACCACACAAATAACGTCACAAAACGCAACTTCGGAGGCACACTGCACCGCCCCTACTGGCGAACCGACAGGTCAAAGTGCAATGTGCACACGCAGAGGCCTCTAACGGACGACTGCAGAGTTTTGCAGATGTGGGAGTATCACTAGTGCAATAAGGGTTTCCTTGTAAGACACGTCGAAACCCGCCATCCGAATGAATAAAACGCGATCTTGGCTCGAAACCTTTATAAAATGATAGTTTAAATTTAAAATACTTTTTTATTTTATTTAATTAATTTTTTTTTTTTTTTTGTACGGTCCGCTTTTTTTGAAGGTTCACTGAACCAGTGAACACACAGGACGAACTGTCATCGGAAACCCTAAGATGAGCTACTCAACAGGCCAGGCGTAGGGAAGGGGGCTAGCATACGCTCTAGGAGCGGCACCCATCTGCCTGTAGACGACTGGTTGAGCGCAGATGTTTTAATACGCGGCCTGCGCGTTATGGAGTGACGCAGGCAGCCGGTTGACGGACAGCACAGCAGACAGGCTGCAGTATAGACGAGCGGATTTTACGCGCGGGCAGCCCCAGTGCGGAAGTGGAGGCCTCCCCATACGCGGCCGGACATCTGGTTTTACGAGAAGCAGTAGCGCCGTCATGGCCAGACGCTTTTACTGCCCAGGGCCCCATATTACTGGCCGCTGGGCCAGGCATGTTACTCTGTGGCCAGGCTCATTGTTTAGTATTCAGCTGACGAGGCCGGCTTCCACACCACTAAAACCAGGACCACTATACCCTCCACCACAGCTCGACCGGAGGAGGACCTCCTACGCTAGACGCAATTTGGCAGTTGACGGGATAATTTTACAATTTTTTAATTTTTTTTCACTTTTATTAAGAAAACGAATTTCTTTGTCAATATGAATAAAACCGTCTAGATCGCCAAAACTGTACGTACGGCATCTGCCACTATCATACCTAAAAACCTCTGAATCGAAGTTCAGTGTCAGTGTGTCATATACAGATCACGAATTGAGACGTGGCCCCTGAGAGGAGAATGTTGGGACACAGAATAGGGAGTATACAGAAGGGAAAGCTAGGGGCGGCGCCTTTGATCTGTATGTTACCAAGCGTTGCGCTCGACGCCATATTGAAAAGCAGTAAACGCCGAACTATAGCCACTTAGTACTTTGGCTGGAAATGGGCTTTTTACGAACTGCAGCTAATCTCACCGACTTTTACGAAAGGAAACGGCTTTCTATTATGCTCTCATCTATTTTGCGCCCTCTTCTTGCACCTAATTGTAATCCAACGAAAAAAAAATAGGCCTAAATTTTAATACAACTACGAAAATGTACGGTGGAATCGATGATCGTCTTATTTGGTGCTTATCTCTAGAAAAATCCCAAATGACGCGGAGTTTTGTTTCGGAAATTAGTTATAAACAAGAAAGTGACTTTACAACTGCCAGGTTTTATTTGACACGAATAAATTCGCACAAAATATTGAGTCAGACTTAGCAGTACAACGTGATTACACAGAACTAATGACTTCTGGGCGTATATAAAAGTTGTATTTGCATTTATTTACTGATCGGAGAAGGGCATATAAAGGAATCTGTCAACCACAGAGCAGGAACAGCATAAAATAATTATTCCCCTTAATCTATTTGTTTGAGTATCCAAAGAGCATTCGTTGCCAACATTAGCACACTACGCCTCCAATGCCGTAAGTAAGATTTTACCTGCCTACTTAAGCACTATTCTTTGTCATTCATTTTATATTATTCCCTACAACGTTAAACTTATAAAATATAAATGTACTTCAACATTTCAATGCTGTTGAACTGCTGCAGAAACAGCAACGGCGAGAGTTATCGTCAAGAAAAGAAGCAAGGCTACTTTTAATAATTACGCACACATTGCTCTCATTCGAAACTGATAACATTTAACTTTCACTGCACATATAGTGACGTTCACTTACTGCTCAGCATCTTCCATGGATATTTTGATTATCAAATACGCCGGAAGAAACTGAGGAATGTATTAGAATTATCGCGGCAATTAGGTGCTGAACACCATCGGCCGCCCTTTCTGTATACTCCTTATTCTGTGGTTGGGAGCTAAGGCTTGCATTCAGCTCATACCGTATTGGCTGTTAGACTAAGCCCCCGCCTCTTTCTCCCAGTGCTGCCAGCTTATGGGCTATAGCTTACAGGATTTGAAAGGAACAACATGTGTACGGGGTTAAAGCGTCACATATGAAACATGAAATTAACACTTTAATGTTTGAGCATTACAAAACTGGAACGTATATCTACAAAACATTAATATTTTTCAGAGATTTATTAAGCTGGTGTAGCAATGCTTTCTGGCTACTTTGATTGTCGTAAATGAATAACAATCGGAATTAACATTCCTCACACCACATTCAAGTACAGCATTCCTTTTTCTAAAAGAAGTCGTCGGGGTATGTGCACTTATTTCAGCAAATAACAAAATGGAAGACAATAATCAATACCAAGTACAAATCAACAATACATTGACGATGTCTACGGTGTACAATGCTGTTACGAGGTAAAGTTGGCAGAGAGCATAAACACTCCGTAGACACACGAACTCAGCCGAATTCCGGCGATCACAGAGGGGCCACGAAAAAGTACGTGATCTGTATTTATTTTACTGTTGTAATTGTTGAGAGGCTGTGTAAGCCGCAGGACGCACTCCAGGCTGAGAAAGAGAGACCACTGCAGATAACAGGGTAAAACAGACACGTATATCTTACGGGATGTAGGCACTAAAGAAATCTAGCGAACTGCTGATGCCCTCAGCCACTGTCCCAGGGTGATGTTAACTTTCGGAGAAGATGGGCGTAACTTCATACAGCTTCTAGACTCTGTTGTAAGACGTTACATTAGTACTTGGTGGCCAACATGCACGTTTTAATGTACGTAGCAAAGTTGTTACCAGTCACTTGGGAACAGCAACGTCAGTGGTTTCACGAGGCTTGAGTGAGAGGGTAAAGAAGAAACACTGCAAGTTAGCAGCTCCCCTAAGGCGGAGCCTAAGGCGTGGCCAACTGAAGTAAAACATTGTTGTTGTTGCTCATACTGGGTAGCGCCGTGAGGTTTTCTTTTCAGCTGAACAATGTTGCTACCAAGAATGGATTTTGTTAAAAATGTTCATATGTTTGTAATTCTATAGGACCAAACTGCGTGGTTATCAGTCCGTAGCTTACAAACTACTTAAACCTAAGGACAAACACACACACACACACACACACACACACACACACACACACACATGCCCCAGGGAGGACTCGAACCTCCACGACGAGCAACCGCGCGCTCCGCAGCGAGACGCTTTAGATCGCTCTGCTACTCCAACGCGGTGGATTTTGTTAGTGCACAAACAAGCCACCTCCCCATCCGGGGAATGACAGAAAGGACAGGGCTGAAATGTGGTTCGCTAGAGGACACAGAGAGAGGGCAAGCCACAATTTAGATTGGTTGAAGCAGGCAGCGGCCAATAGGAAATTATTAACTGTCGGAAAGTGAGGAAAGAAATGCGCCCACACAGGCTGTTAAAACCCCCGGTTTTTGGATCAAGATGGGAGTTCTCAGGCAGACGAGTCGGACGCCAGCTCGTGACTATCGCCTTCGGCCTCGGGGTGCTCCACGACAGTGTTTCTCGCGGGGAGTGCGTCTGTCTAGGGAATGCTGCTAGAGAACGTAATTACTGGCTTTTGTTGAGGCAACCGAATTATACTTCTTGGTATTTGAATGAATTACCCCAGTGTAGTAGACTTAGTATGGGATGCAATAAATTCAATGCCAGGTACCTAGGAGTTCCATAAAGCTTCCTAAACAAGTATCCTCTCGAGTCCCGAAATCCGCATCTCTAGTAGATGCCTGCACTGTCTCTCTGCAGTCATTCCTTTCCGCTCAGGATATGCAGACTGACCTTGCTACCTCTTTCCTATGTAGGACACGACAAGTTGTGTCAACTACGCCCCGACTAGGTAGTTTGCTTCGCGAGTTCACAGGCCTATAGATCTGGTGATGGCAGTTGCCGAAAGGACGTTATAAATAACGACACTTTTAGCAATCCAGGCGGTTTCAATCGAATTGACGGGGTAATTTTTATACTTTATCTGATAGAGATTTATAAGTCTTGTAAAACTGCAATAATTATTTTACAAAAATTATTTCCTGCCACACTCATTTTTATACACCAGATATTTTCAACATTAGCTGCTACTGGTCACTGAAATAAATCAAGAGGGAAAGATGAAAATTTGTGCACAGCCTCCAAGAGTTCCGCAGATCATTACGTCTGTTGAGACACACTGATCACCACAGCCATGCGGACTACTCTAATAAGTCTCCCGTTAGACGCAAATTCTCAACTAATCCACACATATGTAACCTTCTGGGCCCGCTGCGACGTATATGTCATTTTGAGACATTGTATAAATATTTATACAAAGGATGCTGCTTTTTAATAAATTATTTAATTCGACATGCCTGTTTCGCTGTGAATGCCATCGTCAGGTAAAACTGGAAGCTTTTCTTACCCTTGCAGGACTGCTGTTTATCTGATCTGTTTGGTTCTTATTTAACAGATGAATTAGAACTGTTGTTGTATACTAACGTAATTCGCTCTGTTTCGCACCTGTAGACTGGATGGTCTGCATTGGTTGTCTGTACTTCTAAATATAAATTTTCATTGATTTAGCTTTAAAAATGATTTCCTAATCAAGTGGTTTGATACAAGTTGCCACCCCCTATTGCACCACTGATGGCGGAATTCAAAACAGCCCGAAACACATTTTTTTAAAATTCTAACCATGGTTACAAATCCAAATTTTCCCATTTCTTGCATTAAATTAGTCTTGGTAGCGCCCTTAAAAAATTTCCTTTATTTCATCCGCTTAGTGGTTGAATTTCCAAAAATGTCGAAACACGTGTTTTTTAAAATTCCAATCAAAAATCTAACCCCGACGTTTTGTATTTCTCGCTTCAAAACTACCTTAATAGCAACGTATTTTAAAAAAAGAAACGTCCATCCGCTATTTCACCGTCTTAAGGATGGGAATATCGAAAAATCGTTTATACCTACAGAGTAAGATAAAGTCAACAAATTTCAAGTTTCTATGTCTGTAGATTCACTTTTCAGCGCCGTTTCCTGTCTTTTAGAAACTGATCGAAAACGCGAAATATCATTATTACGCTTTGGCGTCTTTCTTGGTAGTTTTACTTATCAAACTGCAATATGCACTGCACTGAAGAATGTGCATAAAGTTTCGTTGTATAGACCTCTTTGCTATTACAGTGTTAAAAGTCATCGCTGGTCTTCAGTGTGAATTTTACATAAGATGACGACTTTCAACCACTACATCTTCCACCCTGTTATAGGTATCGACACGTACCTGTTACGGTGTAGAACGGGATATCTTTTACTACAACAACACAGAGATCGTTCGTCCCCATTGCGTAGTTTTTGCTGAAGAGCAGAATATTAACACCCATACGAAGAATTTTATATAAGTGGGTAACTTTCAACTCCCACATCTTCCACCCCCTTATCGTTATTAGCCCTCTACCACCATAGTGCAAAATGGGAGACTGATAGCTACTACCACAAACAAACACTATTCGTTTGCGATGTGTCTTTTGGGTGGACAGGCAAAAACATCTCAATTTTTATATACCGCTTGATAAAAAGTCAGAATAAATTTGAAAAGCTAATAAATCACGGAATAACGTAGAGGGGTAAAAATTGACACACATGCTTGGAAATTACATGGGGTTTTATAAGAACCCCATCTACCGTTATCGGGCCTTTTTTATTTGAGGAACTGCGTGATTCTGGTTTTGTAACTGCTATCGGGACGGGTGAGAGGTACGCCGATATATTACAGAATCGCATCATACCCAGCCTGGCTGATAAACACTTGCTGCGACGTACGATTTTTATGCAGGATGGCGCTCCACCCCATATTGCTAGACGCGTGAAAGATCTCTTGCGCGCAGGGTTTGGCTATGATCGTGTGCCCAGCCGCCACTTTCGTCATGCTTGGCCTCCCAGGTCCCCAGACCTCAGGTCCGTGCGATTATTGGCTTTGGGGTTACCTGAAGTCGCAAGTGTATCATGATCGACCGACATCTTTAGGGAATGCTGAAAGACAACATCCGACGCTAATGCCTCACCATAACTTCGGACAAGCTCAATTTTTATATACCACGTGATCAAAAAATCTGTATAATTTTGAAGACCTAATAAATCATGGAATAACGTAGATAGAGGGGTAAAAATTTACACACATGCTTGGAATGACATGGTGTTTTATTAGAAAGAACAAAAAATATATATAAAATAAGATAAAAAATGACGAAGTAAAAACATTAATGAGAGTCGCAGCAGATGACAAGCTCTCACTTCTAAAATCCTTGTAGGTCATAGGTTTCACCCTCGATTAATCTGGTGTTGAATGTTTCGGTAACAGTGTATGCAGCGGTGTTGTAATACAGTTGTTTAAACAAGACTGGCATTCAAGTGAATCTTCCGATCGGAACTGATAGTGCCTCACCATAACTTCGGACATGCTTTACAGTGCTTTTCACAAAATTATTCCTGGACTACAGCTATTATTGAGGAATGATGGTGAACATATTGAGCATTTCCTGTAAAGAACATCATCTTTGCATTGTCTTAATTTGTTATGCTAATTATGGCTTTTCTGATCAGATGAAGCACCCATCTGTCGGACATTTTTTAATTTTTTTTTCTTTTTGTTCTAATAAAGCCCTATGTCATTCCAAGCATGTGTGTCAATTTTTACCTCTCTGTCTACACTATTCCGTGATTTGTTAAGTTTTCAAATTTATACTGACTTTTTGTTCAAATGTTTGTATAGTTTATGGGACTTAACTACGGGGTCATCAGTCCCTAAACTTACAAACTACTTATGAACTACTTACGAACTAGGACGGCACAAATATCCATGCCCGAGGGGGGATTCGAACCCCCGACCGTAGTGGCCGTGCAGACCGTGACTGGAGCGCCTTAGTCCCCTCGGCCACCGCCGCCGGCCGCACTGAAGAATTAAGAAAAACATGTCATTCTTCGTACGGTAAATGATAATCTGGTGTTTAGAAATACTATATTAGCATCAGTTAACAACGGCCATCAATGGTACGCAATTAAAGAACGCAACTTCTGAGTGTTATCTGTAGCGTAGTAGGCAATGCATTAGACTGGAACACTGAAGGTCAGTGGTTCGAAACCCGCCACTACCTATTTTTTTTCGTACAAGGGTTTCAGACACTCTTATGATTTAAGTTTTTATTATTTAGATTATTATTTTCGTGCAAAATGTTATAAAACTACAAATCTAAAGTGGGCCGTAAAACACGTCAATGCGATTTTTTTTTTTCATAAAATCCCAAGTCATTCCAAGCGTGTGTGTCAATTTTTACCTCTCTATCTATATTATTCCGTGAATTATTAAGTTTTCAAATTTATACTGACTTTTTGATCAACCGGTTTATTAAGATATATAATTCCTACGTTGTCGATATGTGTCAGATATTTTGACAGATGTGTGATATCGCTGGATGTCGTCTGGAGCGGGATGACTGCTGTGTACAGTAGCTGCGACAGGATGCGCTCGGGGATGTATTTATCGCTGCTCATTCCCATCGAGGTACAAGGAAGCACAGTCACTTGGCTACTGGCGCTAGGCCAGGTGACGCTTCGGACGCTGGCATAGGCGCGGTTGTACCACAGAGTAGCATATACAGAGAAGCAGCCATCCCTAAACCACTGTCCTACGCTCCCCTCGTAGTTCCGTAAGATGCTAGCAGGTGTCAGGCGGTTGCCTGGCTTAGTACCGGTAGACCACACTAGAGGCGCTTCTGAGGGTAGCGTGGAGGGGAGGCTGAGGGGAGAGCTCGTGCCGCCTGCCACGAGGCCACGGCTGTGTCCGGCGTGCCGGCGTTTGAGGGGAGGTGGTGGTGGGGGCAGCCGCTACCTGCCACCTGCTCTGGCCAGTTTAAAGAGCTGCTTCTGACCGCAGCGCCATCATGGGACATCTTACGGAACTACAGAAAACCCCGCCCCGCACCCCTGAGCGTGGGGACCTGGCCCTTACGGAGGTTTCCCGTCTGTATGTATTTGTCTGCGGTTGTACTCACCGGCGTATTCTTGACGGCGACCAGCTTGTCGCCGACGAGCAGGCGGCCGTCGACCTGCGCGGCGCCGCCGTCCATGATCTTGGTGACGTAGATGCCGTTGTCGCCCGGGATGTGCTGGTTGCCGATGCCGCCCGCGATGCTGAAGCCCAGCCCCTTGCTGCCCTTCACCAGCTCGATCTCCAGCAGCCGCACGTTGCCCGCCGTCCGCCGCCGCCGCACGTACTGCAAAACACGCCACATCTCAATGCAAGCCACCCGACACACACTTTGATCGCCAGCAGCAAACTAGGGCTAACAACAGGATGCATGAAAACCGCGCCACTTGTGAAAATGAATAAAGCAGCTGGTCCTAAATCCCGAAGAACTGTGCATGAACACAGAAAAGTTCAAACAGATCTTTGATGAGCAGCACCCGCTACATGGTTCTTCACGTGGAGTCAGCAGACTTAAATCCCACAAGAGATTCATCGCTAGTGAGCTGAATGAACCCTCAAAGGACTGCCGCGGTGGAGTAGCCGAGCGGTCTAAAGCACCTCGCTACAAAGCGCGCGGTTGCTCGCCGTGGAGATTCGAGTCCTCCCTGGGGCATGGGTGTGTGTGTTTGTCCGTAGGTTAGTTTACCTAGGTTTAAGTAGTTTGTAAGAAACGGAATGATGACCACGCAGTTTGGTCCGATAAATTTACAAACATTTGACCATTTGAGCCAAAGGACTACCCTGCTTTACGAGAAATGCCTAGTGGCAATAGAAGCTGGAAGATCGGGATGACACTGAATCGTATCAAAAGAGGTGTAGCACCAGTCAAAGAAAATCTAGTCAAATGGGGTTTCGAAGAAGGAGACAGTAAATGCGACTGCACTGAACATCTACAGTGTTCCATCTACCCCACATGGTGCAACATTGATGAACTATGGCTTGGGAAGAGAGAAGCATTGGGTTTGGCCCGATAGTGGTCTGAAAGACTTTCAAACGATTTTCCGGACACGAAAAAGTAAAGTAAGTGTGCCCTCAAGTTAATCTCAGACAGTGTTGGTGGTGGTGGTGGTGGTGGTGGTGGTGGACGAGGGGGGGGGGAGAAATGTTTAGGTCTATTTTCCGTTACTGACGAGACTTTTAGTATTATGACTTTCTGTGAGGTATTAGCAGGAAAATATCAGCGTTGACCTAGGTCTGAAAGAAGAGATCGGCTGTGCCCTTTGAAAGGAAACATCCTGGCATTTGCCTGGAGTGATTTAGGGAAATCACGGAAAACCTACATCTGGATGGCCGGAGGTGGATTTGAACCACCATCCTCCTGAATCCAGTGCGAGTCCAGTGCGTTACCACAGCGCCACCTCCCTAGGTTGCGGATAAGGGGCTTACGGATGCGTTTGTAGATAAGGCACTTGTGGATGGTGCCACAGACCTCTAGCATTAACCCGGATGCTGCAAGAAGGGAGACAGAACATAGAGAGAGAGAGAGGGGGGGTGGTACTCACGAGTCGGACGGTGTTGCCGGCGCGCTTGAGCGCGTCGACGGCGGCGGCGTGCGGCACGTCGACGACGGACACGTCGTTGACCTGCAGGATGGTGTCGCCGACGCGCAGGCGGCCGTCGGCGGCGGCGGCGCCGCCCGGGATCAGCTTGGTGATGTAGATGGCGCTGTCGTCGCCCACGTGCGGGTTGTCCGTGCCGCCCGCGATGCTGAAGCCCAGCCCCGCGCCGCCGCGCTCCAGCACCATCTCCTCGAACTCCCACTCCGCATCGCCGTTCACCTGCGACAACCACCACACACCTCAAGTACACTCTCGACAGGCGGAGGATGACAGATTAATGGTACAACGCATAAAATAGTTAACTGTTTAATCAGAAGAAGAGTCACATGCAATTAAAATAAGTTTTACTGAATGACCATCCCAATAAAATAAGAGAAATCAGATCGAAAACGGAACGATTTAGGTGTTCGTTCTTCCCGCGCGCTATTAGAGAATGGAACGGCAGAGAAAAGGTATGAAAGTGGTTAATGAACCCTCTGCCAGGCACTTAAGTGTGATTTGCAGAGTATCTATGTAGATGTAGATGAAATAGAATTTAAATTTAATTAACAAATAATCAAAATGTTCAAATGTTTGTAGAACTTATGGGACTTAACTACGGGGTCATCAGTCCCTAAGCTTACAGACTACTTATGAACTAGCTAAGAGTAACGACGGTACAAATATCCATGTCCGAGGGGGGATTCGATCCCCCGACCGTAGTGGCCGTGCAGACCGTGACTGGAGCGCCTCAGTCCCCTCGGCCACCGCGGCCGGCAACAAATAATCTCGTAGAATTTTTTGTCAATACTTCCAACAGTTCATTAATATTTGAATTTATATTCACGGAATGTATGAAATTATTGCAAGTGGGTAAAGCAGAAAATGTGTACCCAGCCGGGATTCGAACCTGGGTCTCCTGCTTGCTAGACAGGTGCGCTGACCCTTACATCGCTGGGGACACAGCGTACACCACAACTACACGGACTACTCAAGCACGCCACCTGACAAATACCAATTCTCAACTTCCCACTGCCCACTGATAATCAAACTCGTTCTTTTTCTCAAAATTATTTCCGAGAAGAGTGCCTCCACACTGAAGAAAGGATTATTGCCCGTCATCAACATATTATTTAAGTTATTTCATAAAATGCAGTTTTAAAAACCATCAGCTGTTTATTCAAAACCTTATACATGTACCAGTTTCGGTCAATAGACCATCTTCATGGATAAAAAGGTGTTAAAACAGAATGGTAAAATGCATCAAATAAAATACATCTAGCCGAGACAAACAGGAGTCAGTATAACTAAAAGTGTTAAAATTACAGTACTATTGTGTGTTCTTACCTTTTATGTTTTGTTTGACATATGTTTTATCTAAGATGACCACTGTAATTTTAACACTTTTAGTCATACTGAATCCTGTTTGTCTCATGTAGATGTATTTTATTTGATGCATTTTACCATTCTAACACCTTTTTATCCATGAAGATGGTCTATTGACCGAAATTGGTGCATGTATTAGGTTTTGAATAAACAGCTGATGGTTTTAAAAAATGCTTTTTATGAAATATGAAAAAGAAAAGAGCACTAACGAGTCTAGCGATAGGGGCGTCATCAGGAGGGGGACACACAGGGTGGGGTAATGGCAGCTAACCCCCTCACAAGAAATTCAAATATAACTTAAATATGCTTTGGTGAGGCGAGTGTCAACAGCCTTACGGCCGTAAGGCTATTGACACTCGCCTCACCAAAGCGTGTATAGCTTATGTGACTTAACTACGGTGTCATCAGTCCCTAAACTTATAAACTACTTATGGACTAGCTTACACTAAGGACGGCACAAATATCCATGCCCGAGGGGGAATTCGAACCCCCGACCGTAGTGGCCATGCAGACCGTGACTGGCGCGCCGCAGTCCCCTCGGCCGGCCTTTTTGTTGACCTTCGCAGAACACAACGTATAATACACTGCAAGGCAACGTCCAAGACTTCATGCGTTAATTGTGTACTAGAGTCGTATCTCAGTGTTAATAAGTACGCAATGGTGCCAACTGTGGTATACTAGATTGTGTTCATATTACTGTGCCCACCCCCTGGAAATATAGGGCCACGTGAAGCCTCTTGATACAGATGTATTTCTGGTCGTTAAAACACCTGCGCCAATAGTGGAAGGGAAAAACCATCAACATGGACGTGAAGTAAGGCGAGACAGATGCCCACCGACTCAGTCAGCAACCCAGGAAAATAACGGCCACACCAACAGACTTACTTATACAACTGCAGCAATATGTTGCGCTCGACGTATTTACATCACATTTTTTTGTCGGGATGTTTACTCGCGAAACATTCTTGCGCATAAATTAAACAGCGGAATCTCGTTATGGTGGCCGTTTCCATGTTTTTTCGGTAAACTGCGTCGCCAGTTGGTCAGCGAAAGCCCTTCAGCTGCGGATAAAAAGGAACATAAATCCACGGAAAGAACAATACGACTAATTTTAGAAAATAATAATAAAATCAATGCTTGACTATTTTAAGTCAAACTGCAGATCGACACCCTTCCGCCGTCATACACAATTCTCACATTTACATGAAGTAACTTTTGTTTGAAATTTTTTTCGATATTTTGTCTCTGAAGCTAGTTACACACGTACAAACATATAAATCTTCAAATGAGTCTACTTTTTGCTGTAAGTCACTCAATGGAGGTTCGAGCTCGTTGCAGCTCGTACCTTCGTTAGCAGTCTGCAGTGCACCAGCGTGTCAAACGCCTTTCGAACATTGAGAAATATCCAGTCTGCCTGTTGCCCTTTATCCAAAGCTCGCAAGATGTCATGACAGAAAAGGGCAGCCAAGTTTCGCATAATCGATGCTTTTAACTTCAAGAGACTACCCATTATTTCCAGATCTAACTTTTAACTTGAAGAGACTACAGTTTCCAGTGAGACTTGCGTTTTCTATTACGATTAATAAATCACAGGACAATCTATTCAATACTGTGGAGTGGATTTGACATCTCCATGTTTCTGACTCGGACAACTTTACGTCACTTGCTCAGGGGTAGGCTCACCAAAGAATTTATTCATATTAGATCCCGTGCATTAAATGAATGTATGAATGTCACATATCATTTGTATTTTGATAACTTTCTTTCTTTGTTCGGTCACTGTATATCATGCTAGGCAGACTTATTTCTTATATATCCTCTAATAAATACAACATATTATTAGGAAAAAGGAGATGCACAGAGAGAGAGAGAGAGAGAGAGAGAGAGAGAGAGAGAGAGAGAGAGAGAGAGAGAGAGAGAGAGAGGGAGGGAGGGAGGGAGGGAGAGAGAAGGGATAGCATAAGTACTAAATGCTTGAATAAATACTCGGGCAACACCGGATTTTCAGCTAGTGATCATTATATTTCGGTTAAATGGTTGGGAATAAAAGTGCCTGCTTTATTATTATTATTTTACAAGATTTTACATACCTTCAAGTATTCTGCTAAAGTTATTTACAGAGAAATTTGCATCAGGTAACTCAATGTAAGGTAAGGTAAAGCAGTCAACAATCGGAAGATTAGTTTCAAGTCAACACCACAGTGCTTCACTAGGCATGGTCCTGTTTGGAGGTGGTATGCCGATGCCTTCCTCCGACCTTCGAACTGAATTACCCAGCCAGTTATAGAGGGACGTACAGATTAACGTGGATTCTGAGCCACTATGCTTCTCGGTATTTTTCACATCAGCATCATTCCCAGAGGTCAAAGAAGTGGAAAGTGACAGATAAAAATCCTAGGAGTTGTCGGGGATCGAACGCGGGCACTTTGAATTCAGAGTTTGGCTCCCGAGCCACACACCTCAATGAAACTTCTGTTATTACAACTGAAAACCGTAAATAATTGTAATGTAATCCACAGGCGAAAAATTTAAGTGTTTTTATGAGGCGCTCTGCAGCTACAATAACTAGACGCATTATACTATCTCTCATAGAGAACATTTCGGCTAGCATATTCACCAGTAACAGAAATGTGGTACGGTACTAACCATTCGAGTGTAATTTTTGAAGTCATTACAATCATTTATATCCAAGTGTTTTAGCAACTTTTATTAACTATATTCATCGCTATGTTACCATGTTGGTGCCCAATTTTCAAGATTTCTTAATCTCTTCCTTCTCTTTAAATATTACACTCCAGTAACGCTGTAATTTCGCTGTCCATACATCTGTTCAAATATTTCTAATTCCATGGAACCAAACTACGTTGGTCATCAGTCCCTAGACTTGCAAAGTACTTAAACTAAGTTGAACAAATCTAAGGACAAACACATACATCCATGCCCGAGGGAGAATTCGAACCTCCGACGCGGGAGGTCGCGCGATACATTTGTTAATGTAGCATTACAGAACTAACTATGATCAGATCGTTCAAATGGCCAGCACAGTCAACCAACCAGCGATGAACGATATATCGCGGGAATACTCATGCAAAGATATATCTGTGGCTCCGACAACTAACGAGCGGAAAAATCGCTTAGTGACCAAATCGCCTAGGCGTCGTTTGTGGCTTTGCAAAGATAACCCTGTCAAATTTATCGTTGCAAAATATCGGCCGAAATATCAGAGATATATATCTACCCAATCACATCGACCGAAAAATCGTACCGTGTAAAGGCACCTATTATTTATATGTGTACATCCATCATTGGGCTCTTAATAAGCACACAGGTTTCCTGAAATGCTATTGTTCAATTGTTTGTAAAGCTATGGGACCAAACTGCTATAGCCATCAGTCCCTAGACTTACAAACTACTTAAACTAACTTACACTAAGGAAAACACAAACATACTCATGCCCGTGGGAGGACTCGAACCTCCGACGGAAACCTCCCCGTACGGAAACAGGAACTAATAATTTAACATGTTATTTTCAAAACTGAGTGATGCTGGCAAATAGTCAACAGTTTTTGTTACTCCCACTGAAAATACGAACGTCAGTTTTTAATAACGAATGTATTGCTACCGAACTAACCCCTGTATTACTATACAATGGAGCCGTAAATACGCACTTAATTATTGATTTCATAATTATGCGTGTTCAACAATTCGCAAATATATTTCATCCTGCACGGTTTTTTTTTTTTTTTTTTTTTTTTTTTTTTTTTTTTTTTTTTTCGTATGAGGTCAAAGAGTTTGTATGCTAAATACATCCGAAAATCATTTCGGATGAATATGTATTAAATACGACTGATTTGTATCTAAACAGACTTTTATCAAGTAAAAAAAATCGAATCTTTTTTTTTCCTCGATATGTTAATTCAAAATTATACAGTGAAACAAACAAAAGTAGAATACACATTATTGGTAAGTAACGTGTTGCCCATAACAAATACAATGACAAAGTTTTTTCTTATATATATATGTGTATGCTCTACTTATCGTTGAATCCAACTAGAACAAGCATTAACACATCCTCAAAATTTCTGAACCAAATCTCAGATAAAGATTAAGATTTTACGTCTGCGTGAATCGTACACAACTAAACTATAGGCTTCTGACTTAAAGTGGCTATGTAGAACAATAGGTTGAATGCAGTTCGGTTGGGTTCAACTTTAAATACTAAAATAAATAACAAATGTCAACTTTACAAAAAGCAGTCTCTAAAAGTTTCCTATTGGGCTGTATGCGCTACGATTCAGCAATTTTTGAACTCTGGGCGGGTAGATAGAAATACTGACCACCCTCAGCAAACCATTCCATGACACTCCCGATGATGGGGGAATTATTGCTCTCTAAAGTATGGAGAGGACTTTAGACGACTGGCTACTGTAGTACACCCGATAATCGAGGAAGCAGAGTGTAAACTGGGACATCCACAGATTGAGCGTTGCCAGTTTTGTTTTCATGAGGACTTCATACACCTGAATAGTCCAAGACCGGATATCCGAATGGGGGACAACTTTACCTCCGAGCTATTTTACATTAGATATCATTTATGCAGTACAGGTGTATGCATATCTGTTAACCTTCAAAAACAAAACAAAACAAAAAAATAGGTTATTCAGTTATAAAAGTTTGGAAATACGGATGACCAAAACCTGGGACTTATTTTCATAATTGTAGCCATACTGGCTAAGTTTACAATGTTGGTAAACCTATTGAACCAAACTACTATGGTCATCAGTCCTTAAACTTACAAACTACTTAAAATAATTTACTAAGGAAAACACACTCGCACCTATGCCCGAGGGAGGAATCGAAACTCCGACGGCGAACAACCGCGCCCTCCACCGCGGCCTAAGTTTACAAAGCGTGACTGTATGGATTAAGAAAACACGGTGCATTATGTCAAACATAAAACAAAAGATAATTGACTGTTAGTAGAAAAGACGTGTCCCCCTATGATATTAAAAGGCACGTAACGGATATAAAGACACAAAGGAACATAAGAATTGCTCAAAACATTGATTCCATTCCCCTTATCTGTAGCAAACCCGCCACGAAATATAGAATTGCCTCATTAGCAAACAGCACAAAATAAAAACCCCGAACCTCTCAAAAACCGATTATGTACTACAACTGTTCCTAATATTGTTTCAAAATAAGTTATGTTTGTTGCCATAATGAAAAAAAAAACATCAAATCAATATGTCGAATAAAAACCATGTGAAATAACCACTTACAGAAAACAAAACCTTTCAGAGATTCAGATAATAAAATAACACTTAATTATCAAACATATATGACGATTATAAAAAAGCTGAATCATAAGCGACTTCACTTAAGCACGATGACAATACAACAATGAGTAAATTCAGTGTACTTTCTACAAAATATGGGACAACGAAAAAATGTAACAATCGACTTTCTGATTCTAAAATTTTCTATACATATATAGGTTAAAATTGGCTAATGAGGGAAGGACTTCCGCCGGCCGCGGTGGCCGAGGGGACTGAGGCGCTCCAGTCACGGTCTGCACGGCCACTACGGTCGGGGGTTCGAATCCCCCCTCGGGCATGGATATTTGTGCCGTCCTTAGGATTAGCTAGTTCATAAGTAGTTTGTAAGTTTAGGGACTGATGACCCCGTAGTTAAGTCCCATAGACTTTACAAACCTTTGAACCTTTTTGGAAGGACTTCCGATGATGGCAAAGTGATCTTTCAAATCAACCGTTTGACGACAAGCAGCTATAAACCGGAAGAACTAATATAATAAACTAATAACAATCTAAAGGCGGGACAAAATATGGAATATCTTCAGTATTATGCCTAAGTCGGGATAACTGTCTGGTACATATTATTCATTCAGGAAAAATGACAGCTATAGTTTCCCCTTGCTTTCAGCCGTTCGCAGTAACTGTATGGCAATCACTCGTTGGCTGATGTTACAGGGCCACATCAGTCCATTTTTTGCCCTGTAACTACTGAAGAGGTGCTGCCCCTCCAGAAACCACACGTTTGTCTGGTATCTCCACAGATAACCCTCCGCTGTGGTTGCACCAACTGTACAGCTATCTGTAAAGTTGATGCACGCAAGTCATACCACCATCGCGATATCCTTGTTTTGTATATCCCTTGTACAGAAGTGGGATATACAGTTGTTAGGTATTTGTGTGAAAGTGGTATGAATGTCAGGTATAAAGCCTGGAAGAAAGGTGCTATACTCACGCTTAAAAAAAAGGTGTTTGTAATCATATTTCATCAGCTAATTGTACTAGAGAAATAGTGAATGCCCGTATATATCTCAAGTTTGCGTGTGAATAGGACTATACGCGTTTAATATTTTTTCTTAATTTATGTATCCAGTAATTGTTCTAGAAAATACGACTTATTGTTATTGGACACTAAATAAAACGTCGAATTATAACTGTATGCTGATTGTATACGGTAGTTCTTAGCCAGTCAGAGGTAGGATAGCTAGCTCGTATTTCCTAGATGAAAGACACTTTACCTGGTCTATAAAGTGAATTCTAATGTTAGCTATCGTCACGAGAGGTCACGAATACACGAGTTCTTAAAAGTTTCGGCAATTGCGCGATAATGCGCAAATCTGAAGATCTCCGAGTGTTGAATAATGTCAATGTGTGATTCAGAAACATGAAAATGTAAAACTCGGGATCTGTGTATAAAAGGACATCTTAAAACTCCGCGTAGCATGCTGTATAAATCGTTATCAAGAATTCAACGTTCCAAGTGGCTGATTCATACGAGGCGTGTCCAGAAAGTAAGTTCCGTTTGGTAATAAAATGAAATTGTACACAGATACAGAAGAAATTTTTATTGCACAAAATTCTACAACTCTTAAACTACTTTTTCACATAACTGCCGAAGCCGGCCGCGGTGGCCGAGGAGACTGAGGCGCTCCAGTCACGGTCTGCACGGCCACTACGGTCGGGGGTTCGAATCCCCCCTCGGGCATGGATATTTGTGACGTCCTAGTTCGTAAGTAGTTCATAAGTAGTTTGTAAGTTTAGGGACTGATGACCCCGTAGTTAAGTCCCATAGACTATACAAACATTTGAACATTTGAACTGCCGAAATTTTGTAGGCGCTTGTCATAGCGTGCCACAAGTTTTTGCATGCATCCTTCACAGAAGGTTGCTGCCTGTGTATTGAACCATGTGGTAAAAGCTCTTTATCATCGTTGAAGTGTTGACCATCAAGGACAGATTTTAGGCGTAAGAAGAGATGAAAATCGCTAGGAGAGAGGTCCGAGCTGTATGGAGGATGATCAAACAGGTCCCATTGAAATTTCCGTAAGAATTGTTTGGTCACATTCGGTGTGTGAGATCAGGCATTATCGTGAAAAAAAAAATCTTTTGACAGTAATCCTCTCCTTACACCTAAAATCTGTCCTTGGTGGACAACACTTCAACGATGACGACGAGCTGAAAGAATATGTTACCACATGGTTGAATACACAGGCGGCAACATTCTATGAAAACGGCACACAAAACATTGTGCCATGCTATGACAATTGCCTACAAAATTTCGGAAGCTATGTAGAAAAGTAGTTTATCGGTTGTAGATTTTTATACAATCAATATCTTTTCTGTATCTGTACCCGTTCGTTTTATATAACCAAACGGAACTTACTTTCTGGACGCGCCTCGTATAATATTAGAAAGAGCATTCGAATACACACAATCATTGTGTAGCAATGTTTCGATAACAGGTTCAATTTACCACAAACTGGTTACTATTGTGACTGCGGTTGCGAATGATGAATAATACCGTCTTGGACAACTTGTATTTTCATCCTGTCAGTGGTTCATTATACGGTTTCTGTTCCAATAATAACGAACTTTACTCGAAACATCCATCATTTCGTGTCTATCACAAAAATCGATCACTTGAACATTTAAAATGCAAACTATAGAAGCATGTAGTGTTGTTAATTTTCTACACAGTTTTTTTCTCTAGCCAAGGTCCATGACGTACTTTCTAACAGAACAGGCGTAGACTGTATTACAGAAGAAAAATGTACGAGGTGAGCGGACAATTTCAGTAGCACAGCACGATCGGCTACGTCGCACGGTACGCCTCCGATCCACTAACTCGACTAAAAGATTTTTTAATTCTGCGCCGTCACAGGACATTCTGATTCCACTTTTCACAGGCTTTCTTCCATTTTTTGCACTGCTGGTGCCGCTTAAAATGCAGTTATACGAAGTTTCTCGTTACAATGGCTTTCGAAATCGCATTTATAGCCGCGAATTTATGTTTTTGTTGTCGTGATGGAGTTGCGGGAACCTGCAAATGTATTCAGGGACATTTACATGCGCCTGCCGTCCGTGTGACAAAAGAGACCAGCCAGACGAAAAAGAAGCTGTAAAGGTTGGCAGCGGTGCGAGATCGATCCTGCCAACAGCCAGTGCCAAACAAATGGGAAATACGTGCTGTAGACGAAAAGCTGCAGCCGGGGTGATATACGGTGTGCAATCTGTACACTACAAAAAAAATTTTGGAGGGCTGTTAGTGCATTTTGAATGTATTAGACAGAGAAATTTGAGCTGATAGAATTACACAAGAAAAAGAAGTTGCTGCAACTCAGAAACCTTAAAGACACCACAGTCTGGTAACACTAAATATACTGTCCGAAAAAAGCATTAGCACTACTGGAAAGACGATGTCTATTTTATACATATTTATGACGAATTACAGCGTTCAAATGAATGAATGAATGAATGAATGAATGAATGAAATAAATGGCAATTTACGATGTTACGGCTTCACTGTATTAGGTTTAGATTGAATACCAGACTGTGGCGAATGAAAATTTGTACCGGGCCGGGATTCAAACCCGGGATCTCCTGCTTACTAGGCAGACGCGTTGACCACTCCGCCACCGAGGACACAGTGACCAGCCCCACTGCAGAGGACTCTTCCCTGCACGTCTCCCGCCACACACAAATCTCCATTCGCCACGCTGTCTCTTTCCTATACCACAACCTATTTATTCTATATTGCTCGCAGCCACAATACTGTATTCCCGGATCAGGGAGAACAGACCATGAGGTATCGAGACATAATTAAATGTCGTCAGGAGCCCAGCCTCGGCTTGTATACAATTATATATATTTATGACGAATTACAGCGTTCAAATGAATGAAATAAATCGCAATTTGCGATGTTATGGCTTCACTGTATTAGGTTTAGATAGAATACCAGACTGTGGTATAGGAAAGAGAGAGCGTGGCGAATGGAGATTTGAGTGTGGCAGGAGACGTGCAGGGAAGAGTCCTCTGCAGTCGCGCTGGTCACTGTGTCCTCGGTGGCGGAGTGGTCAACGCGTCTGCCTAGTAAGCAGGAGATCCCGGGTTCGAATCCCGGCCGGGCACAAATTTTCATTCGCCACAGTCTGGTATTCAAACTAAACCTAATACATTGAAGCCATAATATCGCAAGTTGCGATTTATTTCATTGATGTCTATTTTGTTCCGATGACGGAAGATGCCACCTAGGGGGATAGATCATCTACATCTTCATCTAAATCACCGGAGTCCACCCAAAGGTGCGTAACGGAGGGTACCAAGTACCACAACTGGTTACTTGCTTTCCTGTTCCACTCCTATACAGAACGGAGGAAATACGAATGCCTATATGCATTGAAGAAGCCCTAATCTCTCTAATCTTATCTTTGTGGTCCTTACGAGAAATGTAAGTTAGTGGCAGTAGAATCTTTCCGCAGTCCGCTTCAAATTCAATTCCGGCCCTCTAAATTTCTTGAACAGTGTTTCTTGAAAAGAACGTCGACGTCCCTCCAGCAACTCATATTTGAGTTCCTGGAGCATCGCAGTTACTCTAGCGCATTGATGGAACATACCAGTAATAAACCTAGCCACCCACTTCTGCTGTTTTTTAAATGTTTGTTAAGCTTATAGGACTTAACTTCATGGTCATCATCTCTAAACTTACAAACTACTTATAAACCAACTTATACTACAGACAGCACTAACATCCATGCCCGAGGTGGGAATCGCACCCCCAACGGTGAAAGGACACACACATTGGACCACAGCGCCTCAATGCGCTCGGCCAATCCGCCACGGCATTGCTGCTGTATGTATCTTCCTTTAAACACATCTGGTGGGGATCCCAAGCATTTGAGCAATACTCAACATGGGGCCGCACAAGCGTTCATATGCAATCTCCTATATAGACGAATCACACCTTCCCAAAATTCTCCCAATAAATAGAAGTCAACCATCCGCCTTCCTCACGAATGTCCTTACATGCTCGTTCCATTTCGTATCCCTGTCAAGCGGCACACTATTAATTCTGTATTCGAAGATTACGTGATTGTTTCTCCTACTCATCAGCATCACCTTACATTTTCTTGCAGAGCTAGCTGCCGTTCTTCTCACCACCTAGAAATTTGGTCTAAGTCATTCAGCATTCTACTGCAACCGCGGCTAAGTGGCCGAGCGCATTGAGGCGCTATGCTCCGATGCGCAAGGCCGCTCCCCGTCCGGGGTTCTAATCCTCCCGCGGGCATGGATTGTTGTGTCGTCTTTAGTATAAGCTAGTTCATAAGTAGTTTGTAAGTTTAGGGACTGATGACCCCGCAGTTAAATCCCTTAAGCTTGACAAACATTTGAACATTTGATTCTACTGCAGTCATTCATTGACGACACCTTCCTGTACAACACAGTATCATCAGTAAACAGCCGTAGATTGAAACGCACTCTGTCCGTCAGATCCTGTATATACGAGGGTTGGAACTTAAGTAGTGGCAACTATTTATTCAAAACCGATACAAAAGCGTTACATGTCCTTGAAAATAGTCAACAGCGTCTTCTGGAATGATGTTCATTACATTACGAAACGAAACTGTTTCGTTACGTTTCAGTTTACGTTTGAGGGAAGAGGTTAAAAAAACACTTGTCTTGTTTGTAAGCTGATTGATAGGCGCTCTAAGACTAGTTGCGAACAGAATTAGATGCCATAAGGATAAAGAGAAATAGAAATAATTACACTAGAAGCAGTATGTTTCGGCAATAACCAACAATAAGAGATGAATTATGCCAAGGTTGTGAGCTTGGATTTCAAGAAAATTTCCTCATTTTCGTGTTGGCTTTCACCGAGAAGTTAATTTTGTTCCAAGTAGGACTTTGTGACTGAAGTCGAATGAAGTTATGCTATTGTTCTGTACATCGAACTGGGCGGGCAGTAAAATGACAGACAGAAGGAGAAAACGTTCGTACTATTCATTATTTCGAATTTAAGCGCCATAATTGTAAACAGATTTATCCCAATGTGAGGCAAGAAAGTACACCCCTGCGTCCGGAACAAATTGATCGCCGTGCATGTCTGTTTTCAATTACGTTATTTAAAAAACTTCATTTATTGAAAACCCGTCCCGAAATGAAATCCTGGCTACGCCTATGTTCTGGAATATTTACTATGCCTCCTGAAACACCCTGTATTTTAACTACAGGGTGTCCAGAAAAGGTCTCCCTGATTTCAAAATTAAATATCTCGAAAACAAAGATCGATAGAGGAATGCAGTAAACGGTATGTTTATTGTGAAAGCTGTAAGAAGTTTATACAGCAGTTTCAAATAATAGTTACAAAAGATGCTAACAGATGGCCCTGTACCCTGTACAGCTCATATCAGCATACATAAGTGAAATAATCGTATGAAAACACTCTTTGCAAACAATCACATCACAATCTTTGCAAATGTTCACCATTGGCAACTACAGAGGTGGCGCAACGGAAGAATAAATTCTCCATCACATTTCGTAGTGTCTCAACCGAAATGGATTCACATGCCACAGAGATCGCCGATTCAAGCTCGTCCAGCGTGGCGGGATGCTTCGGGTAGACCATGCCTTTCACTGTGCCCCACAAAAAAAGTCAGGGGAGTCAAATCCGGCGAATATGGAGGCCAATACATGCCTGCACCAGTAAATTTGGGATATTCCAAAGCAATGACTCGATTCCCGAAGTATTCCTCAAGAAAGCGAAACACTTGTTCGGTCCAATGTGGTCGGGCTCTATCTTGCATAAACCATTCAGTACCTGGTCGATCCTCTAACGCTTGCTGTGTGGCGACAAATTGTTCCAAAATTGCAACGTAACGTGCACCAGTGACCGAATGAAAAAAGGGCCAATAATGTATCGGCTACATACTGTATACCTGGGTTCGCTTCACACCAGTATCACTTTTCGGAACACCAAAATCGCCATTTCTGCTTATTCACGTATCCATTCAGGTGGAAGTGTGCTTCATCTGTAAACCAGATGCAGCCAACATCAAATCCTTCACTATCAGTCATTGTGAGCATCTGATTAGCAAAGGCAACTCCTTGTTGCACAGCTCGTACGGGTAGGGCCCGGTGAGTTTGAATTTTAATGGAAACACGTGTAGGCTCTTTCTCGGTACTTTCTGCGTGCTGCAACGCTTCAAACCAGTCTCAGATACAATTCTACGGACGGATGACATTGGATTTCGCTGAATAATTCCAGAAACTGTGGCGATATTTTCAGGCGTAACTGCGGTTTGCTTGCGGCCAATATGCCCCACTAGATCATCAGTTACGCTGCTTGTTCGTTGAAATTTTGCGAAGGGCGTACGAATGGTTTTCGCAATGGATCCTTTTGGAACATTAAATCGTGCTTGAAAACTTTGCCTTGTTGCCGTAGGACTCTCTTCTAACCAGCGGTACTCTAGCACCAGAAAAACGCGTTGTTCAATGGAGTACATGGTGTGGGGACACGACAAATTACTATTTGTATTTTCTGAGCTGTATTAAGCTAATTGGTATTCTCTGTTATTATCTTTGATCGTAAACAAAAAAGAGTACAAAAAACTGTTCTTCTCTTGTCACTGTGTTACGCTTCCATGATGTGTGATGTGCAGGATAGAAGTAAATAAATGTATGGGAAAATAAGTGTTAATGTTTAATGAACCGTGCGCTACAATGGTTTTAATTTCTTCCTTCGGTACGCTAACCTCCTTTCACGTTTCAGTAGTGGAACTAATCGCTCTGCGCTTCGGATCACTATTTATACTAGGCATTACGTATGGCGATTACAGCGCCATCTGTTATCAGTTTTTGTAACTATTATTTCAAACTTCTGTATAAACTACTTACAGCTTTCACAATAAAAAATACCGTTTATTGCATTCCTCTATCGATCTTTGTTTTCGAGATACTTAATTTTGAAATCAGGGAGTCCTTTTCTGTACACCCTTTATCTAGCATGTATATTCGCCGCCGAATGTAAAGAAACCTCAACAGTATTTTGTCATAAACCGCAAGAGTGACTTGCGTCTCTCCTTTAGAGCGCCCTTCTTGGGTACACTTACAACACCACAGTTCGCAACAGCTTTCACGGCGTAACGGAGTACTATTGAGTCGGTTGGGGTTGCAGAAACGCGTTCTGTGCTCGAACGCCAACTGCTAGCAGCGCCGGAGCAGTCAGAACCGCACAATGCGGAGCCATCAACGCGGCCGGCGTCGCGCGCGAATCGCCTCTCGCGGCGCCGCCAGTAACTAACGTAACAAGGGGAAGCCCCGCGCGCGCGCTCTCAGACAAAAGGCGAGCGCGCGACCGAGTTGCGACGGGCCAGTCGTTGGAGAGGAGTGAGTGGGCTTTGGCAGCCCCGTTCGCCGGAAACAGCGCTTAAGCCGGCTGCCGTGCAGCGCGATGGCGTGCTGTCCAGTCCGCCAGTCCAGATTTAATTTAAACTTGGCAACGACTTCCCGCAAGTCGCGTCAACAGACTTGCCGGGCCGGCCACTCTTCTAAATGAACAACCCCCCCCCTCCCCTATCCAATCCCTGCCCGGCTACCAGTCCCTTTCCTTTAGTTTACAGCTACCCACTCACTCAGGCGCTAGGGTCATCGACAAACGCCGGGAGCGGATGTGTTGTTGACCAGTCGGACTTCTTTATTTTATGTGCAAAATTGTAAAAATTGGTTTCCTACGTTCGGATTGGCTATTCACTAACAAACGACTTTTAATCAAATTGCGTGGATATGGTATATCGACCCAAATTTGCGATTGGATAGGGGATTTCCTGTCAGAGAGGACACAGTTCGTAGTAATCGATGATAAGGCATCGACTAAAACAGAGGTGATATCGGGCGTTCCACAGGGTTGTGTTATTGGTCCTCTGCTGTTCCTTATTTACATAAACGATTTAGGGGGAAATCTAAGTAGTTCTCTTAGGTATTTTGCAGAAGACGCCGTCATTTACCGTCTAGTGAAATCATCTGAAGATCAAAACCAACTGCAGAACGATCTGAATAAGATATCAGCATGGTGTAAAAAGTAACAATTGACTCTAAATAATGAGAAGTGTGAAGTCGTCCACATGAGTACAAAAAGAAATCCGTTAAACTTTGTTTACAAGATATATAAATCAAAAGTGAAGGCTGTAAACTCCACAAAATACCTAGGAATTCAAATGTTCAAATGTTTGTAAGTCTATGGGACTTAACTACGGGGTCATCAGTCCCTAAACTTACAAACTACTTATGAACTAACTAAGACTAAGGACGGCACAAATATCCATGCCCGAGGTTGGATTCGAACCCCTGACCGTAGTGGCCGTGCAGACCGTCACTGGAGCGCCTCAGTCACCTAGGAATTACTATTACTTCAGACAAACTGGAAAGAAGACGTAGATAATATCGTGGGAAAGGCGAACCAGAGACTGCGTTTTATTGGCAGAACCCTTAAAACATGCAACAGAACTACAAAAGAAACTGCATACACTACGCTTGTCCGTCCATTTTTGGAGTATTGCAGCCCAGTGTGGGATCCTTATCAGGTGGGTTTGACGGAGGACATCGAAAGAGTCCAAAGAAGGGCAGCTCGTTTCGTATTGTCACAATACAGTGGAGACAGCGGTACGGAAATGATACAGGATCTGGGATGGGAATCATTACAACAACGGCGCTTATCGCTGCGGCGTTGGCTACTTACGAAACTCCAATCGTCAACATTCTCCTCCGAATGCGAAAATACATTGTTGACTCCCACTTACATACGTAGAAATGACCATCAGAATAAAATACGGGAAATCAGAGCTCGAACGGAGAGATTCAGGTGTTCTTTCTTCCCGCGCGCTATTCGAGAATGTAATGGGAGATAAATAATATAAAGGTGTTTCGATGAACCCTCTGCCAGGTACTTAAATGTTATTTGCACAGTATCCCATATAGATGCAGTCACACCAAGTCTCTAAAGTTTTATTATTGTTTTCAGTGTGTCATACATATATGTTCCAATTGTCAAGAAGTCGAATAAATATACGGGACCAATCATTTTTATAATTGACTAGCTGACAACACGGAGTCGGCCGAGTACTTATCTAGTCTTAATTTAGTCCGTCTCTCCTTCTCTTTTCTCTCTCTGTCGACATTCTCTTTCCTTCTTTCTCTGTCCATCCCCTCCTCCCCCTCTCTCGCAGTACATCTCCTCACCTCCCCTATCTCTTTTCATCTTCTCCTTCACGTCTCTCTATTCATCTACACGTTCTCCCTTCTTCTGCCAACCACATCCTCTTCTCTGTTTAAGTCCTCCTCCACCTTATAAGTCCATGGCTTTCTCCATTTCTTAAAAATTATACAATCTGTTAACTTTCTTGGTGATCAGGGCAGTTGTGACTATGTTTATTGCACCGTACCCTCCGCCGTGCAACGTATGAAATCTTGGGTATCTAGGATATTCCTCCTGATTTTGAATGTGCAAAATGTCATAGAGATCGGAATAAAAGACCAGATTTTGTCGAAGGTCGTAGATAAAGTACCCTCTTCCATGCACCATAGAAAAGTTTACGTAGACAGTGAGTTTCCTCTTGTTTTAGAGATCAAGTATGCCAAAATTTCATCACAATCAGATGAACGGTATAGCAGCGCATAAAATACTAACAAACGTGACGCGGAAGTTTCCCACGCGTCTCACCGTTTATGACGTAATAAACTCCTAAACAATAAGTCATACAATGTTTTTTGGTACACTCGTTGGCATAAATGGGTACTGTTTGTAATATATGATGTGAACAAATGTAATAGCAAAGAAGTAATAAATTTAAATGTCATTCAAAATGAGGGAATTTTTCACGAATCTTTTTGTTCACGACATATATCTCCTGAACTGTGTGTCGTACAGTGATATAATTATGCGTATAACCTTCGCAAAAGTGCAAGATAGTCTTGTGTGGTTCGCGAACGAACTAGTTCGGAAGAGCGCTCCCACAGGTGAACTACGCGAACTAGTTCACAGATCCCTCGCCTCTTAATTCGTCCGCTCCTTTCCCGAAGACTGGCGGGTAACAGCGAGAGGACGCGAGAGCGCGGAGAATCGCGTGATTCTCTTCTGACAGTTGCCGCCAGGAGAAAATTCTCTACAAATTTTGCTCTCTTATGTTTTTTTTTTTTCATATCTCGTATCGTTTTAGAGATATTTGCAAAAATAACGGAGTTTTGACACTCTCCATTGAATTAACGAAAAACCAGTTGTTCGCAGATGTCACGTGACATTCCTCGCCCAGAAGTCTCTCTGGCATACGCCATTTTGCGTTGCGTATTTGATTATTTTCTTATTGTAACTTAAACGTTGTCATTTCAGAGTAATGGCGCACTTAAGAATTAACAAAAACACGTCGTTCTTCGTACGATAAATGATAATCTATTGTCTAAAAATGCCTTATTAGCATCAGTTAACAACGGCCATGAATAGTATGAGATTAAAGAACGCAACTTCTGGTTGTTAGCCATAACGTAGTGGGCAATGAGTTAGACTGTGACGTTGAAGGTCAGTGGTTCGAAACCCGCCACTATCTAAATTTTTTTTTCTAAAAGGGTTTCAGACACTTATCAATTAACTTTTTATTATTTAGATTACTATTTTGGTCCAAAATGTCTGCAAAAACTTATAAAACTGCAAATCTAAAGTGGGCCGTAAAAAACGTCAGTGCGATTTTTTTCTCTTTGTTGCTGGCACCTGAGAAACTGCATGATTTTCCCTGCATTTCTCCCAGACGAAGAAATTGCCGGGTTTTTCCCGGTTGTGCCGGGGCGTATCCACCCTGTAGGTGTGTCACTCGCAGCTGCCTCGTACGCGGCAGATACGGAGAGAAGCTCTGCGAGGCACAGGTGCTGTTGTAGCGTGCGCACGTGCACCTGCGCACCTGGCGCCCGCCAGCGACGTGATGACGTCAGTAGCCTCCGGCGCTGCCATTAGGGTTCCGCGATACGCGCTTCCCGCCCCGGGGGACAGCGCAGATACCGCGCGGGGACGCGCCAAAGCGACACTGACGTAGACGCCACAGCCGCCGCCGCTGCCGCGGGCGACGCCGCAGATGACGTCACCGGCGGCGGCGCGTCCCCCGAGCCCCGTCCTGTCCCCCTGGACCGCGCGCTGCCGTAGTCTCTTCTGTTCAGGATTACTTCCGGATTGGCAATTCGGCGGCGGCGCGAACAGTGAGTGGCGCAGAGACCAGATAAATGAGCTCTGTGTTCCCGGCGTAATTCTCGCAGTACCGAGAGGAGCGGGTTCTGAAAATATTGAAATTTAGTCAGGTAAATTACAGTAGCTAGTGAGCCGCGCTAGTTCGATTTTCGTTGCTTTTTCTTTGCTGTGCTTGCAGTACTGCAGCACACCGAAGTACCTTGGAGTAACACTCGACAGATCCCTAACCTTCCGTCAACACCTCTCCAACATGGCTGCTAAAGTGAAGACCCGTAATAATATCATCCAGAAGCTTGCTGATACCTTATGGGATTGCAGTGCTCATACCCTACGATCAACTGCTTTGGGACTGTCATACTCTGTCACTGAATACTGTTGTCCAGCTTGGATGAACAGTGTTCACACTAAGAAAATAAATGTGCAACTCAACCAGACAATGCGACTTATTACGGGTTGCATACATAGTACTCAAACTGCTTGGCTACCAGTTGTAAGTAACATCCAACCTCCAGCTCTACGTACATCAGATGTTCTACTGAAGATCTGGAGGAACATTCAGAAGAACCCCCTGCTACCCATACACAGTGATACATCAACAGCAGAACACAAGCGTTTGAAGTCAAGAAAAAAAATCTTGGAAAACTGCACATTATCTTGATGTCACCAACTTTGACATCAATGAAGCACGGAAAAGCCACTGGGAAGAATCATCAGTGGTCAACCGTCATCTGATTGAAAACCCTTCAATGCGAGTTCCAGGTTTCTCACTCCCTAGACGCCAGTGGAGAATCATAAACCGCATCCGAACAGGACAAGGGAACTGCGGATATCTACAGCACAAATGGGGCTGGGTAACATCTCCTGAGTGTGACTGTGGAGCTGCTGTACAAACAATAAACCATATTGTAGGTGAATGCCAGAAACGAGCCTTTGGGGGATCAATAAATGACATTCAGCATGCATTACCTGAAGGGCTCAACTGGATCACCTGTTTGGACTTGGAATTCCAAGAACTTTTGTAATGTGTACATAATTTAATATAACACTGTGCATATGATCCTGTACATATATTGTCCTTGTCATACATACCTTACAATGTATACAATTAGAATTATGTACCTCAACCACGCTCTGTATCATCATTCGATAAATAATAATAATAAATAAATTTGCTGTGCACGGTCGCCAGTTACCAGTCACCCGTACCCACCCCCCTTCCTTATTTCCACAGGCGACGGCGCTGTAAGTTAGACCTTCCCTAGGTGATGTTTTGGTAGGCCGCGTCGCCGTCGGTTAGGCGGAAGGAGTTACTGCACTGTCGGCCTGGAGAGTTGGCTGTAGATCCGAGAGAGAGGAAGACGTTAGTGCACGGGTCGTGTGTGACACCGAGGCAGCCCGCTGGGACGTCTTGTGCCACCACCACCTAGAGACCTTCCACCTAGAGGTCTCACAATAGCGTGAGCCACGTCACACGGTCCAGGGCCGCGACCGCCAGCTAGAGTGGACGCAGGATAAATTGGCCGGTAGATGCTCAGAAGGTTGGGCAAGCGCGGGGAGAGCGGTAGTGGTGGGGGGTAGCAACCGAAGCAGGGAGCGAGTGCTGGAGGGGAAGTGTCCAGCTCACTGGCGGGAGTGGACTGACGCGGCCACCCCTTCCACATGAATGAACGAACTCGCCCTGCACTTCAGAAGAAAACTCGCCTCTGCGCATCGTCCACCTTAACCTGCGCGGACTGTAACTGGGTGGGCGCTGGGGCACAGCCAGCACCCCCTATAGAAGAAAGCCTGCGCACGACGTCACAACATGGCGGCGGTGAGAGGCTTAGAAACCTCTGAAAGATCGTAAACATTAGCAGTGCGCGCTTTTTGTAGTGCATTCTTTCGTTCAGGAGTGTATTTATTACGTAAATTGGTGTTGTGTATGGTGTGATCGCTACGCTGGACGGTTTGTGTGTGAGAGCAACGTGTGATCTCTTTTTTACTGACAAAATGCTGTTTCCCTGTTCTGTGCCGAAATTTAGAGGAAATTATGACTGTGGCCCAAAACTTACCGTCTTTAAACGTCCGGAGAAGAATAAGCTAATGGGGGTGGTTACGTAAATGAAATGAATCGCCATATCCAACTCTTTTATAAGGTTAAACAAAAACGAAAACTTACTCATTAACTTGAAGAAGGAGCCAAGTTTTCCTGGGAATTCTTGATATCCATTTCTTCTTCTCCGGACGTTTAAAGACGATTACTTTTGGGCCACAGTCGTAGTTTCCTCTACATTTCGGCACAGAACAGCGAAGGCTTTTGTCAGTAAAAATGAGATCAGGCGTTGTTCTCACACTGACAAATTGTGCAGTGTAGCGATCACAGACTACACAACACAAATTTTCGTGATAAATACACTCCTGAACGAAAGACTGCACTATAAACAGCGTGCACTGCTAATGTTTTCGATCTTTCAGAGGTTTCTAAGCCTGTCACCGCCGCCATGTTGTGACGTCGTGCGCAGGCTTTCTTCTATAGGGGGCGCTGGCACAGCCCACTGCCTCGCAGCAGCAGCAGCCAGTCACAGCGTTGCCAACTTGACGGATTAAATTTAGCTTTGACGGTTGGCGGATTTTCTGATGGACATTATTGGAAATTAATTTGTCTTTTTTTTCTGACAGATGTTGCTGGTTTAATACAAATTGAAAAACGCATGTAAGTATAAACATTTTCTTTCAAAAAGCTATTACGGATGCAATTTTTTCTGTTTCTGCAACACAGTGGCGTAGTATATTATAGAATTGCTGCACATAAACCCAAAAAAACACCCGAGATGACTAGGAAACTAAATACAGTAAAATATACATTACGGTAGAAAAAGGATCTAATTTGTCTGGATGCAAAGATACTCCATGTGCCACAGTAGTAGTAGTAGTCAAGGATGTTAGAATAGTAAGAGATGCCCTTAATGCTACAGAAGTGAAGACGTTGTCGCCATATTATCGAGTCAAATATTTTGTGTCATTAAATCACAGTTCACTTATTTGGAATGTGTGATATAATATACTTCTGTGAACAAATACAAACATGTACCAGAAATGACAGTTATTTGAATGTAGGAAGTTAATAGGGCAAGAACCATGCAGTGCTTTAATCTGAGTCATGTTTCGTTGACTCCGCAAGATGGCGGAATGGCTTCAATCGACAGATAGGCTTTTCGTAGTAGCGCCGTCTCCCCTTATTTTAACTTCCTTGGTGGTGGTGGTGGTGGTATAAGTAGTAGTAGTAGTAGTAGTAGCAGCAGCAGCACCACCACCACCACCACCACCACCACCAGAACAACAACAACAACAACAACACACTAACAATGATGTGCTATGCTTTACGAGTTAGTTCGAGAAATTCTGGATAGTGAGTTCAGTACAGTGACTGAGTTTGACGGATTTTTAAAGGCTTGTCTCATTTGTAAACAAAGTTACGAATATTATGTTTTCTATAAATTTTTGTTTAATCTCTATTTCTCCAAGAAAACAAGGAATATGTAATTTTGACCAATTTTTATACGTTTTTGAGGCGCGTAAACAAAGTAACGGGTCCCGAGGTTTAAAATTTTATTTTGCAAGAAAATACTGGGCTGTCTAATTCTGACGGATTTTTGAGTGGTGGTCTGATGGAAAAAATTATCATGAGTTGGCAACAGTGGTCAGTTAGCTGGCGGTCGCAACCTTTAATCAACGGGTGTCCGATAAATCTGCATTGATAAAAAATAGAAGGGCAAATTTTGAGTACAGATTACGTAAGAATAAATAACGTATGAATTTCATTTCGAATGGGAATGTAGTTCATTACGTAACAATTATTGATTACGTGCAGCATGCACTATACTAAATTTTTTTCTTTTTTTCTGATTTCCCGTATCTCTTTCAGAGGATCATAAATTTCATTAAAAAAATGAATTTTGTGACTTTAATTATACAGATGTTTGTATCGTTAAGAACGTCAAGAAACCAAGCGCTATGAAGAATTTTCTTCCTTGTAAACGTTACATTAAAAAAAAAAAAAGAAAGGTATACGAACTTTGAAACTGGGACCCAACAACAAGTTTCAGGTACCACCGGCCACCACTGAGATGCACATAAAAATCATATGAAAAATTGAAGAAAATGGCAATGCAGAGAGGAACAAGACTAAATGGGCAAGGTATAGCCTTCAGTTTATGATGTTAGAAGGGAATTGCGTATTTAAAATGTTGTGACAACTGCTCTACAACACTGCAGACTGTTCTTAAGCGCCGGGGAACCTGGGTGAGCGTTTCAACTGCGTTCGCTTGCCCTGCAGCGCACGACACGTGTATGTCGGACGACTGTCGGTGATGCTTTTAGACGCACTGTCGCCCCCGGCATCGCCTGCTCGCTGCACTGTTGGTGGGAGATGCCGCGAAGCCCGGCTGACAGCTCAGCCACTGATGTATATGCAGATGGCGGCCTGTTATTCTAATTGGCCGCTGTCCCGCCCTGCACTGTGCTGTGCCGGGGGCACGGCGCGCGTTCCCGCAGTGCCCCACTCGACTCCACAGGGCAGGCAGGGGCCGTCTGCGCATGCGCGCCGCACAGCGGGCAGCACGACGGCTGTGGACTGGCCGTCAGCCTCGGGCCAAACGACAGTATCGCAACCTGCTACTGTTGCCGTATCTAAGCTAGTCGGGACATGAAGACATGGGCGTGTAGAGATACAATAAAAAAAATTTAATACTCACTATAAAAGTTCAAATAAAAGCAATTATCTGCATCAGTCACTCTTTTTATTACTCCCACGACTGTTTTTCGAGAGTTTACACTCTCATCCTCAATTTATTATTATTTTACCGCGGTGGAGTAGCCGAACGGTCTAAAGCGTCTCGCTGCGGAGCGCGTGGTTGCTCGCCGTGGAGGTTCGAGTCCTCCCTGCGGCATGGCTGTGTGTGTTGTCCTTAGGTTAGTTTACCTAGGTTTAAGTAGTTTGTAAGCTACGGACTGACGACCACGCAGTTTGGTCCGATAGATTTACAAACATTTGATTGGTTTTTGTTTACATAAACTACTGGCGATTAAAATTGATACACCAAGAAGAAATGCAGATGATAAACGGGCATTCATTGGACAAATATATTATACTGGAACTGACATGCGATTAATTTTCACGCACTTTGGGTGCATAGATCCTGACAAATCAGTACCCAGATGAACCACCTCTGGCCGTAATAACGGCCTTGATACGCCTGGGCATTGAGTCAAATAGAGCTTGGATGGCGTGAACAGCTACAGATGCCCATACAGCTTCAACACAATACCACAGTTCATCAAGAGTAGTGACTGGCGTATTGTGATGAGCCAGTTGCTCAGCCACCAATGACCAGACGTTTTCAATTGGTGAGAGATATGGAGAACGTGCTGGCCAGGGCAGCAGTCGAATATTTTCCGTATACAGAAAGGCTCGTACTGGATCTGCAACATGCGGTCGTGCATTATCCTGATGAAATGTAGGATTTCGCGGGGATCTAATGAAGGGTAGAGCCACGGGTCGCAACACATCTGAAATGTAACGGCCACTGTTCAAAGTGCCGTCGATGCGAACAAGAGGTGACAGAGACGTGTAATCAGTGGTACCCCATACCATCACACCGGGTGATACGCCAGTATGGCGATGACGAATACACGCTTCCAATGTGCGTTCACCGCAATGTCGCCAAACACGGATGCGACCATCATGACGCTGAAACAGAACCTTGATTCATCCGAAAAAATGGCGTTTTGCCATTCGTGCACCAAGGGTCGTCAATGCGTATATCATAGGCGCTCCTGTCTTTGATGCAGCGTCAAGGGTAACCGCAGCCATGGTATCCGAGCTGATAGTCCATGCTGCTGTAAACGTCGTCAAACTGTTCGTACAGATGGTTGTACTCTTGCAAATGTCCCCATCTGTTGACTTAGGGATTGAGACGTGGCTGCAAGATCCGTTACAGCCATGCGGATAAGATACCTTTCATCTCGACTGTAGTGATACGAGGCGGTTTGGATCCAGCTCGGCGTTCCGTATTGCCCTCCTGAACCCACCGATTCCATATTCTGCTAACAGTCATTGGATCGCGACCAACACGAGCAGCAGTGTCGCGATACGATATACCGCAATCGCGATAGGCTACAATCCGACCTTTATCAAAGTCGGAAACGTGATGGTACGCATTTCACCTCCTTACACGAGGCACAACAACAACGTTTCACCAGGCAACTGGTATTTGTGTATAGAAATCGTTTGGAAACTTTCCTTGTCAGCGCATTGTAGGTATCGCCACCGGCGCCAACCTTGTGTGAATACTCTGAAAAGCTAATCATTTGCATATCACAGCATCTTCTTACTGTCGGGTAAATTTCGCGTCTGTAGCACGTCATTTCGTGGCCAGGGGTGTAGATACTTCCAGGATCCAGCTAGTTATTATTTCGGGTTTAATTTTGCTACAAAACGCATACAAGCTCTTGTTAATGTAGGTAGGTACAAAGATTATACATTTAAGTATTGATTTGGTTAATTACAAATTGTTCCAATGTATATAACTCAGTAATTTTTCACAGACTGACATTTCAGTGAAACTACACGCACAGGGTATGAGCCAAAACATAAACAAACCAAAGATTACGACTCCACACATGTGGTGCCAGAGACATGCATTACTAGACTGGCAATACCGTATATAGTATCATTGGTATCACTGAAGTCTCGAAGCCATATTTCTATACTACAAACGTGTGACCAGTCGTATGTGTATTTACAGAAAACATTCGTAAAAATACGGATGAACCCACGTAACTACGCTGTCTTTAGAGATTTGACATGTTGGTTGATTCATGTGTTGTATGTAGCTATAATATTTCGTACGGCAAACCGAAGATATAAGGCTAAATTCACACTGTCCGTCACGTCAACGTCACGTTGTATTCACACTGTCCATCACGTCAATTCGTTATCCTAATACCCGATTTTCAAACTGAGGTTATGAGTGGCGATCTTTTATGAAGAAATTCATAGTTTAATACTGGAATTGCGGAAACAACAACGTTAAATGTTTGAGCCATTTGTCGTGGCTAACAGGTATCTTTATTCTTATCCCTGTTTTTCCCGTAATTACAATCTGATTAAAATGTATGTGGCGGTAAAATTTTACTTACCATCTCAGTGGCCTCGTATGATTATGTTGGCAACATCAACAAAACGGTAGAAAGCCCTAACCAAGATGTTGATATTCATAGTAATCCATGCAGTGTGAGTTGATTAGTGTTTCGTATATATGGTGAAGTAAACAAATAATGCTGTCCGTGCTCTACGGTTGACAGATTTTTGTATGTGCCCTCGTTCACTTAGTAACAGTAATTGCCCTCGTAAAACGAAGTTGTCATAACAAAACACTTGCATCGTCAAGCGAATGGCTACTGCCAACGTCACACGACTGACAACATTATCACGTGAGGCCGCCAGGACAGTAAGTTAAATTTAAGCGTACATAACACGTTCTTCTCAAAACATGATTCGACAATGTAGGCCTATCTGTTAAATTTAACTATTGCGGATGTGTTAGCTCCAATGCAAATCATGTTCAAACCAACTAGTAGGCTAAATCTTACATCATATCGTGTCAGAAGATCATAATTTTACCGTATGGAAACTTATTGACGTGAGGTGAGGGAAGATGGCGTTATCAGGCTTCAGTCAGTGAGGCAAGTTTGCCAGTAATATACGTCTGTGTGTAGTGCCTTGTCTCATATATAACATATATAACTATCTAAACACTGTGCGCTATGTGAATTTGTTAAAACAGAATATTATTAAGACTATGGATATTGCAAAATCAATGGTGTTTGATAACAGATATAAAAACACAATAAAGGATCTAAATTAAATACTATAGACATTGATTGTTACATACAATCTTTAGGAGACCTTGTTCTTAGGGTTACTTGGGAGTAAGAAAGTGGAAGAATAGCTTTAAGTTACATCTCCCAGTATATTTATGAAACTCTTAAATAAATTCATTGCCCATTTCCGCGGGGAAGGCAGACTTTTGGCATTATCTTGACGGGCCGCACAAAATCCTTTGGCGGACCGCATGCGGCCCCCGGGTGCTATTTACCCACCCCTGTTCTAGACTATATAGTTCCAGAGAAAAATGCCAGTATGCGAAATGATGGAAGACAAAATTCTCAGAAATGTCAGTGCATGATTATTTTCAAATATTTATTTACAATTGACCCGGTGAACTTCGTATCACTTACCGCTTAATATACCCGGGTCACCTAGTCATCCCGGCAATGCTTCGCAATTGCTAACATGTATTACCCTTCCTCTGAACATCAAATTTGCATCATTTTATCGCAATCATACGAATGATATAGATATCCCAAAGAAAAGAGCTCTTTTAGTTTTGCATCAATTTTCCTATTTTCTGGCCAACTATTCCAAACTTTTACTTCACTCAAACCTTACTCTCGCTTTGAGAGTCGAATGTGCAAAATTTTATAGCAATCAGATGAATGGTACTGATATTTCATAGAAAAAAAACCATTTGTTCTGCATTTTCCAATTTTCCGGGAAACGTTTCCAAATTTTTATTTCATAAAAACGTTACTCTCGCTTTGAACGTCAAATATGCCAAATTTTATCACAATCAGACGAATGATATTCATATCGCATTGAAAAAAGTTCTTTCAGTTTCTCGTGAATTTTCAAAATTTTCCGGGTAACTTTCACAAACTTTTAGTTTATGAGAACGTTCATCTTTCGTTGAACGTCAAATGATCAAAATGGATGAAAGGTTCTCAACTTACAGTGTACATTTAGAAACACATTGAAAAAGGAACTTGGTTCGAATTTTGCGACTTTCCTTTTCAACTGTCCCTATTTATTTATTTATTTTTATTTTATTTTATTTTATTTTTTTTTTTTTTTACTGAAAACTTTTCCCATACCATAATGAACAAAATTAAAAAAAGAATTACCCCTCTCCGTCGTGCGAATAGTCAGTTATAGTGCTGAATTCAATCAAAAACACATTGAAAAACGCACTTTCAGTTGTTTTTTTTTTTTCAAATATTAAAATTTTCCAAAAAATTTATTTCATACAAACGTTGTACTGTCAAGCTTTACTCAACTGATATTCTTACAACCGTGTAGCAATTGATTTTTATTCATAGAAAAAAATTGCTTTCGTTTTTCCTAAATTTTCCTATTTTCCGGGCGACTTCTCCAAATTTTTATTTGATGCGAACCTTCCTCTTGCTTTCCACATAAAATGTACAAAATTTTTATCGCAATTGGACGAATGGTATTGATAGCTCACTGGAAAAAGCTGTTTTCAGTTATTCCCGATTTTCCTCTTTTCCGGATAACTTTTCCATATTTTATCACCGTTTAAACCTTCCCTGGACTTACGCGAATATTTCAAGACTAAAATTAGCCAAATCGGTTCAGCCGTTCTCGAGTTTTAACGAGACTAACGAACAGCAATTCATTTTTATATATTACTAGCTAAAGCCCGCGGCTCCGATCGCGCGTTGGTTGATTATGATAGATAAGCTATGTTTCAGTAGTGTGCTATGAGATTGGTTTTGAAGGATGAAAAGAAATACAATACTCTGTTTAGAAACAAAAAATTTTAATAAACATTCAAATAAAAAAATAAAATTATGTGAAGTGCTTAATGATTTACAATAAATAACACATACATTATTTCTTATAGCCTGTGTTGCAATATCTCAACACGTATGGTGAGAGTAATGTCCAAATTCATTTTAATTTCATTTTAGGGCATTCTGGTAAACTAAGTTATTTGTAGTATTGTACTTTAGGTAATGCGCGAAAAGTCAAATCGATTTTTTTTAAAGAGATGTATTAAAAGAATTTTTTTTACAGGTTTATTTATTTATTCTTGTATTTCCTTATTCGTATGCTTATCCTTACAGAGAAAGAGCTGAAGACATTGTAGCATGCATAGACCAAAGATATGGTCTGTAGCATCACGTTTCACTGTATGTAACCACCTTGCTATAGAGTCGCAAAAGTCATCGCTGACCTTCAGTCCGATTTTTTTTATAATTTGACGACTTTCAACCACCATATCTTCCACCCCCTTATAGCTATCGGCATGGAACTGGTATGGTGTACAACGGTTGACATCGGACAACAATTACACACCGACCATTCGTTTGCGTTCTGATCTTTTCGCTGCAGAGCGAAATATTAACAGACACACACGAAGAATTTTATATATACCGATAACTTTCCATCCCAATATACTCCACCCTTTTATCATTATCAACCCTGAAGCAACAATGCAACCAATAAAACCATTTTTAAAAAGTAAATATAATTTTCAAAGAGTAATTATTGTTCCCCATTTCACGTTATATTCTTCAAATAACTAAATATCTATCAGATCGCTAGAAAACCGTGCCGAAAACCTTCCTCAGGTATAAATTAGTAACTGTACAAATATTTAAGTCTCTCCGTCTTGTCGTTCAGACGTGATAAGCGACACTGAACAGACATTAGTATTTATGGATATAGATTTAAAGTAGTAAATAATCGAATACTGCAATAAAACCAAATTGAGCGTAAACATCGATATTTCATAATTTGCATTCAAATAAAAATGTGAAATTTTGTTTTGGGCGGTACGACTCCCTTTAAAAAGAAAGTACGAGGTGAAGTGTAACGAGAAAGAAACAAAGTTGATGGGATGAAGTGTAAGAAAGTAAGTCTATGGTGAATGAACTAGATTAGGTGGGAAGTAGTAGCCTGCAGTGGTGTCAGGGCTGAGAGTAAGCAACGGCCTGTGTGGCAATCGCCTGCCCCGAGTGGCTGAGGCGGCAGCACGCAGCCGTCGCGGCCAATTTAGCGCTCGGCTGGAACTCCAGCGCACAGCCACACCAACTCATCCACAACTCCTGCCGGCGGCCGAACCGCCTCCACCACCCCGTCACCTCCACTACCCACACTGCCCGTGTTAGCTGAAGCCCATATACAGCCTCTGACAACAGCGTTCTACATCTACATCTACATGGGATACTCTGCAAATCACATTTAAGTGCCTGGCAGAGGGTTCATCGAACCACCATTATACTATTTATCTTCCATTCCATTCTCGAATAGCGCGCGGGAAGAAAGAACACCTGAATCTCTCCGTTCGAGCTCTGATTTCTCGTATTTTATTCTTATGATCAATTCTACCTTTTTAAGTGGGAGTCAATATATTTTCGCATTCGGAGGAGAATGTTGGCGATTGGAGTTTCGCAAGTAGCCCACGCCGCAGCGATAAGCGCCGTTGTTGTAATGATTCCCATCCCAGATCCTGTGTCATTTCCGAAACGCTGTCTCCCATGTATCGTGACAATACGAAACTAGCTGCCCTTCTTTGGACTCTTTCCATGTCCTCCGTCAAACCCACCTGATAAGGATCCCATACTGGGCTGCAATACTCCAAAAATGGACGGACAATCGCAGTGTATGCAGTTTCTTTAGTAGTTCTGTTGCATCTTTTAAGGGTTCTGCCAATAAAACGCAGTCTCTGGTTCGCCTTTCCCACGATATTATCTACGTGTTCTTTCCAGTTCAAGTCTGAAGTAATAGTGATTCCTAGGTATTTTGTGGAGTATACGGCGTTCACATTTGATTGATTTATGTTGTAAACAAAGTTTAACGGATTTCTTTTCGTACTCATGTGGACGACTTCACATTTCTCATTATTTAGAGTCAATTGCCAATTTTTACACCATACTGATATCTTATTCAGATAGTTCTGCAGTTGGGTTTGATCTTCAGATGGTTTTACTAGACGGTAAATGACGGCGTCATCTGCAAACAACCTAAGAGAGCTACTTAGATTTTCCCCTAAATCGTTTATGTAAATAAGGAATAGCAGAGGACCAATAACACTACCTTGTGGAACGCCCGATATCACCTGTGTTTTAGTCGATGCCTTACCATCAATTACTACGAACTGTGTCCTCTCTGACAAGAAATCCCGTATCCAATCGCAAATTTGTGACGATATACCATAACCACGCAATTTCATTAAAAGCCGTTTGTGAGGTACGGTGTCAAAAGCTTTCTGGAAATCAGGTGAATAGAAGAGTCCGACTGAAACATAATTTGCGGCAAAAAAACCGAAACCAGATATTTGGCTCCTCTTCTAGTTTCTGCCGAAACCGTATCCGAAACTTGCGTAATTAGTTAAAATTTCGGTAAATTTACATCACACCACAAATCACTAGTTTCTCCTCATTTTTCAAGATCCCCTCCCTGTACTAAGTCTTCTTGAGTTTAAGCCTAACCAGGAGTCCATAGAAGATAACATGGGATGTTGTAACCTCGTCGCCTTTTGTAGTTTCCTCGTCCCGGTCTGGTTGTCAGGAAAGGTACTGGTGCAGGAATCGATGTCAACTGTAACAACTATTCAGATTAATAATACAAGTTTTGTTGTTGTTGTTGTTGTTATAGTCTTCAGTCCGGAGACTGCGTTTGATGCAGCTCTCCACCCTACTCTATCCTGAGCAAGCCTCTTCATCTCCTCGTAAGAACGGAAACCCACATCCATTTTTATCTGCTTACTATATGCGTCTCTTGGTATCCCTCTGCTATTTTTACCCCACACACTTCCTTCCAAAGCTAAATTTACGATTCCTCGATGTCTAAGAATGTGTCCTACCAGACGATCCCTTCTTTTAGTCAAGGTATGCTGAAAATTCCTTTTCTCACCAATTCTGTTCAGTGCCTCTTCATTAGTTATTGGACCTACTCACCTAATCTTCAGAATTCTTCTGTAGCACATTTCAAAACCCTCTATTCTCTGCCTGTCCGCACTGTTTATCGTCCATGTTTCACTCCCGTACAAGGCAACACTCCACACAAATGCCTTCAGAAGAGACTTCAATATTCGATGTTAACAAATATCTCAATTTCAAAAATGCTTTCCTTCCCATTGCCGACACAGCATCTATGGAAATGGGAAAAGTACACAACTTGGGATTCGAATTAGTTCCTCACCCACCCTATTTACCACACTTGGCTCCAAGTGACTTCTTCTCATTCCCAAACTTGAAAACTTGGCTTGGTGGGAAAAAAATTTCATCGAATGAGGAAGTGTCCGTCGCTGTAACAGACTTTCTGCAGAGTTTGACAAAGCCTACTTTGCTAAAGGGGTGAAAAATAGGAAACTCGCTGTAACAACTGTATAGCTTTGCAAGGACTCTATGTCGAGGAACCGAGCGAGATGGCGCAGTGATAACACACTGGATTCGCAATCGGGAGGATGGTGGTTCAAATCCACCTCCGGACATCCAGATTCAGGTTTTCCGTAATTTCGCTAAATCACTCCTGGCAAATGCCGGGATGGTTCCTTTAAAAGGGCACGGCCGATTTCCTTTCCTATCCTTACCCAACACTCCGAGAGTTAGTTCCGTTTCTAATGACCAGACTGTCGACGGGACGTTAAACCCTAAATTCCTTCCTTTATGTCGGGAAATACGATGAGTTTTCGACGTTAAAACAATTTTTATTCTATTTTTACCAGACTTATTAAACCGCTCTCGTACTTCCATCAACATCCACAGGCTACTATTAGCTGATGACACACGAGCAGCTGATCGAGTATTGGGTTTTATCAACATGGCTAATTTATCAAAGGATATTTAACCCTTCTATTTGATATTTTTTTATCCTTCTGTTTTAGCTTTCTCTTGATACACTCCTTTCTGGCAGTTATCAATTTTTTCGAGAGCTAGCGAATCTCTGTTCCAATGTTCAAATGTTTGTATAGCTTACGGGACTTAACTTCGGGGTCGTCAGTCCCTAAACTTACAAACTACTTATGAAATAGCTAATCCTAAGTACGGCACGAATATCCATGCCCGAGGGGGGATTCGAACCCCCGACCGTAGTGGCTGTGCTGACCGTGACTGAAGCGCCTCAGTCTCCTCGGCCACCGCGGCCGGCAATCTCTGTTCCGATCCGGGCGCTAATGACCTGAGAAGTTGTGCGCCCTAAAACCACAAAAATTCCACAGGCTACAAGCAGCATCCGCGAAAGCTGGCGGAATTCCAGATACTATTTTCTACACCTCTCGGTATTTTTCGCTCGGCGATCCCTCAGACCAACGCGCAAAGCTGAGGTGAAGACGACCGTCGCCGTTATATCATCTCCTCAGCACATCCGGCCCGTGTAGACGCGACAGGGCGAGATGCCACCACCTACAACGGACACCACTTTCTCACTTTCTCCGACCGCCGAAGCAACAACCGCCGCTTCCGCACACGATATTTCACGGCGAAAAAAAATTAATTAATGACGGCGAACGGGGCCTAATTTATAGCCTTAATAAAGTAGGCGGCAACCAACCGGCAGACTCTATTCTCGCTCTCCCCTCCCCACCGCAACCACCGGCTGTCTCTCATAGCGAGAGCGCCCGTCCGCTGCCATATTTCCACCCCCCCCCCCCTATTCTCCAGCTCCTTTCTCCAGTGGCCACGCCCCTCCAGACGAGTGGGCGCTGGAATTACCCCCACAATAGCCTGTCAAATGCAAGCTTTCATTACTGCCGCGCACGGCACGAAAAATTGCATTCGGACCGTCGACGCCATAAATGCGAAAAATTTCTCTTTCTCCGCCGACGAGAGAAAGCGCCGGTGGTCGTAAAACCCACGACGCTACAAACGAGAGGGAGAGAGAAAGAAACTTGTTCCCAGTCCTTCGGGAGAAACGTCTGGTAGTACAAGCGCGGAATTCCTGCTGTTATTCTTTTAGGATGGCAGTGACGGCATGAGGGAGGGAGATGGAGGCAGCGGCGTGGTTCATTTACGACTGTCGTTCGGTAAGTTTTGAACAAGTTGGTAGCTGCAACAAGTAACGCAACGTCCAGAGTTGTTTCTCATTTTCTCTCCTCCACAGATTTAAAGCTAAACGGGTCATTTTAACTACGACACCGCAGTAAATCTCAGATCTCGCAGCCAGTAATATTCTCAAGTTGTAAGTTTACACACACCGACACACTGTGAGTGACGTGTATGTTCCTTCTGTGTGCAGTCACGGACACGTATTACTCAACTGGCTACCCTGACTATGACTAAAGCATGATGCCGTCATTTGCTTTACATCACGTCAAAAAGTTTCCGTATGGTGCTACCAGAACTGGGCACCGTTAATCAAAAACTTAGCTTCATTAATGATTAATCCATTACTTGAAAAAGTTAACTTCGTTAAACGTTAAAGCGTTACTTTACGGACAGTTTAACGGAAGTTAACGTTAATCGTTAACTCGTAAAAGTTCTGCCCATTCGCGAAAACTCAGCTTCAGTCTCCAAATTTATATATTTGCGCTTGCTCTAATATTGACGTGAGCGTTTAAATAAAACGTATTAACCTATCTAATATTAAAAAAATGTTTTGGTTGGTCAACTTGAAGTATGACTTGGAGTATAAATAAAAACTAGTGTTACTTGGACACTGCATCCTGGCACTCGGCTGCGAGCGTATGAAAAATTAGGACTAATGACATACCACGTCGTAAGGTTGCAAAAACGTCTTCGCTAGAGTCGTTCGCTTTGGCGGAAAAGTGTTATGTTCTGTGAGATGATTAGTCTTCTTGTACATAATGAAGATGTTGACATTTCTTTTTTATGCACGCGGCAGCCGCCAGGACATATTGTCCTACTAATACATAAAGCTTAGCTTGTAATAACAATAATTGAGAATTAAAATAAAATTTACGGGACACACAAAATATGTAACTTCACTAAATATTATTTGACATAATATACATATTGCCTTCAAGGAAAATTAACATATTGAAGTTCTCGACTGACTCTTAGTCATGTTTGCGAGTCAAAATATATTTTCCCCGTAGGAAAAAGATGTTACACTGCAGCACTTTAAGGTGTAGCGGTAATATATTTTATAAAATAATCTCTTAAAATATTTTACCTAAGCAATACCACGTCGTTAAATGAATATCTTGATTTCATGTCCAGCCACATTTTCATTAGACTCTGCACTTTACTTCTTAAACTTATTTGACCTGTGGTCTCCTTAGATTGAACGACAAAATCTAAGAAACTTACACAGAAAGTACGTTACAATAACAAACGATACGCATCTGCTGTAAAATATTTATTTAAGACGGGGAAACTAATACAACTAAAATTATATGCTAATTTTCTGATTAGGTGTGTCAGCCATATCTCGATTCTCGTAGTCTCCATTATCGATTGTTTCGTGGTATGCAATTTAAATTTGTTACTGTCAGCTATAACAAAGTTAAATGAGAAAATTGTAATTAAAATTAACTTTTCTTGCCTTCTTGTCCCCATTCACCACTAATGCCTACGGCCAGCAGATACTCCGCAACGCCGGCCGCGGTGGCCGAGGGGACTGCGGCGCTCCAGTCACGGTCTGCACGGCCACTACGGTCGGGGGTTCGAATCCTCCCTCGGGCATGGATATTTGTGTCGTCCTTAGTATTAGCTAGTTCATAAGTAGTTTGTAAGCTTAGGGACCGATGACCCCGTAGTTAAGTCCCATAAGTTCTACAAACATTTGAACATTTTTAACATACTCCGCAACTTAGAACATTAAAAAGAGTTATTTATTTAGTCCGGCGTCGCTGAACGTACTATTAATCAAAGGGACATAAGACAAACATTTATTTTCGTTGAAACTTTCTCGTTCGCCGTTGTTATCGGTAATGGAAACAAAAAGTGGGTACAAAACTAACGGATTAACGGACATAGGACAAGTTAACGGATGTTAAAGGGTCCGTTAATGTTTTTTTTAATTAACTTAAAAGGTAATCCGTTACTCAAAAAGTTAGCGATTAACGGACTTGTGCCCAGCTCTGACAGTGAGGATTCTCCAGAAGAGATATGAAGTTGCAGATGATTATTTGCAGTTGGTGTGTAAGCCTGATAACATGATTTGCATCTTGGCAACAGTATTTCAACCAAGATAAAACTTCTTGATAGGTTGATAAAATTCGTCTTTCTTAATATTGTTGTATTAGTTGATGCCTAACAGGTCATAATTGCTATTTACATTAAAGTGTAATATATATATATTTATTTATTCGCTAAAACTCGAGAACGGTTGAACCGATTTGGCTAATTTTAGTCTTGAAATATTCGTATAAGTCCAGGGAAGGTTTAAACGGTGATGAAATATGGAAAAGTTGTCCGGATAAGAGGAAATTCGGCAAAAACTGAATCAACGTTTTCCAGTGAGCTGTCAATACCGTTCGTCCAATTGCGATAAAATTTTGTACATTTAATGTCGAAAGCAAGAGGAAGGTTCGCATCAAACAACAATTTGGAAAAGTCTCCCGGAAATTAGAAAAATTTAGGATAATCCGAATGATACTTTTTTTCTATAAATAAAAATCAATTGCCACATCGTTGTAAGAGCATCACTTGAGTACGGCTAGACAGAAAAAGGTTTGTGTGAAAGTTTTGGAAAATCTACCGGAAGATTGGAAAATTTGAGAAAACTGAAAGTGCGTTTTTCAATGTGTTTTTGACTGAATTCAGCTCTATAACCGCCTATTCGCACGACGGAGAAGGGTAATTATTTTTTGTTTTTTGTTTTGTTCATTCTGGTCTTGGAAAAGTTTTCAGTAAAAAAGTCGCAAAAATCGAAGCATGTTCCTATTTCAATGTGGTTCTAAATGTACTCAACACTGTAAGTTGAGAACCGTTCATCTGATTGCTATACAATTTCGATCGTTTGATGTTCAATGAAAGATGAACATTCTTATGACTAAAAATTTGGGAAAGTTACCCGGAAAATTTGAAAATTCGCGAGAGACTGAAAGAGCTTTTCTCAATGGGATATCAATATAATTCGTCTGATTGCGATAAAATTTTGCATATTTGACGTTAAAAGCGAGATGAAGGTTTGAGTGAAGTAAAACAACCAAGTCATTATATTACATGTTTTAATTTAAATTTTCCTCACAATTTTGCCATATTTTATCACCGTTTAAACCTTTCCTGGAATTCCACGAATGAGGCATGAACATTATCCTGGACATGCGTGCGGGATTTGCCCACTCTTAAAGCTCTGTTAAACAGAGAGCGGGCAGCAGCCGCGCGGGCACTGCTTTACCGCCTCAGTCAAACAGGAAGCTCCGCGTGCAGCGGGCAGCTGTGGTTTTCTACAGAGACCGCGGCGGGCAAGCGGGAGCAGTGTGGCGGAAAACTGACAAACGGGTCGATCTGGAGCGTCCTCTATGTCATACGTGACCCAGAATACAAAAATGCGTCTAAGAAGACAGGCAGTTGGAAGGAGATATGCAGAAGTCTGAATCAAACAGGTATTAATTTATTTTTAGTAATTACAAACCAATGTATACCTACTTATGAATGGCACTGATTTTCCGTCTTTGCAACTACAATAAAATGCGATTTTTTCACACCAGACGCGTTTCGTTTTATTGAATGTAAAACATCATCAGTGGTCAGAAATAATAGAAATTGATGTATTTTGGTACAAGATTATTCGGCAAATGTTGAATGGTTTGTGCCATACTTCCAGGCTCTGATGTGCTCTTTGTATCTAGTACCAAATGTTCTGCCAGTCATCCCAATATATATATTATCACAGTCTCTGCATTTGAGCTGGCAGAACATTTGATACTTGATACAAAGAGCACATCAGAGCCTGGAAGTATGGCACAAACCATTCAACATTTGCCGAATAATCTTGTACCAAAATACATCAATTTCTATTATTTCAGACCACTGATGATGTTTTACATTCAATAAAACGAAACGCGTCTGGTGTGAAAAAATCGCATTTTATTGTAGTTGCAAAGACGGAAAATCAGTGCCATTCATAATTATGAAAGCAACTACGGACATTATGGCCACACAAACGAAGAATTGTATACCTACTTGTCTAATCCAAACTATTACACGAAACTGAATTAAGCGAAATATTGAAAATCACAGTACATTTCTGGTTGTGCTGTGCAAAATACAGTTAAAAAACGATGTGGCTGGACAAACATCAACGCAGATCGTGCAGAAGGTAGTTGTTGGCTGGCAACTGTACAATACAACTTGATGCCAATACCTCGTTACTGGTCACTGACAAAATACGCAAGAAATTGGTTTCTGTTTTAGTCTTAGCGTATTCGAAAATGCATTAGCATGTAGGCTATCAATCTGCTCCTCTTGTTCAGTAGGCACGTAGCTTGCACTGCTGCGAAGGAAATTATTAGACAGCACGCTGCTTCCAAATCTTTAGATACAGCAACAGTCTATAGGTCTATTGGCCTTAAAAAGACACGCCATTTTTCAACAAGAATTTCAACTACATGCCGTCTCTTGCAGAGGCATTTATTGTAAATGGCCATTTGAGGATCTTCCAAGGCTGCAACTTTAGGAACGGGACATATTAAATAATTCTGCAATTTAAACCATCACCTACTAACACGCGAGGCACACGAATGCTTGTATCTTGCAATGGCTTTCGAGGCAGAATATTTTCTCCTTGTATAAATCCGCGGAGAAATGTAGTGTTTTAAAAAATAACACTGTCACTATGTCTGCTCTAGCTGCCTACAGCAAAACCACAAACATGTCATCACGATCAACAATTCCAAACGAAACAAAGCGAGACATTCGAAAATAACTGAAAAAACTGTCTTCACACAATCAAAGCTCTTTGCAAAGACGATGAAATTCGCCATATTCTTCTCGTTTCATATTAATTTGATGTATTTTCTTCGCTTCTTTGAAGCAAGCAAAATGAGAAGTAGAAATTCATTCTCGTCTGAACTACTGCTCACGTTTATACGCTCCGCAGCTGACTTACGAACTGCAAGTGCCAGTCAACAACCGGGACGCCGAGCGCTGTTCGCGCTGTGCCTGGACTACTGCGGAACTCGGCGGACAACAGCGCGTTCTGCCCGCTCTCTGTTTGACGGAGCCTTTAACGCCCGATATCGAGCCGACACTTAGACCACTGTATCTGATGATGCCTTTACTGGGTCTAAAATACATATGATTTAAATTAATTTGGTCTGTCGTTTCCTAATAGAGAGCGACAGTTATATGTACAGACTTGAAAAATCTGCACTTTCTTCTCAGCGCATCTTGGTCTTTGGGACAAGGTGATCAAGCAAGGTGATCCCATCTCCCCAAAACTGTCCTCGGCTGTACTGGAAATGGCTATGTCAAAGCTGAGCTGGGAAGGCGAGGGAATCAGAATTAATGGAACTTGAGCTTTGCTGATGATATTGCCTTACTGACCAACGACTTCACAGAGCTCCAAAACTTAGTTACTGATCTTGCTTCGGAATGTCAGTTAGTTGGCTTGAATTTGAACCTCTGCAAAATAAAAGTAATGTCAAACAAATAGGTCCCAGCTGGTGATGTGAATGTCAAGGACAGTCTATTAGAAGAGGTCAGTGAATATATCTACCTTGGCCAGATTATAAACATGAAGGGAGATGTAAGGCCCGAAATCTATCGGCGCATCAAGCTTAGCTGGCAAGCATTTGAGAGGAATTCTACAATATTCAGATCAAAAATGCCGGTAAATCTGAAGAAAACTGTGTTTGACCAATGCGTTCTTCCTGCGCTGACGTATGGCTGCGAGACATGGACACTGAACTCATTTACAAAAGGGAAATTTAGGACACCACAGAGAGCCAGGGAAAGAGCAATGCCGGGCTATCAAATGTTCAAATGTTTGTTAAGCTTATAGGACTTAACTACGGGGGTCATCAGTCCCTAAACTTACAAACTACTTATGAACTACTTACGAACTAAAAAAGGTAAAGCAGTCAACAATCCGAAGATTGGTTTGAACACCACAGTGCTTTACTAGGCATGGTCCTGTTTGGAGGTGGTATGCCATTGCCTTCCTCCGACCTTCGAACTGACTTACCCAGCCAGTTATAGGGGGACCTACAGTTTAACGTGGGTTCCAAACCACGGTGCTACTCGGTATTTTTCACATGAGCAATACTGCCAGAGGTGAAAGAAGTGGAAAGTGACAGATAAAAATCCTAGGACCTGGCGGGGATCGAACCCGCGACCTTTGGATAGTCTAGCACTCTACCACTGTGCAACCGAGGTGCACTAGGACGGCACAAATATCCATGCCCGTAGTGGCCGTGCTGACCATGACTGGAGCGCCTCAGTCACCTCGGCCACCGCGGCCGGCTGCTGGGCTATACAAGAAAGGATAGGAAAAGGGCAGATGACATCCGATCTGTGACCAAGGTTAAGGATATCTTCGAGACCGTAGGCTCCTTGATATGGCAGTGGGCCGGCCACATCGCGAGAAGAGAAGACAGCAGATGGACGAAGATAGTACTGGAGTGGAGTCCGAGAGAGCACCGGAGGCCTACAGGAAGACCACCGGACAGACGGTACAAAGGTATCAGGAAGATCGCTGGTAGCACCTGGCAGAGAACTGGTCAAGACCGTTCCACTTGGAGAAGACTGCTGAAAGCCTACCTAAATCCACGACTCGAAGAGGCCACATCATTAAATGATTGAAATGGCTGATGAGGATGATGATATTCTCGTAATTTGACTGAAAACCCAAAGAGATTTTGGTCATATGTTAAATATACTCGGGGAAAGTCACAAACAATACCTTCACTACGTGATAGTAATGGCGATCCTGCCGATGACAGCGCTACTAAAGCAGAGTTACTAAACTTAGCTTTTAGAAACTCATTCACTAAAGAAGACGAAACCAATATTCCAGATTTCGAATTACGAACAGATGCCGTAATGAGTAACATAGAAGTAGATATCATCGGAGTAGTGCAGCAACTAAAATCACTTAATAAGAACAAGTCTTCTGGTCCGGATTGTATACCCATTAGATTTCTATCTGATTATTCTGAAGCGATAGCTCCTTACTTAACAGTCATATACAACCGCTCTCTCATAGAAGGATCTGTACCAAAAGATTGGAAAGTTGCACAGGTCACACCTATATTCAAGAAAGGCAGTAGGAGTAACCCACTAAACTACAGGCCTATTTCATTGACGTCAATTTGCAGCAGGGTTTTGGAACATATCCTGTATTCAAATATTATGAATTATCTCGAACAGAACGATCTATTGACCCAAGGTCAACACGGATTTAGAAAATATCGTTCATGCGAAACACAACTAGCTCTATATTCACACGAAGTGATGTGTCCTATCGACAAAGGTTCGCAAATCGATTCCGTATTTATTGATTTCCAGAAAGCTTTTGACACCGTACCTCACAAACGGCTTTTAATCAAATTGCGTGGTTATGGTATATCGCCCCAAATTTGCAATTGGATAGGGGATTTCTTGTCAGAGAGGACACAGTTCGTAGTAATCGATGGTAAGGCATCGACTAAAACAGAGGTGATATCGGGCGTTCCACAAGGTAGTGTTATTGGTCCTCTGCTATTCCTTATTTACATAAACGATTTAGGGGAAAATCTAAGTAGCTCTCTTAGGTTGTTTGCAGATGACGCCGTCATTTACCGTCTAGTAAAATCATCTGAAGATCAAAACCAACTGCAGAACGATCTTAATAAGATATCAGTATGGTGTAAAAATTGGCAATTGACTCTAAATAATGAGAAGTGTGAAGTCGTCCACATGAGTACGAAAAGAAATCCGTTAAACTTTGTTTACAACATAAATCAATCAAATGTGAACGCCGTATACTCCACAAAATACCTAGGAATCACTATTACTTCAGACTTAAACTGGAAAGAACACGTAGATAATATCGTGGGAAAGGCGAACCAGAGACTGCGTTTTATTGGCAGAATCCTTAAAAGATGCAACAGAACTACTAAAGAAACTGCATACACTGCGCTTGTCCGTCCATTTTTGGAGTATTGCAGCCCAGTGTGGGATCCTTATCAGGTGGGTTTGACGGAGGTCATCGAAAGTGCCCAAAGAAGGGCAGCTCGTTTCGTATTGTCACGATACAGGGGAGACAGCGTTACGGAAATGATACAGGATCTGGGATGGGAATCATTACAACAACGGCGCTTATCGCTGAGGCGTGGGTTACTTGCGAAACTCCAATCGCCAACATTCTCCTCCGAATGCGAAAATATATTGTTGACTCCTACTTACATAGGTAGAAATGATCATCAGAATAAAATAAGAGAAATCAGAGCTCGAACAGAGAGATTCAGGTGTTCTTTCTTCCCGCGCGCTATTCGAGAATGGAATGGGAGATAAATAGTATAATTGTGGTTCGATGAACCCTCTGCCAGGCACTTAAATGTGATTTGCAGAGTATCCCATGTAGATGTAGATGTAGATGTAGAAGAGGTAGTAAGTGATACTAAGTTGACCGGATCATCTAGTGTGTTAATATAACGCTTTAGAAAACTATATCTCCGTTTCTCTTCAGAGTGGCATAGCTTCCTCTCTCTCACTAGACCCTCGCGGGCCAGTGTTAGCGAAACCGGCGGGTAGCCTACCGGGCAGGCGCGTCCTGCCTGTCGGTCTCCCCCATAAAGCGTGTATCGGCCGCTGGCGTGGCGTGACGTCACCACCGTATATTTACGGTCGCAGTAAAAGTCCCCTGCCCCCGCCGCGAGAATGTTCTTACCACGCAGCCCGTTTACGACCTCACGCGGTGCGTAAACGTCGCTTATACTCGCGTGCTGGAGCAGGTGCGTCGCGTTATAGCTGCGGCTACACTCGCATTTTCGTTATCACCGCGGAGCACGCTTTAAACTTGCCACAGATTTTTAGCGAAGGCGTTGTAGATGGCCACTGTACACACGCATTCACTGCCATACAAGAACATAGCGGGAATACATTTGTATACCTGCAAAGACGTCGATTTTGATGCGACGACAGCAGATGCCACATGGAGGATCGCAGACAACTAACTGACGGCGAGTGTTCATCAGAGACGAGTGTGTCGTCAGGCGTGCTCCAGACGTGTGACAACCGCTATTATTTTCTATATATACAAAAAGGTACGGCCAAACGTTCAGGAAACATTCCTCAGACACAAAGAAAGAAAACATTTTATGTGGACATGTGTCCGGAAACGCTTAATTTCCATGTTAGAGCTCATTTTAGTATTTCTCTTCAAATGTAAATTGAAATAATTCGTGCAGACAATTGTCAAAATACCCAATTGTTTCGTTAGTATGTACTGTACTTCCTCGATTCACCGCCACTTGGCCCAATTGAAAGAAGGTAATAGTGACTTCAGTGCTTGTGTTGACATGAGACTCATTGTTTTACAGTACTAGCATCAAGCACATCAGTACGTAGCATACACTGGTTAGTTTTCATCACGAACGTGGTTTTGCAGTCAGTGCAATGATTACAAATGAGGAGTTGGCAGATGCCCATTTGATGTATGGATTAGTACGGGGCAATAGCCGTGGCGCGGTACGTTTGTATCGAGACAGATTTCCAGAACGAAGGTGTCCCGACAGGAAGACGTTCGAAGCATTTGATCGGCGTCTTAGGGAGCACGGAACATTCCAGCCTATGACTCGCGACTAGGGAAGACGTAGAACGACGAGGACACCTGCAGAGGTCGAGGCAATTCTTCGTGCAGGTGACGATAACCCTAATGTCAGCGTCAGAGAAGACCACGTCACTGTATGGAGAGTGCTACGGGAGAACCAATTGTTTCCGTACCATGTACAGCGTGTGTAGGCACTATCAGCAGCTGATTGGCCTCCACGGGAACACTTATGCGAATGGTTCATCCAACAATGTCTCACTCCTCATTTCAGTGCAAATGTTCTATTTACGGATGAGGCTTCATTCCAACGTGATCAAATTGTAAATTTTCACAATCAACATGTGTGGGCTGATGAGAATCCGCACGCAATTGTGCAATCACGTCATCAACACAGATTTCCTGTGGACGTTTGGGCAGGAATTGTTGGTGCTGTCTTGATTGGGCCTCGTGTTCTTCCACCTACACTCACTGGAGCACGTTATCATGATTTCATATGGGATACTCTACCTGTGCTGCTAGAACATGTGCCTTTACAAGTACGACACAACATTCTGACAATTGTCTGCACGAATTATTTCAATTTACTTTTAAAGAGACGTAATAAAATGAGCTCTAACATGGAAATTAAGCGTTTCCGGACACAGGTCCACATAACATATTTTCTTTCTTTGTGTGTGTGAGGAATGTTTCCTGAAAGTTTGGCCGTACCTTTTTGTAACACCCTGTACATATGTGATGGAGAGAGTAATTTGTACATTTGCGGCTGTTTTCTGGTGAGGCTGTGGTGTATGAGAGGGTGTCGTCTTCAATTGACTCTTATAGCATACAGGATGACTTAGACAAAATTTCTAGTTGGTGTGAAGAATGGCTGCTAGCCCTCAATGTAGAAAAATGTAAGGTGATGAGCACGAGTTAGAAAAACAATGTCATAATGTTCGAATACAGCATTAATAGTGAGCCACTTGATACAATCGCGTCGTTCAAATATCTAGGCATGACATTGCAAAGCGATATGAAATGGAACGAGCATGTAAGTACAGTTGTGAGTAAGGCGGACAGTCGACTTCGGTTTATTGGGAGAATTTTGGGAAGATGTACTTCATCTGTAAATGAGACCGCGTATAAAACGCTTGTACGACCACGTCTTGAGTATTGCTCAAGTGTTTGGGACCGGCAGCAGATTAGTTTACAAGAAGACATAGAAGCAGTTCAGAGGCGTGCAGCTAGGTTCGTTACTGGTAGGTTCGACCAATCCGCGAGTGTCACGGAAATGCTCCAGCAACACAAATGGGAATCGCTGGAGGAAGGGAGACATTCTATTCCAAAAATTCTGTTGAGTAAATTTAGAGGGCCGGAATTTGTAGCGGACTGCAGGAAGATCTTGCTGCCGTCTACTTACATTTCGCGTAAAGATCACGAAGACAAGATAAATTAGGGCTCGTACAGAAGCACATAGACCTTCTTTTTCCTCTCGTTCTATTTAGTATTTAGGAGTGGAATAGGAAAGGAAATGCCTAGTAGTGGTACAGTGTCCCCTCCGCCACGCACCTTACGGTGGATTGCGGAGTATGTATGTAGATGTAGATAAAATGTTTGAACCTTTCGTACCACCATACATAACTACCAGTTCGCTATCTGTCTCCGCACGGTTGCTCCCGTCGGAGGTTTGAGTTCCCCCTGGGACAAGGAGGTGTGTGTGTGTGTGTGTGTGTGTGTGTGTGTGTGTGTGTGTGTGTGTGTGTGTGTGTGTTTTGTTCTTAGGTTAGTTTAAGTAGTTTTTAAGCCTAGGGACAGATAATCTTAGTACTTAAATCCCATAGATTTACAGATATTTGATTGTTTTGCTACTTGTGTGTATTCCTTAATAGAGAGTGTTTGTAGCCTTAACGCTTAGTGTTCTATGAATATGTGAAGGAAACAAGACGTTAGACCGTCTTCTTCCTTCATTCCTTTTCGACCTTTGAACTCACCCAGCCAGTTACATGAGGACTTACAGCTTAACGTGAATTCCGAACCACGGTTGCAATTCGGCATTTCTCACATCAACAACATGGCCAGAGATGAAAGAAGTGAAAAGTCACGAATAATAATCCAATTAACATTATAACGAAACTGATAAATAGGTTATTCTGTTGTGTTATGTAGTACTCAGTAATGTGCATGCTGACTTTATGTATCCCATACACTGGAAAATGTTCAACATTTTTACTGCGTAATTTGGGTCCAAATCTGCATAAATTAAACCTCAGCAACGAGGAAAACCCCTTGTCTCGGTAATCAGGGTGTGTAAACATAGGACCCTGCTTCGACTGCCTTTTAAGGGGGGACGCACTCGAAAATGACAAAAACTGTGAAAATTTTTAATGGCTCTTCATTTACTACATGGTATTGAAAATTCAATTACCATATATTACGTTCCAATTCCGCTACTATAGCGAAAAAGTAATAACTTGCAATAGCTTGCACAGGGCCACGTTTTCTTGCTTGTTCTTAATGCTCTGCTATTAACTGTTCAAGTGGCGTTTTCTTTTCAGTGTTAGCCAATCAGAATGCAGGGAATGTCTGTATACTGTGGAATAACAGCCCTCCCAAGAAATGTGTTCATGGCAAAACACAGAATCCTAATTAGCCTCTGAAGGCTCTCATCTGAAAACGTTGCCCCAAAACTACATTTTTCTCGTCGAATGTAGTTAATATTGCAGTTTATGCAGTTATTGCCTTTAATGGTGGCAGCTCGAAGTTGATAAGAGTCTTGTAGAGAATGGGATTAAAGGCCGGAGTTTTCACTCGCGACATCTTGATGGGGATTGGCACTCATTACAGATCGTAGGCTTTTGAAGGTGAGAATGGCAACGAAAAAGCATGTTTAATTTTAAAATGCATTTTCTCACAACGACCGTTTTCATTATTCAGGTACATTTTTCTACAAAACAAGAAGAGTTTTGACTCATTTATTTATTTATTTTTATTATATATAAGAAACATGTATACATACTGAATATTTAATGTCATTCATGTATGTCACGATAGGGAATAAAGAAAGTAGAATTTCTATGTGTGGTTTTTCAATTAAAAATAATTAACCCTAAAACACCGTTAAATATCAGTAAATTGAAATGATTCTGTGGGTTTCTTTATATGATGGTTGAGATTTTACTGCAAACATTCAAGGCAATTTCGTAGAAACTTTCTTAGTAAATGGTACCTTTGTGAATACTGAGTTCATAAACTTAAAAACTTACAAAAAAATGAAAAAATTAAAAATGCTTTGAACTATCATCAACCATAGTACATAACTTCATTTATGTAACTCAAAAATTGTAGATTTTCTGACAGGTTATATTTGTACATGTTTTTTCGTGTACGTCCCCCCTGCGCTTTAGAAGAGTTCACAGAAAGCTTGTGAAAGCCCCTGCAGAGAGCACGAATGCAACCCGCAAGACATGTGTGCTACGCGGGAAGGTTGACGGCGAACGGAAGGGGCACCCGTCTGCTCCACTAGCTGACTGCAGGAACGCCCCCGCAGATTTTAAACCGCGCACCTCAAACGTGCCAACTCTGGGAAAGATGACGGCCGGGAAAGGGAAGAAAAGGCATTGTGAGTCCCTCTGACGCCAGCTGGCGCCGGGCGCGGCATTAGGCAGACGAGAAAGACAGAGGGAGAAAGACTTCGGCGGTGCCGTGGCGTGAAGCAATTCCCTTCTGTGTCGCTCCGTTTTCCGCCCCTTCTGCGTTTGTTGTCAGGAAAGAGACGCACGGCTGTAAATCTAAAGGACTGCAGATGTTCACAGAATGGCATTTGGAAGTAGCAGTCGAAAAACCACTACGCTTTACCCGGGCGTTCAGCTTTTTAAGTGCATCAACAAAAAAGAAGTTATGCATTCCAATTTGGCATAGTAAAGAGAGAGAGAGAGCCAGTATTCTGTAATCGCTCACAGTCCCTGTAACCTTCCGCAGTGGAATGCCGTGCGATCTAATGCGCATTGCTCCGAAGGGCACGATTGCTCCCCGTCGGAGTTTCGACTCCTCTCTTGGGCATGAGAGTGTGTGTGCGTGTGTGTGTGTGTGTGTGTGTGTGTGTGTGTGTGTGTTTTGTCCTTTGTGCGCCTGATAATCATAGTAGTTACGTCCCATAGATTTACAAATATTTAAACAATGGAACTTGTGTGGTAATTCAACAAACGAACATCCCGCCATTTGGAAGGCGACAATTTGACCCCTTTCAAACTTCCTCAGCTCGCTGCAGGAAGCACGACTGCGTGTCTGCGGCATGGCGTCTGTTCGCTTCGCAAATTAATATGACATTGAGCCTTATGATTGTAAACATTCCATACCAACGCGTACACACAGATGGCGTTCTGGTAGCTGTGCCAGTACGCTAGCTGTTCGCGTACGACAATGAAACTACATGTTCCGAGGTGGCATCTGCGATTATCGGATCGAAATCCACTTTGTCTTTCTAGGTGTATTACGAGGAACTCAAATAGTAGCAACACTGCAGTGGAGACACTACGCAATAGAATCTATTATTGTAGCTGAGCAAATGGTCTCGCCCTTCCCACTTCACCGGCGGGCGCGCTATCGAGGGAAATACATTCACTTGTAAGCGAGCGGTCTAACGTAACGGTGTCACTATATTTTCTAAACAGGAACAACGGAGTTGGATCAAGTCTGGATGTGCCAGAGGTCATACAGCACAGCAGTGGCATCAGGGTGTTCAATAGGCGTGAGGGGAATCGGCAGTGCCTTACAGAACAGTGGCACGTTGGTTAAAACCCATCAACGAACGTCGGTAAACTGTGGCCGACATCCATCGGGCAGCGTTTCAGAAGAAGAAGCGCATGCTGTTGCTGAGTTAGTGGACAGTGATCGACGCCAGACGATTCTTGAGCTCGCCCACGAAACCTTAGCGTATACAATGTGCTTCACATCCAGCAGGAACGCCTGGGCATGAGAAAAAGTGCACCACGAAGAGTTTCGCATGAATTGACGGAAATGCAGAAATGGATGCGTAACGTCGCTGCTCAGACGAACTTGGAGCGGTATTAACGCGAAGGAGAGGCTTTCTTTCGGCGTATAGTGATACTGGATGAGACATGGGCCACATCATACGTGCCAAAACTGAAACGGCAATCCAACGAATGGCGTCATTGTGGGTCACCGCGAAAGTCGAAAATGCGCCAGAGTCCCAGTGTGGTGAAAGTTATGGTGTTTCTCGTGTACGACAATGAGGATGTTTACCTATATATTTTTGACGGCTTTACAGCGTTCATCTAATGAAATAAATCCCAATTTGCGATCAGTTATGGATTCACTGTACTAGGTTTAGATGGAATACCCAAGTGCGGCGAATGAAAAATTGTGCCTGGCCGGGATCTCCTGCTTACTAGGCAGACGCGTTGCCCACTCCGCCACCGAGGACACAGTGACCAACCCGACTGCAGAGGACTCTTCCCTGCACGTCTCCCGCCACACGCAAATCTTCATTCGCCACGCTGTCTCTTTCCTATTACCACGGCCTATTTGTTCTGTAATGCTCGCAGACACAATACTGTATTCCCGCATCAGGGAGAACAGACCATGAGGTATCGGGACACAATTAACTGTCGTCAGGAGTCCAGCTTCGGCTTGTATATACTCATATTTTTGACGACTTTACAGCGATTTTTGACTCCCAGGATCGAATCCCGGCCGTGCACAAATTTTCATTCGCCGCAATTGGGTATTCCATCTAAACCTAGTACAGTGAAGCCATAACTGATCGCAAATTGCGATTTATTTCGATGATGATGTTATCCTAACGTATTACTTTCCTCCACGGCACGTCGTCAATGCACAGTATTATTGCTCATTGCTCATTTTTTGGACTATCACCTGTGACCAGCTTTGCGAAACAAGCGGCAATAGTTTCTGTGCAACCCACCCATCATTTCGCACGACAATGCGAGTGCGCATACAGCGCTAGCTGTGGCTACTCTGTTCGGTCGATGCGACTGGGAAGTACTGTACCACCCACCATACTCCCCGGACGTAAGACCTTGTGACTTTGATTTGATTCCGAAGATGAAGCAACCACTGCGTGGCATTCGCTTCAGAACTGTTCCAGAGATTCGGCAGGCAAGATCGCTCGATTCGCACCATCAACAGAACAGGCTCTGCGAACGATATACGACGACTTCCACATCGCCGGCAAAAGGTTCTACACAACGCTGGTGACTACTTTGAAGGAAAGTAACAAATGCAAACATGTAAAGCTTTTGTATCGGCTTGTAAATAAATAGTTGCCACTATTTACATCTAGATGGGATACCCTGCAAATCACATTTAAGTGCCTGGCAGAGGGTTCATCGAACCACCGTTATACTATTTATCCCCCATTCCATTCTCTAATATCGCGCGGGAAGAAGTAACACCTGAATCTCTCCGTTCGAGCTCTGATTTCTCGTATTTTATTCTGATGATAATTTCTACCTATGTAAGTGGGAGTCAACAATATATTTTCACATTCGGAGGAGAAAGATGGCGTTTGGAAATTATTAAGTAGCGCACGCCGCAGCGATAAGCGTTGTTGTTGTGATGATTCTCATCCCAGATCCTGTATTATTTCCGTAACGCTGTCTCCCCTGTATCGTGACAATACGAAACGAGCTGGCCTTCTTTGGACTCTTTCGATGTCCTCCGTCAAACCCACCTGATAAGGATCCCAGCCGGCCGCGGTGGCCGAGGTGACTGAGGCGCTCCAGTCACGGTCAGCACGGTCACTACGGTCGGGGGTTCGAATCCCCCCTCCGGCATGGATATTTGTGCAGTCCTAGTTCGTAGGTAGTTCATAAGTAGTTTGTAAGTTTAGGGACTGATGACCCCGTAGTTAAGTCCCATAAGCTTAACAAACATTTGAACATAAGGATCCCACACTGGACAGCAATACTACAAAAATGACGGACAAGCGTAGTGTATGCAGTCTCTTTAGTAGTTTTGTTGCATCTTTTGAGGGCCATGCCAATAAAACGCAGTCTCTGGTTCGCCTTTCCCACGACATTATCTACGTGTTCTTTCCAGTTAAAGTCTGAAGTAATAGTAATTCCTAAGTATTTAAGGGAGTTTACGGCTTTCACTTTCGATTGATTTATGTTATAAACAAAGTTTAACGAATTTCTTTTCGTAATGATGTGGACGACTTGACACTTCCCATTATTTCGAGTCAACTGCCAATTTTTACACCATAGAGATATCTTATTCAGATCGTTCTGCAGTTGGTTTTGATCTTCAGATGGTTTTACTAGACGATAAATGACGGCGCCATCTGCAAACAACCTAAGAGAGCTACTTAAATTTTCCCCTAAATCGTTTATGCAAATAAGGAACAGCAGAGGACCAATAACAGTACCCTGCGGAACGCCCGGTATCACCTCTGTTTTAGTCGATGCCTTACCATCGTTTACGTTCAAACCCTGGTATTTTTATCTGGCAGCGCATTTTCACACTTCGTTGCCTTGTTAATTCATTCTTTTTCGCTCACATTAAAATTCTGCCGGTCCCGACATTCTGCCTGGTGTCACGTCTGTTACCCCCAGAGGCAGCGCGGCGGCATATTAATGGAGGCGACGAGACAACCAACTGTTGCAGGCGCGCGGTTTTGCCGCAGACAGCAGACGGCAGAGCGCGGCGTTAATATGCGGGGACACGGCGGCAGTGCAAACAGGAGCCGGCCGGCCGTGCTGAAACGCCGCTCTGCGGCCGTGCGAGCAGCGCCGGCGCCGCCGGGCGGTTGCGCATGCGCGTCACCGCACTGCCCGGCGCGACCCTGTAAAGGCGGGCCGCTGCATAAATCCCCAGTAATTTAGCGACTCATCCTCTGAATTATTGCCGGCAAATATTTGGCCGCCGTTCTCCTTTTTTTCCCTTTCGGATTACACAAACAGCCCTTTTCCCGTTATCCCACACTCTTGCATCTCGTTTGTACTGTGTGTGACGAGGCACCTGCTGCTCGCTAAACAGCACCCGACCGTATCCCAGCCGCGGTGGAGTAGCCGAGCGGTCTAAAGCGTCTCGCTGCGGAGCGCGCGGTTGCTCGCCGTGGAGGTTCGAGTCCTCCCTGGGGCATGGTTGTGTGTGTTTGATCGTAGGTTAGTTTACCTAGGTTTAAGTAGTTTGTAAGCTACGGACTGATGACCACGCAGTTTGGTCCGATAGATTTACAAAGATTTGAACTGTATTCCATGCCCCTATTGCCGTTGCCGTAAAAAAAAAAAAAAAAAAAAAAAAAAAAAAAAAAAAAAAAAAAAAAACAAGTACTTTTTAAATAATGAAATAAATCGCAATTTGCGATCACTTATGGCTTCACTGTACTGTACACAATACAAAACGCGCTGCCCTTCTTTGGATACTTACGATGTTCTCCGTCAAACCCACCTGATAAGGATCCCACACTGGGCAGCAATACTCCAAAAACGGACGAACAAGCGTAGTGTATGCAGCCTCTTTAACAGTTCTGTTGCATCTTTTAAAGTTTCTGCCAATAGAGCGCAGTCTCTGGTTCGCCTTTCCCACGTTATTATCTACGTGTTCTTTCCAATCTGTCTGAAGTAATAGTAATTCCTAGGTATTTTGTGGAGTTTACGGCCTTCACTTTTGATTGATTTATGTTGTAAACAAAGTTTAACGGATTTCTTTTCGTACTCATGTGGACGAGTTCTCATTATTTAAGAGTCAATTGTCAATTTTTACACCATAGTGATATCTTAATTAGTTCGTTCTGCAGTTGGTTTTGATCTTCAGATGATTTTACTAGACGGTAAATGACGGCAACATGTGCAAACAACCTAAGAGAGCTACTTAGATTTTCACCTAAATCGTTTATGTAAATAAGGAACAGCAGAGGGCCAATAACACTATCCTGTGGAACGCCCGATAACACCTCTGCCTTACCATAGATTACTATGAACCGTGTCCTCTCCGACAGGAAATCCCCTATCCAGTCCCAAAATTGGGGCGATATACCATAGCCACGCAATTTGATTAAAATCCATTAATGAGGTACGGTGTCAAAAGCCTTCTGAAGTGGAGTAATGATAAATGAAACGGAAGAAACGATACAAAAACAGGCAAAAAATGCCGTACACAACCATAAAACACACGTCAGGTACTAACCGACCCCAGCCAAGAAGACGGAGAAACAGCAGTGAGATGTAAAGACGAGACTACAGCACTACCACAGAAGATGCTTTTCAAATAAAAAGCAAAACGCGTCTGGTGAAAAAAAATAATAAAAATTAAAAAAAATTAAAAAAAAAGGTCTTAATTGCAGTCAGCATAACACTGAGTACCTCTTATAGTCAAACCTGTATACAGCGTTCATTTTTAATGAAATAAATCGCAATTTGCCATCACGTATGGCTTCACGGTACTAGGTTTAGATGTAATACCAATGGGCGACGAATGAAAATTTGTGCCCGGCCGGGATTCGAACCCAGGATCTCCTGCTTACTAGGCAGACGCGTTGACCACTCTGCCACGGAGGACACAGTGACCAACCCGACTGCAGAGGGACTCTTCCCTGCACGTCTCCCGCCACACCCAAATCTCCATTCGCCACGCTGTCTCTTTCATATTACCACAGCCTCTTAATTCTGTAATGCTCGCAGCCATAATACTGTATTCCCGCATCAGGGAGAACAGACCATGAGGTATCGGGACACGATTAATTGTCGTCAGGAGCCCAGCCTCGGCTTGTATACAATTATATATTTTTGACGACGTTACAGCATTCATTTTTAATGAAGTAAATCGCAATTTGTGATCACTTATGGCTACACTGTAGGTTTAGATGTAATACCAATGTGGGTGTGGCGGGAAGAGTTCTCTGCAGTCGGGTTGGTCACTGTGTCCTAGGTGGCGGAGTGGTCAACGGGTGTGCCTAGTACGCAGGAGATCCCAGGTTCGAATCCCGGCCGGGCACAAATTTGTATTCGCCGCACATTGGTATTACATCTAAACATAGTACATTGAAGCCATAAGTGATCGCAAATTGCGATTTATTTCATTAAAAATGAAAGCTGTAACGCCGTCAAAAATATATAACTTTTTAAATAGGTATACAGGCTTGACTATAAATGGAACTCCTTGTCATGCTAGCTGCAATTAAGACTTATTTTTCACCAGACGCATTTCGCTTTTTATTTTAAAAGCATCTTCTGTGGTAGTGCTGTAGTCTCGTCTTTACATCTCACTGCTGTTTCTCCGTCTTCTTGGCTGTTAGTGCCTGACGTGTGTTTTATGGTTGTGCACGGCATTTTTCCGCCTGTTTTTGTGTCGTTTCTTCCGTTTCATATGTTATCACTCCACTTCAGAAGGCTTTTGACACCGTACCTCACAAACTGCTTTTAATCAAATTGCGTGGCTATGGTATATCGCCCCAAATTTGCGATTGAATAGGGGATTTCCTCTTAGAAATGACACAGTTTGTAGTAATCGATTGTAAGACATCGACTAAAACAGAGGTGATTTCGGACGTTCCACAGAGTACTGTTATTGGTCCTCTGCTGTTCCTTATTTATATAAACAATTTAGGAGAAAATCTAAGTAGCTCTCTTAGGTTGTTTGCAGATGACGCTGTCATTTACCGTCTAGTAAAATCGTCTGAAGATCAAAACCAACTGCAGAACGATCTGAATAAGATATCAGTATGGTGTAAAACTTGCAATTGACTCTAAATAAAGAGAAGTGTGAAGTCGTTCACATGAGTACGAAAAGAAGTCCGTTAAACTTTGTTAACATGATAAATCAATCAAAAGTGAAGGCCGTAAACTCCACAAAATACCTAGGAATTACTATTGCTTCAGACTTAAATTGGAAAGAACACGTAGATAATGTCGTGTGAAAGGCGAACCAGAGACTGCCTTTTATTGGCAGAACCCTTAAAAGATGCAACAGAACTACTAAAGAAACTGCATATGCTACGCTTGTCCGTCCTTTTTTTTTTTTTTGGAGTATTGCTGCCCAGTGTGGGATCCTTATCAGTTGGGTTTGACGGAGGACCTCGAAAGAGTCCAAAGAAGGGCAGCTCGTTTCGTATTGTCACGATACAGGGGAGGCAGCTTTACAGAAATGATACACGACCTGGGATGGGAATCATTACAACAACGGCGCTTATCGCTGCGGCGTGGGCTACTTACGAAACTCCAATAAATGTTCAAATGTTTGTAAATCTATCGAACCAAACTGCGTGGTCATCAGTCCGTAGGTACAAACTACTTAAAACTAGGTAAACTAACCTAAGGACAACACACACACCCATGCCCCACAGCGAGCAACCGCGCGCTCCGCAGCGAGACGCTTTATTAGTCCGCTCGGCTACTCCGCCGCGGCTACGAAACTCCAATCGCCAACATTCTCCTCCGAATGAGAAAATATATTGTTGTCTCTCACCTACATAGGTAGAAATGATCATCAGAATAAAATACCAGAAATCAGAGCTCGGGCGGAGAGATTCGGGTCGGGTGTTCTTTCTTCCCGCGCGCTATTCGATAATGGAATGGAAGATAAATAGTATAATGGTGGTTCGATGAACCCTCTGCCAGACACTTAAATGTGATTTGCAGAGTATCCCATGTAGATGTAGATCAATCCTCAGCGCAACCGACTTTGCGGCGTGCGACTTTCCGGCGACGGCAGCTGTGGTGCCCGCTTAGCGGGCCGCCCGACCTCCGCACTAAATTGAATACGGGTTGGCGCGCAAGCTATTTCTGACATACATCACGCAAACACAAAGAAAAGTGTATTACTCACCTATATTACGCAAGAACGTGCTGGAAATGCCTCCCTTCGTTGTTCGAGCATTTCTGGCTCCTGATGAGGAAGATGCCCATTATACCGATTGATTCTGAATAAGGTGCATGACTGAGAAATTGACCCGAATTTAACTTTCTTTTCGGACAAATCTTGGTTCCACCTAACTGAGTATGGTAATTTGCAAAATAAACGTTACTAGAGTTACAAAAGCCTAAAGTATTTCATAAACAGCCCCTGCATGATCAAAAAATAGGAGTTTGGTGCGCTGTTTGCTGCGCGAAAATAATAGGCCCCATATTTTTTCACTTAACAATTAACAGTGACAGGTATGTTAAAAACAAATTGCGGCCTTTATTTGCCCAATTACGTGAATGAGAACATGCCTTCGCGACATTTCAGAAAGAGACTGCGACGACACATACAGCCAACTGATTACGGGAAACTGGTATGTGTTCAGTGAAAGATTTATCACTAAGAACATTTGGTCCTCTCGTTCTCCCGATATAACCCCGTGTGATTTTCATCTCTGGGGAGCATTAAAGGAGAAAGTGTGCAAATCAAATCCCCACACTTTAGATGAACTAAAAACAAACATTCGTCATGAAATCACTGCAATTTCGTAGAGGGAACTTCAGAGTGTAATGAGCAAGTTCTTTAGCAGGTGCTTGAACAACGAAGGGAGGCAGTTCCAACACCTCCTTGCGTAATACAGATGTGTAATAAACTTTTCTTTCTAAGTGTTTGTGTGATGTATGCGAGCAATAATTTGCGCGCCACCCAGTATTAAATTTAGTGCGGAAGACGGGTGGGAGGCTAAGCGGGCACCGCAGTTGCCATCGCTGGCAAGTCGCACGCCACAGAGGCGGTTAAGCTGAGGATTGATCACGTTGTAAAGTAAAGCAGTCAACAATCCGAAGATTGGTTTGGACACCACATAAGCCGTAAAGTGAGTATTGCCTCCTGTGTTTCTACATTTCTCCTGAATCCAAACTGAAGTACCCCCAGGTCAGCATCTATCAGCCTTTCCATCCTTATGTAAATTATGTGTGTTAAGGTTTTGCGTCCATTAAATACCTAGGCATAACACTGCACAGCGATATGGAATGCAACGTGTATTATAAGGACAGTCGTGGGGGAGGGAAACACTTCGCTTTACTGGGAGAAATTTGGGAAGGTGTGAAGCATCTGTAAAAGAGACCGCATATAAAACGCTTGTACGACCCCGTCTTGAGTATTGCTCAAGTGTTTGGGATCCACACCAGATCGGTTTAACCCTTTCAGACCTGACTTTTTTTCTGGAGGAAGGAAATTATTATTATTTATTATTATTATTATTTTGCTGTATTCCTCTCAAGTTACATTTTTAATGATTTTAGGAGCAAGATTTACGCTGTTGTATGCATGCATTTACATACTGAAAATTGCATATGTTGAAAAGCAAGGCTTCTTTTTATGGACTAAGAAAATTAATTTTGTAGCACTAACTTTTTTACGTGCGCCTCGGTTGCACAGTGGTAGAGTGACAGACTACAAATCCAAAGATCGCGGGTTCGATCCCCGCCAGGTCGTAGGATTTTTATCAGTCACTTTCCACTTCTTTCACCTCTGGAAGTATTGCTCATGTGAATAATACCGAGTAGCACCGTGGTTCGGAACCCACGTAAAACTGTAGGTCCCCCTATAACTGGCTGGGTACGTCAGTTCGAAGGTCGGAGGAAGGCAAGGGAATACCACCTCCAAACAGGACCATGCCTAGTAAAGCACTGTGGTGTTCAAACCAATCTCCGGATTGTTGACTGCTTTACCTTTTTAACTTTTTTACAAAATAAACTGATCATTCAATAGTTGCCATGAAAAATAGTTACTACCACTTTTCAGTAGTACAGTGGAATACAAGTAACCCACAACTTGCGGTTCTTTGGAGTCCACAAGCTGCTGCGCAGTGCAACACTGACTACTTGGTATTTTAATAGTGATCTTCCGCAGTTGACAGTAACTGTACACGATGAAGAGGTTGAAGACTCAGTCATATACATGTTATTTCAATTGAGAAAAAATGTTTCTAATCTATCTTAGACACTGTAAAATGTATGTACACTATTGTAGCCAGAGGGTCTGAAAGGGTTAAAATATAACAGAGGCATTTCAGAGGTGGCCGTCAAGGTTTGAAACATTGATTCCACCAATGCGCGAATGTTACTGAAATGCTGGGGATTTCAACAGCGAGTCGCTGGTGGCGAGGCGACGATCTTTTCGGGAAGCACTGCTGAAGAAATTTAGAGGACCGAAATTTGAGGCGGACTGCAGAACGATTCTACTACCGTCACCCTACATTTCGCGTATAAAGACCACAAGGATAAGATTAGAGAGGTCATAGCTCGTACGGATGCATACAAGTATTCGTTTGTCGCTCGTTCTATATGGGAGTGGAACAGGAAAGCAAGCAACTAGTAGTGGTAATGAGTGCCCTCCGCCACGCACCTTTGGGTGGATTGCGGAGTATTTATGTAGATAGTGCCGTCAGCGGAGACTGACTGAACGACAAAAGTTTCGGGTTTGAGTCCCGGTCCACCAAACAGTTTTAATCCGACAATACATTTAACACAATTTGTTTCTGAAAGAAACATTGAGCGTGTCGTTAACATGGTCAGTTACTGGACCGTCCTGGAAGAATAATCTGGGCACAGACGCGTAACAGGCGGCAAACTGTGTGGCTTAGCTAGCTAAACGCGCAGTGGGCGACAGGGCGAGCAACTGAACACACACGGCGCCGACAGCAGCGGTACTCACGTGTTTGCTATCTCCCGGCAACAGCGGCGTGTGCGCCTGAAACACAAACAGGTTCTTGTCAGTGAGCCGGAAGCCACACACGTGCGCCCGCGCGCACACACACGTGGGATATACAAATCAGCCGCGCCCGCACATTATAAGCACTGCTCGCTGTGGCGCGCGCACACACACACACACACACACACACACACACACACACAGACAGAGGTGGTTATGACATGTAGCTATCTAAACCACAGATAGTTCAGAGAACAGTAACAGAATTACATTTTAATACAAGTAAACAATCCTTGAGACATTTTCGTCTCGAATATATCAAACACAATAATGATAAATCTGAAGCATAGAATTAAAATGTATGATGCGCCCGGGAATCGAACCCGGACCTCCAAGCTTACTAGACAGACGTCATACCGCTTTTTTTCCCCCCTCCATGCTTACCTTCTTTTTTATTATTTTTCTTCTTCGCCGGTCGCTTCGATCCTTTTTCAAATGTATCTTTATTTAAACAAAAGGAGAAAGGAGAAAAAATACAATATAATTAAAACGAAGGAGTCCTTCAAGCATAAACAAAAGAATACCTCTGACATCTTTGTAGCCGGCCGCGGTGACCAAGAGGACTGAGGCGCTCCAGTCACGGTCTGCACGGCCACTACGGTGGGGGGTTCCAATCCCCGTCCTCCCGTCCTTAATATTAGCTAGTTCATAAGTAGTTTGTAAGTTTAGGGACTGATGACCCCTTAGTTAAGTCCCATAAGCTATACAAACATTTGAACATTGACATATTTGTAATAAAATAAATGATTCCGTCGGATCAGCACATCCTCACAAGACTGGCGGTCGCTTTGATGAGCAGCACGAGAATAAAACCCGCGGGGCGGCGATACATCAGTAGATCATCCACACACGTCTTCTCGAAATTATTTGTGGGTTACCGTTGTAATGATCAATCATAATCTGGTAATAGGGAACGTAAGTCAGCTTCTGCCTGCATGGATGATCCAGCTGCGAGGGGGGTCGCGGAATGCTCTCTGTAGGAAGTTCGAAAAGTATTGCTGATACTTCGGGTTCTTGACAACTGCACAGTGTCGTTCATTGATGTATTGCGAGAAATCGAGAACTGATTTATCACTATTTCCAGCCGCGGTGGAGTGGCCGAGCGGTCTAAAGCACCTCGCTGCGGAGCGCGCGGTTGCTCGCCGTGGAGGTTCGAGTCCTCCTTGGGGCATGCGTGTGTGTCTGTTTGTCCGTAGGTTACTTTACCTAGGTTTAAGTAGTTTGTAAGCTACGGACTGATGACCACGCAGTTTGGTCCGATAGATTTATAGACATTTGAACATTTGAACATTATTTCCAAACATGTAGTTGACAGTGAGACCGCTAATCCATGTTACTGTGTGGGTCTTATGCCGTTAGACTACTACCCCACTAACGATTAAGGCACCTCGGAATAGTCTAAGTACGATTTCCCTCCACGTCACAAACTTTAATTCAGCTTCCGTGTTGCCGAGGTGTTATTCTGCTTCATGGAGAGCCTTGGCAGTAGTGGCAATTATCTTTGGAACACAGAAGTTGAATTGAAGTTTGTGACGTGGAGGGAAATCGTATTCCGAGGCACCTTAATTGTTAGTGGTGTGGTAGTCTAACGGTAAGACGTCTGCCTAGTAAACATGGAGGTCGGGTTCGATTCCCCGGCGCATCACAAATATTAATTCTATGCCTCAGATTTATCATCAGACTTACATTTTATTTTTATTTTCTGTGATTCCAAAAATGTTCAAATGTTTGTCAAGCTTATCGAACTTAACTGTGGGGTCATCAGTCCCCAAACTTACAGACTACTTATGAACTGACTTACGCTAAAGACAACACAAACACCCATGCCCGAGAGAGGATTTGAACCTCGGACGCGGGAGTTCGCGCGATCCGCAACGTGGCGTTCCAGGCCGCTAGGATACTCCCGCGCGGCTTGTGATTCCATTATGGTTCTACGTGGCAAACGGAGCTAGCGAAAGATCGCATATACCAGTCGTCGTCAAACTGCGGATCTCAGGTAGAACAATTTTCTGCAGAATAATATATATATTAAATGAATGTTTGTATGTCCTCTGTGTGTTCATAAACAATTCATTCGATTGCAATGACACTTTGGTGCACTGTTCACCCCAAAACCAAAGAGCACGACACATAGCTAAGGAGATACGATGTCATAAATAATGAGAGGCTCAAATGTTCAAATGTTTGTACAACTTATGGGACTTAACTACGGGGTCATCAGTCCCTAAACTTACAAACTACTTATCAACTAGCTAATCCTAAGGACGGCACAAATATCCATGCCCGAGGGGGGATTCGAACCACCGACCGTAGTGGCCGTGCAGACCGTGACTGAAGCGCCTCAGTCCCCGCGGCCATATAATGAGAGGCCACCACGAGAGAATAGCTAGATTTATTCATCAATTATTGGAAAATGGGAGTTTTTTGAGACCTGCAATAATGTTTGCATGTTATTTCGGACGTTTCTGAAGCGTTTTGTAACATAATATTTTCCCGCTAAAGCGAACGACTCTAGCGAAGGCCGTATTCCAGCTTTTCAACGTGATATGTGATTAGTCCTCTTTTTTTTTTTTTTTTACGCTCGCAGCCGAGTGCCAGGATACAGTGTCCGAGTAATACTAGTTTTTATTTATATCTCAAGTCCTATTTAAAACTATCCAACCAAACTTTTTTTTATCAGATAGGGTAATACGTTTTATTTAACTGATCACTTCAATAATATAACAACCGCAAATATATAAATTTGGAGACTGAAGACGAGTTGTCGCGGATGCACAGTACTTCCGTAAAATGGTCCGTAAAGTAACGCTTTAACGTTTAACTACGTTAACTTATTTAGTAACGCATTAATGCTTTAACCTTTAGCCTGTACACCGGTCTTTAGCGTGTCAGCACTCTGCCCTCCACAGTAGCCTAAAGGCAGTTGAACAGGAAGTCCAAGTAAGTCTTTTCTTCGTTGTGCATCTGTCCGAACTTCTGTAATTAACGAATTGCACTCTCCGCTCCCGGTCAAAAAGGCCGATGTGTACACTGATTGTCTTTGTTTTCTCCGGTCCTATGTACCCCACTTACCCTCAATTTGTGTGTTTTTCCTTTCACTATCAACTGCAAGTCCATAAAATTGGAAAAAATCTACATATGAAGTGCGTGAGAAAACTATTGGGGGGTGTATGCTGGAGAATGAGGAGACCGAATGGTGCAATACGTGTATTTTAAGACAATTAGATGCAAAAAAGGCCGAAAGAAACTGAAAGAAACGGCACCGCAGTCTTAAAGACCAAGTGTACGCTGTGTGTGCCATAAGGAGGTGTACGGGCTGAAGGTTAACGCAGCTAAATTTTTGATTAACTGTGCCTAGCTCTGGTTGGAACGTCTGCTACTGGCTGCATTGCGCGGAACGCCGCCTGGGAGTGGAGAGCGGGACGCTACCAACACCACCTAGAGAGAAGGCCGCGGCGGTCTCGTGTGACGTCAGGCAAGGTAGGTTGCGCGCGCATAGCCAACACCGTCTAGATACAAGGCCTCACAACACGTCCGTGTCACATCACACCGATAGGCTGCCCTCGCAAGCTCACTGGCTGGCGCTACGAGGCAGTAGGCTGTGCCCCAGTGAGCTTGCGTGGGCAGACTATCGGTGTGACGTGACACGGACGTGTTGTAAGGCCTTGTATCTAGACGGTGTTGGCATAGCTGACTGAGTAGCCGCTGGGGCACGGCCCACTATGCCGAAGCAGAGAGCCAGTCGGGTATGCGCGCGCAGCCTACTCTGCCTGACGTCACACGAGAGCGCCGCGGCCTTCCCTCTAGGCGTTGGTGGCGCTACTGTTATCTGGGCTGGGAGCGCAGAGCAGCGTGGCGACCCTGATCAGCTGCAGGCAGGGAGTTCTGCGGCGAGGGCTGACGGCCGAGGCGCGTGCTGGGAGGCTGGTAGGCCGGGCGCGATGAGTAATAGGCCTCGCCTCTGCTCGCACTTGTGGCGGCGCTCCAATTTTCTGCGCCGCTGCCTCTGGGCCGGCGCTGATGGCGGTAATGGGCTCACGGCTTCCCTCTGCCACTGGCGGACAACTTGGCCAACAAGCCGCCCCGCCCAGAGGCCGGTGACCCGACAACTACAAGGACGCACCACGACGGTAGCTACCTGTCTGCTCAGACTGTGGTCTCAGTGATACATGCGAGCGATGCACCACGCACTCGCGTCTGTAGTCGCCACAAGTCACGGAGGAAATAGAGTACAGTTTCATATATGTATTGTATGTATTAAAGCAGGGTGAAGAAATAAAAGATTGTGCATTTCCTTGAGACAAAATGTCTCAAGGTATTAAATATAAGGAGAGGCACTGAATTAAATTTTTTTTCTGTGGCCGGGATTCGAACCCGGAACCTCCTGCTTTCTAGGAAGGCGCTTTAGACGGCTCAACTAACACAGCACAAGTTTTAATTCAATGCCTCTCCTTATAATTAATACCTTTGGCGCAACGACACAATATTTCAAAATTTTGGAAACATTTTTGTTTCACTTATGGGGAACAGCACTTCTATTTAAATTTATGTATAAAAACAGTTTAGAGGGCAATTTTTTTTTATTTTTTCCGAGTAGTTTCGGTCTTGTTTTAAGCCATATCCAGGAAATTAAGCTCTGAAATATTTAGTGGATTTTCAGCAATATACATTAGTGTCGAACTTAAACTATATTAATAAAAAGAAATAAAACGATGTTATACCCATAGGTGGTGTATTGATGAGTATAACATCGTTTTATTTCTCTTTATTAATATAGTTTAAGTTCGACACTAATATATATTGCTGAAAATCCTCTAAATGTAATTATGATATATTTTAGAGCTTGATTTAATGAACATGGTCTAAAACACGACCGAAACTAGACGAAAAAAAAATTTTTTTTTGCACTGTAGACTGTTCTTTATACATAGATACAATATTTGTCTCGAGGAAATGACGCAGTTTAGAGGCGAGCAGCTAGGTTCGTTACTGGTGTCACAGAATGCCAATGCGCGAGTGTCAAATGCTCCGGGAACTCAAATGGGAATCATTGGAGGAGATCCAAATGTTAAAATTTTTGTAGAGCTTATGGGACTTCTACGGGGTCATCAGTCTCTAAACTTACAAACTACTTAGGAACTAACTTACACTAAGGACGGCACAAATATCCATGCCCGAGGGGGGATTCGAAGCCCCGACCGTAGTGGCCGTGCAGACCGTGACTGGCGCGCCGCAGTCCCCTCGGCCACCGCGACCGGCTGTTGGAGGAGAGACGACGTTCTTTTCTAGAAATTCTATTGAGGAAAGAAAACCGTCATTTGAAGCTGAGTGTAGAAAGATCTTCCTGCCGCCTACTTATATTTCGCGCAATGATCACAAAGAGATGATAAATTAGGGCTCGTACGGAAGCATATAAGCAGAACGGCAATGGGTAGAAAAGCCATTTTAAAAAGAGAAATTTGTTTACATCGATTAATAAGTGTTCGTTAGTCTTAAGAAGGCGTTTTTGTGGAGTGTTGCCTTGTACGGTAGGGAAACGTGGACGATAAATACTTCAAACAGAATGCTGACGATTAGGAGCGTAGATCGCGTAACTAATGAGCAGGTGTTCAAAAGAATTGAGGATGAAAGGTAATTCTGACATTCCTTGATCAGTTGGTAGGACACATTATTAGACAACAAGGAATCGTGAAATTAGCATTGGAGGGAGGTGTGTGGCGTACAGATCGCAGAGGGAGACCAACCAAGACACTAATATACAGTAAGCAAAGTCACATGGATGTGGTTGAGCTGCATCAAACCAGTCTCCGAACAGAAGACCACAATAGAAAACTGTAAAAACAATGTCATGAAGTCAGACTATGGAGTTTCATTATTCTTCTCCAAGAATGCAATATAAAGTTTTGCACTCCCCGAATTTTTAAAGCGTCACGAGTCTTCGATACAATTGTCTGCAGCGTGTGAGACTTTCTATAGGACTTTTATACTGTATTATCCTGAGTTGCTGGTAGGTGTTGTTCTGACGGATAAAACACGGACATACGGAAATTTGTACCGCGCTCGGGATTCGAGCCCGAGACCTCCCGCTCAGTAGGCACTTGCGCTAAACCTGCTACACGCCATCACAGACACATGGGCTAAATACACCTGCAAGTATGTATTATGAGAAAGGCCTCTTTGGTGGGTCTGGGGGTTAGTAACCCGTATAACATTATTTTGAACAGTTTCAATATGCAAATGGTAGCAATAGTTAGCCAAAACTATAACGTTCCCGTTTTCTGATGAAAGTGTCAAAGAAACAAATCAAGAGAGCACAATTTTGTGTATATAATTTTTATGTATAATTATCTAAAATAGGAAAAAAACAAACTTTGGAATAAGTGATCTGTGAGATTAAAAGAATGGCGAACTCAAATTTTGATCGTACACCAAAGAACTTGTTTCTTACAGTTGCTTTTAACAGAAAACCGGTAACTTTTGTTTAGTGAATGTTTAGTGAAGTATCGCGTAAAAATTTGAAGTAAATCACTCAAGAACTTTTCGAGATATCTGGTAAGCAGGTTTCCGTTTTATGTATATACAGTATTGTAATATTTCAAGTATATAAGCTTATTTCGGCCCGATTGTGCATAAGAGAATCTCGCGAAGATCTGAAACAAATCGGTCAAGTACTTTTCGAAATTTTGGTTAAATGCATTAAACAATGAACCGTCTTCATATAGTACTACAGAATAGACCGATTAATTTTTTGTACCATGTGTACTCAAAATATGTAGCTTAAATCCATCGAAGGTGTCATTGAAATGTTTGTAAACCTATAGGTCCAAACTGCTATGGTCATCAATCCCTAGACTTACTACATAAATTAACTTTCACTAAGGACAACACACACACACACACACACACACACACACACACACACACATGCCCGAGGGAGGACTCGAAACTCCAGCGGGAACGACAGCCCAGTTCATAGTGCCTGGCACTTAAATGTGATTTGCAGAGTATCAAATGTAGATGTAGATGACGCCTTAGACCACGCTGCCATACTGCGCGACAAGGTTTCATTAGGTTTGGTTTTGGGATGTTCTACTAATGAACGATGGAAGCAGTTGTTCAGTTACTTTGCAGAAGAAATAATTTCATTAAATAAATAATCTGACTTCTTCCCCAGAGCTGCTACTGTTTAATACACGGAAATACAGGTCCGTTATATTCTTAAAAACGAATCGTTTTCTCTCAGCCCGCCACCAAGAGGAACTCTAACGAAGACAGACACACTCGTGATGGCGAATCGTCAGATAAAACATCAAACAGACGCCTGCCGAGAAACCAGAGACAGACGCAAACAGGCAGTATGTCAACAAAAAGCCACAAAAGCTGTGTTCAGACCGATACAGATCAGCTACACGGACAAGAGTCTTTCTTCCACTTATGTTAGTGAGTCACTGTTTGCAATACGGACCTTGCCAAACAAAAAATGAAGGGATCAGTTATCCTGGCTCACCAACGAAGTTTACAAACACTGCTTCTTTCAATACTTGAGTCTATTTTCTACTCTTTGTGAAATAACTGATGCCTCGCTTTCTGCCACACGTTTCAAAGCAGCAGAATCTTAGGGATTTCCATCAGTCGCTTTCATAGGTGGTTTATGGTGACAAAAGTAAGAACTTCAATCAGAAAATACTGTCTTCAGCACAAAGTCTCCTTACCCCCGACCTTCAAAATGATTTAGCTAGGCAGTAAAAGCGAGAAGTATAGTGAAACATGTAAACTTAAAACTACGGCTCAATAAGGTACTTTCACGTTAACGAATTGTTAAAAGAAGGAAGGAAATACGATTAGGGTTTAACGTCCCGTCGATGTAGAAGACACAACGTAATTTGTAAAAACGACGATGGATCGAGAATGGGAAAAGAAATCGGCTGTACTCTTTCAAACGAACTATTTAGGAAAATATCTGGATAGCCGAACGAAGAAATGAAACGTTACCGACCCTAATGAGGAGCCTGTGTGGGACGCACAGGAAGCAAACGGGAAAAGGAAAAGATCGTGCGAAACTTCAGGGTCACTGATCAGGCTTCTTTTCCCTTTCTGCACACAAAAGGACAAGACGATATCAACATCTTTCTTAACCGCCTTCTCGGTTTCGTCTTAATGAAATCACTGTTCTGCTAAAAAAATTGGTAAACATTGTTAGTGAATGAGAACAAAACTTTTTCACCAAGCAGATACCAACAGTTATTTATTTACGAAAATTTATCGTAATGATGGTTTAGGATCAGCAACTGGAAAAATTTTGTAAAACAATTTATTTTGTCCGTCGCAGTTGCTCAATTTTGAAGTCAGTGACTAGATTCTGACTCTACCGTCCATTATCAAACCATTAGACTGTTTCAAACCTTGATAATCCAATGCATGTTACAAATGGCTGCTAAAATCTTGTACATTATCCTCTGTCGATACATATCACTAGTTATTAACTACTAATTTAAATTTTAATGTAACTAGTGATGTGTATCGACAGAGGATAATGTACAACATTTTAGCAGCCATTTGTAACATGTATTGGATTATCGCGGTTTGGAAAAGGCTAATGGTTTGATAATGGACGGCAGAGTCAGAAACTAGTCACTGACTTCAAAATTGTGCAACTGCGACGGACAAAATAAATTGTTTTACAAATTGTTTATTTGCCTTTTGGTTTGCGAGGGTTGTAATGCTATTTGCAGTGCACTTAAAAACTGGCACAGCTTAATCCAGCCACTTACGTGGTGACAATAAAAACATACATACTGGTTTCATTTCCAATCATTTCAAGTAGAATAGATATGTATGACAAACGAGGTGCACATTTTCTGTTGACCACTACCACAAGCCAACTGGTTCCGTATGATGCTCAAAACAATATTTACGTGTCATCTGTCATACATATACTCTTTACTTTTCAAACAGATTTGACCACATTTTTATATTGTGATCCTTGTAAAACCTCGGATTAATAGCTATTAGTTTTCAAGTGAACTGATAACTGGGTTAGAGAACTCTGAAATCTGTGGGTGAATGAATATTTTTGCTATAATGTTGACAATATTGTTTCCCCTTCCACATTTAAAAATGCAGTTGAAATCGTGTGGGAGTAGACGCATGGTCCAAGGCATCATGCGAAGGATTGGGCGGCCGCTCCCGCCAAAGGTTCGAATCCTTCGTCAGGAATTGGTGTGTGTCTGTTGTCCTTAGTGTAAATTTAAAGTAGTTTGTAACTCTAGGGACTGATGATCATAGCAGTTTGGGCTAATAGGTTTACAAATATTTGAACTGAAGTTAAAAACAGCACAGTTTATTTGAAAGTTTCCATATAAAACATAAGCGTAGAACCATGGTGTGTTACGTGACAGAGGAAGCACTTACGCACAAATACCATAAATTATTAAGTTTACTAGACTGGTCAAATCAAGTGGGGAAGATCCTTCGACTTTTCGCTGTGACCTATGCTGGAGCCGTAGGAGAATGGTTCCTTCTGGTGGACGATAACGCTCATCCCCGCAGAGTAGTACTGGTAGACAAAATGCTTGAAGCTGATGGAACTGAACGAATGGAGTGGACAGCTTTTTCAACGAACTTCAACCAGATTCATCATGCTGGGTACGCCTTGGCAGACGCCTTGCAGCCGACCAGCACTTCCCACAACGGTTGCAGAGATGGATATTGCACTTTTGAAAGAATTGCCAAATATCCCTCAAAAGTTGATCGATAACCTCATACTGTCCATGCCACGCAGGTGTGCACCTGTACTGGCCTCCGAGGTGATCACACACGATATTAGACGGGAACTAGAATGACTTTTTCACTTTTATGGTAGCCTCTTGGTGCCTCGCTGTAAGTTAACGCCATGTTAACCTCAATTAAAGACTTGAGACAGCAAAATATCGTACTGCATAACACACCTGGTCCCCTAATTGTTTTGACCAATGTAATTAAGGACCAATTAAGAACAGACTGTCCAGATTGGAAATATTTTTAAAAATTGCAATGGTATGTGTTTTATATCTCTCTCTCTCTCTCTCTCTCTCTCTCTCTCTCTCTCTCTCTCTCTCTCTTTCTCTCTCTCTCTGGCCTGTTTCCTGAATGAGAAATTCAGAAGTGCCATCGAGAATATGCAATTTAATAAATTACGTGTGTGAATACTTACAGCTGATATATCTAGCCATAATAATAATAATAATTTCCTGTGGCTCATTGGCCTGGGCAATTCTTTAGATTGGACACCACTTAGGCGATTTGCGTGTCCCTAACAGCCCCAGTTATCCAACAGGGGAAAGGGGACCTACAACTTAACGTGGAATCCGAACCATGTTTCGTTTCTGGCGACTCCTCACATCGTTGATATACGAGATAGAGACAAAACGTTTATTTTGAACTTAACTTTTCATTTTAAAAGAATGGAATATATGCGATGATGTAAGGTAACAGAGAAACGTGGGCTAACAGACTGAAGTTATGGAGACACTCTCTAGGGTAAGTTTCGATCGCTCAGTAAGTAGTTTTCCCGGGAAATCAACGATTCCTATTCCAGTTTAGTAGTTGCAAAGTTTTGTATTATTTTCTACTACCCTGCCTTGACCTAGCACCTCCCTACCATCTCTACGTCAATATCCCTCTCCTCCTCCTCCTCCTCCTCTTCTCTCTATTCATCTCTTCTTGTCCCCTATGTATGAGAAATAGAAATAGCTGCCAACTTTCTTGGTGGAAAAAAAATGCATACGAGTATATGTGTCAAATATCACGGTGAACTCCAAATATGTCTTCATATCATCAGTTTTGATCGCGAGTGCAATCAAATATAATATTTGTAGTTTGTGCGAATTTCCGACCTTCATTCGTCATCCTCTGAAGTTTTTCCAGGACCACAATGAACAAAATAATAATAATAAGTACCCACATTTGTATCGCGAATTATGGTCTTGAGATCAAACAAAAATCCCATTGAAATAGGATCTTTAGTTTTTCCCGAATTTTCCAATTTTCTGGAAAAATTTCCCAAATTTTTTTCCATACCAACCCTGTTCTGACAAATTACGAGCACAAAAAAATAAACCCAGCCAATTCTGTCAAGGCAAACTCAAGTAATGATCTTTCGTTCATGCGGTAATTGAGTTTTATTCACGAAAATAAAATAACAAAAGGTTGCAATTCCCTGTAATGACTATAGCTGAGGCGCAGACAAGCACATAGAAAAGTCAATGATACACACACAATTTAGCATTCGCTCACACCCTTCGTTAGTTACGAGTCCCGAGTCGGACACGGTAGCCGGAGACAATACTCGTGTGCGCTTGAGTTGTTCAAATGTTTGTATAGGTTATGGGACTTAACTACGGGGTCATCAGTCCCTAAACTTACCAACTACTTATGAACTAGCTAAGACTAAGGACGGCACAAATATCCATGCCCGAGGGGGGATTCGAACCCCCGACCGTAGTGGCCGTGCAGACCGTGACTGGAGCGCCGCAGTCCCCTCGGCCACGGCGGCCGGCGCGCTTGAATTGTGCGTAAAGTAGTCACACTAGGTGAATTATCTTTCCGATTCCTCTCCCCCCCCCCCCTCCCACAAACACATACAAAACCCAAAAATAATTGTGCGTGCGTGTCGGATCGTGAGGTAAGGTATCTCTACCTGCATTATTTATGGGAGTGCTGGAGTATTAACAAGAAATCTTAATTTTCGAAGGCCTGGATCAAATCCATTCAAATGTGTAATTCGTGACATACAATGTGCAGAAACACACCATGGATTGAACGAAGTGCGAGCGCCATAAGGCTTGGGAAATGGTGTGTGAATGGAGTGATGCGTAGAAAATGATCGGGGAACGGCCAGACACTCAAAGTTTCGAGTTACAGCTGACACTGGGGTGGCACTACGAGAACGGCAGTCCGGAACCAGCGAGTATTCTGACGCCGCCGCGAATGTAATGTGCGTTCCTGCCGTAGCTGTGCCCCCTTTTTGCCGCGACTCCCGCTGAGACAGGTGACGTGCCAACACGGCGCTAACTCCGTTACGGCGACTGGAACTGCGCGAGCAGTTGCGGATATTAGATCTGTTAAGCACTTAGGGCCGGTCGGCAGCTTACGGCTCGGGAACAGAGTCCCGGTGTAATAAGCTAGAGGGAAATACGCAGCGGCGCTCCGTCCCTCCGCATCCGAAGTTGGTAGGCAGCGAGGTGTGGACGTGTGGGAGGAACAGCGGACACGGCACCCCTGGGGAAATCTGCACTTGCAGCCGGCCGCCATTACCATGGCAGAGTTGATTTGTCGGCGCAAACACGCCGGCACGGCGACGCTCGTCCCCGCGCGGTCGCTAATCACCGATAATTCGTCCCGTGTCGTGTCGCGTCGCCTACCCTTCCCACCGAGGCTACCTGCCTAAATACAATAAAATTAGAAAAAGTCGACTGCCGAACCGTGGCGGATTTGGTCGTTCGGCCGATTGGTGTGGCACGATAACCGACCGAACGTATGAACAAGCTTAACACTGAGAGTACCGCGACCGTAATATTACGTTCTCTGTGTCTTTGCGAGAACTGCCGCGCCCGTAATATTACGGACGGCTGTTCTCAAACGAATTCTATCTTTCGTGCGCATCATTATCCGTACGGCAGTTATCAGAAGGGAGCCAAACCCTTGTAGTAGACATCTCTGCCACAAGGAGGCACCACAAAACTGTTCACTTTCCGAAACAAGAGTTTGTGTCAGTTGAATGTGAGACATCAGGGCGAGCGTTAGACGCAACATGTCAAGCAGTAGGCCTTTGAGCGACGCCGAGATTCGTCGCATTCTTGATGAATCGGATGATGATCTGAGTGATGTTTTTTATGGCGATGACGGATGAAGATCCAACTTATGCTGAATCAGGATCAGGTAATATAATTGCTTTCACGACTGGATGGTACACATTTCCTGGAAAGAATACCCATTCCACCAGGGAAGAAGAAGGCACAAAAGACTTGTAAAGTGTGCTCAGCGAGGGGCGAGAAAGAAGCAGTAGTCGCGAGAAGGAAGGATACTTCATTCCAGTGTGCAGTATGCAAAGTGGGGTTTTGTGTCCAGCCCTGCTTCCAGCTATACCACTCAAAAAAGAACTATTTGCACTAAAAGACGTTTGCTGATGTTTAATATTCATGATATTTGCATGTAATCAAATAAAAATTGCCATGTTTATTAATAAATAGTTTATAATACGAAAAAACAATTTTTTACCTGCCCGAAAACAGCGTTTCTTGTTTTGATTGTTGTGATGAAGGTTTACAAAGCAGGGAAATGTATGGGGCAAGTATTTGAAGAGGAATTAATGAGGTTTATTCTTGACCAAGAAAAATATATTAATGATTATTCCTGAATCTGTACCAACAGGACGAAATACTGTAAAAATGGCCGGCACTGGGGGAAGTCGGTACGCATATATGGCTGGCACTCAAAGTGTTAAATTACGATTTTTTTAAATTTTTTTATGCGACGTCGGTAGTTCGTTTGTAATTTCTGGTGCCCAGTATACTTGCGCATAATAGTTCGCGATCGGGTGCACTCACTTTAGTTCGCGGCTCTGCTACGAACTAGTTCGTTCTTTTAGTTCGTCCGCTCCCAGTGACGGCTGAGCGGCGTGCTCTGCGCATGCAGGTGGAGGGAAAAGTTCCCCCATCTAGCTCCTTCATGCGCTTGCTGCTTGAGCTGCTAACGATATCACGCAAACCAAAAGAAACAGTTTGTGGATAATTTCTCGCGTTTCAGTTTACAGTTATCTCTATATCTTGGCATTATGGAATTTATTAGTCAGATATTGAACGTATATTCTCCCTCCACCTGCATGCGCAGACCACGCCGCTCAGCCGTCACTGGGAGCGGACGAACTAAAAGAACGAACTAGATCGCAGCATAGCCGCGAACTAAGTGAGCGCTCCCAATCGCGAACTATTAAGCGCAAGTCTACAGGTGACCTGAAATTAGAAACGAACTACCGACATCGCATAAAAAAAAATTAAAAAATCCTAATATAAGCTTGTTCATACGTTCGTTCATATATTATACTTCAAAGCAGAAATTTTGTAGCAATGAACTATGTAATCTAGCAGGCAAACGCTCACCTCGAAATGGCTCTCATCAGCAGAAGGCAAACACGTGATTTTTAATTCTGTTCGCGACCTATCAGGCATATTTTAGTTCGCGACCGGTAGCTCTCCTTTTAGTTCGCAGCTCGGCCGGGAAGTAGGTCGCTCTTTTTAGTTCGTCCGCTCGTTTTGGCTTTTGCTACCGCTACTGAAACTACAGCTGAGCTGCATCTCAGGTCGAAATGACAGCAACTGGCAGAAGGAAATCACGCAATTCTGCGCGCTCTTGCATCAGTCTTCGGAAAAGGAGCGGACGAACTAAGAAATGTTCAAATGTTTGCAAAGCTTATGGGACTTAACTACGGGGTCATCAGTCCCTAAACTTACAAACTACTTACGAACTAGGACGGCACAAATATCCATGCCCGAGGGGGGATTCGAACCCCCGACCGTAGTGGCCGTGCTGACCGCGACTGGAGCGCTTCAGTCACCTCGGCCACCGCGGCCGGCACGAACTAAGAGGCGATGGATCTGAGAACTAGTTCGCGTAGTTCGCCTGTGGGAGCACTCTTCTGAACTAGTTCGTTCGCGAACTACACAAGACCAGTAACAAGGTGGCTGTGTCGTAGTGAATACATCGGTTGCAGCCAGACCAAAAGTTAAGCGCTGTGGAGCTTGAGTTTATGATACTTCTGAGAAGAACCATTTGTGAGAAGACGGAATATGTAGACAGTTGTGAGAAATCAGAGGCACTCAGGTAAAGACACAGGGTGCCTCCCAACTTTCTATACAGCCCCTTACGCCATACCTGTTACCGCTTCGTTTAAATGACCGCTCTGCATGGTGATGGCTGAGGATAAGGAAAAGTGGCTGTTGTCAAATTATAAAATGCAACTAACATTTTTCTCTACCACGTATTAGGTGGCTGCTTAAATCTGTCGTGATATAGAAATTATTAAAGATTCTCTCTCTCTCTCTCTCTCTCTCTCTCTCTCTCTCTCTCTCTCTCTCTCTCTCTTAGCCGGCCGCGGTTGCCGAAGGGACTGCGACGAACCAGTCACGGTCTGCACGGCATGGATATTTGTGTCGTCCTTAGTGTTAGTTCATAAGTAGTTTGTGAGCTATACAAACATTTGAACTTTTTTTATATTTTTATTTTATTTATTTATTTATTTTTTCATTTTAAGATCGTCCGTTTTCTGCAGTTATTTGACAGCTATTAGGAAAAGAAGTAGCACTTGAAGGATATCGAATAATTCGAAAATAAAACTAAACGGAAAGAACACGTAAACCTTCTCTCTTCCGTCCGAAGACTAGCTCTTCACCCTACTCTATCCTGATTAAGCCTCTTACCTCCTCATATGAACGGCAACATTCATCCATATTAATCTGCTTACTATTTCTCTTCGTCTCCCTCTGCGATTTTTGCCTCACACACTTCCCTCCAACGCTAAATTCACGGTTCCTTGATGTCTAAGATTGTGTCCTATCAATCTATCCCTTCTTTTAGTCAAGGAATTCCTTTTCTCCCCAATACTGTTCAATATCTCCTTATTAATTACGCGATCCATCCACCTAACCTTCAGCATTCTTCTGTAGCACCACATTTTAAAAGCCTCTATCCTCTTCCTGTCCACACTGTTTATCGTCCATGTTTCACTCCCATAGAAGGCAACACTCCAAACAATAACCTTCAGAAAGAATTTCCTATGCTTAAATTAATATTCGATGTTATATTTCTCTTTTTCAAAAACGCTTTTCTTCCCATTGCCACTCTGAATTTTATATCCTCTGGACTGTTACCATCATATGTTATTTTTCTGCCCAAGTAATGTGTGCTTTTACAGCTGCTGTTATTTACAAACGTCTTACTTCGAAAAAGACGTTTGTAAATAACAGTAGCTGCAAAAGCACATGTTGGACGCTGGTAAAGTGTTGTTTATAGTGTAGAACCCAATAGAAAAAGGTGATGTGTTACTGTGACTTAAACAAAAGAAGACGCAAGAAATGCACATTAACCACAAAAATCCGGCCATACAGTCGCAAGCCAGCATCCAACATGACGCTTAGAATGTTATTGAAACATGATCCATCAGTGGCTTAACTAGGACTTGGGTTGGGGGGGGGGGGAATAGATCTGCTTGACGAGCAAAATTTTAGTCAGTTTCCAGACAGACTACCATCTACCAACTCCCGTTGAAAGCTTATGGTAAAACACCCCAAGTTTCCAATCTTTACCAGATTGCTGTTATAAGATTTCTTTCTTCTTTTTTTTTTCCTCTTTTCTTTTTCCTTTTTTTCGGGTTCTGGGGGGGGGGGGTTCTAACCCTCTCATTCCCCGCCCCCTTAGTTACGCCGCTGATCCATCTGATGATGAACCTGAAAAGGTTTGAAAACCGGTTCATGGAATAAATATCATTTCACGAGAAAGTGACCGGAGCAGTTTTCTTAAATCGCAACATCTAAATGCCAGTGCCTGTCAATGAAGTCACGGCGTGAATTTTCAAGTTTGGCTGTGAATATGAAGCCACAGCGTGAATTTTTAAGTTTTGCTGTGCATAAAGCTTCCATAAAAAAAGTACTAGGAGGCTTGAGAAGGACAAATGGGCGCACGAAAAACACATCGCACCAGCGGACGAGTCCAGTCCCCGAATCTGGCAAAAAATAGTGCTAGAGGGCTAATATTCGGGGCGGAAGCGATTTCACGCCGCCGCCGCTCGCGGACGTGATCCGTTAATTAATTCTGTTTAAATTTGGTGTGCAGCCGGCGAGGGGCTAAAAACCAGAGCTGACGTCGCAAAGCCGTATATTTTTTAACGAGACTAACAAAGCTGCAGCGGATAATCACCGACTCTCGATACCGCTGCCAAATCACAATGCGACGCGGAGCACCGACCCGACGCCCATCTCCCGGTTTTTTTCGCTCTCTTTTGTTCCAACAGTCGCAGTAGCAGTCAAATTAAAACCGTAAATAACAAGGCAACGAGTGCTACATTCAGTATCGGAGACACGACCTCGTCAACCGACCCAAAAAATTGTTTTCGGCAGAGAGGAAATTGCAATACGTTGCAGCGACCTATCGATACGGTGCGCGTGTTCCTTTTATCTGCCTCCGCGGCTTAAAAGAATATCTCTGGCGTGTGAAACAAACTGCGACCGAAAATCATAATCCTTCAATAATGCACAGGGATGTATATACAACATGGATTTATTACTCTGCTCTCTGAATATATAACAGCAGAGTGCCTCCACGTTCAAATGTTTCGCACATGATTTTGCGTTGTTCGCCATGTTTTAATTTGGCAAATAAATTTACATCACTTTATATGTGGCAGATGCTGCTTGCTTACTTCTTGTTTTGAACTTGTTTTGAACCTCAACATACCATGTGAAATATGGGCTGGTATGGCAGTAGAATCGAAACGTATTTTTACTTCTAACAACATTTCGTAACAGCCATGTTGTATTTTGAAAAAAAAAACTAAATGTGAATATCTAAGGCTAGCACGCTCAGACAGCTGAAGTTCAACATCCAGTTAGTAGAGACAGGATTGCCAACTTGGGGGTTTTCCCCCAGATTTAGGGGGGGGAAATTGTTTTCGGTGGGGGACTTAGGGGGGAAAGAAATGTTAGGGGTATTTTTAGGGGGAAAAAGAAGCGTCAGGGGATTTTCAGGGGGATGAAGAGAGGATTTTTTTGCATCAAATATGTGTGTAGCAATCAGAAGACTTGTTGCCATACTGATTGCAAGATGTTCATTTCCAACCGTTCAGCGTATTGTCAACCTGTGTTTAACACTCATTCTTCCGTCACTATTGTCGCGCTGTTTTAATTGTTTCTTCAGTTCATGTTGCCGACACTGTTTACTTACAGCACACAGAGGTGGCGCATATTTTACCTCTCTCCACCCCTATCCCGTCGCTCAACAATACCAGTTTTATTTTTTTCGCGAGTAGTAATGGATTGGTGTTTCCCGAGGACACTACACTGAATTATCGCTAAGTCACGTGCTATGATGGGCAGTTCAGTGTGTTAGCGATCAAGGTGTTGTACTGGTGGGCCATCATTTTTTTTTTTTTTTTTTTTTTTTTTAATTTAATGACCAGCTCAAGTTGGGATGTAAATGCATTGTTTTATTGATCAAAATGGCTACCAAAAATAAGAGAAAGTATGTACAAAAGTATGCGAAGATCTGAGAAACGAACCCTTTGCTGAAACGTAAGATTGTAATTATTTCTTATTATGAGCTATATTTCGGTATCGCAGCCCTACGTTCCTGCCTGTGGGCGTGGCTCTTAATTTTTAATATATATGAAAAGAGATGGCGGGAAAGAGAAGGGGGTTCTCAAAGACAATAAGGTTTCTTTTTATTATTATTATTTTTGTTTTTATTCGAAAAGTAGTCAGGCTGCAGCTCCTAACCGCCACTACCCTCCCCCTGCCCTCCACCCGTGTTGCTTTTTTAGGGGGATTTCTTCCGATTTAGGGGCATTTTATAGTAAATTTAGAGGGAATCTTTGTGGTAGAGTTGGCAACTCTGAGTAGAGAGAACAGTGATAGCGTAAGGTCAAGCAATACCGCAGCGAATTTCGATGTTCTTGACCACTTATACAGAAAGAGATGGGAGTTTTTACGATAGTGATAGCTCGAAAAATAACATGAAATTTGAGGCTTTTATTTCAATGCATTATATTAATGGGCGATTCTGCGAGATACGTTAAATTTGTAACTTGCACTAAATTTGACATGCATTGCAAAATACATTGCAGTACACAGTCTAACGTTATCGAACTAGTGTGGAAAAGAAGTTGGTTCCGAAGTAACACATTAATAAACTTGCTTCCATTTATCGAGTTTCTGGCAAGTTTTCGTTCTGCTTTTCGTTTCTGGCAAATGACGTAGAAGTTAATAGGTGAACTATTAGGCTTGATTCCATGTTGGAATTGGTACTCCACGACTGTATTTGATTTGTGGAAATTCTTTCAGCAATCAGTCGTAAAAAATATATTTATTTATTCGCAAATCTAGATTTCGAACACTGTGTGGTAATCATCAATGCTTAAAAACAAAATACTTAAAACATCTCGACCTCCATGTTGGAGGTTGCGTTCGTACTTACAAGATGTTTTAAGTATTTTAATTGTTTTTAGCATTGATAATGACCACACACTGGTCGAAATCTAGATTTGCGAATAAATAAAAATATTTTTACGACTTATTGTTTAAATAATTTCCACAAAGGTGAACTATTATCGTGTGTGTCGCTCTTTACACACGGGAGATTTTTTAGCCTCCTATGTATGTAATGCACAGCTATATTGCAGGTTAATCATAATGTTCCAGCGCTCACATACCTTATTAGCGGAGAGAAATCACTTGAATTATGATGGTAATACAGAATGTGTTCCTTCCAGAATAGAACAAACAAAAATACGTGCAAAGGACAACCAATAAGCATCACGTGCGTATACGGAACTTTAAAAGAATAAGAAATTTTAACTTTACGCCTGTTTTAACATCGATTAATAAATGCGGCGGGACGAACATGGCAGACAAATTGAGAATTTAAAAAATGCAAACCACAGAAAATAATTAAAATAAATGTATTCAAAATATTACTTTTGACGCAATCAACAAGGAACGAAGAGTGTTCTTTTTTTGGTTTACTACCAGAAACGAACCAAAAACATCGGTACAAAAGAAGTGCATTGTCATCTCCCCGCAGTGTGAAAACAATCGTGCTCAGAATTATGTCAGACTTCACACTCCACGGGAGACGTATCTCGTAACAGTTCTGATGCAATAAAAACGTCGCTTCGTTAATGGCAATTCAACAGTTCTCTCCGCTATGAGACACGTTGGAACATGCAGAGATGCCAACGCTTCTGTGATTGCATCACAAGGTTGTCGATTCACATCAATTACCGTATTTGTATAGTAATTCATCACTGACGAGATACGAGATAATATCACAGTACCGTTCACGTCCGTAAACAGAAATAATACGTATAGAATGTCGCAATCTAATGATTGGTTGTGGCGCAGGAATCGCATTAAGATATATGGTAGCCAGGGTTTTATTGGATACAAATGGGATTATTTTCACTACTCATTTTGTACAGGATATATAAGTAACTTGATAATTACGAGCACATATTTAATTGTAGATTTCAGTATTCATCGCGCTGTCAGATGCAGTTCACAATATTACCAGTTTCGGGACAATTTAAATCAATTTTTAAGTACTTAGAAAAATACATGTCCTAACTTGGTAGAAGCATTGTAGTACTGATAAACAGTTTTGAACTAAGACATCGAAATAACGATTCTGCACGTCTCGTTCTTCGACTATTTACGGCATATTGACGAAAGCAGAGAAGGTTTTCCAACACATCTCGTTATTTTTACCTTTCCTAGTTTTCACCAGTTTAAAAAAAAACGCTATTATTTTTATTCCAGCCATTTTAATTATGACAGTTGCAAAAACAATGGCTCCGGGTAATATAAATGAACAAAAGAAATGAAGCACGAACTACGTAAGCATAATACAAACATCACATTCCATCGCGTATTCAAGCAGCAATAACAATAAAAACTATTCGTGGCTATTTAGTCATACAAATTCAATATAGCAGCTACAGACATCCGCGCTTTCTATTCATACAATAGAATAATTTTCCTTCTCTCGCTTCTACCACCGATTTTAATATACTTGGCTAACAGAAGAATGGCTAACAAATGCCGAAAGAGCCTGCCTGTATATAGGCTCATTAACATACTGTAGTAGCAACAAAAACCACGTGACCGTTGGCAAACATTAACCGGATATAAACAACAGCTTAGAAGTTTTCAAATAATAGCACTATTTTAAACTAATCATACTTACACGTGAAATTTAATGTTACTATGATTCAGAAAAAGTTCTGTATATTCACAAGCAAAGGTGGACATAACCGTGAAAATGATATCACGCCCAGTCTACCAATATCTATGGCCGAAGATCTCTCGTCTCTCTTGTTTTCGAGTTCCGATGACATTTCAATCCTACTTGTTGGATTAACGTCTGCTGTGAGCTCTCTGACAATAGAAAAAAATATCACTGACTACGAACAAAACAGAAGATTTATAGCACGGAATATACCATTACAATTAAAAAAAAAATTACAAATTTTAACCTACTTTGAGACATCCGTCACGTAAATTAATCCTTCAATTCTGTTCATATAATATTTCGAAGGTAGTAATTTAGAAAGCTAGTCTTCACATGTTTTTGGGAAGATATTGCAAATATAAATGTTAACACTACCTACAGAGATTACGACGCGATTCACGCAAACAGTGCTCCACAGGTGGTAAAAATATAAGAAAATCATTTTATATAACAATGCTATTTGTATCTCTGTTATATAAAAATGATTTTCCTTAAACAAAGGCAGAGCTTAGTAACTGTCGGAATATCATCCAGGAAGACTTTCTTGTAACAAGTTACAGTTGTACAGCACACCGTTCTGAAAATTTTTGATTATTCTCCCACTTGTTTGGTACGTGGTACACTTTCCATTTTCAAACAGATTTGATATTACGATTTATGCGTTCATCTTTTTTCCTTTGCTTTTATTAGTCATTGATGTGCGTGGCACGCTAGCGTAAGTGGTCCATCTGGAGCTTAAAAAAAAGCGTATTTACGTTTTCGTAATTGATAGAAAGATTACTGAGCAAAATGATCCCGTTATGTTCGCTAGGCTGGCAGAGTTGCAACTAACGCATCTGGGGCACAAATATTATGCCATTCTTGGCATCGCACTTTCAAGTCAAATGTATGTAAATCTATGGGAGCTTAACTACTGTTGTTATCATCCACTGGCTTACAAACTATTTAAACTAACCTAAGGACAACACACACACACACACACACACACACACACACACACACACACACACACAATGGATGACTCGAACCTCCGATAAGAAGCAACCGCGCGCTCCGTAGCAACGCGCCTTAGAGCGCTCGGCCATTCCACAACGGCACCCGCACTTTCGTTGAGTATATTTACACTACTTTGTCGCTCAATAAATACTGAGGGTAACTGCAACCATTTACTCTCCTGTTTGAGTCTCCTTGATTACCAGCGATAAAACAAAGCACATAAACATGCTAATTTTTCAAAGTTATTTTCTCGGTAACTGTTTACATATGTTGAAGTCGTGCTCGTGCCCTACACGCAATATCAATGGCAATCAAATATCTGACGGAAATTCACACGATTTTATTGTCAACACATTTCTGTGATACTTTCGCGACAATTTTTAGCGCACACAACAAGCGTCATATCACTGTCCTCGTCGTGTCAAGAACCTATACCGTTCTGTTACAAAATACTTGTTTCAATATACCATGTGATACAAGAGGTAGACAACAATAACAACAAAAATGCAAGCTCTAGCGCTACACCTACGATAAAATCTACAAAAAGCTAGAGTGCGTAAAGTGATACAATTACCGCGTGGTACTGGATGAGAAACTTAATTATCATGGCGTCTTGTTCCCAGTACGCGGACGATCCCGTAGCGCGCCAATGCGAAACTGCCAACCTCTGCGCGAAGTTAACGGACGTGGACCGCGCATCGTGTCCGCACTGGCAGATGCCGCCTCTTCCTCACTGCCATTGGTCACCCTGGCGTTATCACGCAGATGACGACTCGTGACTTCGAGCGATGTCTACGGTCATTTCCCGCCCGTTCCCCCTGCGGCAGGAAACCGCAGTGCCACACTATATTCTGCTAGCAGACGTGACTCATTTGCTGCATAAACAAGAGACTGCGGCGGTTAAGGTTTCCCAACTTCCCTCGCTAAGTTGTTTGCTTTAGCGACTGTTTCTCCTTGTCACACTGTTACAGCCATCTACCAGTGGCGTACTAAGGATGGGGAAGGGCCTCCAAATATCTCTAAAGCACTTTTTTTTTTCAAGTGTAGGGGGCGGGGGGCTCATTTTGTTTTGCCTTCCGGGCCTCCGACAGCCTTATCTACGTCATGATTCTACAAATAACAACCAAGCATTTGGCACGACTGTCATAAAACCACATTCAAGACATTTTATCGACCATACCAGTAAAGACTAACAGACGGAGTAAAACAACATCTGAAATATCCCGTGCGAGTTCAATTAGAACTAATTTCATTACAATGATCGTTTCTCTCCTTGTAGGTAGTAAGAAATTATTTTAAATATAATTTAGACCTTGCCCTAAATCAACCACACCAACTATTTTCTCTTATCCGTGACCTCCTCAGTAATTATTTTGCCATAGTAAAATGCGGTATGCCCTTCTTTGAACTTTTTCTGTATGCACCACCATGTTCGGCAAAGTTATCATAGACGTTAATGATAAATCTGAAGCATTGAATTAAAATTTGTGATGCGACCGGGAACCGAACTCTGACCTCCACGCTTACTAGACAGACGTCTTACCGCTACACCACCGCATCACTAGCTTCAGATTTATCATTAAAGTCTTTGACATATTCGAGATGAAAAGCCGCGGTGGAGTAGCCGAGCGGTCTAAAGCGCTTCGCTGCGGGGCGCGCGGTTGCTCGCCGTGGAGGTTCGAGTCCTCCCTGGGACATGGGTGTGTGTGTTGTCCTTAGGTTACTTTACCTAGGTTTAAGTAGTTTGTAAGCTACGGACTGATGACCACGCAGTTTGGTCCGATAGATTTACAGACATTTGAACAGCAACGTCAGTGGTTTCATGAGGCTACAGTGAGAGGGTAAAGAAGAAAAACTGCAAGTTAGCAGCTCCTCTAAGACTTGGCCTAAGGCGGAGCCTAAGGCGTGGCCAGCTGACGTAAAACATTGTTGTTGTGCCCATACTGGGTAGCGCCGTGACGTTTTCGTTTCAGCTGAACAATGTTGCTACCAAGAATGGATTTTGTTAGTGCACAAACTAGTCACCTCCCCACACGGGGAATGACAGAAGGGACTGTTTATTTAAATTTAAATTGAAAGTTATCATAGTTTGACCTTATTTTTGAAGTCTCCCCTATTTAAGGACATTTGACCCACATTTCATTGTAATAAAACGTTGTTAGGTTGAGGGTAATATTTTATTTTTATTTTTAACCATTCAAGTTCGACTATATAAATCTTCTAAGCGATACATCGGACTGTGTAATGGCATCAAAGATTTGTTCCGAATCAGATATAAACCTTCTACAATGTGTTAACTGGTCTCATGCAATGCAACAGCTGCATTAATTATTTTAGTTATCACCTTCGTTCATATTACTAAAATATTTAACGGCTTCCTAAAGGTGAAACATGTCACTAGTGTCACTAAATATTCTGTTCAAAATGTTTGTGAATCTATCGGACTTAGATGCTTGGTCATTTGTCCGTAGCTTATAAACTACTTAAACTAAGGGAAAATAACCCATGCCCGAGGAGGGACTCGAACCCCCGACGGCGAACGGCTTCTCGCATCACAGCACGGCGCTCCAGTGCGTACGGAAAATCTGCCGCGGCTGTTAATATTCTGCCAAATCTCCCAAATTTGAAAATTTGGTATAGTATTTTCTACGTGATAGTTCCAAAGAAAGATTTTTTATGATAACCTCTAAGTATTTATTTGAAAATTCAAACTTTAAATTTCTATCATTTATCGTGTAACCGAGAAGTGATATGTATTTAGTATTCATGTAAAGTATCTCACTCTTCTTATTAACCTTATATCGACCATATTGGATTGTGGTAAAGAACTGCAACTGTTAATGACAATAAAAGTTCAAATAAAAGCAATTATCTGCAGTCAGTCAGTCTTTTTATTATTCCGACGACGCGTTTAGAGAGTTTACACTCCCATCTTCATGTGGGACAATGGCTTTTATTACACTGATACTTACAGGATCCAACTAGTTTTTATTTCGGGTTACATTTCATTTTTCACAAACTGACATTTCAGTTGAACTACACACACTGGGCATAAGGCATGTATCCTTTACTGCATCTGCTTCCGAGACAACACACTAGCCATGTACTGAACTGCGACAGATTGTAAACGCCTTGGGGACATGGATATTATAACTGTATTAAATTAATAAAATTATCCATAAGATAATTAAATCAAATCGTTAAAAAATATCTTGGAGAGTGTAGACGCAAACCTGACATTTATTTACATCTCTTTTCATCCATAGCTCAACAAGCTAACGACCGCACTAATCCCGTCTTCAATATGTAGTTAACTGTAATTTTATTGTAACAAATCGTATCTAAAATCGTGCGATTTCAAAAGTACCTCAATTTTTCTCAGTCTTTAAAAAACTTATTTCAAACATCAAAAAATGTTCAAATGTTTGTAAATCTATGGGGCTTAACTGCTTGTTTATTAGTCCCTAGCCTACAAACTACTTAAAGTAAGTTAAGCTAACCTAAGGACAACACAAACACCCATGCCCGAGGGAGGATGAGAACCCCCGATGGCGAACGGTCGCGCGCACGGCAGCACGGCGCGTCAGTGCGCACGGCCATACCGCCGCGGCATTTCATACATCGAACGCTACAATAAAGAAGGTACGAAATACGAAGCTCAGTTTGCAATATGGAGGCTCAAAACTTCTGCTTGTCGCGGGAAAACCAAATCGCATCTCACTGGCCACGGGCCACGTTCCACTGCACGAAGCAAAAAAAAAAAAAAAAAAAAAAAAAAAAAAAAAAAAAAAAAAAAAAAAAAAAAAAAACTAATATTGCAGATCGTTTGACGCTTCGGAGGGTAGTGGATCATGGAATTCGTGTTTTGACGTCACCAGTTCGTAGTCGACGTGCGTTTCCACGTTCCGTTAGAGGACGGCATAATGCAGGTCTTGAAAACGTGTGGTTTTTCTATTGGGTCAATGGCTACCTTTCAACAACATCTATACAAGAATGAGTGCACAACCGAATCCTATCACCCGCTTTTTTAACAGTTTAGTATTTCCAACAGGGATTGGTGACAGTCGAGATCACTGAAGAAATGATCAGTTTTCCCATCGCCTTATGGCAAGGAAAGCTCCTGGTTCAAATTAATCAGGAGGGATAAAGGCCAAATGAAGAACGATCACATAGAGTGCCACAGTCCGATTTATTATAAGAAAATTCTGGAAATGCTCCACTAGTGGCAACACCTGTGTAAGCGAAATAAGTAAATAGTGTTAAGTACAACGAAAGCTTTATCGTGACAGAGGTCGTTAACGCTAATTGCGTAAGTTTCGCGCGTATCCTTCCCAACAGTTCGATGGTTCCTGTTAAAGTACATCCGGACTTTAATACGTGAGACCGTTTTAGATCTTTGCCTAAAGCCAACAGCGAGTACCTCTGGTCGGAAAGTTTATTAACTTTCGTTTTTTGCTTGCATGGAAAGCAAGTGTACGTGTGCTACTAGCAGTAAACAGTTTCAATTCCCGTGCGCTTAGCGCTGTACTTCAATAGTTACTGTGCATGGCTGCGGTGGGATGGCCGAGCTCTCTAAGGCACCTTGCTTCAGAGCCCGCGGTTGCTACCTGTCGGAGGTTCGGGGTTCTCCCTCGGACATGGGTGTGTTTGGAAGACTAAGGACTGATAACATCAATAGTTAAGTCCCATAGATTCAAAAACATTTAATTTTTTAAAGTTACGCCTTGGATGTTCACCTGAAAAAATCGCACTGACGTGTTTTACGGCCCACTTTAGATTTGTAGTTTTATAAGTTTTTGCAAACGTTTTGGCCCAAAATAATAATATAAATAATAAAAATTAATTAATAAGAGTGTCTGAAATCCTTTTAGGAAAAATATCTTACGTAGTGGCGGGTTCCGAACCACTGACCTTCAACGTCAAAGTCCAACGCACTGCCTAGTACGCTACAGCTAACAATTAGAAATTGCGTTCTTTAATCTCATACTATTGATGGCCGTTGTTAACTGATGCTAATATGGCTTTTGTAGACACTAGATTTTCATTTATCGTACGAAGAACGACGTGTTTTTGTTAATTCTTCAACGCGCCATTGCTTTGAAACGACAACGTGTAAGTTACAATAAGAAAATCATCAAATACGTAACGCGAGATGGCGTATGCCAGTTCTTGGCGAGGAATGTCACGTGACATCTCCGAATGGCTGGTTTTCGTTAATTCAGTGGAGGATGTCAAATCTCCGTTATTTTTGCAAATATCTTTCAAACGATACGAGATCTGAAAAAAAAAAAGCCATAAGAGAACAAAGCTGCAGGGAATTTTCTTCTCTACAAATTCGGTTATTCAATTTTCGCGTCAGATGAACGGTTTATTTGCAATTACAATTACATTACAAAGGGCTTTTTTTGGTATTACTAACGTATTTCTGATCCGTAATATTTGAAAAAGCGAGCTTCTGGTCTCTGGTAGCCAACAATTATGTCTGTAAAATTTGTGCCAATTGGTTGAACGGTTAGACCTAAAAAGTGGGAACACGGTACAGCCAGACAGACATCGTCAAATCGCCGTTATTTTTGCAAATATCTATGCAACGATGCAAGATATGAAAAAAAAAAACATAATAGATCGAAGTTGTAGAGAATTTTCTCCTCTACAAATTAGGTTATTCAATTTTCGTGTCAGATGAATGGTTAAGCCGTTACTTTAAATTTCGAGCTGTCAAAAGACGATCACAAAGGCCCACTTTTAGTGTTACGACCGTAACCTAAAGTGGGCCAAAAAGATGCTACCAGTAAAAAGATTTGGAAGCCCTGGTGTAATGGTTAAGGTGACCACTCGCGATAAGCGCAAAATCAGTCCCGGTCTGGACACATTGCCACATGTCTCCAACTGTACAGTTAATACTTAATCACGTGTCCAACTGCGAATATGTATTCTGGTACTGCCCTATAATTTGTAAAAACTCCGTAAATTAAGTTGTTTATAACAATTACTACGGACAATGTTCAGTGCCAGGTACTACAACAGTCCCTTTAGAGGGCGCGTGTGAATAGAAGTATCTCACGCGGCAGGAGACCACCGATAAGGACCAAGGGGCGGTGTTTAAACAGATCGCTGACGTCACCGGCTGAGGTCGACGGCGTGTCAACTGGCGGCCATTGGAAGCAAACCGCCCGCCTGAATGACAAACGCCGATCGGGCCATTCAGGGCGCCCGAGATACGCAGCGGCCAATCAGCGCTCACCACGTCAGCGACACACCGAAAACAAAAATATCAGCATACCAAATGTCAGCCGCGGTGGAGTAGCCGAGTGGTCTAAAGCGCCTCGCTGCGGAGCGCGCGGTTGCTCGCCGTGGAGGTTCGAGTCCTCACTGGGGCATGGGTGTGTGTGGGTTTGAACTTAGGTTACTTTACCTTAGTTTAAGTAGTTTGTAAGCTACGGACTGATGATCACGCAGTTTGGTCCGATAGAATTACAAACAAACAAACGAAATGTCATTCAGATGCAGTGGCGAAGACATGCGCAATGGGCCTGCACTTGCTTCTTCTTAATCTTCTCTAAAATAACAAAACGAGAGAGAGAAGCTAATCTTCGTAGTCTACTGTTATACGGGTTTCGATATTTTCCCCACTTTTTATTTATTATTACCATTACTGTTTTTTTTTTTTTTTTTTTTTTTTTTTTTTTTTTTTTTTTTATTTCGAAGTCTGGTGCAGTTTTGGGCACGAATACACTCACTTCTCGCAGACTAAAATCCTGGTTTCGCCATTGTTCAACTGTATTACGTAAGTAAGAGTGCGGAGATTACACTTATTGACTGTGCATTTAACATAATGTACAAAACTGTGTATCACCTCCAAAACTGTATTCTAGGCCTAATTTTCGGCACACAAAGAGGGGAAAAAAACACACAAAATGTTCGTGCGCCTATTAAGTGAAATGCACAGTGAAACCAAAACGTAAACCAAGGAATAACACAATACCATGTCACCTCTTTAGGTACATACATAAAAAATGTAGATTAATTTCAAATTACATAGTACAGTATTACAATAATTTTCAGAGTGGAATACAATTATCCCACTGATGACAGCACAAAAAGAGCTGAAACATATATGGGAAGAATAATATAAATTGTCTGGCACAAGACCATTTATTAAATAGTGCGTAATTTTATCATTTTTGAGACCAACTTTTTCACTTAAACTGAAGAATGATAACTTTAATATCCGTAAAGGAGAGGCACACGCTAACGTTGGGCAAGTCAGGTTTCCTGCGTAGTATCTTCTCTTTGTTTGTCACCCGTTATAAACGATTACGGCAAGCATAACTGTTTAAATTAAAACAGGAAAAATATAGAGCGACGGAGGTTACAAAGTTACTACAACACGTGAATAAACTCAGTGCAGCTTCTATAAATTTCTTATATTACAATTCCGGTCGGTATCCCTTACTAGGAAAACTGAAACACATGTTCACATCTAGAGACTCTGCCAATGTTACAGATTTACTAAGGCCTACAGTGTACTTGTTCCAATTTTGTTATGCTTGAGGGACCTAACTGCGAGGTCATCAGTCCCTACACTTACAAACTACTTATAAACTAACTTATACTAAATACAATACAAACATCCATGCCCAAGGGAGGATTCGAACTTCAAACGGGGAATGGTCTAGCGCATCGGGACATAGCACTTCAAAGCGCTCGGCGACTACGCCGCGGCAACAGTGAACTTGTAAGTATCATACGTTTTCGCTATCAATTTATGAATTTGCGTAAAATTTATATTACTCCTATGTTATCATTGTTGCAGAAGCCGTGGAGGAGTGGCCCAGCGCATTGAGACGCTATGCTACGATGCGCGACGCCGTTCCCCGTCAGGGGTTCGAATCCCCTCCCCCTCCTCGGACATGGATGTTTGTGCTGACTTTAGTATAATTTAGTTCATAAGTAGTTTGTAAGTTTAGGGACTGATGACCCCGCAGTTAAGTCCCATAAGCTTGACAAACATTTGAACATTTGAATTTAGTCTTGAGCTGTGGATGAAAAAGAGGTATAAATAAATGACAGGTTTGCTTCTACATCAGTAAATGACTGATGATGGCCTAATAAGCCGAAAATCGATTCACTAAATAAACAGACCAGTAGAACAAACACAAAATAGTGTATTTTATTCTTCATAATGAATAAGTTCTACCAAGAAGCGACCAAAGAATCAGTTAACATCAAAGCTAAACGTAAATACATGGTAGATATAAAATGTGATGTGTGCATTGTCTTATTGTGTATTTCATGAAGGTAACAGAAGTCTGAAGGAAGCATCCATAACGAAAATAAGAAACTGGCGGCTTTGTCCCTAACAACTACAAATACTAAAATGAGCTCTAACTTGGAAATTAAGCGATTCCGGACACATGTCCACAAAACATATTTTCTTTCTTTGTGTGTGAGGAATGTTTCATCAAAGTTTGGCCGTACCTTTTTGTAACACCCTATATATTTATACTCTATGAGCGACTCGCCTTCGTTCGTGGATCAAACTATAGTGCGTATGGACTAGAGGCAGCTGCCGTGACCTTGAGGTCCCTACTTTCGTGCCGGCCACACAGGAGGGGACAATCCTAATGGTGACCGTTATCTGGAAAACAGACTCGAAAGGCGTCAGCTGCCACGAAGTGTTCACGGAGGGCATAAACAAAAAGACCGATATCTGCAGAACACAGCTGCCGCGCAGAGAGCAAAAATGATGGCCGGCTGTTTCTCGGGGGCACGTACCAGCCACTCTGCCCCTCGCTTCAACAAATTCCATAGTGAGTTCGCCAAACTGCCGGGGAAAAAAAAGAAAAAAAAATCGAGGCGCACAGATGCGCGCGGTGCACGCCCATTCTCGTCGCGTAAACCGCTTTTAATAGCCGCGTCAGCTTCCGCTCCAACCTCCTCGCAGTGTTGCAAGCTGCTGCGCAACTTGATGCCTCTTTCCCTCCGTCCTACTTTTAACCCTTAACTCTTTGAGGGGCAGTGGCCTTGACCAGGCATCAGCTCTTTCAAGGGCGGTGGTTAACGATGTTAACCACTTGTTTAACGACATCTGGTGACGGAATGGGGCTGCAATTGTCACTGCGACCGACACAGTTACTTGAGCGAGTGCTCCCTGGATGGCGCGGCATTCGATATCACGCATTTTGCTTTCCTATTATTGGTACAGCACTGTTTGTTTGTTGCCTTGCAGCACTTTTGTGCGATTTAGTTGGTGTACGTTTTGGAGGGCAAATTTGACAAATATATACTTTCATTTCCAAGTATATATTTTCATATGTAAATTTAGTTCATGCTAATTACGTTCAGTGCAATAGTTACGTGAAACAAGTTCATTTATTTCATATTTTTGTTACTTTCTTCCAGGTTAAACCACCGCGCAATTGGTACACAGCTTTCTTCCAGTTTGGCTAGGAGGTGTCTTAGTGAAATACAAAAACTACTCTTTGAGGACTTTCCATCAGACTCAGATAGTGATGTAAGTTTGTTTGAAGACTCTGACATTGATCCTACGTATATATCTGACAATGATTATATTGTGTTATCATGTTCCGAAGAGAGTAGCAATGAAGCAGTTGATAATTTACAAGAACGTAATTGTCACTTGTGCGATAATATACAACCTTGCATGGCTAAAACCCCATCAAATGATGATTCTTCAGCCTCTGAATCACTTCCTCTGTCCATGCCACATATAGCAACAGCGAAACACCTCAAATCATTCTAGTACCTCTGGTGGATCTGGAAGTGTACCTACTGCTCAGGATGTTCCTCCACAATGGAACCAAAATTTCAGAGTTGAATAACTGGCTAATTTTGTGGAAAAAAGTGGCTCTACAGCTATTTTTACAGAGATGTCAAATCCATGACCACATAAAATATTTTGTGAAATTTTTACTGATGTAATGGTAAAACATATTACATTACATACCAATTTGTATGCCACAAAAAAAAGGAAAGCCTTTCAAATCAAATGTTCAAATGTTTGTATAGTCTATGGGACTTAACTAGGTGGTCATCAGTCCCTAAACTTACAAACTACTTATGAACTAGGACGGCACAAATATCCATGCCCGAGGGGGGATTCGAACCCCCGACCGTACTGGCCGTGCAGACCGTGACTGGAGTGCCTTAGTCCCCTCGGCTACCACGGCCGGCGGAAAGCCTTTCATCTCAACTACTGAAGATGAGGGTTTTCTTAGGCATCTAGGTGTCAAAAAATTACAAAGTTATCGAGATTATTGATCTTCATCTCCAGATTTAAATGAGTCATATATATGACTTGATGACTGTAAAACGAGTCAGTTTTTTTCCTCAGTCATGTAATGTGCCTCTTTGTCTACAAAAAGGCAAAACTTGCTTTCAGACATTTCACTCTTAATAATAATGTACTTTGGAGTTGTTTGTGTAAATTTCCTAAGTAAAAATTTTACCTCTCAAAATTGTGCAACAAATAAGTAATTAGTGAGTATAATGGGCGGTGGTTATCATAGGTAACCACAATTTAACTGACTGTAATTAAAAAAGTAAGAAAAATTTTGTAAAATTGTATTAAAATAAATTGTTTTGTTTGGTATGAAGTTTTATAATTCTGGCAAATTACGTGTTTTCCTTTAAAAAAAATTCTGCCCCTCAAAGGGATAAAAAATACGTGGTTAACATTGATAACCACTGCCCCTGAAAGAGTTAATCGGAATCGTGTGTCTATATGGACCCGCCGACAACAACAAAACCGCCTAGAAATCGAAACGCGCCGACTTTTAGTTTCACGTATCAGTCTAATCTCAGTACATTGTGGGGTGCACCAGGGACCGAAAGCTCAGCGCTTGAAATTTATTGGAAGTTGACACAAGTGCCATCACTGGGTCCAAACCGACCCGCGGTTCCAGATACAGAATTTTTTTAGTCAGTGTATACTGGCTTATTTTGTGATGTTTCAAGCACTTTATTGCCACAATGCATCGGGATTTTACTGAAAAAGAAATCTTTGAACTATTATAAGACGAAAATCCCTCAGACTAAGAATCTTTAATAGGTTTTCAACCCACAACAAGAAAATTCACCTTCTAATCAAAGTGGCTCACGGGAAAGAAGAAAATGTTATTTATGTGGTCCTAAGACTGACAGCAAACAATCACAAAAATGCGAAAGATGCTTAAGTACATCTGTAAACGACATGCAGAATAAAAGCGTTATGTAACAAGTGGCAAGGTACTGATATACAGATAACATTTGGACACTTTCATGTATCGTTGTCATTATTTTAGAGATAATATTTGGACACTTTCATGTATCGTTGTCATTATTTTTGTTTCCAGTTGCGAAGTTGACAGTTGAAATACTCAAAACGCGCGGCTAGCACACGTCCTGAGACTCAGGAGAGAACCCCATGCTGCTCAGGACGTGCACTAATCACGCGTTTCGCATATTTCACGCGTCAACTTCGCTTCGCAATGTTTCGGGATGTAATTGGCGTATTACGATATAATCAACGCCATTGTTTATGTGATTTATCATGCTATAGACAGCTAATGAAATAATATTGAGTGTCCATTTAAAAATACATACGTTTATTTTTGAAAAAACACATATGCTTTCGTTTTAAAATGTTTTAAAATATTTACATTCATGAGCCCCTGCCCTACATTGATACTGGTGAAAACGTTTTACAGTCGCTGATGCTATTGCAGAGATATTTCGGGAGGAGAAGATAAGTGGGAGGGACACCCTGTATTAATGATTGCCGTTCTATATTCACCAAGATGCAAAGCTAGTGCTTTCTGATGGCGATACAAGTATTATAATCACACTTGACAAACAAGAATTAACTAACGGCACTGTAAATGACGTCTTTCAGAAAATCATTAAGTGGTTCTCTTCGAATGGACTGGAAGTCGGTAGCTATGGTAGAATATTCAAACTTTTAGGTGTGTGCATTGATGAGAGACTGAATTGGAAGGAACATATTGATGAAAACCAGAAATGTTTGAGTTCAGCTCGTATTGCTATTAGGGTCATTGCAAATTTTGGTAACAGACATCTCAGTAAATTAGCATATTTTGCCTATTTCCATTCACGTCTCTCATATGAGTGCAAAAGGATTCATCGCACAAAGGCGTGTAATCAGAATAATTGCTAGTGCTCACTCAAATCATCCTGCAGACAATTTAAGGAAATGTGGATCTTCACAGCAGCCTCACAATATATATACATATATTCACTTTTAAAATTTGTTGTTAATAAGCCAATCCAATTGAAAAGTAATAGGAAGGCGGATAACTAAAACACAGAAGAAAGGATGGTCTTCACATACAACGTTAAATCTATCTTTGGCCCAGAAAGAGGCGAATTATGCTGCCACAAAAGTCTTTGGGCACTTGCCAAATAACATCGTCTGACAGATAGTCAACTACGATTTAAAGGGAAATTAAATGACTATTTGAATGGCAACTCCTACTTGGTAAACGAAATGTTAGATACACATTAGTAATTTCCCAAAAAACATAGAATATACTAAAAATAGAGGGATGAATTTCTTCAAATATCATGTAAAGATAATTTTTATTAAACTGACACGTTCCAACCGGCCGCAGTGGCCGCCGAGGGGTATGCGGCGCGCCAGTCACAGTCTGCACGGCCGCTACGGTCGGGGGTTCGAATCCCGCCTCGGGCATGGATGTTTGTGTCGGCTTTGGTATAAGGTAGTTCATAAGTACTTTGTAAGTTTGGGGACTGATGACCCCGCAGTTTAAGTTCCTTAAGCTTAACAAACATTGGAACATTTGACACGTTCCACATAATTACAAAATGTTGTATTCATAATCAATGGAACAAGCACTAATGTATTCCTATACATATTATAAATGCGAAAGTTTGTATGTTTGTTACCGCATCATTGATTTAGATGAAATTTCATATAGAGATTTCTTATGTCTTGGATTAGGACATAGGCTAATTTTCAAAATGTTTATTACAAGTTATTAATTTGAAATATATCTATAGAAATACGTAACGGTTGTAAGAAGCTTCTAATACAACAGCATAGGTGCTATGTAGTGTATGTCATGTCAGAAACTTCCATTATATTGGGCAATGGTTCGTGTCCTGCTATAGTGAATTTTTTTCTCTGTTATTGTTATCTTTTTTACTTTCGAATATACAGAAAGATTCTGTGATACTGCCAAAACGGCTTAACTGACATATAATTACATACACAAGAAATCTAAATGTTGGCGTTTATGCCGCATTCATTTTCATTTGTTGTAACGAATGAAGGAAGTATGTATATAAATTGAAGACTAAATGAAATATGCTCTAAGTACCATGGCAAGAAAAACATTGACGTTTTGTGTAGAATGGGATCTAGATAACAAGCTCTATTTTGTGCACAAAGCGCGAACTGCCACGTATAAATAGCGTACGTAAACTGCAACGAAAGTACTAGCAAAAGCACTCAACAGATGGCAGGCGGTACGCTGCAGTTAACATATGAAACGTTGTGTGTTCCGGCCAACTGCAACGAAAGTAGTAGCAAATGCACTCAGATGGCAGGCAGTATAACACTCATGAAAATATTTCTCAGGACGTATAATGTGTATTCAATTGTGATATCTCCATTACTATAAACAAGAGTCAATGACAAACATTAAAAGTGGCAGGTATTCATCTGGCCACCCCATGTTTCTCGCACGGACAGCTCTACGTAGGCTGCTCCCGTGTATCGAGAGCTAGAAATCTCTACGTATACTAGGAGAGCAAGAAGTCTCGAAACGTCGTTTACAGGGACGTATTGCAATAGATTTTTGGCTCTCCATCCGTTCCAAGACAATTATATATTCCGTGCTAACAATGTCGCAAACATTCATGTAGTTATTTATGCCCTTTCTTGGCACTTTAATGTCTGAATATTGAACCGCGGGTAACACCGCGGGGAGCAGCTAGTACAATCTACAGATGATTGGAATCCCACGATGACAAGTGTTTTCCTATCCTTTGCTGGAAATAAACGTTTGAATAGCCGTAACGGTAAGTACCTGTCTGCGGAAGACTACTATTAGCGGAAGTGACTATGGATGAGGAAATCCCCTGAATCTGATTAGCCAAAAGGTCCTCGATGCCAAAATCTGTGGAGTAGTTGCTTAAAGTCTGTGAAATCCAGAACACGGTTGGCCGCCCCCTCTAGTGTAGGAAGCAAATTATTTGGAGTGGAAGTGATGTTTTAATAGTCTGCATACGTGGAGTATGGAGAGGGCGATTTGCAGTGATCGACAAAGTTATCCTGCTGGTATGGAAAGCTACGGGAATTTGAAATTGCGTTCCTGCGCGCTGGTGTGGAATTCGGCTTAGTAATTCTGCGCTGTTGTGAGGGAGCTGCGCTGTTTAACAGGCCAGTGTGTGCTCGACGGGCTTGGCCCTAATATCAGGGTGAGGGGCTGAGCTGTGTTTGGTGGGCGCCTGTTTGAGTCCCGTGCCGTACAGCAGCCAACAGTCGAGTCAAGCCGAGAGCTGCTAAATTTGTTTACGATCTCCATCATAATCAGTTGCCAAGAGTGACGCGGATGATAGGATACGACCATAGGAGCAAAATCGCTGAAGTTCGCAAAGTGCAGTTTGCGAGGTTGTTACAAACGGGCGGTTCCGACCAACACTGGCTTCATTATCAAATAGCGTCCCAGCTAGCACAAATATGTTTCAAATGTAAATTTTTCTATCATGTAATTGGACTCAAACCACCCAAGCCAACCTTAACATACTACTGGTAAACATGAGTAGATGAGTAGTACATCATTCAATGTTAACAGCGGTGCTAAAAAAAAAAAAAAAAAAACGTTAGATCGTGAGAGAGAGAGAGAGAGAGAGAGAGAGAGAGAGAGAGAAGCACTCATTTCTACTAAGTGTAGCTTCAAAAGGCATTGTGAATGAGAACTGGATACACATCCTACACTCCCTGCTCCCTTACCTCTGTCCTCTCCATTAGACTTGCGCATAATAGTTCGCGATCGGGAGCGCTCACTTTAGTTTGCGGCTCTGCCGCGAACTAGTTCGTCCGCTCCCAGTGACGGCTAAGCGGCGTGGTCTGTGCATGCAGGTGGAGGGAGAAGTTCCCCCACCTAACTGCTTCATACGCTTGCTGCTTGAGCCGCTAACGATATCAGGCAAACCAAAAGAAACAATTTATGGATAATTTCTTGCATTTAAGTTTAGAGTTATCTCTACATCTTGGCATTATGGAATATATTAGTCAGATATTGCAGAGTGCAGAATACTTCAAAGCAGAAATTTTGTAGCACTGAACTATGTAATCTAGCAGGCAGACGCTAACCTCGAAATGGCTCTCATCAGCAGAAGGCAAACACGTGATTTTTAATTCTGTTCGCGACCTATCGCGCATATTTTAGTTCGCGACCTATCGCGCGCATCTTTTAGTTCGCGACCTATCGCGCGCATCTTTTAGTTCGCGACCTATCGCGTATCTTTTAGTTCGGGACCGGTAACTCTCCTTTTAGTTCGCAGCTCGGCCGCGAAGTAGGTCGCTCTTTTTTAGTTCGTCCACTCGTTTTGGCTTTTGCTACCGCTACTAAAACCACAGCTGAGCTGCATCTCAGCTCGAATTGAGGGTAACTGGCAGAAGGAAATTACGCGATTCTGCGCGCTCTCGCGTCCTCTCGCTGTTACCCGTTAGTCTTCGGAAAAGGAGCGGACGAACTAAGAGGCGAGGGATCTGCGAACTAGTTCGCGTAGTTCGGCTGTGGGAGCGCTCTTTCGAATTAGTTCGTTCGCGAACTACACAAGACTACTCTCTATGTTCCCCTCTTTGTCAATATCTCCCTGCCTTCTCTCTCCGTACATCTCCTCTACCCTCTCACTGTCCATCTCCTTCGCACACCTCCTCTCCTACCCCCTACCCTCTTCTATCTAACGCAGAGCCTTCTTTTATGTTATATTAACAATTTATATCTACGAAAGTCCTTGACCTAATGCACAGAAATTCTGACACAACATTGCACTGTTATACGCACTTCTTTCTTTGTACCTAATGCTTCAATATTTGTTGTATAAATTTTATAATAGGAAACGTTGTTACAAAAATTCGTTCAGCGTTATATATACAGGGTGAATCACCTAACGCTTGCACCGCAAATATTGCGGTCGCCTGTGTGTATGACTTGAACAGTTAAGTGTAGCATGTGTGGCATTGTTCAAGGGGAGAGCTCGTTGTGTGTACTTGCGCTGTTACAGGTTAAAATAATTTGTAGCAATTTACCATCAATACTGTAAGAAAAAAATGTTCAACAATAATGCATCGCATCTTCTTCAGATAAACGTGCAAAAAGATGCGTTTCATTATATAGTCCTTTTCTAATTACCTATGCAGAAAGAAAATATAAATCATTTATTTGAATATGTTAAGTAGTCGATGTGGTGTCGCACAAGTCCAAAGTGCGCGCCACCTACTTTCGCCGCGCGCCGCCATGCACGTACGGCGCGGCGTTCTTACGACGTCAGCCACGAGCGCCCTCTGCTACAACTCCGCTCGTGGCCACCATTGAACGACATCGTTCACTTGGGACTGAGATAGGAAGCAGCTAACACTTCGTAATCAGATAGGCACCAGTGAAGACTTGGCTATCGGACAGGCACTAGGCAGGTCTCTAGCTCAACTATCTATCAGCATTCTGCAGTACTGAGCTATGTAAAAGTTAAGTATTGTGTAAATTCTGTGCAATATATATTTCGTTTACTTTAGTGTTTCTAGTTTCTGATGTCCCACTGGCTGGTCACCAACCTGCACAAGCGTGCATCCTTATTCCTGTGTCGGTCTAATTCTACCCGGCCACCGACACCTACGGCGGAAACGAGACACAAAAGCGGCGACGAGGCTAGGACACAAAAGTGGAGACCAGGATGGGATACAAAAGTAGATTTTATATATCAGTTTAGAGATGCAAATATTAATGTTATCAACTATTTCTATTCAGATTTGGTAGATCGAAATCGGCGAATATATTTCTTTTTGCTAAGCCATTTTCCAGATCTATGTATACGGGTTGCATTTAGATGATCTGCAAAATGGAACTTTTCTTTTAAGTTGCCCATCCCTACTTGAGATTCGTCTCCGGCCATCCAGATTTAGATTTTCCGTGATTTTCCTAAATCACTCCAGGAAAAATCCGGGATGCGACGAAAGTGCTGCGTGCACGCGATGCGGCCTAACAAATTCAAGACGAGCTTCAGTTACTACTTAAACTTATCAGTGCTGCCAGACTCTAACAACGACGCATGATTTCTTTCGGAATACTAATAAAATATTTAGGTAAAGGTACAATAAAAAGAAATATCGCACCATCAACAATGTGAAACTTGCTGGCGATTCTCTCAGGTAATCAAGGACCGATATAGAACACCAATAAATATTCTTGCCTTAGAAAGATTAACAACGTAGGCTACAATGTAATGAAATAATAATAAATAAATAAAATAAAATAAAATTGCTAGTAGCGTAACAGACTCACAATTTGAGAATGACGACACGATCGCATCAATAGAGAATGATTTATGTATAATATTCTTTTAGTCAAATATAATGTCAAATCACTGAAGATCAATAGGTTCGATCTCGTCCCAAACGATCGACCTGCGTAAAAATCGGCAGTGCCGGGTTGTTGTTTTGGTCTTCAGTCCGCAGACTGGTTTGTTGCAGTCTCCACGCTACCCTGTCCTGTGCAAGTCTCTTCATCTGAGAATACGTTCGGCAACCTACATCCTTTTGAATCTGCTTACTGTATTCGCCCCTCGGTCTCCCTCTACGATTTTTACCCCACATACTTCCTTCTAACGCTAAGTTACAATTCCTTGACGTCTCAGAATGTGCCCAACTAATCTATCCCTTCTCTTAGTCAGGATATGACAGAGACTCCTTTTTCTCGTCGATTCGGTTCAGCATCTCCTCATTAGTTACGTTGTCTACCCATCTAATTTTCATCATTCGTCTGTAGCACCACATTTCAAAAGCTTCTATCATCTTTTTATATGAACTCCTAATCGTCCACGTTTCACTAAAAATGTTCAAATGTTTGTATAGCTTATGGGACTTAACTACGGGGTCACCAGTCCCTAAACTTACAAACTACTTATGAACTAGCTAATACTAAGGACGGCACAAATAGCCATGCCCGAGGGGGGATTCGAACCCCCGACCGTAGTGGCCGTGCAGACCGTGACTGGAGCGCCTCAGTCCCCTCGGCCACCGCGGCCGGCGCACGTTTCACTTCCGTACAATGCTACACTCCAGACAAATGCTTTCAGAAAGGACTTCCTTACATTTAAATCAATATTGGATGTTAACAAGTTTCGCTTCTTTAGATACGCTTTTCTTCCCATAGCCATTCTGCATTTTATATCTTCTTTACTTCGACCATCAGAAGTTACCTTGCTACCCAAATAAAAAAATTCATCTACTACTTTCATTGTCTCATTACCTAATCTAATTCCTTCAGCATCGCCCGATTTTCTGAAATTACATTCCATTACCTTCGTTTTACTCTTGTTAATGTTCATCTTATATCGTCCTTTGCCGGGATCGATTCAAAATCGCAGGTCACAAAAGATCGTTTCTCCAAAGGTTGATCTCAGATAGTCCATCCTTAATTTGAATCACTGTCCTCCCGAATGGGCTTCCAGTGTGTTACCACTGCACCAACTCGCTGTCTTTTTCCTCCGTGTTGATCATTAGCGCCCATAGAATTGATCCAGGACCTCCGACAAACGTTCCCGGAAAATTGATGAAGCAGTACGTCCCCCATGGGCCCCACATTCGACTGCGGGCCCTGGACCCAGAATCAGAGAGCCCCCCCCCCCACCCTTATTTGACTGCAAGGGGACAAGTTGTTTCAACAATTCCCAATAACCAGCCCTAATACAGAAGAAAGAATAACAACTCTCAACATTTCTAAAAAGAATCACATAATTCAGTTCAGCAGCATAAGCACTGTCTCTGTTCAGTGAATGTACCCGACAAGGAGAAGACATTGTATACTGTATTAATACTATGGTGGCCATATTTTCTAGACCCAATATTGGGACACATTACAAATTTTGTAATTTGTATATATATATATATATATATATATATATATATATATATATATATATATATATATATATATATATATATTTTCATTATATTTGAAGAAGATTTTAGTGAAAGTAATAATCATAAAATATTAGTTTAAGTTGTTATAACAAGTAAATTAGTTTACACTTTATTAGTACTTTATATGATGAAGGAATGCGATCATAGCAACTGTACTTAACAGTGCAGTGAATTTTCTTCAGGAAGTCTGTATTTTTCAACAACATGTGAATAAATTCTACACAAGTATGATAATAATTTACTCTAGTTACTGATATTGATTTCACAGTTTCTACGGCAAGCTGTATTTTGTCACTTATCCGTATATTATTTATGTGGGGAAAATACGCTTTCAGTAACAGCATAATTTCCGGAAAAGCAGAAGGGAAACTGCACTAGCTTAAGCACATTTGAGAATGGTACATGATTCTGTCTGAAATGATAATTGATATCCATCTATCTTTGACCTGGAAAAGTGGTGTTAGCAGTCCATTCATTGATTTTCTCACTGGTATAGTTTGTGCACATATGCTCAGTCGAAACAGATCGAAACGGTGTCGACAGTTTAACATAAGTACCTCAAGTCTAACGGATCTTTTATCAGACAGTTTCCCATCACAATTAAAACTGATAATGAAATAGATAGATACAGGTGAGAAATTTCTAAATCGGAACATGACTGTTAAATCCGAGAGAAAAAGAAGTACCGAATTACCCTTGAAAAAATCGGGACAGACACACAAAAATCGTGACTGTTGGTCACCTTAGTTAATACACACATACAATACCAACCAATGGCAGAAACTACGAGCATCAATCGAAGTAGTCGTTTAAGATAAGCGGTTTATCATAAATATCTACTACAATTGCCCCCCACCCTTTTGGGGGCCATGACGTCCCCTGATGCCAAGACTCCCCACAAGTGTCACTGTCCTCCTTCATGGATTCGAAAAATTTAAGTACAGTTTACTGAAGGACTATCTCAAAGTCACCGGCATACAGCTCTAATTTTAGAGCTAGTGTGTTTACCTTGAACATGCACAGCGTGAAACTGCATAAGTGATTTTATATTATATTTTGACTTTTATTTGTCTTTGCACCTCTCATATGGTCCTATGCTGTTTGCACTTTTGTTGTATTACAAATGTCAGTCGTACTGTTAAATATGTATTGTTTTATGTCTTGTACATATGATTTTTCTACTTTTATTCTAAGGCTGTATAATGCAAGATACTTATTAATGTTGTGCATACATTGTAAGAATCTCAATTCTATTGTAATGTTGTCGATGTAATACCCGCTGGCTGTATGGTCACTGTAACCAAAAGCCATAATAAAGAATTAAAAAAGACTGCGTAGATTCCGGCCGCGGACGAAGCTACAGTAGGAGAGAACGTTTCAAATGCAGACTCTCTGGTCCGACAAAACGGTTATTTTGACGTAGAATGCGCGGACCACTGATGCAGATATTACTTGATACAATGAGTAGGCGCTCGGGATGTGTCATTCAAAGGGACACTTTTATTTTTTTATTTTTTTGGCAACGTTGTGGAATGTGAAAAAGTCTTTATCGCCACACTGTAATTGACACTGGCAGCGCGCAAGCGAAAAGCCCTGTCACAATTTTTATTTTTTTTTTTTTTTTCCCCGCTGCGAACAGCGTCCGGCGAGTGACCGAACAATATCCGTTCCCGAACACAGTTTTTCAGTCGGCGTTTATCTGTGGCCACGGACGCAACCGCGAGGACAGCCAAAAATTTGCCTTTCTGCGGCCACTGGGCGCTAGGCCAAATTAAGTGCCATGCTCCATTTCTCTCCTCTCTTGTTTTTTGTCCTCTTCTGCCCTTTTTTTTTTTTTTTTTTAATGCATTTCACGCCGGAAAGTGACACCGCAGTTACCGTACAACAGCGTGCAGTGTGGTAACTCGTGCACAAAAATATGCTGTTCTACTGCACCGCGCTGATCCGCGGCATTGTGAGAGAATAATGCACGTCTAATCGTCCGACTGCCCATCCTGTTCACAGCCGTGGTCATAATTCCGAATGATAAGTGTGTTAAAATTCGAATAATGTGCGTTTATTAACTGCGCGCGGTGAAAGCACGGCGACATTGTAATGCGGTTACAGCCAGTGAAACGCAGAATTCTCATGCAATTAATTTATTTTATCTTTACTTTGTTACGCACATTTCTGGCCATGACTCTGACAGCGGGTGTTGTGAACTTTCATCGAGTACATACTGTACAAGTTGTGGTTTTCAGTTCACGTAGCTTAGTTCTCCACGCTGTTTAATGCAGTGAAGACCCCTTTAGCTGCCTAGCAGCTGTACCCGCATACATTTCAACCTACTTGCTGTACTCGTCTCTTAGTTTTCGCGATTAAGGTAAAATAATGGCTTTATATCGCAAGTGCAGGAAATATGCCACGGTTTACATAACAGGCGATAGGCATGATGAACACTAAAATGTTCTCGCTTCAGTGTTTGCGTCAACCGTGCTTTGGGCTCAATCTGTTGTACTCATGACTAACAGATGTCTCATGAAACACATTCAATATGCACTCTCAAAGGCTGGTCGGATTATTAAAACGTTCTTTCTTTTCGATGTTTTCTCTCTTTTTGTTTGTCTTGTCCTGCAGTAAGAATTAGTAACCGTTTTTTAAGATGTAACAGACTATCTCGTAATTCTGTATGATACTCGAATAATATATTTATTATTTCACTCAACTTTCAGACTTCGGGTTTGTAGCCTTCCATTGTTGCTATCATATTTATTGTTATTAAACGTCAGAAACCTCTGCTCGAAAAGAGGAAGTCCGATGCTAGCAACGGTCACAGCAATAGAAGATTAACAGGTAAGTCAATTTGGAAGCGGAAGGCTAATTAATTCCAAAATACGTTACAATAGTTTCTTCTACCAAACAACCATCAACAGAGTATCATTCTCTTCATAATCAATTGGCTGCGACCAGTGGCGCGAATTTATTAATTTTTACACTTTTTTTATAATTTAACCAATTACACTACCGAAATAATTGCACAAGAAATAAAATGAGTAGGTTCGCATTTATTTGAAAGTCGAACAGGAGCAACGTGGTGCAAATGGAGTGTATTTAATCAGCTCGTAAAATAATTATGCAGCTTCTATATTACTAGCCAAACAGAAAGGTCTTTACAGTTTAATTAACACTAGACCCTAGCGCAATTAAAAGATGTGGCCGTTGGACCGGTAACCGTATCATTGATACCTTTCATGCAAGGTCAAAGAAATTTACTGTTTCCGGTGTCAACGGCCATCCCTTTTAAATGCACTAATACTTGTGACAGTTACGCAACGTGAGCCTGAAGATAGTGCGAATATAGCACCGAAACCGGTCGCTTAATTAATTAAGAAATCTAAACACAGCTTCTGGTACTTTTTTTCAATCTACACGTCAAAAGATTAGATTAGTACTTGTTCCATACATCATGAATACGATACTTCGTAATGATGGAAAACGTGTCAGGTTAATGAAATGTGTCTTTACAAATTATTACTTTGTACTAAATATTACTTGACACAATTTTTTTTATTATTATTAACTTTTTCTGATTTACTAATTTATATCTAAAAATTCATCTATAGTGTAGAAGGAGTTGCCATTCATAAATTCTTTTAATTTATTTTTAAATGATAGTTGACTATATGTCAGGCTTTTGATGCTATGTGGTAGGTGACCAAATACTTTTGTGGCAGCATAATTCACCCCTTTCTGTGCCAAAGCTAGATTTATCCTTCAATAGTGCAGATCATTCTTTCTCCTAGTGTTGTAGTTATGTACACTGCTATTGCGTTTGAATTAGGTGGGATTAGTAATAAATTTCGTAAGTGGATATATGTACTGTGAAGGTACTGTGAAGATCCCTAGCTCTTCAAATAAATGCCTGCAGGATGATCTTGGATGGGCTCCAGCAATTATTCTGATTACACGTTTTTGTGCAGTGACTACTTTTTTACTCAATGATGAATTACCACAGAAAATGATGCTATACGAAAGCAGAGAATGAAAATAGGCATAGTAAGCTAATTTACTGAGATGTATCTCACCAAAATTTGCAATTACCCTAATAGCATAAGTAGCTGAACTCAAATGTTTCAGCATATCTTTAATTTGTTTTTTCCAGTTCAGTCCGTCATCAATGCATACATCTAAAAATTTTGAATATTCTACCTTTGCTACAGATTTCTGATCAAAGTCTATATTTATTGATAGTGTCATTCCATTTACTGTATGGAACTGTATGTACTGTGTTTTATCAAAATTTAATGATAGTCGATTTGCGGAGAACCACTTAATGATTTTCTGAAAGACGTCACATACAATTTCTTCAGTCAGTTCTTGTCTGTCGGGTGTGATAACTATACTTCAATCACTAGCAAAAAGAAACAGCTCTGTATCTTCATTAATATAGAATGCAAATCATTAATATACCGGATGATCAAAAAGTCAGTATATATTTGAAAACTTAATAAACCACGGAATAATGTAGATAGAGAGGTAAAAATTGACACACATGCTTGGAATGACATGGGGTTTTATTAGAACAAAAAAGTATTGCTAGACGCGTGTAAGATCACCTGCGCGCGTCGTTTGATGATAATCGTGTGCTCAGCCGCCACTTTCGTCATGCTTGGCTCCCAGGTCCCCAGACCTCAGTCCGTGCGATTGTTGGCTTTGGGATTACCTGACGTCGCAAGTGTATCGTGATCGACCGACATCTCTAGGGGTGCTGAAAGACAACATCCGACGCCAATGCCTCACCATATAACTCGGGACACGCTTTATGGTCCTGTTCACAACATTATTCCTCGACTACAGCTATTGTTTAGGAATGATGGTGAACATACTGACCATTTCCTGCAAAGAACATCATCTTTGCTTTGCCTTAATTTGTTATGCTAATTATTGCTTTTCTGATCAGATGAAGCGCCATCTGTCGGACATTTTTTGAACTTGTTTTTTTTTTTTTTTTTTTTCCTTTCTTTCCCCCCCCCCCCCTAATAAAACCCCATGTCATTCCAAACATGTGTGTCAATTTTTACCTCTCTATTTACATTATTCCGTGAGTTGTTAAGTTTTCAAATTTATACTGACTTTTTGATTACCCGATATATTATGAACAGAAAAGGGCCCAAGACCGAACCTTGTGGCACCCCATTTTTGATTGTTACCCAGTTTGAGGAATCAGGCTTTTTTTTATATTATGTGAACTACTTATGTCAACTTTCTGCACTCTTCCTGTCAGGTATGATTTAAACCATTTGTACGCTGCCCCATTCATACCACAATACTTTCGTTTATCTAGAAGAGTAGGCGCTATAAACTCAGTTGTATCTCTATTGTGAACAAAATTTGAACTGACGTTATATGACATTTTTATTACAAACCGGCTATACTACCACTTCCTAAAACATTTATAATCCTCCCGAAACACCCTGTATGTAGGTAAGTAAGATAAGGGAACGTGGTACCAGCAACATTTACGTCGTATTTATTCAATCTCGCAAGAGCTCAACTGCAGGAGATAACGTATTCAATCTCCCTGCATGTTTTGTCTTCCAGACAACGGATTCCGCGAAATTGAAGACAAACACGGGATTTTCTGGTGTACCTGGACTTACCAGAAATGGCAGAAAGCCCCACAAACGGACCGAATTCCATATCAGTTTCGATATTTCGCTCGTGCGTCATCTGGCCGACTGTTGGCGGAGCACAATGCCAAATCTGGGCGGAGGAAAAAAATAATGTTGTGGCCTTTTGGCAATGTGTGCGCGTGAAAGCGCGGCGTGTAACGCGCGTGTCAACAGTCGTCAAAGAACACAGGGCGCGTATAAATTTGCACAATGCGTGGGGCGCTGTGATCTCTCCGCATTCACAGCTGTGGCTGCGTTGTGCGTTCTGCGGTGGTCTGCCGCCCACGTCGTTAATCAAACAGCGGCCCCGAACTCTGCATTCTCGCCACTACAGGTTTCATTCCGCCCAGGATTCGGGTCGAATGTCCCTCTTGTTATGTTTGACAGGGGCCTGCAAATGGCGGTGGCTTTGTTCGCACGTAAACGTCAATCGCGCGACAAAAATGTAAAGGCTTCAGCCTGCTGTCACCGTAGGCTGGTAATACCGCTACAGATTCGTTAAGGAATGCGTACAGATCACGCAATTTTTTCGTGGCCCCTCTGTGATCGGCGGAATTCGGCTGAGTTCGTGTGTCTATCAGTGTTACCAAATCTTGAAATGAAAAAGCACTAAACCCTACACTTTAAAACACCAGAAAAGCACCAGCTGAACTCTACGATCCACAACACAAGAAAAACACCAACATATACGGATTTTTATTACTTGCATTTCTTTTTTTTTTTTTTTTTTTAATCTTCTTCACTTGAGGAGCGAGCTGCCGCAACTACATTTTTAGAACAAGAAGGCCAAGTAGGGTTGTAGCTCTGTATACTTCCAATTTTGGCCAGTATATCCTTCGGAAATTCATAGTTGTGACAGCATTTCCCCTCTGTTTTAGTCCAAATCGCACACACAAAACTGAATGCAATGTTTTCCATTCGATTTCTATGCTACAGTTTTACTAACTGAACTTGGCAACACTCTCTCTATGTCTGCAGTTGAGTGTGGGAGCGAAAGTACACAAATAACTGTGTTTACAATGTTTGCAAAGGGTTTTTTTTTTTCACCTGCATCGCTATATGCCACTTTTGATAAAATTGTAAATGCAAATTTTTCCATTCATTGTATACCGCTGTAATAACACCTGGGTCCTGCACAAACACTTGTGTTATTTCACCAATAGATGGATTAATTGGCTTTAGGCATTCCAAAGGTGAAAAGAGAGACATATTCTTAACTGGGAAACCCCCTGGGAGCTGGGAAGAAAACAAAAGACTCTTTGAACAAGTGCGCTTGCACTGAGCCCCGCATGCTGCGCTTACTTATGCACGAGAATGACTATTTCGAAAACAGCCCCTGCTCGAGTGTTGACCTAGACACGTGTAAGGCTGAAATTCGCTTGTGTACCTTTATTAAAATTATTTAATGAATTCAAGATTTACCTATTAGTTGTTGGAGACAATTTAATGAAAAAATCCGTTAAGCACCAGATTTGGCACTGTTTTAATATATATATATATATATATATATATATATATATATATATATATATATATATATATATATATATATATATAGTATTTCGTTATGGCACTAAGTAAGAGTTTCTGGCACCAGACGAACTTCAGAAACACCAGATCTGGTGCTAAAAACACCAAATTGGCAACACTGGTGTCTACGGAATGTTTATGATTTCTACCAACCTTACCTCGTAACAGCGTTATACACCGTAGACATCGTCTTTGTATTGTTGATTTGTGCTTGGTATTGATTATAGCCTTCCACTTTGTTATTTGCTAAAATAAGTACACATACCCCGACGACTTATTTTAGAAAAAGGAATTCTGTCCCCGAAAGTGGTGTGAGTATTGTTAATTCCGATTGTTATTCATTTACGACAGTAAAAATAGGCAGAAAGCATTGCTACACCCGCTTAATAAATCTCTAAAAAATATTAATATTTAGTAGATATACGTTCCAGTTTTCTACTACTCGAACATTAAAGTGATAATTTCTTGTTCCATCTGTGACGCCTTAACCCCTTACATGTTTTTTTTTTTCTTATAAAACCTGTAAGCTACAGGCCGCAAGCTGGTGACACTGGGATAAAGAGGCGGGGCTTGTTCTAACAGCCAATGCGCTACGAGTTGAATGCAAATCTTAGTTCCCAACATTCTCCTCTCAGGGACCACTTCTCAGTGCGTGATCTATAGATGTATTGAGGAAACATTGAAATATCGTTGCCGGCCGCGGTGGCCGAGGGGACTGAGGCGCTCCAGTCACGGTCTGCACGGCCACTACGGTCGGGGGTTCGAATCGCCCCTCGGGCATGGATATTTGTGCCGTTCTTAGTATTAGCTAGTTCTTAAGTAGTTTGTAAGTTTAGGGACTGATGACCCTGTAGTTAAATCCCATAAGCTATACAAACATTTGATTTTTTTATTATTTTTATTTATTTATTTTTATTTTATTTTATGTTTTATTTTTTTATTTATTATTATTATTATTATTATTATTATTATTATTATTATTTTAAATATCGTTCACCATGGTTCTGGAGATGCTCGACAGCGTAGGCGAAAAGTTCCGGCACCACTCAAACCCACGTCTGTGAAAAGTCACTAAATTGGTTCAAAGTGATTAAGAAACTTCGAGGACTGCATTCCACCCAGTGAATATACAGGGCAGTCCTAAAATATATGTCAAAAATGAAACGGAAATTAGAGGGGGGCCGAAATAAGCAGATTTCGTATATGAAAATCGTACTGACGTGTTTTACGGCCCACTTTAGATATGTAGTTTTATAATTTTTTCCAAACATTTCGGACAAAAATAATAATGTAAATAATAAAAAATTATAGTGATGATTAGGACTCTGCTATAGTGATAATATCTTTGCATCCAACACGTAACCTTTTAGGAAAAAAGGAGAGTGGTGGGTTCCGAATCATTGATGATCCAACGCGCTGTCCACTACACAGTTATGAAATTCGTCCTTTAATCTCGTACTATATATGTCAGTTCTTAACTGATGCTAATAAAGCATTTTTAGACAATCGATCATCATTTATCGTACAACGAACGACGTATTTTTGTTAATTCTTCAGTGCGCTGTTGCTTTTAAATAACAACGTGTAAGTTATAATAAGAAAATCATCAAATACGCAACGCAAGATGGCGTATGCCAGAGAGAGTTCTGGGCGTGGAATATCAGGTGACATCTGCAAACGGCTGGTTTTCGTAAAATCAATGGACGGTGTCAAATCGCCGTTATTTTTGCAAATATCTCTCAAACGATACGAGATGTGAAAAAAACATAAGAGAGCAAAGTTTTAGAGAATGTACTCCTCTGCAAATTCGGTTATTCAATTTTCGTGTCATATGAGCGGTTTCTTTTCAATTACAATTATATTACGAACGGCTTTTTTTGGTGTTACTAGCGTAGTTTTTGTCCGAAATATTTGAAAAAGCCAGGTTCTAGTCTCTGGTGGCCAACAATTATATCTGTAATATTTGCTGCCGATCGATTGAACGGTTCGACCTAAAAAGTGGGAATACGTTACAGTGATATTTCAATTCTTACTATGCAACTGTTGCTGTTACGGGTAGTAAACGAAAAATTTTGAACAGTGAAATAAATAATCAGTCCTTACTTCTCGCCACGGTGGAATGACCAAAAACTCTTAAGGCGCCTAGCCACGGCGCGCGTGGTTGTTCCCCGTCGGAAGTTCGAGTCCTCCCTCGGGCCGCGAGCGCGTGCGTGTGTTTGTGTGTGTGTGTTTGTTGTCCTTACGTTAGTTGAAGTGCTTTGTAAGCCTAGCAACTGAATCATATTTCTCAGTACCGTAGGGCCAACTGTACTCAAAACCATAATTTTCTAAATCGCAATTTGCGATCAGTTACGGCTTTATTGTACTAGGTTTAGATGGTATACTGAAGTGCGGCGAATGAAAATTTGTGCTTGGACGAGATTCGAACCCGGGATCTCCTGCTTACTAGGCAGATGCGGTGACCACTCCGCCACCGAGGACACAGTGACCAGCCCAACTGCAGAGGACTCTTCCCTGCACGTCTGCCGCCACACCCAAATCGCCATTCGCCATGCTGTCTCTCTCCTATACCACAACGTGGCGGAAGACGTGCAGGGAAGAGTCCTCTACAGTCGGGCTGGTTACAGTGTCCTCGGTGGCGGAGTGGTCAAGACGTCTGCTTAGTAAGCAGGAGATCCCGTGTTCGAATCCCGGTCGGGCACAAATCTTCATTCGCCGCACTTTGATATACCATCTAAACCTAGTACAGTGAAGCCATAACTGATCGCAAATTGCGATTTATTTCATTCATTGAACGCTGTAACGTCGTCAAAAATATATAATTCAATAATTTTCTGTCTGGCCTGATGATCTCGGGGTAAAGCGCTTGACTAGAAACGGAAGGATCGCGGATTCGAAACCCGGTCGGATCACGGAATTTTTCAAACCCAGCCATAACCTCTCAAGGTTGTGAGGATTCCACGTTAAGCCGTAGATCCCCTTTCCCCGGTTGGATAACTGGGGTAGGTTAGGGACACGCAAATCGCGTCCAGTTGAAAGACTAGCACCGATTACATATACCATTAGATCACTGAAAATAGTCAGCTGATATCGATGACATTGAAAATATTTCTTTGTCTATGGGTAGCTCTTGTCCTTGCGGACGCTGATCCTGTTTGTTCGTTTTCGTTCTATGTGTTCTCTGGCTCAGCTGTTTTATTACACAGAGCGTTTAGCGCTCTGACCGGGCGCGCTGAGCCACGGCGCCCGGCTAATGATGCTTATAGGTTGTCGAAGACTATGTAGCACTGGAATTACACGTTAGTAAGTGGAAAGTTTTACACAAAGAGGATGTACGGTAAATATAAATTTTATTTTGCGTTTCATGAGTTCACAAATAACATATGTTTCTTTCCAGTCGATGAACGACGCTTTGATTTCCAAATACACTGAATAACTGTCATCTGCCGTGAGCGCACATTGATTGTATGACGTAACAGTGACAGAAACTTTTCTGTCGCGGTGACAAAAATCAACCCTGAGCCCTTAAAGTTGGCAAATAGAATTTTGTCTAAAGTAAGAGAAACGCCATACAGGACAAAATCGTGTAATACCAAAATTTCGGTCTTGGAGGAAAATGTAGGAAACAATGAATAGCAATAAAATGTGAATACTTCGTTTAGATGGCGGTGAAATACGCAGTAAATGTAAAAAAAAAAGACAGTCAAAAATTGTAGCGCCGAACGCTAATTAAAAATACGTTGTAAAAAAAGGCACAGAATAAAAAACGTTAATGGATGTGCGTTTCTCTTAATGAAGAAGCGATGATATATTTCATCTGACAAGCTCTATGAATATTTATGCGGGTACCTACTGCAGTTGCAAAGAGAGAAATGTTTCACTGAACGTCGGTTGGTTTGGAATTTGTGAAACACTGCGCCTCCTAAATTAAATGTACGTTATGAAATGTTATGGCCCTAATTCGCAGCTCGTAAGGCAGAGCTTTATATATTGCGGTGCTTTATGTCGCCTAGAACTGCTTAAGAAAACATTTTGGCCGCGTTTCTTGAGAATTCCAGAGATAACAATATTTTCCAGTTCGCAGAAACACGAGTAGTTCATAAATATTCAAACTTTTTATGGTTCGTCAGGAACCTCTGCTTTCCACCGTCTTTCACTCGAGTATCACAATACAAATTCTCATATAGCTGTGTTTTTATCACACCGGACGACTATCATTTCATAACTACGAATATTTTCAAGTGAATGGTAGGCGATGAAAAGCTCGTAAATCTAAAAATTCTGCGTATAAGATCTGATAAGCAAAATACTGTTTTTACTTTTCACCCAAACATGTTTCAGCACCTCTGTGCCATCATCAGTGGGAATTTTTTTTCTATTTATGAACCACAGACATTGCCGAGGTGGGGTGGCTTGCGTGCCTCCACGATACAGATAGCCGTACCGTAGGTGCAACCACAGCGGAGGGGTATCTGTGGAGAGGCCAGACAAACGTGTGGTTCCTGAAGAGGGGCAGCAGCCTTTTCAGTAGCTACAGGGGCAACAGTCCGGATGATTGACTGAGCTGGCCTTGTAACATCAGCTAATGTGGCTTTACCACACAGTTACTGCGAACGGCTGAAAGCAAGGGGAAACTACAGCCGTTACCTTTCCCGAGGACATGCAGCTCTACTGTATGAACATATGATGATGGCATCCTCTCGGGTAAAATATTCCGGAGGTAAAATAGTCCCCCGTCGGATCTCCGGGCGGGGACTACTCAGGAGGATGTGATCATCAGGAAAGACAATACTGGCATTCTACGGGTCGGAGCGTGGAATGTTAGATCCCTTAATCGAGTAGGAAAATTAGAAAATTTAAAAAGGGAAATGGATAGGTTGAAGTTAGATATAGTGGGGATTAGTGAAGTTCGGTGGCAGGATGAACAGGATTTCTGGTCAGGCGAGTACAGGATTATAAATACAAAATCGATTGGGGGTATCACAGGAGTAGGATTGATAATGAATAAGAAAATAGGAATGCGGGTAAACTACTATGACCAGCACAGTGATCGCATTATCATTGTCAAGATAGATACGAAGCCAACACCGACAACAGTAGTACAGGTTTATATGCCAACTAGCTCTGCCGATGATGAGGAAATCGAAGAAATATATGAGGAGCTAAAGGAAATTATTCAGACAATTAAGGGAGAGGAAAACTTAATTGTTATGGGAGACTGGAATTCGGTAGTAGGACAAGGAAGGGAAGGGAGGATAGTAGGTGAATATGGTCTGGGCAAAAGGAATGAAAGAGGAAGCCGCCTGGTAGAATTTTGCACAGAACATAATTTAGTTATAACAAACACCTGGTTCAAGAATCACAAAAGAAGGTTGTATACGTGGAAGAGACCAGGAGACAGCGGGAGATACCAGATAGATTTTATAATGGTAAGACATAGATTTCGGAACCAGGTTCTACAATGTAAGACATACCCAGGGGCAGATATAGACTCTGACCATAACTTGTTGGTTATGAACTGTAGGCTGAAACTAAAGAAACTACAAAAAGGTAGGAAAATAAGGAGATGGGACCTGGATAAATTGAAGGAACCTGAGGTTCTTAAGAATTTCAGAGGGAACTCTAGGCAACAATTGGCAGAAACAGTGAAAAATGAAACAGTTGAGGAGGAATGGGTAAAATTGAGAGATGAAATAGTGAAGGTAGCAGAGGACAAAATAGGTAGGAAGGAAAGACCTACAAAAAATGCTTGGATATCACAGGAGATACTAAATTTAATCGATGAAAGGAGAAAATATAAAAATGCAGTAAATGAAACAGGCAAAATGGAGTACAGACGACTAAGAAATGAGATTGACAGGAAGTGCAAAATGGCTAAGCAGGAGTGGCTAGAAGGCAAATATAAGGATGTAGAAGAATGTATAAATAGGAGAAAAATAGATACAGCCTACAGGAAAATAAAAGAAACATTTGGAGATAAGAAAAACAGCTCTATGAATATCAAGGACACTGATGGAAAACCAGTTCTCAGCAAAGAAGGGAAAGCTGAAAGGTGGAAAGAGTATATAGAGGGGCTCTACAAAGGAAATGAACTTCCTGACAATATTGTAGGAAAGGAAGAGGATGTAGATGAAGATGAAATAGGAGAGACTGTACTGAGAGAAGAATTTGACAGAGCCCTGAAAGACCTAAGTCGAAAAAAGGCCCCTGGAGTAGATGATATTCCCTCAGAGCTACTGAAGTCTCTGGGAGAAGCAGCCATGACAAAATTGTTTCACCTGGTGTGTAAGATGTATGAGACAGGTGAAATACCCTCAGACTTTAAGAAAAATGTTATAATCCCCATCCCTAAGAAAGCAGGTGCAGACAGGTGTGAAAACTACAGAACTATCAGTTTAATAAGTCATGGTTGCAAAATATTAACGCGAATTATATACAGAAGGATGGAAAAGCTGGTAGAAGCCGACCTCGGGGAAGATCAGTTTGGGTTCAGGAGAAATGTAGGAACACGGGAGGCAATACTTACTTTACGGCTTATCCTAGAAGATAGATTAAGAAAAGGCAAACCTACATTTCTAGCTTTTGTAGATTTGGAGAAGGCTTTTGACAATGTGGATTGGAATAAACTCTTTCAAGTTCTGAAGCAAGCAGGAGTAAAATATAGGGAGCGTAAGGTTATTTACAACTTGTACAAAAACCAGACAGCGGTTGTCAGAGTTGAAGGGCATGAAAGGGATGCAGTGGTTGGAAAGGGAGTAAGACAGGGTTGTAGCCTTTCTCCAATGTTGTTCAATTTGTACATTGAGCAAGCTATAAAGGAAAGCAAGGAGAAATTTGGTGAAGGAATTAAAGTTCAGGGGGAAGAATTAAAAACATTGCGTTTTGCCGATGACATAGTAATTCTGTCAGATACAGCAAAGGACCTGGAAGAACAATTGAACGGAATGGACAGTGTGCTGAAAGGTGCATATAAGATGAACATTAACAAGAACAAAACTATGGTAATGGAATGCGGTCTTAGAAAATCAGGTGATGCTGAAGGAATTAGATTGGGAAACGATGCAATAAAGGAGGTAGATGAGTTTTGTTACTTGGGCAGTAAAATAACAAATGATGGTCGCAGTACAGAGGATATAAAATGCAGAATGGCAATGGGTAGAAAAGCGTTCTTCAAAAAGAGAAATTTGTTAACATCGAATATTGATTTAAACCTAAGGAAGTCCTTTCTGAAGGTATTTGTATGGAGTGTTGCCTTGTATGGGAGTGAGACATGGACGATAAATAGTGCGGACAGGAAGAGGATTGAGGCTTTTGAAATGTGGTGCTACAGAAGAACGCTGAAGATTAGGTGGGTGGATCGCGTAACTAATGAGGAGGTACTGAACAGAATTGGGGAGAAAAGAAATTTCTGGCATACCTTAAAAGAAGGGATAGATTGGTAGGACACATTCTTAGACATCAAGGAATTGTGAATTTAGCGTTGGAGGGAAGTGTATGGGGAAAAAATCGCAGGGGAAGACCAAGAGATGGATACAGTAAACAGATTCAGAGAGATGTCGGATGTCACTCTTATGTGGAGATGAAGAGGCTTGCTCAGGATAGGGTATTGTGGAGAGCTGCTTCAAACCAGTCTCCGGACTGAAGACCACAACAACAACAACATTTTTGGCTGGGAAAACCAAAATACATTGTTTTAGTCTTAACCTATGTGTGAATATTAAGCCTTAAAATCGTATGTCTCATTTTTGGTTACTATCTTGATTTTACCATTCGTGGTCGTGTAGGGCCGATTTATCATAATTCGTCAGTGGTAGCGTTGCCATCTACAACAAATAATCTGTGTGAACATCGTGACAACGTAACACGCTATTTCTAGGATGATACGTAAATTTGGTGGGTAGGGATATTTTGATCATCAGCCTGTATTATCTATTACAGACAAGTATTCGTTTTGCCCTCGTTCTATATGGGAGTGGAACAGAAAAGCAAGTAACTACTAGTGGTTCTGAGTACCCCCCCCCCCCCCGCCGCGCACCTTTGGGTGGATTGCAGTAAGTGTATGTAGATGTAGATAACAAAAGCGACTATGAACGCTTTGTTATTATGCGCACTTACTAGTCGGATTTATTTGTCCGCAGCTGGGAATGGTGGTGGATTTGAAGTAAATGGATTATTTTCCCCTCTCTGCCTGTTTGTGTGTGGCGGCGGGGGGGGGGGGGTTGTTTTGTGTGTGTGTGTACGTTTTCACTGTCTGTGTCATCTTTCCTGTACAGCTCCTTTAATGGGTTAAATAATTTATTTTTGCATGGTGTGGCATATTGATTCATGTCTGATTTTCCTTCTGCTATTGCTTTCTTACGTTTCAGAGTGGCGTGTTAAGTCGTCACAATGTTTAAACGGATTATTTGGTTGCTACCACTGTAGAATTATGTATAAAGAAAAAAAAAGTCCTACATCACCACGAAATGTAAAATCAAGTTTATAACCTTGATATACGACTTTCAGATCTAACATTCACAGACAGGTTAGTACTAAAACGATGTATTTTGATTTTCATAGCCATAAATAAATAGGGAAAAAAACAACAAAAACACTGATGATGACACAGAGGCGCTGCAAGATGTTTGGGTGAAAAGTAGAAACAGTGTTTTGCATCTCAGGCGGACCTCATACCCAGCATTTTTGACTGCAAACACGGAAATCACAAGAGCCTCAGGTCGACAACGATGAATAAATCGTAAATCCACAGTCTATATATTTACATTTACGGATGTTGATGTCTACCAATCGTGTCTGTTCTTCAGGAAAGCTTAAACAAAAAAAAAAAAAAAAGTTGCAATCGGTGGGGATAGAACCTACGTTCATCAGTGAAGAACTACACACGTTGCGCTATAACAGCATTGAAACTATATTAGTGACATACAATGCTATTTCACTAGGCTTTAAGGCTTTATAAGTGTTCCATTAAATTAAACGATAGAATTACGCAGATATTTGTTTACTATGGAAAGTCAGCATAAAATATTAAACATCAGATAGACGTGGGTTACTTCCAATTTTCCATTTACAGAGAAATACGATTGATATCCACGATAGCCATAATAATTTAAATCCGAATTTGCTGTGTGTAACTTTGATAGTACAGGCTGCCAAAAAAAACAGACTAGTAAGTCCTTTAGTTAATACAGAACGGTACTGTACGACACACAACTTCGTATAAGGAAATAAAACTTCAGTTAGTACATTTGCGCAATTACGTATTGGCGCAGTTGGCCCAGAAATGGCTGCCCCGTATCACGTGACGGTAACTGACCAAATGGGAGGATGCGATTCTCGGCAATCTACACACACAAGGTTACCGCTACTTTCTATGCGTAAGGCTTTATGGACACCATACACTGTCACACAAATGATTAACGGTTGATGGTAAACGCAGTGCGTTTAAGAACCGAGTGGTATTTATTACAGCTGCTTGATCGGCAACCGAATGGTCACTTCAATGGGAATTCATCAGTGCCGACCGAACTGCGTAATCCCCAAAGAACTTGATTAGATCTGCCAATGTAGAGCACGGCCAGCACGGGGGCGGCTGTTCTCTGCCGCAAATCGAACTCCCGTGGGGCGGAAACGAGCAATCGCGGATCCGTCAGCCCATGGAGGCCCCCATTCTGATCGCTGGCTGTACTGTCGCGATGAAAGGCACTCCAAATCGGCCCTTTCAAAAGCCCGCCATTATCTCGGCAATCCGCGCTCCAAGAGAAACTAATAACTGCCGCAGAAGCCATCGCCAAGTTGTACAAAGAGCCAAAGTGTCCTCGGCCAACAACGGTTTTGTACGAGGATAGCGGCAAGCTCCCGCGCGCATGCGCACAGCGAGTGTGTGTATGCGCGCGCATCTGCGTGTTTGCTAGCGGCGCAATTTCGCCACCAGAGGCGCTGTTGCCGTGAAATAGTGTGAGATGTGAGGGAGCGCTAGACTGTAGGACGCGAGGGGAGGGGGGGGGGACGCATTATGAACCACACAGGCTACATGCTCATCACACGTCGCTCTCAGCGTTCATGAAACACAGCGACATCGTCCGTCGCGCCTGTTTACTTCAGCCTCATTTTCCAGGCTACGGTCACAGTCGGGGCAGTACTGCAGTGGAAACTCCCAACTGCACTACTCTGGGCACTCATGACTCTGTAGTTTAACTTTTTAGGGTCAGCTCGGCGTGTTGATAAAACGGCTGAAATCTAGTTGGGGGACGAGCGCCTGTCACGATGGTGTTTCTTCACTGCTCATAAGTTTGCAGCCTTTGCAAGTAATTAATACACGTGTGTGTGTGTGTGTGTGTGTGTGTGTGTGTGTGTCTTCGGTCTTGTGTACTTGCAGTGTGCACGCATGTTGTTTATTTATTATACTTTATTTTATTTTGTTTATTATTTTATTTTATTTTTCTCCCCTCACCCGCCTCCCCACTCCATTCCTAAGCTGCATGTCGTTATTCCCATCTAACCCATCTAACCCACCGTGACGTAACCTTCCTATCCCCTCTCCCTGCCCCTCCCGTCCCCGATTCGCCGCAGGCCTGATTCGAAGTGCGGCAGCCGGAGGTGAGGGCTGTATGTCTGTGTTGTGTGGCTGTGTGATTGCATGAGTGTTGTATTTTCTGAAGAAGGCCATGGCCGATAGCTGAAAGTGTACATATTTGGAAACATTCTAAAACGAAAGCTAGCCGCGCGTTTCGCATATTTCAAGCGTCAACTTCGCATCCCAATATCTCGGCATGTAATTGGAATACTGCGATGCAATCAACGCCATTGTTTATGTCATTTGTCATGCTATGGGTTGCTGAAGAAAAAATATAGGGTGTCCATTTAAAAAAAAACATAAGTTTGTGTTAAAAGAAACACATTTGCTTTCGTGTTAGAATGTTTCCAAAGATGTACATTGATGGGTCCCAGCCGTACATTGATACTGGTGGAAGTCGTTTTCCAATAGCTGTTATTGTTCCAGAGATATTTTGGGTGGACTAGATGGCTGTGACACCCTGTATATAGATAAATAGCTATCCGATCGCCGTAAAACAGTGCCTAAAGCCTTCCCCGGGTAGACATTAGTAACTGTACAAATTATTAGCTTTTTATGTCTTGTGGTTCAGACGTAATAAACGTACGTTGTTGTTGTTGTTGTGGTCTTCAGTCCGGAGACTGATTTGATGCAGCTCTCCACAATACCCTATCCTGAGCAAGCCTCTTCATCTCCACATAAGAACGGCAACCTACATCTGTCTGAATCTGCTTACTGTATCCATCTCTTGGTCTTCCTCTGCAGTTTTTACCCCACACACTTCCCTCCAACGCTAAATTCACAATTCCTTGATGTCTAAGAATGTGTCCTACCAATCTATCCCTTCTTTTAGTCAAGGTATGCCAGAAATTTCTTTTCTCCCCAATTCTGTTCAGTACCTCCTCATTAGTTACGCGATCCACCCACCTAATATTCAGCATTCTTCTGTAGCACCATATTTCAAAAGCCTCAATCCTCTTCCTGTCCGCACTGTTTATCGTCCATGTCTCACTCCCATACAAGGCAACACTCCATACAAATGTCTTCAGAAAGGACTTCCTTAGACTTAAATCAATATTCGATGTTAACAAATTTCTCATCTTTCTCAAGAACGCTTTTCTACCCATTGTCATTCTGCATTTTATATCCTCTGTACTGCGACCATCATTTGTTATTTTACTGCCCAAGTAACAAAACTCATCTACCTACTTTATTGTTTCGTTACCCAATCTAATACCTTCAGAAATCACCTGATTTTCTTACACTGCACTCCATTACCCTAGTTTTACTTAATGTTCATCTTATATGCACCTTTCAGCACAGTGTCCATTCCGTTCAACTGCTCTTCCAGTTCCTTTGCTGTATCTGACAGAATTACTATGTCGTCGGCAAAACGCAATGTTTTTAATTCTTCACCCTGAACTTTAATTCCTTCTCCAAATTTCTCCTTGCTTTCCTTTATAGCTTGCTCAATGTACAAATTGAATAACAATGGAGAAAGGCTACAACCATGTCTTACTCCCTTTCCAACCACTTCATCCCTTTCATGCCCTTCAACTCTGCTGTGTGGTTTTTGTACAAGTTGTAAATAATCTTACGCTCCCTATATTTTATCCCTGCTTGCTTCAGAACTTGAAAGAGTTTATTCCAGTCAACATTGTCAAAAGCCTTCTCCAAATCTACAAAAGCTGGATGTGTAGGTTTGCCTTTTCTTAATCTATCTTCTAGGATAAGCCTTAAAGTGAGTATTGCCTCCCGTGTTCCTACATTTCTCCTGAACCCAAACTGATCTTCCCCGAGGTCGGCTTCTACCAGTTACATTAGTAACTGTACAAATTATTAGCTTTTTATGTCTTTTGGTTCAGACGTAATAAACGTACAACGAACAGAAATTCACATTTATAGATATAGATGGATCTTTCGTCAATTTCAGAGAGCGAAGCTGCATCGTGCTGACCTTCCACGCTCAGCTGTCCACCACTTTGTTATTCTGATGCGAGGTAGAGAGAATGCACGCGCGGCCTCTGCGGAGGGACGTGGTGCAGTTGGATGTCGATGTCCACGTCACAAAGAGCAGCCGCCGTCGCCGGCAGCGCCTCTGGCGGCGGGCAGTGACAGCTGCCGACCCCATTGTACCCTAAGCGGCGGACGCGCCAATCGCAGATAAACAAAGCGGCCGTCCTCAGATGGCCGCACTGCGCGTTACGGCCGGACAGTTGGCAGTCCTGTCCGTGACGGCGGCTGGCCGACGGCTCAATATACGGCCACCGGAGCGGCACACACACACACGGTAGCGGCCTCTTTGTTGGGGTTAACCCTTCTCTGTCTGCCACCGGACGGGGTGCAGGACATGTTCCTGCCGGCGACGGGGAAACAGTTGACAGTGTGTGTGTGTGTGTGTGTGTGTGTGTACAATAGCAGCGGCCAGTATGAAGATCGAGCGACCGTGTGTGTATGTGTGTGAGTGTGCGCATGGGGGCTTTGCCAAATATCGCGCGCTCTCGATGATTATCTCTGACGGAGCAGAAACTCTGCAACAGCTGGCAGAACACTGTCCCCCGCCACCAAATGCCAGCACCTGGCGATCCTGTACAGCCGAGAAAAACGAGAGCGAATTGGAGGGGTGGGGGGGGGGGGGCAGAAATAAAACGAAACAATAAAACGGAGCAGAAAAGTACGACAAGAAAACCGATAACACAAAAATTCGCTCAGCCGTCCGACTGGAACAAGTCAGGTATATAAATTCGCTCGTTGGCAGTTGACCGTCAAATAAATAAATTTCTGAACGGGACGGAAAACAAGGTCGAAATCCTCGCCAATTATCATTTTGAAGGGCGGACAGACCTGGCGATTTCACCAGTGCTCGCTCGGCTGAAGCACTTTCGCAAATCGAACGCGGTATGCTACGTACGTGAACCACACTCCCCCCTTTCACCAAACCTCCAATTCCACCCGCATCCATCACATGTGTACAGCACTCATATTCCAGTTTGCTCAGTTTAATGCATCGTGAATAAATTAACAGCTTTGCCGAGCACTCGAAAAGCCAGTAGGGATCACGCATCAGGCAATACAGACAGTAACGAAGTTATTCAGCGATAACACGAAATTGAGATCGGATTCTTTTACTCCTTGGGTGTACACTGCTTTCAGTCAAAATTATATTAATCGTTAACGCTACTCTTTCAAATAAATATCTGACTTAAATCGTTAACGCTACTCTTTCAAATAAATATCTCACTTAAGCGTGCGTCAGCAGTGTTTTTATTTAATTATTTTTTAAACTATTTTTTTTTTTAGTCAGCTTCGCTTTTTGTACAGTGTCGACTCAAAAAATCATTGCCCCCGGATTGATATAATACATCTAAATAATTATGTACCCTGCAAGTCACATTTAAGTTGCTTGCAGAGGGTTTCTCGAACCGCTTTCATCATATTTCCCTACCATTCCATTCTTCAATAGTACGCGGTAAAAGGAATCACCTATATCTCCGTTTTCGTTTCGATCTCTCTTACTTATTCTCTTATAATGACTATGTCTTCCTATGTAGGTGGATGCTAACGAAATATGTTCGCATCGCAGGAGAAAGTAGGGGAAAGAAATTTCTCAAATTGATCTCGCCGCAACGAATAACGCCTCTGTTTTAACTGTTCCCACAATAACTAGTGCCTCATTTCGAGGTCACACACTCCTCCTCATCGGGATGATGATAATAAAACAAGCTGCCGTGCTCTGTTAGAACTGTTGCATCTTCTAAGTGTTCTGCCAACAACAAAAAAGCCACTGGTTCGCCTTCCCCGCGATATTTTTGGTTTCTAATTAAACTTATTCGTAACTGTAATAAGTATATTTAGTTGAATTTACGACCTGTAGATTTCACTGATTTATCATGTGAATGAACTTTATCGGAGTTCTGTTAGTGCTCATAAGGATGACTTCACACTTTTCATTATTTTGGGTCCACTGTCACGTTTCATACCATTGAGAGTGTTATCTAAATCGTTTTGCAGTTGCCTGTGATTTTTTGGTGATTTCTCTAACAGAAAAACGACAGCATCAATAGCGAACAGTCAAAGAGAGATGCTCAGTTTGTCTGCTAAATTGCTTATAATGATAAGGAACACTAGGGGTCTTACAACATTTCCCTGGAGCACGCCAGATACTACTCCCGTTACAATGGATGACTTTCCGTCAGTTACAACGTACTGTGTCCTTTCTGACAGGAAATCACGAATGCAACCGCACAGCTGAGACGGTACTCCATAACCATGCAATTTGATTAGAAGCTGCTGGTGAGGTACAGTGTTAAAAACATTCAGGAAATCGAGAAATATGGCACTGATCAGAGATCCCTTGTCGATAGTACTCACCACTTCATGGGAGTAAAGAAGTAGCCGTGTTTCACAAAATCGACACCTTCTGAATACTTGTTGTCCGTGGGTCAATAGGTCGTTCTCTTCGAGGTAGTTCATAATGTTTGAGAAAAGTTTTCTAAACTCCTGCTTCAAACCGACGTTAGTGACATAGGTCTGTAGTTTGGCGAATCACTCCCATTGCGTTTTTTTTTATTTTATTTATTTTATTTTTTTTTTTTTTTATTTTTTTTTTTTTTTTTTTTTTTTTTTTTTTTTTTTGTATATTGGAGTGAACTGTGCAACTTAGTGTACAGAACTTTCGCTATTACGTTTGTCCTGCTGTGGAAGGCAATACGGTATGGAGTTTGCGTAGCGTGTATTCCGCACGTCACTGGTTCTTTTACAGAGGTACGTGTCACCAGACATCTGCCTACAGACCACGCAATTCCAAAGAAATGTTCAAATGTTTGTAATTGTATGGGACCAAACTACGTTGGTCATCAGTCCCTAGTCTTATAAACTATTTAAACTAAGCTACACTAACCTACTAAGGACAACACACACATCCATGACCGAGGAAGTATTCGAACCTCAGACGCGGGAGGTCGCGCGATCCGTAACGTGGTGCTCCAGACCGCTCGGCTACTCACGCGCGGCCACGCAATTCCTATAGATTAAGAAATGGTAGTTTATGGACAACTTTCCCGCTTCGCTAACATATTTTCCCCCTGTTTGTCTATCCTCGTTGTTGAGAAAACAAATTTCTATTAGCAGGGACGTTTTAGTATGACGCCATATTGCTTTATAGACTTGCGGCATGCTATTTAGTGTCATGATTTGATACTTTTTGGACATCCCACGTCATTCGTTGTCGTTGGAAAGGGTCGAAACTTTAGACAGAAACTCTCTTCGAAAAATTCTCGAGAACTAGAAATTGGCGCATTGCGTAGAGAGACGATAGTGTTTGCAATGTCCGCACATGTCAGTCTATAACTGTCCGATGTTTTGTTAGTCAAACAAATATCCAGAAAAATATTCACAGAATATATGACATCAACTGTGATTGGGCAAAGCTGAAAATGTGTACCCAGCCGGGATTCGAACCCGGGTCTCCTGCTTTTTTGCCAGTTGCGCTGACCCCTACATCACTGGGGACACAGTGATCACCGCACCTGCAAGGACTACCTAAACACGCCTCCCGTCAGATACAAATTCCCAGCTTCACCCTGCCCACAGTACTCAAACTCGTAGTTATGAAACTAATTCCCGTAAGAGTAAGGGCTTCAACTTGCCCCCCCCCCCCCCCCCCCCCACTAACGATAGGATCATTGCCCGTCACCGGCATATTATATATATACACATGTCGCGTTTGTTCCGAAAGTTGATGTCATATATTCTGTGAATATTAAAGAATAACAACTGCAGGATTAGAAGTGACGTCTGTTCTTTCGGAACAGACGCCACATGTATATAATATGCCGGTGACGGGCAATGATCCTATCGTTAGTGGGGAGGGGTGGGCAAGTTGAAGCCCTTACTCTTACGGGAATTAGTTTCATAACTACGAGTTTGAGTACTGTGGGCAGGGCGAAGCTGGGAATTTGTATCTGACGGGGATTCAAAACCTGGTGTACGGCTTGACAAATGTTTAACGCTACAATGGTCCCGTAGGATCTGACAGATACCTCTTCCCGTAATAGGCAACCCGCGCTTCAGTGGAAGTAAACTTTATATTGTTAATGTTCATAAAATACATGTTCAGTTGCTACTATTGTAATAGTTACATGTTTTCCCCTCGTTTTGTTTAGTTATTCACGGCAACATCTGAGGTTAATTAAAGCTAACGGTGCAATGTTGACCCTATATCTCGCAGATACAACGCGTCCACAAATGTTCCTCCTCTTGACGTGACCATATTGTTGTTGTTGTGGTCTTCAGTTCGTAGACTGCTTTGATGCAGCTCTCCACGCTACCCGGTCCTGTGTAAGTCTCTTTATCTGAGAATACGTTCGGCAACCTATATCCTTTTGAATCTGCTTACTATATTCGTCCCTCGGTCTCCCTCTACGATTTTTACCCCACACGCTTCCTTCAATGCCAAGTTGGACGCGACCATTGAAGTGTAAAATATTAACGGTGACTAAGTTGAATAGTAAAAAAAGTCTAAGGCCCATATTTTAGTTCGTGATACAATCCATGTTAATAAATATAGTTTCTCTTGCTCCATCACAAATCTATTCTTACTTTAAAAATGACGCTCATAATTTCCACAGCATCATTATACTTAGCGATGTTGCTCTGCAATTCAGACAACCCGCTTTTGGTGGTTTTATAGACCAGCACAGTTTACCAGTCAAGTGACGATGTGATCGGAAGATCTCGTCACTGCTTTCTGCCCAAATCTGCAACGAAAAAGTGACAACACGGGAGATTCTACTGGCTAACACAAGACATTACAAAGACAGATAGGACATCTACACCGTGGCAAGACAACCGACGCAACACCATACCACCACAACAGTTCACAGCAGTATATATGCAACAACAAATCCCATACTACTAGGAAGACTACTGGCGTATGTACAGGCCGACGACCAGTCTACCAGCTGCGAGAGCACGCGATCCAAAGCGGACAACAGCAGGGACGGACACGAACCACCGGGGCACCCGACACAGCCCGCCTACAAGGCAACGGAAAACGACGCGGAGTCACCTTTTCCGGAAAGATCTCCGACAGGAAGGAGGGCTCCCTGCCCGCCAGGTAGGACGAGTTCCGGGACAGCCGTCTGCTCTCTCGAGGGTCGTCGATGATCTGCGAGCAACAACACAAGCGCCGTTTAGTGACAGCTGCCGAGCGCCTGACGCACAGCTCTCTATACACCTGGAAGCGGAAGCGGCCAAGCGCGCGCAGCAGTGCGTAGTGGTAGAGTCAACACCACCTAGAGACGAGGCCTCACAACTGCCCGTGCTACATCACTGACCAGGCAGCGGCCACCAGCTGAATGGCTGGCCGATGGAGCACGCCCACTGCCTCGTAGCAGCCAGCCATTTAGCTGGCGGCCACGGCCTGGTCCGCAGCCAATGGGACATACAGGCCCCAGCCCAGACGTCATACCACGTAAACAAGGTAGTTCCGAGTCGGCACGATCGCTAGCTCAGTGGCTGCCCGCTATGACGCAGTGGACTGTGTCCCAGCGGCCGGCCAGTCGGCTAGCGATCGCACCGGCTCGGAGCTACCCGCGGCCAACGGGAAATACAGGCCCCAGTACAGACGTCATGCCACGTAAGCAAGGTAGTTCCGAGCCTGCGCGATCGCTAGCTCAGTGGCTGCCCGCTATGACGCAGTGGACTGTGTCCCAGCGGCCGGCCAGTCGGCTAGCGATCGCACCGGCTCGGAGCTACCCGCGGCCAACGGGAAATACAGGCCCCAGTACAGACGTCATGCCACGTAAGCAAGGTAGTTCCGAGCCTGCGCGATCGCTAGCTCAGTGGCTGCCCGCTATGACGCAGTGGACTGTGTCCCAGCGGCCGGCCAGTCGGCTAGCGATCGCACCGGCTCGGAGCTACCCGCGGCCAACGGGAAATACAGGCCCCAGCACAGACGTCATGCCACGTAAGCAAGGTAGTTCCGAGCCTGCGCGATCGCTAGCTCAGTGGCTGCCCGCTATGAGGCAGTGGGCAGTACCCCAGCGGCCGGCCAATCGGCTAGCGATCGCGCCGGCTCGGAACTACCTTGCTTACGTGGCATGACGACTGCACTGGGCGCAGTCTTTCTCGCTGGCCGCGGCCTGTTCTGTGTGACGTAAAATGGGCTATTGTGAGGCCTTATCTCTAGGTGGTGCTGGTAGTGTGGGGGAGAGAGGAGTTGGCGCATGACAGCTGAAGCAACGCTAAGCGACGCGCCGTCAGCGACGCATTGCACGTTGACAGCAAGTCAGTTCCAAAGAGCAACGACAACTGAAGTGAACATACTCGTGGGGCAAATTGTATGCTCTTTTTTGTCTGAAGTCCTGCAGATTTCCCGTCCCCTGCGAAGCCTTTTGTGTGTTGAAGTTTGGAGCAGAAAAAAAATCATATTTACAAGATATAAAACAATACTTATTTAACAGTACTAGTGACACATGTAATACAACGAAAGTGCAAACACCATAAAACAAAATGAGAGTTGCAAAGGCATATAAAAGTCAAAATATAAAATAAAATTGCTTATGACGTTTCAAGCTGTGCATGTTCAAGGTAAACACACCAGCTCTTAAATTAGAGCTGTATGCCGGGGACTTTGAGGTAGTCCTTCAGTAAACTGTACTTACACTTGTCGAATCGATGAAGGAAGACAGTGACACTTGTGGGGAGGGGGTAACCCCTCGCAACCAGCTTTCTGTAGAAGACACTTTGTGCGACCGTGTTCTTGGCGGATGCCAGTATAATGGGGTTGAGATCCGCCACTGCCATTGGAACTACGTCGCAGTCATCGCTTCTCGACATTGCCACAAAGATCCAACGGCAATGTTGGATCTCAACCACGTTATAGTGGCATGCACCAAGTACATAGCCGCACAAAGTGTCTTTTACAGAAAGCTCGTTCTGACTGGTTACCCCCTCCCCACGAGCGTCACTGTATCACTCCATAGTTTCGACAAGTTTAAGTACAGTTTACTGAAGGACTCCCTCAAAGTCCCCGGCATACAGCTCTCATTTAAGAGCTGGTGTCTTTACCTTGAACATGTACAGCCTGAAGCTGCATAAGTAATTTTATATTATATTTTGACTTTTATACGTCTTTGCAACTCTCATTTTGTTTTATGCTGTTTGCACTTTCGTTGTATTACATCTATCACTAGTATTGTTAAATATTTATTGTTTTATATCTTGTACGTGTGATTTTTCTACTTTTATTCTATGGCTGTATGTTGTTAGATACCTATTAATATTGTCATATACATTGTAAGAATTTCAATTCTATTTTAATGTTGCCACTGTAATAACCGCTGGCTGTATGGTCACTGTAGCCAAAAGCCATAATGAAGAAGAATAAAAAAAAAAAGCCATAATGAAGAAGAATAAAAAAAAGCCATAATGAAGAAGAATAAAAAAAATTTAAAAACTTTTAGAGCAGGCAGCACCAGTTTGGTAGGCGACAATTCAATGTCTTCAGTGAAGTGTGAGGTGTTTCTGGTGAAATGCAAGTATTCAGTTCGCCAAAAAGGGTTCATTTGTGATTCATACGTGCGCACAGACTCAGCGCGAGCAGTAAGGACACCATTTCAAAAGACAAATAATTTTCTGGGAAGGGCAGCCACAGCTTAAGAACATTTTGAATGCAATTACAACACACACTACTCCCCAAAACCTAAAATTAACTTTAGTAATATAAAAATATCTGGATGCTGGTGTGTTGAAATAGAACCGCAAAGCTGTCAAAACGTGTTTATTTTAACACAACCGCTTTCACATCAATTGATAATGGGTCATTTGTTGATCATGGATAATATTTATGATCGTCACATTATCAGTGTGGTTCCGTTTTTAGATTTATCCACATTGCTCGTTTCTTGGAATTGGGTAGAAATGGGGAAGTTATTTAATGATTGACGACCACACCTTACTGAAACAGTATTCTATCAGGGCCTCCTGAATGCTGGACGCTGTCCTTCACGGAACATGTAATCATTATCGTAGCATGTACTTCTCAATACACCCTTGAGGATCCTGACATTTCGTAGTTAAAATTATTTTAGCTATGACGCCCCAGTACGCACGGCTAATCCTCCGCGGCTTCTTTCCCTACCCTACACGCGTGACACTACTATTAGTGGACGAGCGGCAAACTAAAGACGCTGGAATGCTGTTTTAACGCGAATCGTAAAAAGCCTGGGCTCAGGAGCAGCATATTTGTGTGTGAGAAAGCGGCAGTGTATGGCATCGGCAGGCTTTGATGAGTGGCCGTGCGCAGTGTGTATGTGGTCTTGGCGAGACATCCGTGGTTATATACAGCTGCTCGGCAGCACGTGGCAGCTCGTCTTATCTGCCACACTGCCAGATAGCGGACGGCGGTTCCGCGGAAACCTCGCAGGCCCTCATGTTGTGGGACGCCCGCACTTGCTTGCACCGACTGTCGGCCAAGTCCACCGCTTCTGGGAAAACGTTTCAAGGGCGACCGACTCCAGTCACGATCTGCACGGCCACTACGGTCGGGGGTTCGAATCCTCCCTCAGGCATGGATATTTGTGCCGTCCTTAGTCTTAGTTAGTCCATAAGTAGTTCGTAAGTTTAGGGACTGATAACCCCGTAGTTAAGTCCCATAGACTATACAAACATTTGAACATTTTTTTAGGGCGACCGATTCTACTACTGATCGCAGATACTCTGACCAGGGCGACGCCGACCATTTTTCTCGTAACTCATCGTCACGTCAGAGTTTGTTTCCACGGTCCTCGACGGAAACGTTGAAGAGTATGACGGTGGGGTTTTAGTGCAGGTAGAAGAAATCCTTTCACTTTTTCCCTTCCAAATTATTGTGGCTGTAAAATTATTACTGAATCAAATAAAGCGTAGTCCCGCCCATAGCAGGGAAGAGTCGAAACTGCTGACCCCCCCCCCCCCCCGCCTCCCTTAAACCAACACCACCTAGAAGACAAGGCCTAACAACTGGCCGTGCCTACATCACACCTAAAGGCAGCGGCCGCCAGCTCATTGGCTGGCCGCTGTGGCACGCGCACAGCCTTGTAGCGGCCGGCCAGTCAGCGTTCGCGGCCTTTAGGTGTGACGTAGGCACGGCCAGTTGCGCGGCCAACGAGAAATACAGGCCTCAGCGAAGAAGCCATACCACGTAAGCAAGGTAGTACCGAGCCGGAGCGATCGCTAGCTCAGTGGGGTGTGCCCCAGCGGCCGGCCACGTGGCAGTTGTGAGGCCTTGTCTTCTAGGTGGTCTTGCTTAAACCATCGCCACCACCTAGAGAGAAGGCTGCGGCGCTTTCGTATGACGTCAGGCAGAGTAGGTTGCGCGGGCTTAGCTGAAAATGTTCAAATGTCTGTAAATCTATCGGACCAAACTTCTTGGTCATCAGTCCATAGCTTACAAATCCAAGATAAAACAACCTAAGGACAACACACACACACACACGCCCCAGGGAGGACTCGAACCTCCACGGCGAGCTACCGCGCGCTCCACAGCGAGGCGCTTTAGACCGCACGGCTACTCCACTGCGGCAGGGGCACAGCTGACTGGCTCGCTGCTTCGGCATAGTGGGCCGTGCCCCAGCGGCTACCAAGTCAGCTACGCGCGCGCAACCTACTCTGCCTGACGTCACACGATAGCGCCACGGCCTTCTCTCTGGTTGGTATTGCTTAAACCCGTTTTAACGATCGACTTTGTGTTGAAAACTGACTAATCGAAGTGCGTGCGCCTTTCGTGCCTGCGTGTAAAGCAGCAGCCAACGCCATTGAGAGTGTATATGACGTCACTAACCTATATAGATTGTGCCGAGTCTGGATTTCTTAATTCTTTTTCTTCTTCTTTTTTTTTCGTATGTCTTGGTAGCTCTCTGGCACAGTCTTTTCATGTGAAAATGTCAGAGTAATCTATATCTATAAATGTCAATGTCTGTTCGGTGTAGGTTTATCACGTCTGAACCACAGGACATAAAAAGTTAAAAATTTGTACAGTTACTAATGTCTAACCGGGGAAGGCTTTAGGCACGGTTTTATGGCGATCGGACAGCTATTGATCTATATATATATATATATATATATATATATATATATATATATATATATATATATATTAATGTGAATGTCTGTCTGGTGTACGCTTATCACGTCTGAACGGCAAGACGCAGAGACTTAAGTATTTGTACACTTACTAATTTATCCCTGAGGAAGGTTTTAGGCATGGTTTTATAGCAATCTAATAGATATTTAGTAATTTGAAGAATATAACGCGAAATGCGGAACAATAATTACTCTTTGAAAATTATATGTGCTCTTTGAAAATGGTTTTTTGGTTGCATTGTTGCTTGAGGGTTGATAATCATGAAAGAGTGGAGTATATTGGGATGGAAAGTTATCGGTGTATATAAAATTCTACGTATGTGTGTGTGTTAATATTTCGCTCTGCAGCGAAAACTACTGAACGCAAACGAATGGTCTGTGTCTAATTGTTGTCCGAAGTCTCCCGTTGTACACCATAGCAGTTCCCTGCTGACAGCTAGAAGGAAGTGGATAATATTGTGCTTAAAAGTCGTCAAATTATAAAAAAATTCGGACTGAAGGCCAGCGATGACGTTTGCGACTCTATAGCAAGGTGGTTACATACAGCGAAAGGTGATGACACAGACCATATCTTTGGTCTATGTGTGCTACAATGTTTTCAGCTCTTTCTCTGTAAGGGTAAGCATACGAATAAGGAAATATAGGAATAAATAAATAAAGCAATGAAAAAGAAATTTCTTTTAATACATCTCTTTAAAAAAAAATCGATTTGACGTTTCGCGCACTACATCAAGTACAATACTACAAATAACGTAGTTTACCAGAATCCCCTAAATGAAATTAAAATGAATTTGGGCATTACTCTCACCATACGCGTTGAGATATTGCAACACATGCTATAAAGAATAATGTATGTGTTATTTATTGATACTCGTTAAGTACTTTAAATAATTTTATTTTTTTATTTGAATGTTGATTTAAAATGTTTCTAAAGAAGGCATTGTATTTCATTTCATCCTTCAAAATCAGTCTCACAGCACACTACTGAAAGATAGCTTATCTCTATATATAAAAGGAAGTGTCCCGATTGACTGACTGACTGATTGACTGACTGACTGACTCATCATCGCCCAGCCCAAACCACTGAACACAGAAACTTGAAATTTGTGGAGGGTGTTGATCTTACTCTGTAGGCGTCATTTAAGAAGCGATTCTTCGACATTCCGTCAGTAAGGGGGTGAAATAGGGGATAAAAAGATTTTTTGAAAATACGTAACAATTTAGGCAATTTTGAAGCTAGAATTACAAAATTTCGGATTGTAATTCAGGGTCCGAATTTAAAAGACACGTGTTTCGGAGTTTTTTGAAATTCGACAAATAAGGGGGTAAAATAGGTGACGCAAAAAATTGTTTTTCAAAAATATGTTGCTGTTAACTCAAATTTTAAGCTACAACTACGAAACTTCGGATATGGAATCTTCGTTAGGATTAAATATCCATGATTTTTAGTATTTTTGGAAATTCAACAAGTAAGAGGAGTTAAATAGATCAAAAATTCTTTTTGAAAACACGTTGATATTGATACAATTTTGAAGCTAGAGCTGCAAAAATTGATATTTGTGTAGTTGGTTAGACTTTAAAAAATAGGTATATCGGTGTTTTTGGAAATTCAACCATCAAGGGGGTTAAATTGGAGAGGGGGTGTTTTTCGAAAATCTGTTGCTATTTAGGCAATTTTGAAGTTAAAATTACAAATTTTCGGATTTTTGGATTCGGGGTTCAAATTTAAAAGACACTTGTTTCGCTATTTATAGAAATTCGGCCAATAAGGGGGTGAAATACGAGATAAAAAAATTGATTTTCAAAAATATGGTGCTGTTAACTCAAATTTCAAGCTATAAGTACGAAACTTAAGATATGGATTCTTCATCAGGATTAAAAAGAAACAACTGGTGCAGACCAACCAGCCTACGCATGCAAAGCAGTGGGGGTTCAGCTAGTCTATCATAATCAACCAAGAAGGTAGCGGAGCCGCGGGTTTAACCTAGTATGTAACTTGTATAGTATTAGCGCCATTTTATTTCTGTTACAAGTCCACGTTATTACAATGACTATTCGTTGCAAACCCGTCCCGAAATCGAATCCTGGTTACGCCTATCTAGCAGCGAACTATTGGGGACTGGTTCTCTTCGGCCGCTGTTTGTACACGGAGGCGCCTCGGCAGCCGGCACGCGACGCTTTTTGCCGGCAGGAGATAGGCTCTATCTCCTGGAGCACGCACCGAGACGCGCAGTGGCTCCGCCAGGTTTTTGCGACTCCGGTCGGAAGCTTTTAATCATAGGGCGGCGGCGCGCTGCGCTATTAGCGCCGCGTAAATCACACTGCGAACGTACGCCACCGGCGATTAATCACTTCTGCACGCTTACCGACCACAAGTACGCCTGCCCTCGCCGCGGCACCGAGGCGCATTCACCGCGATCCTCGGCAAGTGTAAGAACACGCAGGAGAACGAGTCTTCTCTCCTTTTTTCCACCCCACGGCATTAATATCGCACGTTGCCGAGCACGCTGCTGACGTGGATTGCTCCGCAAAACCAACAAAATTCACTCGCGCCTTCTTGCTACACCGCTTGGCCAGCCAAAATGCAGCAGCAACTAGCTCAAAACCCGGCGTTACCTGGTTATTTCTTTATTCTATACTTTATCAATGTATTGTTACACCGCAGACATTGTAGTGTCGCACAAGTATAAAGTGCGCGCCACCTACTTTCGCCGCGAGCCGCCATGCACACACGGCGCGGCGTTCTTATGACGTCAGCCACGAGCGCCCTCTGCTGCAACTCCGCTCGTGGTCACGACTGCTGCATCCTTCACTTGGGACTGAGATAGGAACCAGTTAACACTTGGGAATCAGATAGGCACCAGTTAAGAAAATGTTTGTAAAGCTTACGGGACTTAACTACGGGGTCATCAGTCCCTAAACTTACAAACTACTTATGAACTACTTACGAACTAGGCACAAATATCCATGCCCGAGGGGGGATTCGAACCCCCAACCGTAGTGGCCGTGCTGACCGAGACTGGAGCGCCTCAGTCACCTCGGCCACCGCGGCCGGCTCACCAGTTAAGACTTGGCTATCGGATAGGCACTAGGAATTATCAGTAGGCAGGCATCTATATGAACTATGTATCAGCAATCTGCAGTCAAGAACTATGTAAAAGTTAAGTATTACTAAGTATCTATTAAATATATATCTCGATCTAATTTACTCTAGTGTTTCTAGTTTCTGCTGTCCCACTGGCTGCTCACCTTCGTACCTGCACAAGCGTACATACTTTATTTCTGTGTCGGCCTCTTTTTACTCGGCCACCGACACCTACGACGGAAACGAGACACAAAAACGGCGACGAGGTTGGGACGCAAAAGTGGCGACGAGGATGAGATACAAAAGTGGCGACGAGGATGCGATACAAAAGTGGCGACGTCGATGGGGCACAAAAGTGGCGACGAGGATGGGATACAAAAGACATTGTGTTAGGATGATGACAGGCGAAAGTTAGTAGAGATTCGTGCGTCTATAAAAAGATCGATGCGCGAAGCTTACAATAATTATCACAGCCATACCTTAACAAAAGATCTTTCCGAGAACCCGAAAAAATTCTGGTCCTATGTAAAATCGATAAGCGGGTCAAAGCCCACTGTCCAGTGACTCGTTGATCATTCCGAGGCAGTAATAGAAGAAAGCAAACGGAAAGCTGAAGTTCTAAATTTAACCTTTAAGAAATGTTTCACGCAGTAGGTCGGCACAAATGTACTATCATTTGACCAACGTACTAATTCCGAAATGGGGGACATAGCAATAGGTATTTCAGGTGTAGAGAAGCAGCTGAGAGAGCTAAATACGAAAAAGTCTGATGGTCCGGATGGAATACCAGTTCGGTTTTACAAAGACTATTCTGCGGCGTTGGCCCCTTACTTAGCTTGCATTTATCGCGAATCTTTAATTCAGCGCAAAGTTCCTAGTGATTGGAAAAAAGCGTAGGTGACTCCCGTTTATAAGAAACGAAAGAGAACTGACCCACACAATTACAGGCCAATATCGTTGACTTCAGTTTCATGTAGAATTTTAGAGCATATTCTCAGTTCGAATATAGTAAATTTCCTTGAAACGGAAAAGCTTCTTTCCCTGAATCAGCACGGGTTTAGGAAACATCGTTCATGTGAAACTCAGCTTGCCCTTTTCTCACATGACATCTTGCGAGCCATGGATGAAGGACAACAGGCGGATTGTGTTTTTCTCGACTTCAAAAAGGCTGTTTGCTGATGATGCTGTGGTGTATGGGAGGCTGTCGTCTGTAACTGACTGTAATAGCATACAGGATGACAAAATTTCTAGTTGGTGCGAAGAATGTTAGCTAGCTCTCAATGTAGAAAAATGTAAGGTGATGAGAATGAGTAGAAAAAACAATCCCATAAAGTTCGAATACAGCATTAGTAGTGAGCTTCTTGATGCTGTCGCGTCGTTCAAATATCTAGGCGTAACATTGCAGAGCGATATGAAATGGAACGAGCATGTAAGGACAGTTGTGAGTAAGGCGGACAGCCGACTTCGGTTTATTGGGAGAATTTTGGGAAGATGTACTTCACGCGTATAAAACGCTTGTACGACCATGTCTTGAGTATTGCTCAAGTGGATGGGACCCGCAGCAGATCAGTTTAAAGGAAGAAATAGAGGCGGTTCAGAGACGAGCAGCTGGATTTGTTACCGGTAGGTTCGACCAATGCGCGAGTGTCACGGAAATGCTCCGGCAACGCAATTGGGGATCGCTGGAAGAAAGACGACGTTCTTTTCGTGAATTTCTGTTGAGTAAATTTAGAGGGCCGGAATTTGAAGCTGAGTGTAGTACGATCTTGCTGCCGCCTACTTACATTTCGCTTATAGATCACAAAGACAAGATAAGAGAAATTAGGGCTCGTACGGAGGCATATAGGCATTCTTTTTTCCCTCGTTCTATTCGGGAATGGAGAAGGAATGGAAATGCCTAGTAGTGGTACAGTGTACTCTCCACCACGCATCTTACGGTGAATTGTGGAGTATGTATGTAGATGTAGGTGATCTTGGTTTGCTCACTTTACCAAGACGGAATAAGGTCAGCAGTCGGTAGCAGAAAATGCTCACCCGCCTTGCGTGATGACGGCAGCCGCTGCGTCGGCAAGTTGGAACGCCTACCGTCAGCGAACTTTGTGTGAGTGAAATGGCTGTCAGACAGAGACGCAGCTAGTAAACATTTCATAACTACACGTAACTCTGTCACAAGAAGGTATAAGACCGCGGATGTGTCAGCGGTAAAGACACATCGGGCGAACACTGCATTTTTCAAAAGGAACACATTCAAACCGTTTCATACGTCATAGCTTCAGCCAATTTTATGTATAAATACTCCCACATTTAGAAGTAGCAGTCACTAGGTCTGCTGAATCGACGATGCCCAGGAGGTAGTCGTCAATTCACTGGCCTAATCGTTGCGCTCAGTCTTTGTCACAGATAGCAGTACATCCGGGTAGCTGCTAGAAGCAGCTAAGAGATGGGATGGAGTCTGGTCGAGGCCATACTTCACACTAAACATCATCTGGGAAGATGGTGATCCGCTGTGCTGACGACTTCAAACCTCTATGGTGGCTGCCTGAGGCCAGCGCAGTCTTCAATGGTTGGTTACTAAAGGCCGATGTTCCTGTCCAGCACGACATCCGACTTCAGATGGGTCCCTGCATGGATCCACTGGCCGCTGCATAGCCTGGTGAAGGGATAGAGTACTTCACAATAACAGTCTTTGCATCGCTTCCCGGCATCGAGGCACGGGCACTACCATCATACGAAACACCAAGGTTCCACGCCTCATCCTGACCTAAAGCTGGGAACACACCGTTCAGCCCCAGCAGTATCTACTCTACATTCCTCTCTCTCTCTCTCTCTCTCTCTCTCTCTCTCCACTCTTATCCTCCCCCGTCTCTTTACATCTCCTCCGTCCCGCCCCCTCCAACTTCTCGTCCACTCTGGTCATTCCCACTCTTCAGTTCAGTTCTTCCTCCCCCCATGTTATGAAACTAAGATAATACACAGGAGGTCCCATTCAACTTTTTCACTTCAGATATCTCTGGAACTATGTAACGCACAGACGTTTCGAGGGCACACAATGCGCGGCCGCAACAGCTGTGTCATAACAAAAAAAAAAAAATCAAATAAAAAAAAAATAAAAATGTTATTCCGACCAGAGTTGCCAATATTACTCTGAAAAACGCAAAAGATTCTTTGTCAAAGAAAATCGGATAGTGTAATATCGGCCTAAGATTAACTAGTTTGTAAATCTAGGGACTGGTGAACATAGCAGTTTGGTCCAACAGGTGTACAAACATTCGAACATGTTAAACAGGCGCTTAGAAACATACTTACGAGGTGTATTCGCATATTAATGAACCATTAATCTGTTTTAACTTTAATTATATTTTAGCAGTTTTCTTGGCCATTAATGTTTGCGATGGACTACAGAATATCGGCTAGATAAGGACATTGATATTAAAATATAAAGGCCGGCCGCGGTGGCCGAGGGGACTAAGGCGCTCCAGTCACGGTCTGCACGGCCGCTACGGTCGGGGGTTCGAATCCCCCCTCGGGCATGGATATTTGTGCCGTTTTAGTTCGTAAGTAGTTCATAAGTGGTTTGTAAGTTTAGGGACTGATGACCCCGTAGTTAAGTCCCATAGACTATACAAACATTTGAACATTTTGAAAATATAAAGAGTTTAATGAAGCGCAGTGAAAATAAAACCTGGTTTCATATATGTACATTCGTTGCAAGTAGCCACTCGCCTGAAATTTAAGTGATGTCGCCACGGGGCTGGATTTGACGTATGTGGCTGACCGACATACGAGCTGCTGAAGCACAACTGCTGACGCTTCGCTGACCTCCGTCAGCAGTCCTGTCGACAGAGTCAGCAGTGGCTCACGTATCATAACACAGCTGACTGTTTCCTCCTATGGCGGTGCCTGCGACGCCTCAAGCACAGCTGCATACCGCCCAGCCGTATAGTCCGTACGGCGGGACTGTCATCGTCACTGAAACTGCATATCTGCTGCAGGTGATTTTTTTTTTTTTTCATTTTTTTTTTTTTTTCCTCTTCAGATACCGGCTTCAGACCGTTTTTAGTGGTTCACTAGAAGCTGTCACGGAGAATTTTTCTGTCGTATACAAGTAACTTTTAGTGTCTACTAGCCGAAGACCCCGACGGTGCCCGAGTATCATCATTATATAAATACGCTAACACGAAATTAGGGTGAAGAAATAAAAACCATGCGTTTTGCTGATGTTATTTTAATTCTGTCAGAGACAGCAAAGGACCTGGAGGAGCAATTGAACGCAATGGGCAGTGTGTTGAAAGGAGCATATGAGATGAGCAAAACAAGGGTAATAGAATGCAGTCTTAAAAAATCAGGCGATGCTGAAGGAATTAAATTAGGTAACGAATCAATAAAGGTGGTAAATGAGTTTTGTTACTTGGGCAGTAAAATAACATATGATGGTCGCAGTACAGAGGATATAAATGCTGAATGGCAATGAGAAGAAAAAGAGAAATTTGTTAACATTGAGTATTAATTTAAGCGCAAGAAAGTCCTTTCTGAAGGCGTTTGTGTGGAGTGTTGCCTTGTATGGGAGTGGAACATGGATGATGAACAGTGGGGATAGGAAGAGGATAGAGGCTTCTTGAAATGTGGTGTTACAAAAGAATGCTGAAGATTAGGTGGGTGGATCGCGTAACTAATGAGGAGGTACTGAAGAGGATTTGGGAGATAAGGAATTTCTGGCATACCTTGACTAAAAGAGGGGATCGATTGGTAGGACACATTCTTAGACAGCAAAGAATTGTGAATTTAGCGTTGGAGGGAAGTTTGTGGGGTAAAAATCGCAGAGGCAGACCAAGAGATGAATATAGTAAGCAAATTCAGATTGATGTAGGTTGCCGTTCTTATTAGGAGATGAAGAGGCTTTCTCAGGAAGCGTAGGGTGGAGAGCTGCATCAAACCAGTCTCCGGGCTGAAGATCACAACAACAACAGCTTTCTCATTATTGGGGTAAACACTGCACAAAATGTTGACACCATAATCTTCTTCGTCGCCTTTATCTTCTTTAAATCAATGACCGTTTCGGCTACAATTTTGGAATCTATGAGTACCATTTGTTTCTTTTAAGCAGACACAACAGAAATCCGTTTGAAAAATTTCGATAACTACATAACAGAAATTAGGGCTCGTACGGAGGCATATAGGCATTCTTTTTTTCCTCGTTCCATTTGGGAGTGGAATAGGAAAGGAAGTGCCTAGTAGTGGTACAGTGTACCCTCCGCCACGCGCCTTACGGTCAATTGCGGAGTATGTATGTAGATGTAGAAGTTTCACACTAAAATATTTTCCCCAAAAACTGCAAAAACATCTCCCAATCTGGAGTAAGTATAATATTGCAGTTATGCATCATGGCGGGGTGGGTGGGGGAGGCCACTTTGCACTGCCGGCCCCGGCCCCTGACACTCGCAGTCCGCCACTGAGCGTAGTGCCCTCTGGCGGCAATGCGGTGACCCCATCAGCGGCGGGCAGGCGGCGAGATACGAACGGCATGCCGACAGATGGCGGCCGCTATCTGGGGTCCGGGCCTAACTGCGCTGACGCCACCGGCCCCATCGCTCTCCAGCGCCCCCACTATCTGTCCACAGCTCCGGTTAACCGCCCTGCCCTACGCCCGTACCACTGCTGCCTGCTGCTAACACCTGGGATACGGAGCGACACCCGTCATGGCGGAAACGACCTCAGTGGCCCCATCAGGCAGGAGGTCTGCACGTGGAATCAGTGAGCCATTTGCTGCGAGCCAGTATTCGCTAGTGCCGCTCAACCAGTGGCGGCGCTAGACGCAAACTGGGCGTCGGCGAACTTGTCTTTGCGAGGCCCACTTCATTCTTTCATTAATGAAGATGAAGATAATGTTAAATGAGCTGAATCATACATCAATAATCATTATACTAAAATTCTGTTAGTATAATATACGGGTATTATTGTAATGACAAAAAATACAATAAACAAACATAAATTAGATAAACTTTTCAGCTTTTCGTCTCACAGAATTTTATTAGATCACATCTTAATACTAGGCTCACTGTGCTTTTCAAGTTAGTCTTAATCAATTTTAACTTTGTGGACCGTCTCTCGGCCGAAGCTGTACTGACTGGAACGGAGCATGATTCTAATTGTTATATAAATATTTGGGTATATTTCTTCCAAATCGTTTTCTAAAATGTACTGAAGAAATTTTTTCCAAGTATTTAACTAAAAATTGCATCACTGCTGCACTCATACGGAAATAACTACGGACAACTAAATAGCTGCCGGCCGGGAATGGCCGAGCGCACTAAGACGTCATACCACGGTGAGCGAGCCGGTCGCGGTGGCCGAGGGGACTGAGGCGCTACAGTCACGGTCTGCACGGCCACTACGGTCGGGGGTTCGAATCCCCCTTCGGGCATGGATATTTGTGCCGTCCTTAGTATTAGCTAGTTCATAAGTAGTTTGTAAGCTTAGGGACTGATAACCCCGTAGTTAAGTCCCATAAGCTCTACAAACATTTGAACATTTGAACACGGTGAGCGAGGTCACTCTCGTCGGGGGTCTAACCCCACCCTTGGGTACGAATGTTGTGTTCGTCCGTTGGTTAAGCTACATAACCTAGCAGTTGAAAAGCGCCGTTAAACGTCAAATATATATTAAAAAAAAAAAAAAAACTAAAATTTTAACAATGTTTTGCGAGGCCCCCACAGGGGCGAGGCCGTCGGCGGTGGCCGACGTCGCCGACGCCTAGCGCCGCCACTGCGCTCAACGCAAGCGTTGTCCGGAGCTCGAGGTTCTAGATTTACGTGCCTCGTCCGTCACCCACTATACGACAGCGTCAGTTGTGGTGTGCCGATGATAGCATAACCGGCTAAGGCGACTATAAGACCAAACCGCAGGCAGTGGTTATCAGTCCCTAGACTTACAAACCACTTTAAAAAAAACTTACGCTAAGGACAACATATACACCCATACCCGACGGAGGACTCGAACCTCCAAAGGGGAGTAGCCACGCACTCCGCAGGGAAGGCGGCTTAGAACACATGGTCACTCCCGCGCACGGAAAACTCTTGTTCACCTGAACTAGTCGTGGAGAAAATCTTAAGATGGCGTTAAGTTACTTCCGAACTGTTATTGTATGTAAACGTAACACCCTGAAGATGGCCGCTTGCAATAGTGGCCGAAACGTTGGTGAAACATATCGACAATGTTATTGTATGATTTTGCCTTTTTACTACAAAGTTACCCAAGAGGATATTTTTGGAATTCTATAAGCGTTCACAATAAAAGGAGTCAAGTGAATATATTCCAATATTATCCATTCTGTCATCACTATTGAAGTTGTCAAGTTTTCGTGGACACACACAATGACTTACTGACCACGTAACAAGGAATTAATAATCTGGAGAGAGAAAACGTTCAAATGTTTGTAAAACTAAGGAATCAAACAGCTGTGATAGCGGTCCCTAGACTTATAAACTATTTAAACTAACGTTTGCTACGGACAACACACACACACAAAAACAAACACAAACATCATGTCCGGAAGAGAACTCGAACCTTCGACGGGGGCGTCAGAGCAATCTATGACATGACGCCTTAGACCGCGTGGTCATTCCGGCGCTTGATATGAACACAAGTTTGCAGTTTATCTTTTTATTGAAGCCAAGAGCCAAGATAGCTTTTTTATTTTTATTAAGATTACCGGTTTCGACAGTTTAACTGCTATCTACGGATCTTACAATTCGTTCTTCAGAAAATTATCATTAAAAGTTTTTAAAAACACATTTACTCGCCAACTTAGTTGTTGGCTTGTCAACATTTAAATAGCTTTTAATAATAATGTTCTGAAGAATGAAATCTAAGCTCCAAAGGTGGCAGTTAAACTGATGAAACCGATAATCTTAATAAAAAATATTTGTATTCAATAAATTGATTAATAGATCGCCCCCAAACATGACAAACCTGTTAAGTTTCTTATCTTTCGCGGGCCACATTTTAGCTTTTTTCTTTTTCTGTGCATTGTGATTACAATTTTCGTATTTGTGCAGCAGTGTGAAATCATTAAGATGACCTGTCGTTGGTGACCACCTACCACAAACCATATCAATGATCACATACGTTTACAATTAATTTCGACAGTTTCCTATCCTTGTCTTGTTTACGATGCAAACTTTTGCATTCAAAACAGTATAATGAATTGTAATAGTGTGAACTAATGTAAATTAATTATACATTCCGTGTATTATCCGATACGTAAACTGAAATCACATTGTGAACATGTGGCTGCACAATAAAAGTGACCAGTGTTCAGTCTCACAGTTCTCAACGTATGTGATGACTTCACAAAGTTCACCGAAAGTTGTAAGTCGCGGCAGAATAGCTGTGCTCGCTAAGGAGCCTTGCTACAGCGCGCGCGTCTGTTCACCGTCTGAGGTTCGAGTCCTCCCCCTGACGTGGGTGTTTGTGTTGTCCTTAGCATAAGCTATTTTAAGTAGTTTGTAAAGCCTAGGGACCGAAGACCAACGTAGTTAAGTCCCTTAGATTTACAAACATATGAATATTTTTGAAGGTAGTAATACAGCAATATTAAGTATTTGGTATGTAATGTGTTTCACTTTATTCATATGTAAAGTAAATATTGAACTTATTAAGCACCCTACATGACAAGATATACATTTGACAAATTTTCAACTCAAGTCATAGCCAAATACTTGTTTATCCTGTTTTTTTGTCTAAGCTAATGAGCTGTAACATTTTTAGTTCCTTTTGTCCTGGTTCTTTTTTTTTTTTTTTTTTTTTTTTTTTTACACCACAGTTGCTATATTATAATATTATATTGAAGGTATTTCACTTATCCGTCTATGCAACTGATTTAATAAAATATGCTATTGCCATATGCATTTCGCCTTTATTTTGGAAGGCATCATCAGTGGCCTGTAATATATACATGCTTATTTTTTACAAAATTTTTGTATTTACATTTCTCAGTATTTTTTAGGTTATCAACAGTTCTGATGCGTTATTTTGGTATAGTATTGATATCTGGATATTGTACTTACAATATTTCATGGATATAGCTTTATATCTGGTGCTCATTGGTTGCTTCCAGGAAAAAAATCAATAATTAATAAATCAGTATCTGGTGCTGTCGTCTATGCAATCACATAACACACACACACACTGACACAAAGCAAAGATATGACAAACACATACCCAACAGTTGGCAACACCAGCAAAAACAAAAATAACACAACACAAACAAAAATGACATGTGCCTAGTGGTGCTAACTGTGAAGTGCTGGAACAACAAAAACAGCAAAATGCACGGAATTGAAGCACAACAGCTGGAAGCAACCAATGAGCACCAGATATAAAGCTATATCCATGAAATATTGTAAGTACAATATCCAGATATCAATACTATACCAAAATAACGCATCAGAACTGTTGATAACCTAAAAAATACTGAGAAATGTAAATACAAAAATTTTGTAAAAAATAAGCATGTATATATTACAGGCCACTGATGATGCCTTCCAAAATAAAGGCGAAATGCATATGGCAATAGCATATTTTATTAAATCAGTTGCATAGACGGATAAGTGAAATACCCTCAATATAATATTATAATGAGCTGTATCCTGAAAATGATCTAATAAGCCGAAAACTAGTTAAAAAAAATAAAGAGAAGTAGTAGAACAGAAACAGATAATTCGTTTAGAAGTGGCGGAAGAATCCATACATTACGTAATTTTATGTTTTCGGTACGATAGTTACAACCTTATACCTTCCCTTTGTATTCGTTTAGAAGTGGCGGAAGAATCCATACATTGCGTAATTTTATGTTTTCGGTAGGATAGTTACAACCTTATACCTTCCCTTTGTACGTATTAGTTTCACTTCGATTATGAAGCAATAAGAAAGTTGCAGCAGAACCAGAATGTTCGCAACTCCGACACCGCATTAGTACGTCCGAGTTCAACTCCTCGCAACGATAAATGCTGATCGATAAACGATGCGAGTGGAAGACGCGCCTAGCCGACGTTTCTAGCGCGGACTTCATTACTGGGCCGGTTTTCATTAGGGGCGGAGCAAATTTAACTGGCGACGTTTAAGTGGATGAGAATTTAGGGTGTCTGCCTGTCGAAGAGACGCCAACGCGACGCCTTCCGACCCGATAATAAAACCATTTACGAAGAGCACTGATTTCCAATCTGGGAGGGCGCGCGAGTCGAGCTAGCTGCGACCAGACACCGACTCGGAATAGAGTTCGACTTTTGTCCTTGGTCGAATCTAATATCGGTAAATCGACCGCGTCGGACAGGTTCGGGAGGGCATGAGTTCCTTTACGAGGGGCGAGCACACACTATCTCTCCCTCTTTTTTTTTTTTTAGAGCCGTCGACGTAACACAGCAGACGGAGATAGAATAGGGCAGGGAGAAAGAGCAGACGGGGAAGGGAGGAGAGGGAGATGCCGGGAGGAAATTAAATTGAATTCCCGTCTGGCAGTAGGGTGTAATTCAGCCAGGGCGAGAAGAAAGGGCACTTGCTTGCCCCACCGTCGACCACAACAAGTGCTGTCCTGACCGCCAGACACTCTCCGTAGAGACCCCGAATTACTCTCACTGTCGACGTTCTTCCACGGCCGATGCACCGAATGCAATATTTACTTTGCAGACATTTATACGACCTTCTCACCGTAGGCTAGATGATTAATCGAAATCATTCCTTCATCGTACTACGCAGAAATTTATTAGTGAAGAAACCTTGAAGCATATGGAACGAGCCATTGTATACACTAAAAACAGATAATAACTTGACATTTTTCAAAATAAAAGGGCGATCTAAATAGTTGTTTGTTAAGAAATATATATGTCAAGATAGCTTCTTCAATATTTCATTTTAGATCACCAATTTCGACAAACTTAACTGTCATCTTCAGATCTCTAAATTAAAAAAGAAAAACACCTCTCTATACATTATTTACGACTGAACAGTTCAAACGTGTGGTGTCATGATTTATAAGAATTTACGTCTGCTCGTCATTTACGATATTTACAACGTCATGTATTGCGTTGTTACTTCTATTTCAGTTATGGATTATATGGTGTAAAGTTCCCTTCAAGTGCATATTTGCAACTTCCTCTTTATCTTTGAAGGTGATTAACAATAAAACGAGGTCCAGCTACGCTGTGCCTCTAAATTCCTTCAAATTATTTACACTTCAAAGACATTCGTAAAATTACACCGTTGCATAAAATAACTGCTGAACAACACATCATTTGTTCTGATTAATACCGACACTTTCATTGGCAATTAGATACAATGCCAGAATAAGTACACGTATCTCTTTTGCACATTATATCCAATCTCAACAGAGTCAAAAACCAGAAGAATTAAAACAAAAGCTTTCACACATGGAGTTCATATATAAACACTGAGTTTCTATATCGTTTACTCCACGATTCTCTTCTGACCTCTTCTCTTACAATCCACTTTGTAATGCCGACCGCTTGACATATCTGCAACAAAGGCAGATACTCGTGGTAGACACTGCATTGCTATGCCGCTCACACGCAAATTAACGCCTTGATTAACTCAAGTCGGTACTAGAAGAAAATGTAGTTAATCCTGTGGCTCTACATACAAATGTGAACAAATGAAGAAAAATGTGTGTTGTGTGATTGTTTTTAAAAGTAACGAGCTATGCCATATGATTTTAAATTACAACCCAACACGATTGAACTGCGCAGTCGTAAATAGTGTATGGAGAGGTGCTGTTTTTAAGATGTAGAGAACCGTAGAGGACAAATAAATTTGTCGAAACCTGCTATATGACATAAAATATTCAACAAGTGATCTTGGCATATATATTTCTCGACAAACAACTCCTAATATGTACACCGTGTTGACAATAAATTACCACTAAAATCTACAATGACAAAAAAATAATACTCTAGGCCAGTAGTGGTTGCCAATCTTTTTGCTGATGGACCTACGATTTTTCTGGACTTATTTTAGCGAGCCACTGCAGCGGCTACGCGGTAATTACTAGTAATACAAATTGTATTTAATTTCAAATTGGAGTTACTGTAACTATAACTACTTTGTTAATATAACATTATTAAAATAAACGCAACACCGTTAGTGGAAAGACAGAATACTTTGTCCAGCAAGAATTTATTTTATAATAATTGACGGTAATCTCAGTGAGATGATAAACGCAATTCAATTAAAGGAAAGATACAGTACTTCGTCCAGTAACAATTTATTTTATAATATAAAAATTATCGGGTAATCTCATTGAGATTTGTGATATTGTTTACTCTTGATGTTAATGATACTTTCTATATCAGGACTGAAACTTCTTAGTTCCAGGTATAAATCATTTTCCACGCAAAGTTTGCTTCCACATTTATTTTAAAGAAATGTATGCACTTATAAATTAAGTAGTTGAGTAGTTGTTAACCGCCTTAATTCATTCAAGGATGTATGTCCAAGTACTTGATCCTCTCCCTTTAATTTGATTCAAAAAGGATTATATGTGAGGTTTAAAAGAAAAAAAAACGTTTTCAAAGAAGACTCGCATGATACTTCCATTTCTTCAGATACTGACAGTTGTGGCTTATAAAGTCGTCCTCTACAAACGGATAAAAATTCATAACGAGTTTTTGAAAAGAACTAAAGCAAGAACCAATTGTAAGTAGCACTTTTGCATTAATAAACAACTTTGAGTTTGGAAAAAATGAATAAAATAACCCGTAGCCGTCATCATTTATAATAAAGAGGCTGTGCGACTTAATAGTTTACTTTTCTGTACTGAATGAAAACTGTCATGAAAATAATATGACTTACGAAATCCATATTTTTAGTCAGTTCAGTATTTCACTCGGATATTTCAAAGGTTGTCAGATTACTCCAAATAGAAAGGAGGATAGTCAGAACACCAAAAAGAGGGATCGTTTTCCTGGGACATCTGATGAGGACAACAGAAAATAGAATTAGCAGAAGAAAACATGAGAATTTATGGAATAGTAAGAACGGCATTTGATGGATCATAGAGGCCAAGGAAAACAGAGTGAATTTACAGATTACGATGGAGGATTTGAAAGATAAGACAGACGTGCTCGAGATACTTCAGGACAAACACATCATAGTGCCAATAAAAATTAACCAACAGAGATTGGGGAATGGTGATTTGAGATGAGGAGAGAAGAGTACAGTCTGGGAAAAGAAGTGGTCCAATGTTGGCCTAAAAAGTAAAAACATGAATTTACAATTTCACTGTTGAATTTGTTTCAATGCCGTGAAATATTTCGAATTCGTAAAATTACGGCTGTTAATGTTAACCAGTGGTGTCTGCTCTTTCAGACATGCCCGACAAGAACAAACACTATATTATCAATCATTGAAAAAATAAAATAAAGTAACTAATGCTAAAGAAAGGCCGTTGTTACAGCTTTATAAAGGGATCCACGTCCTCATAAAACATTTTATTCTACTGATAATCCCACACGTCAGTTTCGTGTCATTAAACGTGTGAACAATGTAAAAGATTGCGATGTGTTGTACGGTGTCAACGCTTTGAGTAAATAGAGTGAAATTGGACAAATACGTATTTCGGTGCTGAGAGTCTTTCCTGTTAGACGGCAGTACGGTATCAGGTAAGAGGTAGAGGCGTATGTCACTTTGTGGTACGCGCGACAGCTCAGCTTTTTGCTGTCAAGAGATTTTCAGTCCCCCGTTCGGGAAAAAATAACGTCAATGCTTCCACTGTACGCTGTTCTCCTGTCAGATACAAAAGTTCGTTCCAATAAAAACGTATCTTCATTTGATCAGGTAAACAGAATTGAATTCTGCTTTCTTTATTCGTCGACGCTGTCAATTGCGAGGTATAAATTGAGAGACCTTTTCTTGGAATAATGGCTGTGACAGAAATATGTTTAACCTTTCGTAAGGTATAATTCCGCATTTGACTGGAGCACGGGAAGCGAAACTTCGTAAAAGCGCAGGTAATTTGCTATCAATTTCCGACAAAAGCAAATATTTTTATACTTCTCTGTGTTTAGGGCCTCTTATCTTTCGAATCATTTGTCGTACAATGGTATAACTTAGCAGAGATATTCCATTATGTATGAAGTCTGTTAAAAATTGCAGATCATTGTCCACAATTTTATTTTACGCTTAAGTATTACTTATAGTGCACGGGCTCCATCGAAATAATCAGCACAATGGATACACCTCTCCCAACGCCGATTCCAGTTCCGAAATCACTCTCGGGATTTACAGCTTGGAAAACAAAAGGATGTGCGGTTGCGTAGTATACCGTAGCAGAGTCTGTTCTGTTGATGGTGCTAATGGAGCGGTTTAATACCTGTCCAATCTCTGCAACAGTTCTGAAGCGAATGTCCCGAAGTAGTTCGTTCATCTTCGGAATGAAATCAAAGTCGCAAGGACGTAATGTCCGAAGAGTATGGGGAATCGTACATTGCTTCCCATCGACCGAATAGAACAACCATAGCTTGCGCTGTATGCGCCTGCGCATTGTCTTGCAAAATGATGGGTGGGTAGCGCAGAAATTGTTACCGTTTCTTTCGCAAAGCTGGTCGCAGGTAATGTTCCAAAAACGAACAGTAATACTGTGCAATGACGGTCTGCCGTGGAGGAACGTAATGCGTTAGGATAACAGTATCACAGTCGTACACGAGAAACTGTAACTTTCACCATACAGCTGCGGTGGAGTAGCCGAGCGGTCTTGAGGCGCCTCGCTGCGGAGCGCGCGGTTGCTCGCCGCCGGAGGTTCGAGTCCTCCCTGGGGCATGGGTGTTCAAATGTATGTAGAGCTTATGGGACTCAACTACGGGGTCATCAGTCTCTAAACTTACAAACTACTTATGAACTAGCTAATACTAAGGACAGCACAAATATCCTTGCCCGAGGGGGGATTCGAACGCCCGACCGTAGTGGCCGTGCAGACTGTGACTGACGCGCCGCAGTACGCTCGGCCACCGCGGCCGGCGGGGCATGGGTGTGTGTGTTTGTCCATAGGTTAGTTTAACGTAAGTATTTTGTAAGCTACGGACTTATGACCACGCAGTTTGGTCCGATAGATTTACAAACATTTGAACTTTTTTTTTTCCCTTCACCACACCGGCGCTGTGACGCACTTCCGACTTTGACGACGACCCATAATGACGCCATTCGTTGAATTGACGTATCAGTTTTGGCTCGTACGATGTGGCCCATGTCTCATTCGTTGAAGGCTTTTACCCAGCGTGGCAATTTTCTTTACGGAAATTTCGATTCGCCGCAAGTTTCTTGGAGACCTAGATGAGACTGTCGTGCTGTACGACCTCTGGCACATCCAATTTTGATCCATCTCCGTTGTTCCTGTTAATGGCAGTTTGCATACTTCACATAGTTCCATCAGTAGCAGAGTCGCAATATCAGCGCCTAAATGCCCGTTGGAGGCCACGGTAAGGTAGTCGCCGTAGAGTGTGTCATAAGTGTGGAGTCTTTTCGTCTACTGGTGGGCATTCCACACCGTCCCCAAGGCGGTGGGCGAGTATGGCAAAGGCAGAGTGCCCCAATAACCATAGAGTAGAATTATGCCTCGTGCATGGGTGCAGCTTCGCGTCTGGCATAATAAACCATTTCACGGTCACCCTCATTGGGGTAGTTTCATCGATGATGGCAACCATGCCTCGGCAAGTATTGACACAGTATCAAATAATGCAGTTCAAGAGATAGGTTCATGGCTTGTAGAAAACAAGTTGATGTTAAATCACAGTAAAATCAGTTTTTACAATTTCTAACACGTAATTTGACGAAAGCTGGCATTTTGATTACATATAATGGGCACGTCATAAGTGAGACTGAACAGTTCAAATTTCTAGGTGTTCATATAGACTGTAAGCTGTTATGGAAAGCACGTGTTCAGGATCTTGTTCCAAAACTAAATTCTGCTATATTTACCATTAGAAAAATATCTGAAATAAGTGATTTTTCAACACGAAAAGTAGTCTATTACGCTTACTTTCACTCACTTATGACGAACGGCATTGTTTTTTGGGGTAACTCGCTTGATGCAAAAAGGATATTTCTGGTTCAAAAACGGGCGGTTCGAGCAATATCTGGTGTAAGTTCACGATCGTCATGTCGACCCCTTTTCAGTGGTCTGGGAATTTTGACTCTGGCGTCACAATACGTTTTTTTCTTTAATGTCGTTTGTTGTTAATAATATCAGCTTATTCCCACGAGTTAGTAGCTTTCACTCGGTGAATACTAGACAGAAGTCGAATCTACATTTGCATCAGACCACCTTTAACACTTATACAGAAAGGTGTACAATATTCTGCGGCATCCATTTTCAATAAGCTGCCACAAAAACTAAAGAATCTTAGCACTAATCCACACGCTTTCAAATCTAAATTGAAGAGTTACCCCGTGGCTCACTCCTTTTATTCTGTCGAGGAACTCCTAGACAAGTTAAACAATTAAGCTAATTCATGTTTTCTTTATTGATTCTTTTCACTTTGTCTTAAGACTGTCGTGTGCAAAGGACTACTTAAAAATTTTCTATTACCATTCTTGTGTAACAATTAATGTATTGACTTGTTCCATAACCATGGAGTCTCATTCCTCAATTGGGTCCTAAGCAACAGAAAAAAACAATAAATAAACAGTGTTCTCAGGTGTCAGGCACATTACACATTGTAAAGTTTGGTGAGGCACTTCCATTGATGTCGGCAAGTCTCTGATTCGTCTTAATAACATTATTTGTCAGGCGATACCACAACGTAGAGGGTAGGAGTAGTCCATGTCGATCAAGGAGAAACGACTGGCTCCGCCAAGCATGATTTTGAAGGCTTAACATCAGACGAGGCATCGATGTTAGCATCGTGGAGGTGTTTTTATGAGGGGGATTAGATTAATACTTGTTCCATAGATCATATATACGACATTTCGTAATGATGTGGAACGTGTCAGTTTAGTAAATATTATCTATACTTGACAATCAATATTTCAAGGACTTTTTAATTTATTTTTTTAAGTTTTATCTAAAAATTCATCTACATTGTAGAAGGAGTTGCCATTCAGAAATTACTTTAATGTCTTTTTAAATACTAGTTGGCTATCTGTCAGACTTTTGATGCTACTTGGTAAGTGACCAAAGACTTTTGTGGCAAAAGTTAGATTTAACCTTGAATAGAGAATATCATCCTTTCTCCTAGTGTTGTAGCTATGCACACTGCTATTACTTTTGAATTGTTAATAACAAATTTCATGAGTGAATATATATATATATATATATATATATATATATATATATATATATTGTGGAGCTACAATGAGGATCCCTAAATAAATGTCTGCAGGATGGTCTTGGGTGGGCTCCAGCAATTATTCTGATTACACGCTTTTGTGCAAAGAATACTTTTTTCCTCAACTTTGAATTGCCCCAGAATATGATCCCATATGAAAGCAGTGAATAAAAATAGGCGTAGTAAGCTAATTTACTTAGATGTATATCACCAAATTATGCAATGACTCTGATAGCATAAGTAGCTGAACTGAAACGTTTCAGCCGATCTTCAATATGTTCCTTCCAATTCAGTCCCCCGTCAATGCAAACACCTAAAATTTTTTAATATTCTACCTTAGCTACAGATTTATGTTTAAAGTCTAAATTTATTAATGGTGTCATGTCATTTACTGTATAAAACTGTATATACTGGGTTTTATCAAAGTTTAATGAGAATCCATTTGTAGAGATCCACTTAATAACTTTCTGGAAGATATCATTTACAATTTCATCAGTTAATTCCTGTTTGTCAGGTGTGATAGCTATACTTGTATCATCAGCAAAAAGTACTAGCTTAGCATCTTTGTGAATGTAGGGATGCAAACGATACATCGATGTTTTGAACAGCGATATATCGCCGATGCATCGACGACAGAAGTCCAAAACTATCGACATCGTTCAACAATTGACTGGCAACTCCATTATTACTTTATTAGTTGCTCAGCCAGCGTCAGTTCAAGTGCGGTGCTCCCGCTGTCGTCGCTCGTCGCTGTTTTCATACTTTTTAAATAGTAGGTAAGTGAAATATGAAACAATCTGATGATTAATCTGATGTTTGTCCAGTACGGGCTGCTGGCATTACTGAAATTTCACCCTCCAACATCAATGGAATCGAATCTTTGACAGTGTTACCCAGTCAGACTGATATCGTACTGTCAAAACGTCAGTTAAAACATCAAACAAAAGTCTATGTTATACTTGGCGTATAACATAGATTTTCATTTCAGCAAGGTACATGATTTGATAAACGTCATTGATGAATATTCATTTTAAAAGTACATTATTGAGTAATAACTGAAAGATGCATAATGTTTAATTTTCGCCATGTCGACAGCTAAGAAAAATGAAATACGTCAACAAAACACAAGTTATTTCGCATGTAATGAACAAATCGATGTAAATCCCAAGTAAAATCAGCGCAATAGGTAGCGAAACCTTATTCCCAACTTCTTTTTCATTCTAATCTGCCATTTCGCTGTGTATTCTTAGCCTAGTGAAAGAAGATAAATAAGGCAGATAGTTTTTGGCAACACAGCTTCATTTCAGTGTGTTTTTCCTAATATTTCTTAAACGTATGGAAACATCGGAAAAACATCGATGTATCGTTTTTCAGAGCGATGTTTTTTTAACATCGATATTTTTCCGCAGGAACATCGATGTTTTTATCAACGGTTTGTATCCCTATGTGAATGTAGAATGGCAAGTCATCTCTATATATAAAACGATGTGTCCCGATTGACTGACTGACTGATTGACTGACTCATCATCGCCCAGCCAAAACCACTGAAGATAGAAACTTGAAATTTGTGGAGGGTGTTGATCTTACTCTGTAGGCGTCATTTAAGAAGCGATTTTTCGATATTCCGTCCATAAGGGGGTGAAAGAGGGGATGAAACGTTTTTTCAAAATACGTAGATATTTATGCAATTTTGAAGCTAGAACTACAAAATTTCGGATTTTAATTCAGGGTTCGAATTTAAAAGACACGTGTTTCGGCATTTATTGAAATTCGACAAATAAGGGAGTAAAATAGGTGAAGCCAAAAATTGATTTTCAAAAACTGTTGCTGTTAACTCAAATTTCGACCTGTAACTAAGAAACTTAGGATATGGACTCTTGATCATTATTAAAAGGACACGTGTTGCGGTATTTTTGGAAATTCAACAACTAAGGGGGTAAAAGAGGGGATCAAAAATTCTTTTGGAAAGCACATTATTGTCAAGACAATTTTGAAACTATAGTATTTTTGGAAATTAGACTAATAAGGGGGTGAAATACGAGATGCAAAAATTGACTTTAAAAAATATGCTGCTGTTAACTCAAATTTCAAGCTATAACTACGAAACTTAAGATATGGATTCTTCATCAGGAATAAAAAGAAACAACTGGTGCAGACCAACCAGCCTACGCATGCGAAGCAGCGGGGCTCTGCTAGTTAATATATATTAAGAACAGCATAGGACCCAAAACCGAACCTTGTGGGACCCCATTTTTGATAACCCCCCAGTTAGAAGAATTAATTGTTTCATCTATATCATGTGAACTGCTTATTTCAAGTTTCCGCACTGTGGAGGAGACTGAACGATGAAAGACGTAATCAGTCTTGATGTTGGTGGTGGAGATGGATATGCCAGAGACGTTTTGTGGGGGATGAGACGCTTGTCAGCTGAAGCCTGGCTGCAGGAAGCACAAGTTGGCGACTGGCTGCCGCGAGGGCATCCACGCCTCCGCCCCCGCACGTCGATGGCAACGGCGTGGGTGAGTTAGCGCGCCACAAAGCCACACAGTGCGGTGCGGCGACAGTCGGGTTCGCCAGTTACCGAAGTTGTGGCGGACTCATTTGAGGCGGCCAACAGCCCCAAGTTGGGGCGCCAACCCGCTACAGGCGCCTCCTCCCAAACAAGATATACTCACTGTGCAAGGCCGCGACGCCTTTCCCAGGTGCCGCGTTTCGCCTCGGGCGTCGGCGTCTCTCCTCTCTTCGCTTCGTGGCACAGTCACATCGCCCGTAGTGCCAACTGTGACGCGGACAAACACTTATAGCTGAATAATACAGTAATTGCAGGAGTCTAGTTCGCAATATGATATTTATTTTATGAACAACACCGCTCCTCAGCAGACGGACCAGCTCCTCGCCAAGGACATGATCTGAGCAGTGGCGCCGGCCGCGGTGGCCGAGGGGACTGAGGCGCTCCAGTCACGGTCTGCACGACCACTACGGTCGAGGGTTCGAATCCCCCCTTGGGCATGGATATTTGTGTCGTACTTAGTATAAGGTAGTTGATAAGTAGTTTGTAAGTTTAGGGACTGATGACCCCGTAGTTAAGTCCCATAAGCTTAACAAACATTTGAACATTTTTGAGCAGTGGCGGCTGGTGCTTCCAAGGAGATTAGAATACAGGGAGACGCCCATATGCTGAAAAAGTGAAGCTTGCCTCTGCCATATTGGTCAGTTTTGGAGAAGTGTTCGTATTGTAGAGCTAATGTTTTATATCACTTAAAATAGCAATAAAACGTCCAACGGTTTTGCTGTGATGTACGAGTTAAAAGAGTGCAAATTAGCCGTTAAAAATTAAATTTTGAAATATATTATAATGATTTCTTATTACTATTTAATCAATAAAGTATATTGTTTGAAAGTACGTACTTTGCCGTGACTGTCAATTCAATGCATTAACAGTATCAGGGGTCGACTTAACGCATAGTTTTGACGGAGAAATAGCATTTCAGAACTGACTAAGATGGTGGACAGGCTTCAATTGACGTATGTGCTAGGCATAGATAATGCCACCTCCCTTTATTCTAACCTCCTTGGGTGCTTCAGATGATTGGGGGTTCACTTCCTCAAGTGCCGGATCTTGATAGTGACGCCTCCCCCCCCCCCCTACCGCTTTAGAAATGTTTCCGTTACAAGATCTGCAGAATATCTTAGCTCGGCTTGTTTGCGCTTGTTTCAACTCGGGCTGACTTGTCGGCCCACCGAACTTCCATATTTCACACTTCTCTTCCAAGCTTAAAGTTGAAATATTCATTTCTAAAAGATACTGAACGTTGTTAATTTTGGCCCACTTTAGGTTATGGTAGTAACACTAAAAGTGGCCTTTGCGATCGTCTTTTGACAGCTCGAAATTTAAATGAAAATAACGGTTTAACTATTCATCTGACACGAAAATTGAATAACCGAATTTGTAGAGGAGAAAATACTCTACAACTTAGCTTCCTTATGGTTTTTTTTTTTTTTTTTCTTTTTTCATTTCTCGTATCGTTTGAGAGATATTTGCAAAAATAACGGAGATTTGACACTCACCATTGAATTAACGAAAACCAGCCGTTCGGAGATGTCACGTGACATTCCTCGTCCAGAACTCTCTGGCATACACCACCTTACGTTGCGTATTTGATGATTTTCTTATTGTAACTTACACGTTGTCATTTCAAAGCAATGGCGCACTGAAGAATTAACAAAACCACATCGTTCTTTGTACGATAAATATTGTCTCTTTATATCAAAAGCATTAAACAAATTTTAATTCAATATTGTCTCAAGGAAATGTATTGTTTTTGATACATCGGCCTCAGGAACAAGGCGGGATTTGTGCCCATTCGCGTTCCTTGCTGGGATGCTATTCCAATAAAGGAGAGCCCTGGCAATTTGATACGCATTTCACAGGGAACATGAGGCAGAATTAAAGTACGTGGTGTGGAGACGTGCTTCAAGACAGTCCGTGTAGTCGCTTTGGATGCAACTCTGTGTTAGCTGAGTGGTCTAAAGCGCCTACCTTGTAAGTAGGAGGTCTCGGGTTCGAATCCCGGCCACAACACAAATTTTAATTTAATGCCTCTCCTTATGTTTAATAGCTCTATGGATTACTGTTACTCGATAGAACCGTCGCGCCCTTGGGCGTTTCCCAGCAATTTGGCGGCATTATCCGTTCATCCAGCTGTGGAAGTGAGCTGCGGTCTGCCTGAGAGTATAATCAGCTCTCAGAGACGTCATTTGCGGCCGCGATCATAAAATTCCGTGTCGCATCTAGGGCGCGCGGCAGTGCGTTTGAATGTTTGCCGCGTGCCCAGGTAGCCGTTTACTGACCCACTGAATAAATTAACGCCCCTCTGGACGGCCCAGTAGCCGTGGCTAATTGGATTACACGGACGTGCACTATCCGTCTGGCCTGATTTGCTGCGCATGTGCACGGAACCCAGTGGCCGCGATATCGACTCCCGCCGGTACCAACGCGCCGCGACACGGTTCAAGTGCCTGCACCTGCACACGCTATTATCACAGTCGCGACACTCACTGCAGTAAAAGTTGTTACCAACTGACAGTTACAACGACACTAGTGCTCCTAGCGATGGTCAATTCACCAAAATAATTAGTATAAATATTTGTGTTACAAGCGTTATTGAAATATCAAGAGCTGTACATTAAAACCTCCAAATTTAACTGTTTCAGTGGTATAAAGAACAAATTCGTCATGAAAAAGTACTTGCGGATATGCGTATATTTGCACGCGAATATGTGTAGATTTGCACGCAGGAGGACCGCACAAATGTACCACCATTTGATCAACGCACTAACTCCGAAATGGAGGACATGGTAATTCGTATTTTCGGTGTAGAGAGAGCTAAATACAAAGTCTCCTGGTCCGCATGGAATATCAGCTCGGTTTTACAAAGAGTATTCTGCGGCATTTGCCCCTTACTTAGCTCACATTTATCGCGAACCTTTAATTGAGCGCAAAGTTCCTAGTGCTTGGAAAAAACGCAGGTGACTCCCGTTAATAAGAAAGGTAAGAGAACTGACCCACATATTACAGGCCAGTATTGTTGACATCAGTTTCCTGTAGAATTTTTGAGCATATTCTCAGTTCGAATATAGTAAATTTCTTTGAGACGGAAAAGCTTCTTTCTATGAATCAGCGCGGGTTTAGGAAACATCGTTCATGTGAAACTCAGCTTGCCCTTTTCTCACATAACATCTTGCGAGCCATGGATGAAGGGCAACGGCAGATGGTGTTATTCTCGATTTCAAAAAGTCATTTGAGGCGGTGCCACAGTGTAGACTGCCACGAAGATACGAGCATATAGAATAGGATCACAGACTTGTAATTGGCTGCAAGACTTCCTAAGTAAAAGAACGCAGTACGTTGTTCTCGACGGCGAGTGTTCATAAGAGACGAGTGCATCGTCAGGCGTGCCCCAGGGGAGTGTGATAGGACCGCTATTATTTTCAATCTATATAAATGATCTGATGGACAGAGTAAGTAGTAATTTGCGGCTGTTTGCTGATAACGCTGTGGTGTATGGGAGGGTGTCGTCTTTAATTGACTGTAATAGCATACAGGATGACGTAGACAAAATTTCTAGTTGGTATGGATAATGGCAGAAAAATGTAGAAAAATGTAAGGCGATACGCATGAGTAGGAAAATCAATCTCACAATGTTCGAATACAGCATTAGTAGTGAGCTTCTTGATGCTGTCGCGTCGTTCAAATATCTAGGCGTAACATTGCAGAGCGATATGAAATAAAATGAACATGTAAGGACAGTTGTAAGGCGGACAGCCGACTTCGGTTTATTAGGAGAATTTTGGGAAGATGTACTTCCATCTGTAAAGAAGACCGCGTATAAAACACTTGTACGACCACGTCTTGAGTAATGCTCAAGTGTTTGGGACCCGCAGCAGATCAGTTTAAAGGAAGACATGGAAGCAGTTCATAGGCGAGCAGCTATGTTTGTTACTGGTAGGTTCGACCAATGCGCAAGTGTCACGGAAATGCTCCGGGGACTCAATTGGGGATCGCTGGAGGAAGGTATTATTATTACTATTATTTTGAGGAATTTTATAGAGGAAATTTAGAGGGCTGGAATTTGAAGCTGAGTGTAGAACAATTTTCCTGCCGCCTATTTACATTTCGCGTAATGATCACAAAGGCAAGATAGAGAAATTAGGGATCGTACGGAGGCATATTGACATTCTTTTCTTTTCCGCGTTCTATTTCGGAGACGAATAGGAAAGGAAATGCCTAGTAGTGGTACAGTGTACCCTCCGCCACGCACCTTATGGTGGATTGCGGAGTATGTATGTAGATTATTGCGCTGAAAGTAAGTAGAATATAAACATAAGAGAAACATAAATTTCCATCATGTTCAGTTGGTATTATGATCGGCCGTTTTTTGACACGTTTCAATTCGGTGTGGAGTCTAGAAAGTCGCACATTTTTAAGCGTCACTCGTATTTTTTATACACGCAAATTCGTTTGAGTGAAATTAATTTAGCTTGAAAAGCCAGTTTTGTAGCAACAATTATAGAGTTGGTTTCCTTTTTGTTGGAAAACAGTTTGATTGGTTTTGCCGTTTTATTGCCATGTCTGTGAGACTTCTCCTTTAGCTAGTGGCTGATTTGGTACGTTAAGTACTGTAGTTATTGTATTCTATATACGTTTCCTACGTTCCGCCGTCACCGATTTTACTGCAATTGCATTGGACGAACGTAACGTTCATGAGTAGAAAAGCGACGTCTCTCTGCCTAAGGGTAGGTTTTCTGTTGTTTCCTAGCCATTTTTATTTTTAATATGAAATTAAGTTATTCCGTAGATGCCTGTAGGTTACAAAATAATTGTAAATAAACAGTCCTCTACTGTACCGTTCCTTACTTTGTCAGGGTTCTTAGGAAACTTCAGAAAGACAAATATGGAGCTATTGTTACGTTATTACCTCTTTTTGTGGCACTACATACGTTCCCTAATGTGAAACGAATGTTAAAATCAATATAAACAATACTATGCGCACTCATGCGTTATCGAATTCAGAAATGTAGCTTGCCGGCCGCTTGGAGCGCTGCTGTCGCAATATATAACAAAAAACTAGAAGTGTGTGGTGACTGAGTTGTTAGACTGTGGCATTATAGTGCGCCCACCGCACACACTCCAGAAAGGGCAACATTCGAGTACCTCCCAATTTCGAAACATTTTTATTCTTCTGCTGACGCGTTTCGGACTTTGCCCATCTTCATAGCATCCTCTAAAATATACCATAATGATACAATTGCTAGTTCAATACAAAAGTAACATGTACAAAAATAATAAAGTGTAAAGACCATAGCTGCCAACCTTTAGAAATGGCTGTCAGTAATGATGCGCAAGACCAAAGAGGACGTGGGGCTACGGTCGTGTCCCAAGAATATTTTAAAAATTTAAGCCTGACACTGTATTCACAAATATCTGCCACGAACCGTATAAAAACTATTCTGTATCAAAAGACTGAGGTAAGGTGGAAGAACCTAAACATTTGTGAAAATACCGTGAGTAGCTTAGAAATAGCTGCACAACACAGCTATGAAAAACAGGTACACGCGAGAAAAGCCAGCAAAAGTTTTTCTCTTCGGAAACGAACTGGCTCACTTCCGCCACCCGGTAAAACACGTGGGCTGTTAAGCTTGAACGAAAGACGAGTATACTCATAGACCATAGAATTTACATAGATCTTGGGTCTGTGAGCGTGTATTTGGTAGGTGTGTAGGACATTATAGGCGGGATTTAATCCAGATTTGTTCCAACGGAAATGCTATCTTTAACATTTTCTACAGCTTTGCTACGTCCTCAGGAATGAAAGAAATTATTTATATAAAACTTTTATCGACTATTACCGAAATGTAGATAGTACCTACTTCGATTTTCTCAAAACACATCACATCGTAAAACATCTAGTTTCCGTAATTTTTCACGAACTTCCCGTAACTCAGTAAATATGACGATAAATCCGTAACAATTACGGACAATCCGTAATAGTTGGCAGCTATGAAAGACAGAGCAGCATAAAATATATACTATGTAATATAGTATGACGATATTAGCAGGACGCATTCAAGCGCCCACAAGGAAATGAACCACAACATTTGTAGGATTTTTTTAGAACACCTGTGTACTAGTAAAGGTCAAAACATAAAATGAGAACTGAAGAGTGGATCTTTCAGATATTTTTAAATGTAAGGGACTTAACTATGTTGGTCATCGGTCCCTAGGCTTACAAACTACTTAAACTAACTTGAAGCAACGTATGCGAAGGACAACACAACCACCCATGCTCGAGGGAGGATTCCAACCACAGACGGCGAGCAACCGCGCGCTCCACAGCAAAGTGCTTTAGAACGCTCGGCCACTGCACCATGGCATTCTGAAGAAGTGCCCTACTCCAGAGAGCAGCACCTTCTTCTAACAAATGTAAATACATATTGAACAACAATATGTAAGACGTCTAAGTATAAAGTAACAAAAAATTATAATCTTATTTAGTTACTCTTCTACGCCAATTCTTTCTAGTACATAAAAAATTGTCATACTGGACATTGAAAATGATAGTTCCGGAATTGTCCACCTGGGGCCACTCGTCGTAAAATTGAAAAATGATCCAGCAGTATATGAGTGGTAAACACTGAAATGCATGATTCAGTTACATATCAATTTCGGTTAAGGTGCAGTTTATGTGCACGCGACTGGCGATTTGACGTGTAGACGTTGGCAACGGTGCATTGAATGACGAAAAGTGAAGGTAGCCAATCAGGAGTCGCATTCTGGCTATGGTTTGTAAACATGTAGTACTTATGGGGATAATTAATATATTCACCGGTTAAGAGTACATCAAAAAACTATCAACTATAGAGCCGGAACAGCAGTATTTATTTCATGGCGGACACAAAAGATTATTCCTCTTGTTCTCTGTGAATGGGTTTTGAGAGAACATGCATCTTTTCTGTTCACCATGAAATAAATAATGAATCCTTGACAGGTTATTGATATACCCTTGTTCGGCGAGTAAATTAATTACCCTCATAAATACTGCATGTAAATGGTCGGTTGTTCGGTATATCACTCCCTCACAATCGCACCTTCCATATATCGTAAAAACCGGTCTCAATTAGTTCGGATAATAAATAGAATATCATTTCATTGCCAAAAACCGCTGCAAACAAATGTCGTAACAAATTTTAAAATTAGCGTTAAATTTACTAGACATCAAACACGCAATGTTATTGGCCAACCGAACGCGACTCCTGATTGGCTGCCTTCACCTCCCGTCATGCATCGCGCCGTTGCCAAAGTGCCAATCGCGTACGCATAAACTGCACTTCAACCTTCCTATCGTCGCTCTGGCTGTTTGCACAGGCTAAATTTCCACAGGCAGTGCTACAAGGAAAACAAGCAAAATTCTTAGTTTAACAGCTACTTTCAGAATGGAACACGCCGCATGCACAACCAAGTTTTGTTAACCGTGTAGCCGAGTTGGTATGGTCACGTGACACCGATTTCCTGTCTGAAACTTCAACGCAGCCGTTTGGTTACTGTAGTTGTACGGGCAGTAGCTCCATCCTATTGGAATTGTCTTTCCCTATCTATTAATACTGCTACAAATGTTTTGAAAATCGTATCCACTCGTTCGGGCCACTTGTATTTGCCTCTTCAAGTCCTCGATGTTTGTAACGGGAGTTTCCAAACACCAGGACTGCTGGGTATCGAACGCTTCATTTAATCCGGTTGACTTTCTTTTCCTCCTTTTCTTTAACAGCACAAGTAGCTCTTGGGTTACCACCATGAGATTTCCGAGTGAGTGAAGCATGTCGTCAACAAAAGTCTCGCCCGACCGCTTCTGCACAGTGAGACGCGAGTAGTTCTCCGGTCGGCAGTCAAGTACAAAGGTGGAGCCCCTCCGCCGGAACAATAGGGCAGCGTAGAGCCCCACGTGGCTGATCGAGACGCGCAGGCAGATGTGGTCTTTGTTCTGCTCCGTCATTCACTCTCATGACGTGGCCCGTCTTCCACAGCCAAACAAACAATCCCAGTAACTGACTGCCCTTATCGCCGAAGCGGCCTTGGTGGCTCCCTCCAGCTTCGTAACACAGCAAAGCTAACGGCTCCACCAAGCTTGGACTCTGTGCTTGAAACGAATGTCGGTGCGGACATACGATTGGCATAAACACACACCCGGACAACGCCGGGAGCTAATGCTAGTAAATGAAACTTCATATATAAAATGAATCCGTATTTCCCTTGGTCACGCCTTAACTTGAGAATGGCGTGACCGATTTGACTGACCTTTTTATGGTTTTTTCGTAATTCTTAGGACAAGGTTTTTATGACTTAAAATTTTTGGGAACTGTACCAGAAAATTTGATAAAATTGAAAGTGTTTTTTTTTTCAGTGGGTACTTGTGTTTCTATGCCAAGCCAATCTACAGTTGTCTCTCGTTCTTGATGAAATTGTTACACACTTGATACGGCCATCGTAAACGACGACAAGTCTACTGGGGCGCCGAACTCGCCAACCATCACTACGTTTACATGCAGCACAGCTTCCGGAAGATGTTCAAATGTTTGTAGAACTTATGGGACTTAACTACGGGGTCATCAGTCCCTAAGCTTACAAACTACTTATGAACTAGCTAAGACTAAGGACGGCAAAAATATCCATGCCCGAGGGGGGATTCGAACCCCCGACCGTAGTGGCCGTGCAGACCGTGACTGGAGCGCCTCAGTGCCCTCGGCCACCGCGGCCGGCTTCCGGAAGACGAAAACCGATTTTCGTAAACCGTTTTTCACTGTAGTGTTTACATGGCATAGCCAGAATCGGATTTCCAAGCCCACTTAATATGGCGGCTGAAAAACAGCTGATTCAGTTCCTGATTTAGTCCGCACAATCGCTATTTTTCTTTATTTAAATACACAGATTTATGTTCACTCTAATATTTATACTTCTTCTATTTCACATTGTAAAATATCACTCTTTCCATATGTGCACAAAATTCTTAAAAAGTAAACACAATCTGACAAGCCAAGAACGCTTCAAAAACGGTTGCGTTTACATGGGCACGAAAATCGATTGTGGAACTGGAAAACCGCTTTAGAGAAGCGGATTTCCAGAATCGATTTTGGAGTGTTTACATGACCAACCAAAAGCGGAATTGGGAAATCGGTTTACGAAATCCGGTTTTGGGAGCCCATGTAAAAGGGGTGCATGCTCGGGTGAGAGCGGAGGCGTTCCTATTAAGCAGTGGCGGCTGCTATATAAGAACTCGTGTGTACCATAATTTCTGATAATATGAGAACCTTAAGTAAAGATGAGTAACTTGTAATAATTGTCAGTAGGATTGTGATTCAAATTTATTTTGATTCATTTTTTGTTTAGCTCGTAATGTTCAGGACAAGATTTTTACGAAGTAAAATTTTTGGGAACTCGACCAGAAAATTGGAAAATTTAAGAAAAACTATAAGTTCCGTTTTTCAATGTGCCCGTGTGATTCTATGGCATGCAAATGTACAGTTTCTTTTTTTTTTTTTTTTCGATCTTGATAAAATTTTGCACCCTTCACCTTCAATACAAGCGGAAGATCACTGTCAACTTAAAATTTCGTTCGGTGCATGGCGGAGGGTACTTTACTTGCATATTTCGACAAAATACACAGTTTTGCCCCGATCTTGATCAAATTTTGTACACTTGACCTTGAAAACAAGAGCAGCTTCATTTTCTGCATAAAATTCGGTATGGTGCATGGCAGAGGGTGCTTTACTTATGGATATTTACAAAATCGATAGTTTTAAGCCGTTCTTGAGAATTTTTGCACACTTGACCTTTAAACCGAGACGAATATCATGTCTACATCAATTTTTGGATGGTGTATGGGATAGGCTAAATTGCAAAAAACTTCGACTCCGTTTCATAAGCTGTACTTTACTCACCGTACGGATTTGAACGAAACTTTCAGTTTTATTACCATATTGATGAAAATTTACACACTTCACCTAGCTAACAAGAGGACGGCTATTGGCTACTTTACCTATAGACTACAACAGCAGTCTATGTTTTTATTCCTGTCTTCTACATCTACATAAATACTCTGCAAGTCACATTGAAGTGCATGGCAGAGGGTTCATTGATATTTCTCTGCCGGCCGCGGTGGCCGAGGGGACTGAGGCGCTCCAGTCACGGTCTGCACGGCCACTACGGTCGGGGGTTCGAATCCCCCTCGGGCATGGATATTTGTGCCGTCCTTAGTCTTAGCTAGTTCATAAGTAGTTTGTAAGCTTAGAGACTGATGACCCCGTAGTTAAGTCCCATAAAAAAAAAAAAAAAAAAAAAAAAAAAAAAAAAGATATTTCTCTGCGGTTCCACTCTCTAATAGCCCACCAGCACATTGAGGTGTGCGTAGAGATAGTGTAACGAAATGTTCATACAGATATGTTTATTCGAGCCCAAGTACTTTCCTTGTCAGTACTGGGCGATAGGTGTAACTTGTTTTCGAATATCCTAGTTGGCCGGGCGCGGTGGCCGAGGGGACTGAGGCGCTCCAGTCACGGTCTGCTCGGCCACTACGGTCGGGGGTTCGATCCCCCCTCGGGCATGGATATTTGTGCCGTCCTTAGTATAAGGTAGTTGATAAGTAGTTTGTAAGTTTAGGGACTGATGACCCCGTAGTTAAGTCCCATAAGCTTAACAAACATTTGAACATTTTATCCTAGTTGTCCCAGCTGAGTGGAACGTCTGAAAAGGGAGCACTGAAAGGGATTCGTGTAGCGCGTGACAAATCGCGGCATCGTCACTGCCGCTCGTTGTTTAGCAGTGTGACGGGGGATAAGAGGAACTCGGCTTTCACCGGCGAGCGCAAGAGCGAAACCGCGCGCGAAGGCCTGTCAGCCGACTGGCCATACGTCAGACGCGACAGCGGCCGCTGTAGCGGGAGTGAACCGTCTGTCGAACGCGACCGGCCGCTGCCCACTGCCCACTGGCCGCTGTCAGCGCCAATTACTGACGGCGTGGCAGCGAGTGCGTCACACACACGCACAAACACAGTAGTCGCGCCCCGGGGACCCGTTTTTCATCGCGGCAGCGCACTCGGCGCGCAATACTACGGGCCGGTGAGCGGCCATTCATAACTGGGGCCGAGGCGCGTGTCTCGCGGCGAGTGGACATTTAGACCCAGCAAGTGTCGTAAGCGATGGCCGCTAGCGCTACCCCCTCCCCGTGTCGCGCGCACGCCGGCGCCTGGCCCAGATATATGGCGCACTCTCGGGGCGGCCGATGCTGCGCTACGACAGGCGATACACGGCCTGCCCGTGATACCGCGCTCCGGAGGACGCTCTCCCGGCTGCCCTAATGGGCCCCGCCGAGAGCGCAGTTGACGCCACGCAGAGATGCTTTATACAGCCGATACGCTGGCCTCCGCAGGTGTGTGCGAGTGGTGTGCACTTAAATACACACATACACTTCCGCAGCACAACTTATCGACAATATCAAGCAGTTCTGTATGACTTCAAGCGTGAGGGCGGGAAAGGAGGTACAGTGGTGTTTATCTACATCTACATAGATACTCCGCAAATCACATTTAAGTGCCTGGCAGAGGGTTCATTATCCACTTTCATAACTTTTCTCTACCGTTCCACTCTCTAATAGCGCGCGGGAAGAAAGAACACCTAAATCGTTCCGTTTTCGATCTGATTTCTCTTATTTTATTGGGATGGTCATGTCTCCCTAAGTAGGTGGGTGCTAGCAAAATATTTTCACATTCAGAAGTAAAAGTCGGTGATTGAAACTTCGCAAACAGATCACGCCGCAATGAATAACGTCTTTCTTTTAATGAGTGGTTCTGTTGTGGCGAAGTGTGCCTACTGCGCAAGAGTTCTAAAAAATGTTCAAATGTTTGTAGAACTTATGGGACTTAACTACGGGGTCATCAGTCCCTAAGCTTACAAACTACTTATCAACTAGCTAAGACTAAGGACGGCACAAATATCCATGCCCGAGGGGGATTCGAACCCCCGACCGTAGTGGCCGTGCAGACCGTGACTGGAGGGCCTCAGTCCCCTCGGCCACCGCGGCCGGCGCGCAAGTGTTATGAGCCGGCCGCAGTGACGGAGCGGGTTGCGACGCGCCAGTCACGGTCTGCACGGCCACTACGGTCTGGCGTTCGATTCCCCCCTCAGGCATCGTCTTTACTATAAGGTAATTCATAGTAGTTTGTATGTTTAGGGACTGATGACCCCGCAGTTAAGTCCCTTAAGCTTAACAAACATCTGAACATTTGAAGTGTTCTGAGGGTGCTATCTGGTACGCATACGTTGCTACACTTTAACGTAAAGTTCCCTCAACTTTAGTAATACACGACAAATGTTATTATTAACTAGCTTAAGACCCCGGCGTTGCCCGAGTTTTTATTTATTCCACACTCCAGTTGGCCCATCTCCTATCGCGCCCTCAGTTTTGCGTCCTTTTGTCTTGAAGATCTAGCCGCCATTTTTTTTTCAAGTGAAAGGGAAAGCGAACCAAAAAACTACTAGCGAAGCAAAGATTATGTTTCGTTGGCGGAACACTTGGAAGATGCAACAGTTCTGCTAAACAAAATGCATACACCATACCTGTGCATCCTATTTTGGAGTATTGTTGCGTATTGTGGGATCCCCACCAAGTGCGACTAACACACGATTTAGAGAAAATATAGAGAAGGGCAGCTCGTTTTGTATTATCGCTATAGGGGGGAGAAAGTCTGACGGAAATGATGCACGAGTTCGAGTGGAAATCATTAAAACAAAGGCGTTATACGTTGTGACGAGATGTAATTGTGAAATTTTTTCACCAACTTTCTCTTCCGAATGCGAACATAATTTGTTAGCATCACCTAGATAGGAAGACATGATCACCAAAGTAAAATAAAAGAAATCAAATCGAAAACCGAAAGGTTTTTCTACATTGAGAGCTAGCTGCCATTCTTCGCAACAACTAGAAATTTTGTCTAAGTCATCGTGTATCCTATTACAGTCAGTTACAGACGACACCCTCCCATACACCACAGCATCATCAGCAAACAGCCGCAAATTACAAGTTACTCTGTCCATCAGATCGTTTATATAGATAGAAAATAATAGCGGTCCTATCACACTCCCCTGGGGCACGCCTGACGATATACTCGTCTCTAATGAACACTCGCCGTCAGGAACAACGTACTGCGTTCTATTACTTAGGAAGTCTTCCAGCCAGTCACAAATCTGTGAACCTATTCCATATGCTTGTATTCTTCGTTAGCAATCTGCAGTGTGGCACCGCGTCGAAAGCCTTTTTGAAATCGAGAAAAACACAATCTGCCTGTTGCCCTTCATCCATGGCTCGCAAGATGTCATGTGAGAAAAGGGCAAGCTGAGTTTCACATGAACGATGTTTTCTAAACCCGTGCTGATTCAAAGAAAGAAGCTTTTCCGTCTGAAGGAAATTTACTATATTCGGACTGAAAATATGCTCCAAAATTCTACAGGAAACTGATGTTAACGATATTGGTCTGTAATTGTGTGGATCAGTTCTCTTTCCTTTCATATAAATGGGAGTCACCTGCGCTTTTTTTCAATCATTAGGAACTTCGCGCTCAATTATAGGTTTGCGATAAATGCCAATGCCGCAGAATACTCTTTGTAAAACTGAACTGGTACATCCGTACCAGGAGACTTACTTGTGGGTTGCCGGTTTAACTGCTCAAGATAGTTTTCGGAGAATGTGTCCAAAAGTAGTTCGCAAGACTGCGCGTCAGTACCGTCTGAAATGTAACTAGAGAGGTCCTAATCTATACTCTTAAGGTTGAAGACTCCCTCGAATAATACTGCAAGTCCAGGATACCTACGCACTATCTGGCTTAGAGTTTCTTTGAATTACTCTAAAACTGCTACAGCAGCACTGTAAAAACACCCAACTATTATATTAACTTCGCTTCTCTTAGGCCTGTTATACGTGCCCAGATAACTTCACAGTTACTTTCAATCTCGACCGCAGTAGAAACTTTTTTTTGTATTTAGCTCTCTCAGCTGCTTCTCTACACCGGAAATACCTGTTACTATGTCATCCATTTCGAAGTTAGTCTGTTGATCAAATGATCATTTGTGCGGTCCTCCTGCGTGAAAGATTTCTTAAAGGTTAAATTTAGAACTTCAGCTTTCCGTTTGTTTTCTTCTATTACTGCCCCGGAAAGATCAGCGAGTGACTGGATAGTGGGCTTTGACCCACTTATCGATTTTCCATAGGGCCAGAATTTTTTCGGGTTCTTGGAAATATCTTTTGCTAAGGTATGGCTGTGATAATTATTGTATGCTTCGCGCATCGATCTTTTTGTAGACGCACGAATCTCTATTAACTTTCGTTTGTCATCATTTGCGCGCTTTTCTTTGAACCGAGAGTGCAATAGCCTTTGCTTTCTCAGTAGCGTTCTAACATTATTATTATACCACAGAAGATCTTTTCCATCCTAAATCGAATTTACAGGCACATATTTCTCTAACCCTTTATTTACAATGCATTTAAATTTAGTCCATAATTCCTCTACATGCATAGTACCGGAACAAAATGATGTCCATTCATATTCTAAGTGCGATCCTAACAATTACTTATCGGCTCTTCCTAACAAAAACACGCTCCTATCCTTCTTGATTGGTTTATGAACTTTGGTCATCATCGACGCTGTGACGATATCATGATCACTAACTCCTGTCTCTACACAGACATCGTTAATAATGTCAGGCCTGTTCGTAGCTATAAGGTCTAAAATATTTCCATAGTGTGTGTGGTATGTCGTTTTAACAGCTCATCTTTTCTCCGAAAAATCGCTTACATCTTGTGAGGGTACATAATTATGAATGAGCAAGTGTTTTTTCTTCCTTACTGGAGATAATGACTTAATAGTTACCATGTGAGATAATAAATCGTATTTTAATTTGTATTGATTTGCTTAATCTTATATCTTGTGTGAGAGCTTTCACATGGCTTTCCTTGGCAAATTTACTAGAACAGAGTCTAATCAACCAATAGACCATGGATACCACACCCAAGAAATGTGAGGGATGTGTGATGAATGTTTGGCGCTGCCTTTTGTCTTGGTAGTTATAACGTATGTTCATGAAGCACATAAGGAGCGGAGGACGGTCAGCGCAGCTACCTATTTAACCTAATTGTAACAGTTTTTACCTAAGGCAGTCACTCTCACAAACTCTGCAGCTCCGCGACAAGATGACTCGAGATAGTTTTCCGATCCCCGATGCGGCATCACAATTTTCTTCAAAACGCAAAGCTCATGCAGCAATTTGTATTCAAATTAAGAACTGCCAAGCAAGGATCTTTATTTGTTCGTTTCCTGATTACTACCTCCAACACCGTCGCTACATCATTAAGTCAGCTCAGAAATTATTTCTGAGCGATATACACTGGACCTGATATTTGAAAAAAAAAGCTAATTTTCAATTCAAAATTTAATGGATATATTTTGCATATCCGTTGGGACTACGTTAATGAACTCAGCGAAACGCTGTCAGCAACAATTAACACTAACCTGATTTAGTGACAGAAGACCAAACAAGCTAACTACATCATTCTCACCCTGTAGGCGTAAACTCATTTTTATTGTTTTCCAATTATGCAAAAGCAACAGTGCGTCAAATGTTTACTGACTTCATTTGGGAAAAAACTGATAACAAATGGAATTCTGTGTACATCGAACCAGTCATCCTTCGGTACCGAACACAGAACTGAAACAGTGAACATGTGGCAACCCACCTGCACACACAGTTTTTCTGTTCTTAATATACATTTATCACTTGCCATTCTATACTCGCGAAGATGCAAAGCTTGTGCTTTATGTTCATGATACAAGTGTTGTAATTACACCAGACAACAAGGGTTTACCTAATGAAATAGTGAATGATGTTCATTATAAAATCACTAAGTGGTTTTCTGTTCATGTACTCTCGTTGAATTTTGACAAAAACACAGTATATACAGTTAAGTACAGTAAATGGCATGACTCCATTAAGAAACATAGGCTTTGGACAGATATGTGTAGCAAAGGTAGGATACTCAAAAATTTTAGGAGTGTGCATTGACGAGAGATTGAATTGGAAGAAACGCATTAATGATCTCCTAAAACGTTTAAATATACCTAATTATACTGTTATGGTTTTTGTTAATTTTCATGATAGATATCTCAGTAAACTAATTTACTGTCTCTATTTTCATGTACTTCTTTCATAAGACGTCATATTTTGAGGTAATTCATCAATGAGTAAAAAAGTAACAGCACAAAAGCATGTAATCAGAATAATTGCTGGAGCCCACCCAAGATCATCCTACAGCCATTTATTTAATAAACTAGGGATCTTCACAGCAGCCTCACATGTCTATTTTTCACTTATGAAATTTATTATTAATAACCCAATCCAATTCAAAATTAATATCAGTGTGAACAACACTAGGAGCACTAGGAGAAAGGAAGATCTTCACTATTCAGGGTTAAATCTAACTTTGGGTCGGAAAGAGGAGAGTTACGTTGCCACAAAAGTCTTTGGTTATTACCAAATAGCATCAAAAGTCTGACAGATTGCCAACTACCACTTACAGATAAATTTAAAGAATTTTTCAATGACAGCTCCGTCTACTCAACAGATGAATTTTTAGACATAAATTAGTAATATTAAATTGTACATAGTCTAAGATCAATATCGAATAAATTCATTGTCAGACATGGAAGTAGTCTCGGCGTTATCACAGATAGGCATATAAGGATACCTTTTATTAAACTGACACGTTCCGCATCATTGCCAAATGTCATATACATGATCTATGGAACAAGGACTATTCTAATCTGTAGCGGTCTGAAACGTACCTCGAAGTTGAAGTAAGTGGAACAGTACGATTTTTAATATCATTGTAAATGGAAATTTATTAACCCTGAGACTGTTTTTCGTCTTGATCATGTCAAAGACATTCAAGATAAAGGTGAAGCATTGAATTAAAATTTGTAATGCGGCCGGGAATTGAACCCGGACCTCCATGCTTACTAGGCAGACGTTTTACCACTAGATCAACGCATCACTAGTGATAAAAGTGTCTCGGAATAGTCTGGAAATTGTTTAAATAGCGCGCAAATTCACCGTGAAAGTCCGGTGATATATGGACCAAACCCAAGGCCGCGGTTAGTAGTAGTGAAATGGTGCCAAGAATTTGACGAAGTCAGGTAGCAAAGGCGAGGGTAATTATGACGAAGAAGAAAAGCCATGTGTCAGGTGCCTGTCTCACTTTTAAGTATAGTGTAGCATTCAATAAAAATGATTCAGCCTCCCATGATAATGTTTACTTTTTGAAGTTCATTCGCACTTGAACAGATCGGGCCAGTACAATTTACAGAACTCTGCAATCTCTTCCGATGCCTTAAGGCCAAAGGGATTGCAGTACAATTTACAGAACTCTGCAATCTCTTCCGATGCCTTAAGGCCAAAGGGATTGCAGTTTCAGCTGAGATGAGGCCAGGACTATAGGCACAGTGATAATACTTATGGGGGAAGGTTTTAGCACCAAACAACATCACCATCTACCATTACCACCACGAAACTGGCAAGAAAAAGGCAAACTGTTCAAGTAGCACTCCTTGTTTAGTCTATAGCAAATAGAAAACGTTATTTGGTTTGATAATATGCCTGAAACAGCAGTATAACCAGCCATCCATATCTTTGTCTTAATTGTTTAAAACGAGGACAAAAATTCTTGAGACTGAAGTTTTTGAATACTGTCGTGGTTTAGTTTGAATCGAAACGAATGGAGAAAGAAATACAATATTTGCATTGGTGGTTCTAATAATGCAACAAGATGTTAATTTTATAGAATCAGATAGTAAGGGAGGTTCTAAATCAAATGGACAGCTAATAAATAAAGGAGACATGCATTCGTTGTCGTAGGATAATTGTGTTACGGATGTATGTATTTTGAATTAAGGGGATTCGTTTTGCTCAGTCAGTAACAGATCAGAACATGGTGCCATCGAATGCAGCGGTAATTCTACCCTATACCTGAACGAGCGGCAGATTGGTTCCGCCAAGAAGACAGCAATTTAGAGAAGATATACTCGTTAATCAGTCGTTCTTCCAGCAGTAAAACCTAATTTACATCCACTTCTCGACTGGTCTTCCTTCCTTCCTCCACAATTTGCAGACCTGGGCTACAATTATCCTTTGCCTTCCTGATGCTTTAAGAATTCCTGTAAAATATTCCCTCATTTTCTCTGATATTACACCCGGTAACACTTATCGACAACAATTTGTCTTCTCTGGCGACACCTCGCAATAAACGGAGGTAATTTCCTGAGAATAGTTACATTTTACTCCTCCTTATGCTAATGGGTGCCTGTAAGGCCCCACACAAATCTACATCCCCACATAAAAGGCCTGATTAAATTCCAACTTGCCGAACAGTTACAAATTGACAGGACGTTTTCCGAATCAATCTTACGGCGTAGTTAAATCGCTTTTACACTTTCTGCTAAAGCAGAGCGATTCCAGTAATGAATCAGAGCCATTTATTTCTGCTCATATTAACCCAATGAGGTCGGAGAGACACAATAAAAAAATAAGATTTACTTTTTAAATGGTGCTGCTACTTACAGAAAGAAAGGATCACACGGTCCATGTATAAACAATGTTCCTGCCTTCTTCACCGAGAAGTAAATTAATGTTGCGCAACTTCTACGCTGCATATCTGACAGGAACTAAAGATGATCGCCCATTCGAAACTAAATTTAGGATATATATATATATATATATATATATATATATATATATAGAGAGAGAGAGAGAGAGAGAGAGAGAGAGAGAGAGAGAGAGAGTTGTTTGTGCCTATATTTCACTCTGCAGTCATAACTACACATCCCAAACGAATAGTGTTTGTATGTGGTAGTAGGTATCAGTCTTCCATTGTGCACTATGGTGGTAGAAGGTTGCTAACGATAAGGGGGTGGAAGATATGGGTTTTGAAAGTTACCGCCTTCTATAAAATTCTACCTGTAGGGCTTGGCGATTAGGTCTGGGGCTTCCAAGTTTCGAAAGCTATTTCTTTTAGACTGACCCGTGTCTCTCGTCCTGGGGAGGGGGGGGGGGGGAGCTCCAAATATAGGCCAACTTCAGGTTACGGTAGTAACACCAAAAGTGGGCCTTTGCGATCGTCGTTTGACAGCTCGAAATTTAAATTAAAATAACGGCTTAACCATTCATCTGATACGAAAATTGAATAACCGAATTTGTAGAGGAGAAAATTCTCTACAACTTTGCTCTGCAACTTTTCATATCTCGTATCGTTTCAAAGATATTTGCAAAAATAAGGGCGATTTTGGGATGTCTGTAACGTGTTCCTTGTCTTTAAGACGAACCGCTCAACCGATCAGCACCAAATTTTACAGACATGTTTGCAGGCCGCCAGAGACCAGAACCTCCCTTTTTCAAATTTTTCGGACAAAAAATACGGTAGTACTACCTAAAAAAGTCGTTTGTGATATAATTGTAATTGCTGTTCATCTGACACGAAAATTGAATAACCAAATTGGTAAAGGGGAAAATTCTCTACAACTTCGCTCTATTATGTTTTTTTCATATCTCGTATCGTTTGAGAGATATTTGCGAAAATAACGGAGTTTTGACACCCTCCATTGAATTAACGAAAACCAACCGTTCGGAGATGTCACGTGACATTCCTCGCCCAGAACTCTCTCAGGTATACGCCATCTTGCGTTGCGTATTTGATGATTTTCTTATTGTAACTTAGACGTTGTTGTTTCAAAGCAATGGCGCACTGAGGAATTAACAAAAACACGTCGTTCTTTGTACTATAAATGATAATCTAGTGTCTACAAATGCCATATTAGCATCAGTTAACAACGGCCAACAATAGTATGATATTAAAGAACGCAACTCCCAACTGTTAGCCGCAGCGTAGTGGGCAATGCGTTGGACTATGACGCTAAAGGTCAGCGGTTCGGAACCCGCTACTACCATTTTTTTTTCCTAAAAGGGTTTCAGACACTCTTATTAATTAATGTTTTGTTATTTAGATTATTATTTTGGTCCAAAATGTTTGCAACAACTTATAAAACTTACAAATCTAAAGTGGGCCGTAAAACACGTCAGTGCGATATTTTTTTATAGTAATACGTGTAGCCGCGGTGGACTGGCCGAGCGGTCTAAAGCGTCTCGCTGCGGAGCGCGCGGTTGCTCGCCGTGGAGGTTCGAATCCTCCCTGGGGCGTGGGTGTGTGTTTTGTCCTTAGGTTAGTTTACCTAGGTTTAAATACTTTGTAAGCTACGGACTGATGACCACGCAGTTTCGTCCGATACATTTACAGACATTTGAACATTTCGTTCTTTCGGACACGTCCGAAGATCAATCCAGTAATTTCAGAGTTCACCGCGGACAAACATCGTAACACTGGATTTATTATCGCGGAGGTTTGTCAGGTTCGGTAGTAGTGTATACGTAGATGTCTGGCCAAGGCTAGGCAGTGATGGTCAGCTCAATGATGGTGGAGGGGGGGGAGGGGGAGGGGGGAGGGGGATGGGGGGGAACCGGCCGGCCCTCTCGTCCAGAGGGGCCTCCAAGTAATTCGAAAGCGCTTTTTTGGGGGGGGGGGGGTGGGGGGTGCCCTTGGCGTCTCGTTCTGGGGCCTCCAAATTTCGAAAGCTATTTTTTATTTTATTTTTTTAGACTCGCCTCTCGTCCTGGCGGAAGGGCTGCAAGTATACGTGTATTTCCAAGTGGACGGAGACCTTATTTTGTTTTGCCACCGTCCCGGGCCTCCGACAGCTGGATCAGCGTTCCAGCGTGTCCCTTTAACAGAGATGGCGGATTCAGCGCTGGGGCCCAAGTGGCTCGCCACCTCGGCACGTGCGAGGTGGTGGTGGTGGGGGGGGGGGGGGGGTGTACCACTGTGCTGTGGTGGAGACGGCACTGCTGAGGCAGCCGGCAGGCGCGGCCGGAGGCTAGGCGAGGCTTGCTAATGGCTGGCCTGTATGTACAGGGGTAATTACACAGCCGCCCACCTGCTGCCTGCTAGGGGCTGCTTGTTATTCCACCCTCGCGTAGGCGTGGGGGAGGGTACTGGACCCCCTGCCGGCCGTGTAAGCCGCCAACCAGCCTTACCATCACCTGAATATACATCGGCCGCTCTGCCGACGGACGCCCAAATACGCTGCACACGGCCCCACCTTGTTTTGCGACCACACACATACGACTGTAGGATCTCGTACTTGAAGAAGTTTGTCGATTTGTAGTAGTACACTTAGGAAATGACGTCGCAATTCTCAATTGTAATCCGCCTTTGCAGGATTGATGCTGATTTCAGTGGCAGGCACACGAGGAACAGTGAACATGAACGCAGCTGGAGACTAAAGAATCAGGAGTCCACATTTGCTGAGCATGTACTGAGTGAGGGCCATACCTACCAGCCACTGTTTCAATCCTTCACTTAGCAAACAAGGGTCAAAACCTTAACTTATTGGTTGAAATCATTAAACACCTAGCCCATAGCCCTGATCTAGTATTAAATGATCAAACACAACTAAACCGTTCACCCCTATTGGATTTCACTTAATTCATCCCTGAGTCACATTACCTCCTACCCTGTCAGTTCCAGTCTCTTCATACATTTCCTAATAGTACAGTCAAGTACCTAAGTTTTCCATCAACTCCCACACTGGCTGTTCCATTCCTCCATTACAAAAAACCAAAAAACCTTAAATATAGACCTAGCATTTTATTTATTTTTATAACTAATAGATCAATGTCAGACAATCTCATTTTCAATATCAATTCAAAAAACTGGATTCCTAGTTTACCTCCACAGTCCCAAACTCCTGTGTATTTATTGATTATGATTTATTTTTATGTTTTGAAAATTTGGTCGCAGTGTAGCTTACAACATAATATTCACTTTCATCTACTTGATTTTTTAGAATATTAATTTCATTAGACAGATGTGTTTAGTTTAATCTAATGCAGTAACTATTCATTCTAATCCCTTGAGTCCACTCCAAACCTGGCCTTACAACTGTCAAATGTAACACCATCTATAATTATAGTGCAGAATTCATAGCTGCCAACCTTGAGAAGAGGCTGTCAGTAATCATGCTTCGGGCCAATGGAATGGTGACATCGAACAGCCGGGGCAGGGGGGCACCCGACAACATGTTCCCGCCCCGAGTAAATTTTAAAAATTACAAACCTGATTTAGATCATTAAATTGTTTATTACTGACACTTTCCATTCATATAAAATGACTTTCCACGGGTAAAAACTATTGTAAATTAAAAGAATCAGATTAGTTGCAAAAACAAGTAACTCGAAATCCACAATAAACTTCCGAAACAAATTGACTAACTTCCCGCCGCCCTGTAGACCACGTGGACTGTTATACTGCGACCAAAGACTATGTACTCGTTGTAGACCAAAGAATTTAGGTTCTGCAACTCTTTCGGTGCATCTGGTAGGTGTGGTGGGGGATGAATAGGAGGGACTTGTTCCAGCGAAAATGCTACCGTTAACGTTTCCTGAAGGAGGTTAGAGTAATACCTTTGTGTTTCATACAGCTTTGCTACGTACTAGGGAAGCAAATCATTACGATCTTTAAAAACCTTAGTAACGTTATGACTAGCGAAATGCAAACAGTCCTTTTTCCGATTTTTTTAAGCATCAGATCGTAAAAACTCTTATTTGCGTAATTTTTGCGACCTTTCCCTAACTCCGTAAATACGGTGATAAATCCGTAACAATTACGGATAATCCGTAAGAGTTGGCAGCTATGAGAATTTATTAACAAGGCACTTATATATATTTATTTATCAGCATTATCACTTTGTTCGTAATAGTAAGTGCTTTCAGTTCCCAGGTTATATTCAAATTTATCCCTTGTTTTATCCTTCGCACATTGTACATTCTTGTAATACTGTTTAGTTTTTAAGTTGATAACTGTAACAACACAATGTCAAAGAAGTGTTATACTGTGTAAAAGCAGTCAACAATCCGAAGATTGGTTTGAACACCACAGTGCTTTACTAGGCATAGTCCTGTTTGGAGGTGGTATACCATTGCCTTCCTCCGACCTTCGAACTGACTTACCCAGCCAGTTATTGGGGGACCTACTGTTTAACGTGGGTTCCGAACCACGGTGCTACTCGATATTTTTCACATGAGCAATACTGCCAGAGGTGAAAGAAGTGGAAAGTGACAGATAAAAATCCTAGGACCTGGCGGGGATCGAACCCGGGACCTTTGAATTTGTAGTCTGGCACTCTGTCACTGGCACTAAAGGTAAATCAGTCAACAATCCGAAAATTGGTTTGAACACCACAGTGCTTTACTAGGCATGGTCCTGTTTGGAGGTGGTATGCCGTTGCCTTCCTCCGACCTTCGAACTGACTTACCCAGCCCTTTATAGGGGGACCTACAGTTTAACGTGGGTTCCGAACCACGGGTATTTTTCACATGAGCAATACTGCCAGAGGTGAAAGAAGTGGATAGTGACAGATAAAAATCCTAGGACCTGGCGGGGATCGAACCCGCGACCTCTGGATTTGTAGTCTGGCACTCTACCATTGTGCAACCGAGGCGCACTATGTCGATCTAAGTGGAGTCATTTGTTATCTCTTCACATACTGTATCTAAACATTGTAACCTCTTTGATACAGCAGTAAATACTCTGAAGATGGCCTAATAAGCCGAAAACCGGTTAAGTAAACAAAAATAAACTTGTAGAACACACACAAAATTGTGTTTTTTTTTTAATTTATTCTAAGCAACACACTTCATCTACAACTTACATCAACTTGAACAGCCTCACTGTATCATCCCTTCCACCCCACGCGATACAAATGCAGCTTCTGTCGCCATAGCCTTCGCATTGTTTAGGATACTCTCCAAGTAACAACTCATGATTATGGAAGGCATTTAATGTCCGACGACGTTACTGCAATAAGAAAGCATTGTACAGGAAAAATTATCTCTAGTTGCACACTTCTCTCAACATTTCCCGCCGTGGCGGATCTGCGGCTGTAGATTTGATAAGACTTGAAGATGGGATTTAATATGCCCGAAACAACAAAGAAGGTGTGCAACTGAAGCGGATCTTTTCTGTAACCAGTACTCACAAGGAAAGTACTTAGGCTCGAAGAAACAGAAATACACCAAAATCGTATGATATATAATGTAAAGATCCCTTATTGCATTAGTGATACTCCCGCATCTGCAATACTCTGCAGTCGTCCGTTAGAGGCTTCTGCGAGTGCCATGCCGCATTGCACTTTGACCTGTCGGTTCGCCAGTAGGGACGGTGCAGTGTGCCTCCGAAGTTGCGTTTTGTGATGTTATTTGTGTAATGAAGCGTCTGATGGGGCGGCGATTGGTAATCAATCCTGACTGGTTGAGGTGAAGTTACGAAGAAACCTTCTTCGTGTGGATGGTATTGGTGTAGAAGATGAATCATTCGCATACTACCTATTATCTATTATAGTATTTCTAATCTCTGCTCATATTTCTGCACTATAATAAAGATCAGAAAACATGTGAATGATTGTTCTTCTACACCAAGGCCGTATTCACGAAGAAGGGCTCTTCGGAATTTCATCTCAACCAATTTCTGTACCATAATAGATACGAGAAAGCATGCGAATGATTCATCTTCTACACTAGTACCATCTTCACGAAGAAGGGTTCTTCGTAACTTCATCTCAACCAATCGCAATACTTTAGCAGGATTGATTATCAATCGCCGCTCCATCTGACGCTTCACCACACAATGTCACAAAACGCAACTTCGGAGGCACACTGCACCATCCCTACTGGCGTACCGACAGGTCAAAGTGCAATGCGGCATGGCACACGCAGAGGCCTCTAATGGGCGACTGCAGAGTTTTGCAGATGCGGGAGTATCACTAGTACAATAAGAGACCTTTACATTATTTTTTCATACGATTTTGGTATGTTTCTGTCATTTCGAGCCCAGATACTTTCCTTGTCAGAATGATCAGTTGCGGCTGATAGGACAAACTAAATTCTTTGCAATTAAGAAAGTTCGACTGATTGTTATCCTTAAGCCGTCCTCACACGGGTCGTGTTGTCCCAACGTGGCGCAGGCCAGACGTGCTGTCTACCTAGCTACAGCACGCTCTGAGACGACCCGCTACATCCCACGGAACACAATGTGCTGCTCATCCTGATTTGCGACCGCAGCGCTCTCCAGCGCCCGTTGCTGGCTGGCACGTAGATAATTGTGTTTACAAAGACGGGTGTGCGTAAAATTACACGGTGTCCCTGTTAGCGATCGTCGGAAAAAAACGAAAGAAACTGAAAATGTACCTTTCTTATGCTTGCACAGCGGATGAGGATGATAACGAAATGTCAACAGTGAAATATATCATCTACACCAGCTCCAATTGTCTTGCTCTTATATTCCCATTTTCCAAGTTGTACACATTCTGCATGTTCGGAGATAATAGGTTCTGACCAATACATTTTACTTGTTCATACACGCGGGTCAACGCCTCATCTCGACAATGCTCGTTGTGACAATTTTTGCTTTTAGTATTGGACGTAAACACTGTTCCTCCTTCACTGCGTCTGCTTCCGTAACAACGCGCTAGCCATGTTCTCTTTGCACTGTGAAACTGAACTATTCCAACACTGTATTGAACTGCAACGTAATTTATACACCGCGGGGAAAACCGACTAAGCTACGGTACTGTCTTGAAATTTATTGCTTACTGTGCCCTAGCCCTATCGGGGGACAGAGTTTCTTCTTGTTTCTAATAAATAACGTCGGATACCGGATATTATAATTGTATTAAATTAACAAGTAAGTTATATAAAGCGTAATTAAACCAAATCATTATAAATATCTGGGAGAGTGTAGATGCAAAGCTGTTATTTACACCTCTTTTCCTCCACAGCTCGTGATGCTAACCACCTCGCTAATACGTTATCTTAAAAAGAAACAACAAAGAATATCGGATATTATACTTTAATTAGCAAGAAAGAACCAGAAACATTAAGGAAACAAAACTGGAATAATTAAATATATTTCGCCAGTACCCACACGCGAACCGCGCCAGCGAGTGACCTCTACATCGTTGACTACGACGTTACCAACTACGCTATTTCTGCACTTTCTGCCTATTTAGTTGCCAGATATACTACACAACTAGAACAAGTTGTAATATATACGACATAGTATCAAAAAGGCGCTGCTTTGATGGAATGGCGTTATAACGTAACAAAGTAACGATATTCATTCACGGTATACAAATTATATCACTCACACACGTTAAACTTGATGACATTTAAAGCTACGAAAATGCAGTTTCCTGTAATTTATTGTAACAAATCATATCTAAAATGACGCATTTTCCAATTTTTTTAAATTTTCTGGCACTTTAAAAAAGATTATATTCATACACAGTACGCTAGAACTAAAGAAGGCAAGTAATGCGGAGTTCATTTCGCAATATGGCGGCTCAAAACTTCTGCTTGTCACATGAAAAACAGGTCGCTTCTCATTGGCCACGTTCCACTCCACGAAGCAAAAATCTAACATGCCAGATCCTTCATTCCACGCTTCGCAGGGTAGTGGAACGTGAAATTCCACGATACGACGTCATCACTTCCTCCTCCACGTGAATTTCCACGTTCTGTGAGAGGATGGCATAAGGGGCCACTTGACGGTGACGAAGGAGAGCTTGACCGAAAGTTCGTGGGATTCTAACCACCTGACGCAACTGAAGGTCCGAAAATGCACTACTGGCCATTAAAATTGCTACACCAAGAAGAAATGCAGATGATAAACGGGTACTCATTGGACTGACATGTGATTACGTTTTCACGCAATTTGGGTGCATAGATCCTGAGAAATCAGTACCCAGAACAACCACCTCTGGCCGTAATAACGGCCTTGATATGCCTGGATATTGAGTGTACAGGTTCAGATGCCCATGCAGCTTCAACACGATACCACAGTTCATCAAGAGTAGTGACTGGCGTACTGTGATTAGCCAGTTGCTCGGCCGCCATTGACCAGACGTTTTCAATTGGTGAGAGATCTGGAGAATGCGCTGGCCAGGGCAGCAGTCGAACATTTTCTGTATCCAGAAAGGCCCGTACAGAACTTGCAACATGCGGTCGTGCATTATCCTGCTGAAATGTAGAGTTTCGCATGGATCGAATGAAGGGCCGCATACCATGACACCGGGTAATAGGTCAGTATGGCGATGACGAATACACGCTTCCAATGTGCGTTAACCGCTATGTCGCCAAACACGGATGCGACCATCATGATGATGTAAACATAACCTGGATTCATCCGAAAAAATGACGTTCTGCCATTCGTGCACCCAGGTTCGTCGTCACGTACACCATCTCAGGCGCTCCTGTCTGTGATGCAGCGTCAAGGTAACCGCAACCATGGTCGCCGAGCTGATAATCCATGCTGCTGCAAACGTCGTCGAACTGTTCGTGCAGATGGTTGTTATCCTGCAAACGTCCCCATCTGTTGACTCAGGGATCGAGACGTGGCTACACGATCCGTTATAGCCAAGCGGATAAGATGTCTGTCATCTCGACTGCTAGTGATACGAGGCCGTTGGGAACCAGCACGGCGTTCCGTGTTGCCCACCTAAACCCACCGATTCCATATTCTGCTAACAGTCATTGGTTCGCGACCAACGCGAGCAGCAATGTCGCGTTACGATAAACCGCAATCGCGATAGGTTACAATCCGACCTTTAACAAAGTCGGAAACGTGATGGTATGCGTTTCTCCTCCTCACACGAGGCACCACAACAACGCAGAGGTTCCAACTTTTGAATTTGGCAAATAGTAATGAGATCTAATATGTATAAGCGGGAAGGGCGGGGTGAGGGGGGGGTGGTTAGAAGGGATCCAAGAGGAATAAGTAAGTAAGGAATGAAATTGTGAAAACTGATTTGGAAGGTTGCAGATAAGACAAAAGCAGTGTATTACTTACATCATTCTCATGTATACAAGAGGTATGTGTGGAATCAGAAGGTAACTTAAAATCATAACTGGCCACAGTAACAGTGTAGGTTATGTCGGTGAGAATGCAGGTTAAGAAAACTGGGAATTAAGTACATGCCTCGTTTTCATTGGCTGCCGCTAGATTCCATAATGGCGCGCCTTTGTGGATACATCCGGTATGTCGTATTACGCAGTTTTCAAGGTAGTAGAAGTTACTTTCAATACTGGTGATTTCCACAAGAATATGCAAGAGGATGTCGTTCACAACCAGTTTATTTTTCTCGATAATATAACACGAATAAACTCCAACGGAAACAAATTTGGCCGTCGGAAAACAAATGGCACAGATTTGTTATTTAAACCAGAAAATCGGAATCTGAACCACAACAATCGTAAACTCGTAATTTTAAACAATTTTCGTAACAATTACGATTAAATCGTAATGGTTGGATCCTCTGTCAACGTTTCACCAGGCAACGCCGGTCAACTGATGTTTGTGTATGAGAAATCGGTTTCCTCATGTCAGCGCGTTGTAGGTGTCGCCACCGGCGCCAACCTCGTGTGAATGCTGTCAAAAGCAAGTCATTCGCATATCACAGCACCTTCTTCGTGTCGGTTAAATTTCGCGTCTGTAGCAGGTCATCTTCGCGGTGTAGCAGTTTCAATGCCCAGTAGTGTATTTTATTAATATCTGTTGTCATCGGGTGCTTTCTGATCGTCACAAATTTTGCCTCGCTCTTTCCCAAAAATGTTTGTAAATCTATCGGACCAAACTGCGTGGTCATCAGTCCGTAGCTTACAAACTACTTAAACCTAGTTAAGCTAACCTAAGGACAACACACACACAGACACACACACACATATACACATGTCCCAGGGAGGACTCGAACCTCCGACGGCGAGCAACCGAGCGCTCCGCGGCGAGGCGCCTTAGACCGCTCGGCTACGCCACCGTGGCTCGCTCTTTCCCCATATCAGAAAGAGATGCCACCCATTACAGGAAGTGGAAACTGCGTCCAAGCCTTTGTCCACTTCCTCGCGACCGTCCCACGAGGTCAGATTCCGGCAGACTACATCTTGGGCTGCATATATGCAGGCAGTGTTGCGTGTGAGCGGCCAGCCACTCTCGGGCGAGGACTGGCAGCCATTATCTGGCTGGTAAGCCTCGACCGTTCCTCGGCGGAGCGATGACAGCGGCCGCGACCGCGGGCAGAGCCCCCCACAAAGAGCCGACGCCGGCGGTCTGCGCATGCGTGTTGGAGGCCGCGCGCTGGCCACGGCGGCGGCGCTTTAAGCCAGGCCGGTGCACCCTTTCGGGGCAACGCACGCAGAACGGCGGAAGCCGGCCTCCTGCAGAAGGCACGCCATGCCACGCACCGCCTGACCCGGGATGCGGGCGAGGGCAGCGCCGGGCCGGCGGTCTCGTCATACGCCGTCCCTGCTGAGAGCTACACTGCTTTGCCCAGCTCACTGGCCGTACCGCTAATATCAGGCTGACCGCGGTCTCTGCTGCCCGACCAGTGTCGTCTTGCTGCACGACTGGATAGGGCATTTCCTCTCAGAGAGGATATGATATTGCCGCGAGAGACCACCAACACCGACTGGCGGCGTGGCGCAGGGGTAGCGTCACGGACTGCGGTGCAGAAGGTCGCCGGTTCAATCCCGCCCACCAGTAAAAATTTATTTCTTTGTAATTAACTATTGCAGAAGGTTCTACATCTTTCTTATGTTCACTTGTCAATTCTACTTGTTTCTTCCTGAGAGGCAGTGAGTGCTGCGTGTATGTTGAGTTCGTAATAAACGTGCTTTCAGTATAAGTGCTGTGTTTAGTTGCCTTCGAAGTCAAGCCTACTTCGCCGCCCGCTGTGGCCGAGGAGACCGAGGCGCTTCAATCACGGTCTGCGCGGCCACTACGGTCGGGGGTTCGAATCCCCCCTCGGGCATGGATATTTGTGCCGTCCTAGTTGGTAAGTTTAGGGACTGATGACCCCGTAGTTAAGTCCCATAAGCCTTACAAACATTTGATTTCAAGCCTACTTCCATTGCAACGTGACAATATTCCTGGCCTGTGGCCACTTCATATTTCTGGCCGCTGGCCGTTTCTTTGCTAACATCGTGTCTTAAACGCGGAAGAACGACAGCAGTGCAGCATATGTTGAAATGTGGGATGGGGAGCAGTAGCATATGGCACAGTAGGTGCTGGTTCCCGTGGGAAAGCCCGCCTATGTTACTGGTGCTCTCCTCGTATTGGCTGCTGCATTTCACGTCACGTGATTTCTTTTGAAATTACTTTTGTTTATTATAAACTAAATATTAATTATTCAGAGCTGAGAATTTGTAATAAATATCTCTCAAGGACAGGCTAGATTTTGACAGTTTAAAAAGTTTAAGGTGCCTTCTCTTATCGTAACAAGAGAAGAGCGATTTTGCAGAAGGCGCGCGACGGCCCTGACAATACAGCGTCAGGTGCCCTCTCGCAACGCGCCGCAGTTTCAGTCTCGAGCTGACCACTATACGCGCCGGATCGCCGGATGAGTAAAGATTTTTTGTAATAGTGAAAACAGTCGAGGTCTCAACATGAGCTATGGACAGCATAGGCCGTATCATATTAACAACAGTTGCTCATTTTTTTATTATTTATTTAATAAATGGCATCCCTGACAATTAAAAATCTCGCGAGTCGCTTATTATGCTTCCATCATACAGAACTTATTTTAGCCTCACTTGTATGCTGTAGAAGAACCAACGACCTGTGTGCTGTCTTCTGCGCTGGGGACACAAGTATAGAAGACAACAGGTTAGTCAGAACTCTATGCTTTCCATAAAGACATGGACAGCAACTACGACACCTCGTGCGTACTGTAGGGCGGTAAAAACGCACACTGCTACGCAAAAGCATCCGCAAGGATGCGGGAGGTTTTAGGGGACTTGTGGGAGGAAGCAGTACTAACTTCTCCGTCCGCAAATAAAACCCTAGGAAGCTTGTAAGGACACAGTTCGTAGTAATCGATATTAGGAAGGAAGGTAACTTAGGGTTTAACGTCTCATCGACAGCGTGGTCATTAGAGACGGAGGTTACGCTCGGATTTTCGAGGAACGATGTGGAAGGAAATCGGCCGTGCCCTATGAAAGGGCATTTGCCAGGCACTTAAATGTGATCTGCAGAGTATCCGATGTAGATGCTAGATGTAGACCGAGCCGACGCTGCCTTGTGGAATCCTCCGTACCGTTTGCAACTGCTCTTGTAGTGCGCTATTGGGCAACTCCATACACACAACTACACTGTTGAAAACGGTCAGTTCTAATGTTCTAATGTTTGTATAGTCTATGGGACTTAACTACGGGGTCATCTGTCCCTAAACTTACAAACTACTTATGAACTACTTACGAACTAGGACGGCACAAATATCCATGCCCGAGGGGGGATTCGAACCCCCGACCGTAGTGGCCGTGCAGACCGTGACTGGAGCGCCTCAGTCCCCTCGGGTGAGTCAGTTACTTAAGACTAGTCTTGTGTAGTTCGCCATAGACAAGGGATCTCAATTCGATTCCGTATTTCTGGATTTCCGGAAGACTTTTGACACTGTACCCCACAAGCGGCATCTAATGAAATTGCGTACTTCCGTAATATATCCCCAATTGTGCCAATGGATTTACGATTTTCTATCAGAAAGGACACAGTTCGTTGTAATTGACGGTAAGTCATCGAGTAAAACAGAATGATATCTGGCGTTCCCCAGGGAAGGGTTATAGGTCCCTTACTCTTCCTCGTGTTTTAAACGATTTAGGAGACAGTCTGAATAGCTCCCTTAGACTGTTCGCGGACGATGCTGTCGTTTATCGGTTAGTGAAGTCAACAGAGGATCAAAAACAACTGCAAAGCGTTTTACACAAAATTACTACATGGTTCGAAAATTGCCAATTGACACTAAAAGAAAAGTGTGAAGTATTACACATGACCACTAAAAGAAATCCGCTGAACTTCAATTACGCGATAAATCAGTCAAACCTTAAGATCGTAAATTCTACCAAATACCTAGGAGTTACAATTACCAACAACTTAGACTGGAGAGAACACATAGAAAATATTGTGGGGAAGGCAAACCAAAGGTTACGTTTCATTGGCAGAACGAAAATGCACCAGCTCCACCAAAGAGACTGCCTACATCACACTTGTGCGTCCTCTCCTAGAGTACTGTTGCCCATTGTGGGACTCTCACCAGGTGGATCTGACGGAAGATATTGAGAGGATTCAGAAAAGGGCAGCTCGTTTTGTTTTATCACGTTACGGGGGCGGGGGGGGGGGGGGAGCGTCACGGAAATGTTGCACTAATTGGAGTGGAAATCATTAAAAGAAAGACGTTATTCATTGCGGCGTGATCTGTTTACGAAGTTTCAATCACCGACTTTTACTTCTGAATGTGAAAATATTTTGCTAGCACCCACCTACTTAGGGAGACATGACCATCCCAGTAAAATAAGAGAAATCAGATCGAAAACGGAACGATTTAGGTGTTCTTTCTTCCCGCGCGCTATTAGAAAATGGAACGGTAGAGAAAAGTTATGAAAGTGGTTAATGAAGCCTCTGCCAGGCACTTGAATGTGATTTGCAGAGTATCTATGTAGATGAAACGCAGTTCTAGCCACAAATTATTGTAGGGTCCGTATTGTGACCTAAGTATCCTCTCAAACCGAATATTCATCTTTTTTGTGGTCTTCGTAATAATGAAAAGAGATACATATAAATGACCCATCTACTCGTCATTTTACTTGCTCTCACTAAAAGTACATGTGAACGGTTTCTGCAAGCTATTGAAGCAAGTTACTCGTCAAAGCACTTACGGAAGTTTCTTGCTTCTTGCGAGTGTTATGTAAAGACAGCTGCAAGTGAATCGCAATAACTTCTGCAGGCGACTTGTTAGTGTAAACCCAGCTTAAGATCGACAACACACTCAACTGGCGAAATTACTTCTAATCTTCCGATAAATCTAACATATATAGCAGAGTGTCCGTATGTTTGTACGTGTTGCATACAAATCTACAATTTTGTTCCAATCTTTATGAAATTTTGTACACGTAAGCTCCAATCCATGAGGGCGGTCGCCGTAAGTGTAAGAATCGCATACGATATATAGTTCACGAGATATGGCGTCATAAACAGAGATGCACGAAAAACTGCTGCATTTTGCGACAATGCTGCTCATTTTCTCCCAAACCATTGGACCTATTTCAACTAAATTTGGTACACACATTCCTTACCTTGCGGTAACTATTGCTGCATGGTTAAGAATCATATACGGCACATGGTTCAAAAGATATTACGTCGTAACCAATAGAAATCGCAAAAAAGTTATATAATACGGTGAGACTTTCGAAATACAGTGTATGTGAATGGCAGTACTTAGCGACTTGCAACAAACTTTAAACATAATTTCAAACCTTTATTAAACTTTTTCTCGCTGACAAGCACATCAAAAAACTGAAAGCAAAAAAGTTTCTGGCTTACTACTTTTGCGCTGTATATGGAGTAAAACTACGGCTCTCGGTATGACGTAACATTTTACAATTTGAACACTACAAATTGTAGCGACAGGAAATTTTACAGACAGTATACACATATATACTTGAATGTAGCTTCTAAATTGTATGACAGTGCGACACGTAGTTCATGAGATATGAGCACATAAACAGTAACGTTCCGCTGTTCATGGACTAAAACTACGGCATTCAGTATGACGTTACAGTTTTTAATTTCTACACGACAAATTGTAGCCGCAGGAAATTTTATAAACAGTATGCACGCATATAGTTAAGTGTACCCTCTAACTTATATCACAGTATGAAGACATATACACTAACGTTAATGGAAAACCGCCCTATCACGCACCAAGTTTTTATGTATTACTTCTTTGCTATTAATTGCATTCCCAAGAGATTTTACACAAATACGGCCCTTATACAAATGAATATATACCGGAAAAATGGCAGGAATAAATAGATAAATACCCGGGCAACGCAGGGTTTTCAGCTAGTTCTAAATAAAATGGATGTTTTCAACGATAGACGTTTTTCCCGCGCACATACACAGTTGGAGCAGAAAATGGATAGCCAAAAAACAAAGAGTGGCCCCGAAGCATCCTGCATTACACGCAGAACGAAGTGTGCATGCGGAAACACAATTGGATGTTTCCAGTGCAACAAACTGTTAGCACTTCTCGCACATAACACTGCAGGAGGCGCCAACTGGGGAAACTAAACACTAGGGAACGGTGCACCGTGCCTCCCCGCGGCCAGAATCTCTGTCTTCTCCTGGATTACGCCCGACACTGCAGCTGCGGCCCAACGACCTACACGTGACTCCCGTAAATTTCACTCCTCTCCCCCCCTGCCCCTCTGCTGGTACACGTTCCCTCTTTTCGGTGTTACAGCCTGCGTCTCCCCTTCTACTTTTCACTCGAAGAAAAAAAAAGGGGGGAGGCCAGATGTGTCGGATTAGGCAGAGAAGCGCTACAGTTCAATCGCCAGCGTAATGCCACCTTCGTGAAATCGGCTCGAAACAAACGACTGTCGCTGCCGTTAGACGCGTGATGAAAGTAACACCATGCGCTTTAACTCTTTCACGGTCGGCGGTACAATTTGTGTACCACCATTCCGCATTGCATAAATTCATGGTGGTATAAAAATGTACCACATAATTATTCTGTCTCATTCATCACAGAAATTCATTTCCTGAATCACCCATTGTATCTAAGGTGGTAGTTCCCACAATGAGCAAAAGGTGTAAGGAATAGTTTTGCCCATCTATGACAATAATTATTTCCCACAGCGTGTACAGTGTTAGTAGTTTTTTCACCTCTACGGTCAAGTGCATATTTTGTCTGTCTTTATATGTTATATTGTTCAAAAATGTTCAAATGTTTGTAAATCTATTGGAACAAACTGCGTGGACATCAGTCCGTAGCTTACAAACTACATAATCCAAGGTAAACTAACCTAAGGACAAACACACACCCATGCCCCATGGAGGACTCGAACCTCCACGGCGAGCAACCTCGCGCTCCGCAGCGAGACGCTTTAGACCGCTCAGCTACTCCAGCGCGGCCGGCCGCGGTGGCCGAGGGGACTGAGGCGCTCCAGTCTCGGTCTGCACGGCCAGTACGGTCGAGGGTTCGAATCCCCCCTCGGGCATGGATATTTGTGCCGTCCTAGTTCGTAAGTAGATCATAAGTAGTTTGTAAGTTTAGGGACTGATGACCCCGTAGTTAAGTCTCATAGACTCTATAAACATTTGAACTCCACCGCGGCTGTTATATTGTTGATTCATCTCTTTCATACAGGTAAGATAATGATGTCTACACATTTGGAATCACTGTAAACTTGACGGTTCTTGGATTTATTCTATGTAAAATGAATAATTCACGAGTAACTCAAGAGTTCAAAATTTGTACCACCAAGCATCTAAGGTCTTCCACCGAACTCGAGGCTTTACCTTCCACTTCAGTTAATAATGAGACACTTTAGGAAAATATTAAAACATGATGAGTTAGTGGCAAAACTGAAGAGACAGATTTTACTGATGACGACCCAGGGTGGGGATAAATATTAATGTACCACCACGGTTCTCTATTAAAAAAAAAAAAAAAAAAAAAAAAATAAATAAAATAAAATAAAAAAAAAAACTTTTAAGAAAATATTATAATTTTTTAACATTCTCATTATAATGTAATTGTATAACTTTTCACCAATTGTTTATAAAATTGTTCAACAAATAAAAGTATTGTTCCACAAGGGTCTAAATTTGTCCTATATCTCTGTGCATGAAAGAGTTGACTGGTGTGCACGAAATAAGATAGGTGGTGGATGATGTGTTCAGTCTGTTTTCTGTCCGAGCAGTTAAGAAAATGTTAGAATGACGCAAATGGTTGGTCGCGTCGAAGTATAATTGTCTAGAATTCTGTTATATAAAACGCAATATTCCGCAAAATTTAAGCTATAGTCTTACGTTTACTGCATACGTCTAGGAAACAAAGAGGGAAATAAAAGAAAGACCCAAATGTGGGATAAAAAGTCGCAGTAAATGAACACAAATATTAAGATATATGCTGATGATATTGCTATCCTGAGTGAAACTGAAGACGATATGCAGTATCTGTTAGGTGTAATTAACAGTTTAACGCTTTCAGAACTGGACTGAGGATTAACTGGCCGCCGTGAAGTGGCCGAGCGCTCTAAGGCGCCTTGTTGCGGAGCGCGCGTTTGCTTGCCCTGAGAAGTTCGATTGCTCCCTCCGGCATGGGCGTGTGTGTATTGTCCTTAGCAAAAGTTAGGTGAAGTAGTTTCTAAGCATAGGTACTGATAACCACAGTAGTTGAGTCCCATAGATTTACAAACATTTGAACTTTATTTTTTTTTAATTTATTTGCTATGGCCATTAGTCCCTGGTACTTAAATTAAATTACACTAAGGACAAGATATCCACACCCATGCGCGAGGAAGAACTCGAACCTCCGGCGGAAACGGCCGCCAGTCCGTAGCATAACGTCTTAGACAGCGTGGCTAAAAATTACACTAACTCTAGCCAAGAAGGTATTCATGGCTAAGGCCAAGCGTAGTATACCGGTATCAACAATTAGCGTGAATTTGAGGAAGACAAATTCTGAGATTACACGTATGGAGCTCTGTGTTGATTGATTGTGAACTATGGGCAGCAGGACAATCTTAACACAGAAGAAACGATTCGTGTGATATTTCGTATTACATAATAATGTTTAAAATTCAGTAAATTGACAAGGTAACGAATGAGGAGGTGCTCTGCAGAACTGGCGGAGAAAGGAACACATGGAAAATACTGATGACAAAAATGAACAGGATTATATAACATGTGTCAGAAATACAATACCCAGTCGTTTCGACCGACGTAAATCGAGTTATGGACTCCTTGACGACAACTGCCATCGTCTTCTAAAACGTTAAGATCTTGCCGGAAAACATAGCTTGCCGGCCGCGGTGGCCGAGCGCTCTGCGGCGCGTCAGTCACGGTCCGCACAGCCACTACGGTCGGGGGTTCGAATCCCCCCTCGGGCATGGATATTTGTGTCGTTCTTAGTCTTAGCTAGTTCATAAGTAGTTTGTAAGTTTAGAGACTGATCACCCCGTAGTTAAGTCCCATAAGCTATACAAACACTCGGACATTTGAAAACATAGCTTTCCTAAGGGGACTACAGAGTCGATCCTCTCCATGCAAAAAGGAAGGTTAACGCCGCGTAGAAAATGAGGTCGTAACAGACGGAGCACAAATTCAGATTTGATATGGATGAGAAAGGAATTTGTCATAATTGTCCTTAGTTAATTAGCAGTCCAGGTTCCTGAAGAAGAAAACGAAAATCTCCAATCTAGCCGTACTGTACGTACAACTACAGTACGCTCGTGACTGCGCCAGAGGGAAACCCGCTGGGGTAGAGAAAAGCAGGGGACAGGCTGTAGCTGTAGGGGAGTTGTGGTGCGGGTGATTGTGCAGGCGTGTGTAGGCCGCAGTCGGCTGAAATGGTCGCCAGCCAGCAGAACGGCCGTTCCCCCGCGGCCAGGGTGCCATTTTGTTTCGTTTTTTACCCTTTTCCGGCGAATCTCAGTTTCCGGCGAGTCGTCACGGAAACAGGATGCGACCCAGTCGCCGTCCACGACACAGCAAGCGCGACGCCGAATGCCGTTGTACGGTCAGCTCACAATTACTTTTATCTCCCTATGCTAACGAGCTACGGATACCCACATGATACCAGATTCTCAGAAGTGAAAATATTTTTAATTCCATGAGCACTTGCAGATTCGCATCGGCGAATCAATATGCAAAAGAGAGACAGTTGAGGCGCCTCGTGTAGAAACTATGGTACGGTCAACACGGATTTAGAAAACATCGTTCATGCGAAACACAATGTGATGATACTCCTGTCCTCTCACCTCGATGTTATCGTACGATACCGTCTGCGTCGGATCCGGAATCGTGTGGTTCAATAGTGATAAAAGTTGCGTGTGAAGTTACAAATGAAATAGCCAGCCTAGAAATCAGTGTAGGACAGTGTCTCAGTGATACTGCGATTAAAACAAGTGATAGATTTCATTAATTAAGAGATTCGTATATTTTCTTTCCAGACAGTTCTATAAACAATAGTTGCGTCATTGTATGTTATTTCAAGACTTAAACAGACGAATTGTAAAATCTTTTGTAAAAAACAAAAAGCAATGAAAATAAATAGCATTGTATATATGTCAGGCTCATAAACAAGTTGTGTAGACCAGCTAATTGTATTAATTAATTTAATAGGCGAGATTTAAATATTATAATTCTTTGTATATATTGACAGATGTGAGATTTAGAATCTAGTTCGAGATTTGCGAAGATATCTAATAGTTAATTATATGTTAGGAACATATATGATGTACTCGTTAACTAACTGACATTTAACATTTTGGTTTGTTGTTAAGCAAAAAGTAGCGTGATTAAAACTTAAAAAGATATTTGCAATCTAAAATTATTGTATGTATAGTTTTCATTTTATATTGCGATTTTTTTGTGTACATGAAATGTTTTCTTTGTATGTTTGTTAATTGTAAATCAGTATATTCAATTGTTATGAACAATGCGTAATGTAATTCCATCATTGCCGATGTTATATATTTGCCTCACCGCCTTGAGTGGGGGAGTTCGAGTTCTGGCTTTCGCAAAGTGCTTTGGAATCTATGTCAGTCTGTGTTGTTGTTGTACGCAGGTTTGAATTTGTAATGTTTTGGTGGAGAAGGAGTTTGGTTTCAAATTAAAGAAGAAGTGAAAAATTGTACATAACAAGTATTTATTTCTACCACGACGCCCCAGGAGAATAATGTTGCAGCGAGCAGAACCCCCATACATCGAAATGTTGAAAAGATGAGTATTATGTTGGAAAATGGTAGAATGAACTGTAATTACTCAAAAATATAGTAAAACATTTTAACAACTAGCTCTTTATTCACACGAAGTGGTGGGTGCTATCGACAAGGGTTCGCAAATCGATTCCGTATTTTTTGATTTCCAGAAAGCTTCTGACACCTTACCTCACAAACGGCTTTTAATCAAATTGCGTGGTTGTGGTATATCGCCCCCAAATTTGCGATTGGATAGGGGATTTCTTGTCAAAGAGTACACAGTTCGTAGTAATCGATGGTAAAGCATCGACTAAAACAGAGGTGATATCGGCCGTTCCACAGGGTAGTGTTATTGGTCCTATGGTGTTCCTTATTTACATTAACGATTTAGGGGAAAATCTAAGTAACTCTCTTAGGTTGTTTGCAGATGACGCCGTCATTTAGCGTCTAGTAAAATCATCTGAAGATCAAAACCAACTACAGAACGATCTGAATAAGATATCAGTATGGTGTAAAACTTCAGACTTAAACTGCAAAGAACACGTAGATAATGTCGTGGGAAGGCGAACCAGCGACTGCGTTTTATTGGCAGAACCCTTAAAAAATGCTACAGAACTACAAAAGTAACTGCATACACTACGCTCGTCCGTCCATTTTTGTAGTATTATAGCCCAGTGTGGGATCCTTATCAGTTGGGTTTGACGGGGGACATCGAAAGAGTCCAAAGAAGGGCAGCTCATTTCGTATTGTCACGATACAGGGGAGACAGCGTTACGGAAACATGTCTGGTGCAGCAGTATTGTCCTGACAATGTAGACATGTTTAAACAGCGCTGTTAATCTGTAAGTTATTATAGTGTAGGAATTATGGTTATCCGTCTGTGCAACTTATTTAATGAAATATTTTATTGCCATATGCATTTCGTCTTTATTGACAAACAAAAATGGCATGTGCCTAGTGGTGCTAGCTGTGAAGTGCTGGAACAACGAACACAGCAAAATGAACATATTGAAGCAGACAAGCCGGAAGCCACCAATGAGCACTAGATGCATAGCAATATCCACGAAATATTGCCACTGATGAAGCCTTCCAAATAAAGGCGAAATGCATATGGCAATAAAATATTTCACTAAATCAGTTGCATAGACGGATAACCGAAATACCTGTTTCTACCACCTTCCGGGTCTCGAAGACGAATACGGCGGGTTGGGTGTTACACAATATTTACTTTCGATACTCGTGAAATTCCTAAAGAGGATATTACTGTGTGTTCAGGGATGTCGCAGTACTCGGCCTACGCAACACGGCCTCGGGCGGTGGTACGCCTCTAGGTCGGACAGCGGCAGACGTTAATAACTGTGCGGAGACGAGCGTATCATTATGCGGAAAGAGCGGAAACGGGTAATATATCGTGGCGTCCGTGTTTACGGAAGGGATGCGCCGGGGATTTACGCCCGTCCGCTGTTTACGCGCCGCCCTCTGCGTAATTAGCGACATAACTCGTGGGGAGGTGGTAATAACGCGAGAAATGACGGCGCCTTCACCCGTCCGGCTGGACAGAGTGGCTCTGGCGCACGAGTAATGATGTGCCGCCGGGGCGCGCAAAGTAACTTGGCACTTAACAGCCAGGGCGGCGCGGCAGCGTTGAATGTAGGGATGGGAAAAACCGACCGGTTATAACCGATACCGGTATTTTGGTTTTGAATAACCGGTTTTTTCGGTATTTATTTGGTGTCGGCTGTAACCGGTTTTTTTAGTTATTGCCAAGAACCGGGTAAAAAGACCGATACGACTACTTCCTGTAGTAGTGGTTCAAAAATGTGTTTTTTGTATAAAAAAAATTTAAAAAATGAAAAAAGTAGACCCTAATATTTAGGGCTATTCCTAAAATTTCCACTGCTGTGAAATGTTAGGTCATCGCAGAAACTAAGAAAAGCGATCAGTGATAATTTAAGAACAACCCCGGCAGTCAGAAACGCGTGGCATAAGATCTTAAGAACTGGTGCAGCAGTTCAGGCATCGATGCACCTGTTGCCGTGCGGCGTGGCCTATTAGACGACGCGCGTGCACCGGCAGTGTACGAGACTTGCCTCCGTCTGGTCATGCGGCAGTTCCTTGTTGTCGTCGCCAGACATCGGTTGTGTCTTAAATGGCACCATCCCGAGTGTGGAAGTACTTCACCAAATATGGGGGCAGTGAGGTACAATGCTCCATTTGCTTTAAAAAGCTGAAGACGGGTGGAGGTACTACAAAGATGCTGTGTCATTTAAGGAGGAAGCATCCAAAATGTTTCTTGCAAGAGAAGGTAAATTCGATTCATATACCTATTATGTAAGCTTGGAATAATAACTTTTAATGTATTATCATATTTTTATGCTAACAAGTTTTATTAATGTGATTCCTTGAAAGCGAGGAGCTTTTTTAATAACCAATATGGGTTTAGGTAACATTGATCATGTGGTGCCTCGCTAGGTAGCTGTGCGGTCTCAGGCTCCATGTTACGGACTGCGCGGTTGCTCCAGTCGGAGGTTCGAGTCCTCCCTCCTGCCTCGGTCATGGGTGTGTGTGTGTGTGTGTTTCCTTAGCGTAAGTTAGTTTCAGTTAGATTAAGTAGTTTTTAAGTCTAGAGACCGATAACCTAAGCAGGTGATTATGTGGTACACAGCTATCCTACTTCAATTTGAGTAAATTTACACTGACAAAAATCATACTGTTAGTCGGAACTGTGACTATTTTTCGAAATACTTTTGTAGCACTAATTGATGTTCATTTACTGACTGTAAAATATATTATGTGTGTGTGTGTGTGTGAGTGTGTGTGTGTGTGTGTGTGTGTGTGTGTGTATAGCGAGATATTCGTATGCGCTGGCTCACAAGTCCAACTTACGGAGTGGTTGGCTCAATATTCGCAACTGGCAGATTGAAATACTAGGCCAGTAAATCTGTATGCTTCGTATATCGTCTTCTACGGCCTCCTGGCTAGGTTTACACACACTCAAGAAGGCGTAGTATTTGGGAGGGGATCTTGAAAAATATGGAAAGACTAGTGATTTGTCGTATGACGTAAATTTACCTAAATTTTAACTAAATATCGTAAGTTTCGGTTTCGGCCGAAACTAGAAGCACCGAAAATTCGATTAAAGTTTCTGTTTCGGCCGTAAAATACGTTTCGGTGGAACTCTACTGGAAATAATAGCAATAAAAAACCGAAAACCGGTTATTTAAAAAACCGGTTATCTTGAGCAATTTTTACGGTGCGGTTAAACTGGAGATGAAAAGAACCGGTATAACCGAAAACCGGTTATTTCAGCGATAACCGCCATCCCTAGTTGAATGTGGACAGTGATCCCTCCGTAATCTGTATCTACACCACTCGAAACAATTAGAGGATCAGGTGAGACACCAAACACAATATTCACACGGTAACGTATTTTATTCAGTTATTGGTTACAATTGTTATTTCCGTGTCACACAGTACGGCAATTAGGAAAGTTACTTCTTTACATGGCGTTTACTTAGAGCGAGGCACCACGGAGCTACCATAATAGTGAAAAAAAAATCGCACTGACGTGTTTACGGGCCACTCTAGATTTGTAGTTTTATAAGTTTTTGCAAATATTTTGGACCAAAATAGAAATCTAAATAATAAAAAAATAATTAAGAAGAGTGTCTGAACCCCTTTTAGGAATATATATATATATAAGGTAGTAGCGGGTTCCGAGCTACTGACCTTCAGTTTCACAGTCTAATGCATTGCACACTTTTTTTTTCCAGGCAGATCTATGTTCAGCGGTCGTTCGTTCGGTTCGTTCTTGATTGTTCGTTGAATACTTGGCTCAGCTTTTTTTATTACAGGGAGCGTGTAGCCCCCTGACCGGGCGCGCTGAGCCACGGCACCCGGTTACCCACTACGGTATGGCTAACAACTAGAAGTTCCGTTCCTTAATCTCATACTATTGATGGCCGTTGTTAACTGATGATAATATGGCATTTGTAGACACTAGATTATCATTAATCGTACGAAGAACGACGTGGCTTTGATAATTCTTCAGTGCGCCATTGTTTTGAAATGACAACGTGTAAGTTACAATAAAGAAATCATCAACTACGCAACGCAAAATGGCGTATGCCAGAGAGAGTTCTGGGCGAGAAATGTCACGTGACAGCTGCGAACGGCTGCTTTTCGTTAATTCAATGTTCAAATGTTTGTAGAGTTCATGGGACTCGACTACGGGGTCATCAGTCCCTAAACTTACAAACTACTTACGAACTAGCTAATAGTAAGGACGGCACAAATATCCATGCCCGACGGGGGATTCGAACCCCCGATCGCAGTGGCCGTGCAGACCGTGACTGAAGCGCCTCAGACCCCTCGGCCACCGCGGAAACATAGTAAAGATTGTTATTTCAGTCAGAAACAAGTTTGTAGGGCCAGAATTATTAATACAGTGATATTTATTATCAGTAATTTTCAGACAGCTAACTTTATTACGACATTTTCATACAGAAACAATTAGCAGTTTGTGTCTCATTGTTCAAATGTTCAAATGTTTGTTAAGCTTATGGGACGTAACTACGGGGTGATCAGTCCCTAAACTTACAAACTACTTATGAACTACTTACAAACTAGGACGGCACAAATATCCATGCCCGAGGGGGGATTCGAACCCCCGACCGTAGTGGCCGTGCAGACCGTGACAGGAGCGCCTCAGCCACCGCGGCCGACATAACAGAGAAGGAGAAGCGAGTAACTTTGAAAGCTAGAAGATGTTCAAGTGCACGAGAAATAACGACAAACTACGCGGTAAAAACATTATTCCCACGAGGCAAGGAACATTGTTCGGCATAGTCACCATAGACATAGGCATATTCAACGCAGCCATCAGCCAGAGAACCGTCGGTATAGAGATCTGCGCCCTGGAATGAGCCCAGAAGTGCCACGAACTGGCGACGGAGATTTACGGAGAGCGGGGAGAGGAAAAGATGGACAAAACTAGAGAGAGGGGATAGGATACAGACTATGCAATAAATACCCTGGCACCGTCGCGTGTTCTGAAGCAACCTACGACTATAATGCCCACGTTGTCGACTTCCTCCCTCGGACTGATAACCCGGCAGTTTAGTCCCCATTACAGATCGAGCAGCTTCCTCCCTCCCCTCGTGGGCCATTCTGGCTGGTCTCGCGCCGTGGCCAGGCGCAGCGCTTTGCTCTGCCTTTACCCGCGTCCGCGGCAACAGGTCGTCCGTGACCTTGGCTGCCCTTGGCCGGTGCATCTGCCAGCCGCCACGCCCACCCGCCGCATACTCCGCTCCGCCTGCCTGCTCTGCAGACGCTTTACACGCCACCTGCACCCACGACCTCTCCAGTTCTGAGCGCTCCTTACCGCGTCCTGCAGAACGATCGTAAAACTTTGACGCGGACGCTGGCTCTGTGAGCCTAGGGCACGACTACAGGCGGCTAGTGGCCACGTACGGACGGGAAGACGGGAAACGTGGTCATGTGCAACTCCCAACCCCTGCTAATAATAGTATATATTGAAACTTTTTTACTGGGATTAGGTAACAGGGTGTTACAAAAAGCCGGCCGCGGTGGCCGAGGGGACTAAGGCGCTGCCGGCCGCGGTGGCCGAGGTGACTGAGGCGCTCCAGTCACGGCCAGCACGGCCACTACGGTCGGGGGTTCGAATCCCCCCTCGGGCATGGATATTTGTGCCGTCCTAGTTTGTAAGTAGTTCATAAGTAGTTTGTAAGTTTAGGGACTGATGACCCCGTAGTTAAGTCCCATAAGCTTTACAAACATTTGAACATTTAGAATGAAACTTTCACTCTGCAGCGGAGTGTGCGCTGATATGAAACTTCCTGGCAGATTAAAATTGTGTGCCGGAACCGGGACTCGAACCTGGGACCTTTGCCTTTCGCGGGCAAGCGCTCTACCGACTGAGTTACCCCGACACGACTCACGATGCCGCCTCACAACTTTACTTCCGCCAGTACCTCGCCTCATACTTAAAGGCAAAGGTCCCAGGTTCGAGTCCCGGTTCCGGCACACAATTTTAATCTGCCAGGAAGTTTCATTTGAACATTTTTTGACTAAGGCGCTCCAGTCACGGTCTTCACGGCCACTACGGTCGGGGGTTCGAATCCCCCCTCGGGCATGGATATTTGTGCCGTCCTAGTTCGTAAGTAGTTTGTAAGTTTAGGGACTGATGACCCCGTAGTTAAGTCCCATAGACTCTACAAACATTTGAACATTTTGTTACAAAAAGGTACGGCCAAACTTTCAGGAAACATTCTTCACACACTAAGAAAGAAAATATGTTATGTGCACATGTGTCCGGAAACGCTTAATTTCCACGTTAGAGCTTATTTTATTTCTTCTCTTCAAATCACATTAATCATGGAATGGAAACACACAGCAACAGCACGTACCAGCGTGACCTCAATCATTTTGTTACAGGAAATGTTCAAAATGTCCTCCGTTAGCGAAGCTACATGCATCCATCCTCCGTCGCATGGAATGTTATGTGGACATGTGTCCGGAAACGCTTAATTTCCATGTTAGAGCTCATTTTAGTATTTCTCTTTAAATGTAAATTGAAATAATCGTAAATTTTCACAGTCAACATGTGTGGGCTGACGAGAATCCGTACACAATTGTGCAATCACGTCATCAACACAGATTTTCAGTGAACGTTTGGGCAGGAATTGTTGGTGATGTCTTGATTGGGCCTCATGTTCTTCCACCTACGCTCACTTGAGCACGTTATCATGAATACTCTACCTGTGCTGCTATAACATGCGCCTTTACAAGTACGACACAACATGTGGTTCATGCACGATGGAGCTCCTGCACATTTCAGTCGACGTGTTCGTACGCTTCTCAACAACAGATTCGGTGACCGATGGATTGGTAGAGGCGGACCAATTCCTTGGCCTCCACGCTCTCGTGACCTCAACCCTCTTGACTTTCATTTATGGGGGCATTTGAAGCTCTTGTCTACGAGAATCTCTTCGTGCTCGTATTGTGGACGGCTGTGATACAATACGCCATTCTCCGGAGCTGCATCAGCGCATCAGGGATTCCATGTGACGAAGGGTGGATGCATGTTTCTTCGCTAACGGAGGACATTTTGATCATTTTCTGTAACAAAATGTTTGAAGTCACGCTGGTACGTTCTGTTGCTGTGTGTTTCCATTCCATGATTAATGTGATTTGAAGATAAGTAATAAAATGAGCTCTAACATGGAAATTAAGCGTTTCCGGACACATGTTCACATAACATATTTTCTTTCTTTGTGTGTGAGGAATGTTTCCTGAAAGCTTGGCCGTACCTATTCGTAACACCCTGTATAAAGGGGAACTTACTATCTTGATGCGCCTCATAATAATCACGGCTAGTTTGGTCGATTTAGAAATACAAATAAAAAAAAATTCAAATATTCGGTGCAACTAGAACTTACGACGTTGTAGACGTGAAGCCAGTTTGTTAATCAGTATGCTACGATAATTAGAATATGTTACCATGCCAACATTTTTATCAAGAAGGTGGACCTCTGAAAAGGTGATTATCCCAGCAAGAGCCCCACCTCATAGCACTGTAAGTACGTACAAGCGCTAAAGGAAAACACAACGACTCACTTTTTTATCGAAGCAGGAAATAACTTAAGGATACAGAATTCTCATCAGTTACATGCGAACGTGGTTACAGTATGCAGACCTGAGTTGCAATACGTGGTTTTTATGCAAGCGAATAAAAAATTACCATCGAGAATCTGGAACGATACACAGTAACAGTGAAGTCAAAAATGGGGTAAATTCTATGATTATATCATAAATTTGTGCTCTAAACGAAATTTAGATTAAAAGGTTGCTTTAAATTTCCGCTACCACTCACAATATGATTTAAATGTTTAAAAAAAATTAATAGCGACATGTTTCGATGCTGTGCATCATCATAAGGATATAGGCATACAAAACATATTGCTAAAGGGGTACATTACTCTATACTGACGACATCTTGATGTTTGTGGCAATAAAAATGTATGAATTCACTAATGTGCTTTTATTCACTTTTGTAGTTAAGAAGCCAAATATGAAGTTATGTAGCCGAACATTAAATAGCCTGGTAAGGAAAGAAAAACACTTAAATTTATTTTGCGTACATGAGTTTTAAGGAAAACGAAATTTCCTGATGTAGCATTTTTCCCTTAAAGAGTTTGGGGTTTGTAGGGTAAAAGAGCGCCTCGGTTGCACAGTGGTATAGGGTCAGGCTAAAACTCCAAAGGTCGCGGGTTCGATCCCCCCCCCCCCCCCAGGTTTTGGGATTTTTATCAGTCACTTTCCACTTCTTTCACCTCGGGCAGTATTGCCCATGTGAAAAATACCGAGTAGCACCGTGGTTCGGAACCCAGTCGAACTGTAGGTCTCCCTATGACTAGCTTGGTAACTCAGGAAGGCAACGGCATACCACTTCCACACAGGATCATGCCTAGTAAAGCATTGTGGTGTTCAATCTTCGATTGTTGAGTGCTTTACCTTTTACCTTTTTTACCTTAGGGTAAGTAAAATGTGAGTCATAAAAAATTTTAGGACTTGTGTTACTGACTCCAATTCTGCACGAAATAAATATGATAGGACTTCGTGTAGGAGTGCGCGGTTGCTTCCCTTCGGAGGTTCGAGTCCTCCCTCGGGCGCGCGCGCTGGTGTGTGTGTGTGTGTGTGTGTGTGTGTGTGTGTGTGTGTGTGTTTTCCTTAGGTTAGTTTAAGGTGGTTTGTAAACCTAGGGAGTGATAACCACATTAGCTAAGGCCCATAGATTTACTAACATTTGAACTTGGTACAGGTATTCTGACATATTCTCTGCTAAATCAATTAAATTTTCCCTTTAGTGTTTTCGATTAACTCCAGCTTGACAATTCTTATAACACTGATAAATAATACTCAGAATGTTTTATGAAACAAAAAAAATTTTAAAAATCGCTCTTACTCCGATTCGTAACGTCCCAATAAACAAATAATTTCATCTGTTTTTGAGTAAAAATTACAGATAACAACTCACAGTAAAGAGACTCGCTTAGTTGCTGACAGACACGAAAAATAGACAATCACATTCACACAACTTAAATTTTCGGCCATGGCCTTCATCAGAAAAAGAAAGACATACATTCCCACCCTCAGACAACTATACACACAGAATCACCAAGTGCGGCCACTCCAGCGGTGAACATGGTTGTGTGTGTACAGTTGTCTGTGCTGTGAATGTTTACGGCTCGATAGCATAGTGGTAGAGTGACAGACTGCAAATCCAAAGGTTGTGGGTTCGATCCCCGCCAGGTCCTAGGATATTTAATCTGTCACTTTCCACTTCTTTCACCTCTGGCAGTGTTGGTAATGTGAAAAATGCCGAGCGGTCTAAAGCGTTTCGCTGCGGAGCGCGCGATTGCTCGCCGTGGAGGTTCTAGTCCTCCCTGGGGCATGGGTGTGTGTGCTTATCCGTAGGTTAGTTTACCTAGGTTTGTAAGCTACGGACTGATGACCACGCAGTTTGGTCCGATAGATTTACAGACATTTGAACATTTTGAAAACTACCGAGTAACACCGTGGTTCGGAACCCACGTTAAACTGTAGGTCGCACTATAATTGGCTAGGTAAGTCAGTTCGAAGGGCCGGCCGCGGTGGCCGAGGTGACTGAGGCGCTCAAGTCACGGTCAGCACGGCCACTACGGTCGGGGGTTCGAATCCCCCCTCGGGCATGGATATTTGTGCCGTCCTAGTTCGTAAGTAGTTCATAAGTAGTTTGTAAGTTTAGGGACTGATGACCCCGTAGTTAAGTCCCATAGACTTTACAAGCATTTGAACATTTCAGTTCGAAGGTCGGAGGAAAGCAACGGCATACCACCTCCAAACAGGACCATGCCAAGTAAAGCACAGTGCTGTTCAAACCAATCTTCGGACTGTTGACTGCTTACCTATCTGTTTCTTCTTCTGATGAAGGCCATGGGCAAATATGTAAGTTGTGTGAATGTGATTGTTAGTTTTCGTGCCTATCAGAAGCTCAGTGAGCCTCTTTGCAGTGAGTTGTTATCTATCATTCATTATTGACTTTCCAATCGGATTTTCCGTGGTAAAACGAGATTTAAAAGGTTTTTTTCATATTTCCTAGACGAGTTTGAAATTCCCTTTTCTTCAGAACTTGTAGCAACCCTGGCATCAAAGTACTCGTCTTTGTAAGCGAAACGATTTTTTTTAGTCATGTACAACCATACAGTGGGGAAAATGCACAGTGCGGTTCCAGGGTTAAAATGAAGGTATCCAGCGCGAGCTCGTTGGCTGCTACGACACGACGGGGCTGAACTGAAAGCAGCGCTACAATCTTGTCCTTATCGGCCAGACCGGCAAGAGGAGGGGTAGAAGAGGAAGAGCGGGCAACGGAGAAGGCTCTGGCGACCGGCTAATTTCGTTCCTCAGAAGGGGACAGCGAGCGGGGACGGGGAGGAGGAGATTGGAACTATTAACTATGCATAAGATCCCCCGCTTATCTGAGCTCGCAGTATCGGAATACACCGGATTAGGTCAGCCGCGCCGTACCACCCCTTCGTTTCCTCTTTCGCGAGAGATCAGCAGAGTTCGCCGTCTGAATCCCATCTGGGGGGAGGGTGGATTAATACAGCCGCGACGTCGAGAATCCAGCACGTAGCGGGCAGCGGTGAAAGACGCGGCCGACCCGTCTAGTAGGGCTGGACAAATGATACTCGCGTTCGAACATGCTCGGGATTTCCCGATACAGCGGAGAACTCGATACAGTATCGAACTGTTCGAACGCTCTGATAATAAATGACTGGCGCATCGTATCAGCCAACGATACACGGGAAATTTTGAAGTTAGTGGGCTATCGCTTTGCTCAGAACTAATTTCATAGGAAGATAAGTGCATGTAAAATAGCCGGCCGCGGTGGCCGAGGAGACTGAGGCGCTTCAGTCACGGTCTGCACGGCCATTACGGTCGGGGGTTCGAATCCCCCCTCGGGCATGGATATTTGTGCCGTCCTTAGTAGTAGCTAGTTTGTAAGTAGTTTGTAGGTTTAGGGACTGATGACCCCGTAGTTAAGTCCCATAGACTTTACTAATATTTGAACATTTTGCATGTAAAATAAAAAAGGGTAACACTATAAAAAACTGTATATTGTTTTTAAAACAGTGCATACGTATGTGTCTGGTGTCACTGCAAGATATGATCCATTGATAGCCGGCCGCGGTGGCCGAGGAGACTGAGGCGCTCCAGTCACGGTCTGCACGGCCACTACGGTCGGGGGTTCGAATCCCCCCTCGGGCATGGATATTTGTGCCGTCCTTAGGATAAGCTAGTTAATAAGTAGTTTGTAAGTTTAGGGACTAATGACCCCGTAGTTAAGTCCCACAAGCTTAACAAACATTTGAACATTTAATCCATTGATAAACAAAATATCTGATACTAGAACAGAACTACTGCACCTCATTACTGACGGCTAACATTCCATGGAAAAAATGTGAAACCTTCATAAGTAGAAATTATGTTTAATGTGATTATAAGAGATAGGTTGGAAATGACCATTCTATTTCCTGTTCATACGGTACAGTAATATAAGAATGTTACCACCTTTTAATCGCCTTGAAAACAAGATTAAAAGATATGAAATAGGGAAAACATTAGAAATTTAATACCCAGTAACGGAAATAAAATGAACTGATTGCTACGTTTGAATAAACGGTGCACGAGCTGCTGTGTACGTAGTATCAACAGGCGTCGCTAGATCACAGCACTTGAATTTTAAATCGCGATTGCTATCGTTTCCTTATAGCCTATATTCGCTACTGTTTTTACTTATGACCTGCATCCTAGGAGCTACTATAGTCGAAATTTCACACTTATAAAAACATGTTTAAATGTTTGTATAGCTTATGGGACTTAACTACGAGGTCATCAGTCCCTAAACTTACAAACTACTTACGAACTAGCTAACACTAAGGACGGCACAAATATGCATGCCCGAGGGTGGATTCGAACCCCCGACCGTAGTGGCCGTGCAGACCGTGACTGGAACGCCTCAGTCCCCTCGGCCACTGCGGCCGGCTTCACACTTATCAATCCCTATAACACATTAATGACACCCTATGTTCGCTGGCCACGGTGGCCGAAGGGACTAAGGCGCTCCAGTCACGGTCTGCTCGGCCACTACGGTCGGTTGTTGTTCTTGTTGTTGTTGGGTGTTTAAAGGGGACTCAACTGCTGGGTTATCAGTCCCCTGTTCCCTGCTAAGATTTAACTTTTAAAAGTTTCCTTTTTGTCGCATAGTACTCGAAGTCCAGCGTGCTCCGGGTACAGAGAGACAGTCAATGGTAAAATGATTACATATAACAAAGAACAAGTTGAAAAAATTGACAGTAAACTAAAACAAGGCAGCAGAAGCGTGTGGCTGGCTGATCACAAAATAATACAGGATGAGCCAGCCACTCTGCACACATTAAAATCCTTAATTGAAAAACAAGTCTTAGACTGTAAAATGACAGTGGCCTATTGTTCTGGAGGGGTTGAAGCCCGACAGGGTGGGCTTATAGGCCCCACCACTAAATAGACCAATAAAAGCCAGTTGCGCGAATAAAACCTAAAACACGATCGACCATAGAGGCATTGTCTGATAAAATCAATAGAAGCTCAGAAGGCAGTGTAAAAGACTGCCTCAAGTCGGCTAAAAGTAAGCAGTCCACCAGAACGTGGACCACAGTCAATAGGGCGCCACAACGGCAAGTTGTTGGGTCCTCTCGTCGTAGAAGGTGGCCGTGCGTCAACCACGTATGTCCAATACGCAGTCTGCAGATGACTACTGACTCCCTACGAGAGGCTCGCAGGGAGGATCGCCACACAGCTGTGGTGGGCTTGACTATGCGCAGCTTATTTGGTTCAGTCAAGGCAGCCCATTCCGAGGTCCAAATCCCTAGAACCTTACGGGTCAGTTGCTGCCTGAAGTCCTGGTCTTGGAGACCTATCTTTAAGGGCCGGGATGTGGTGGCCTGCTTGGCCAGGCGATCAACCCGTTCGTTACCCAGAATGCCTATGTGGCCCGGGGTCCAAATGAACACCACGGAACGGCCTGACTCGCCCAGAGTGAAAACGGCGTCCTGAATGGACTGAACCAAATGGTGCTTTGGCATAAACTGGTCTAGGGCGATCAAGGCACTCAGGGAGTCACTACAGATAACTATAGACTCCCCGGGGCAGGCACGCAAATGTTTAAGAGCGCGAGAGATGACCACCAGCTCAGCTGCGAAAACACTAGTCCCACAGGGTAAGGAACGCTGCTCAACATTATCACCGTGAACATAGGCGTACCCAACACGACCGTCCACAAGGGAGCCATCGGTGTATACTACTTCTGCACCACGGAAAGAATCAATGAGTGCCTGGAACTGACGACACAGGACCATTGGCGAAACTGAGGCTTTTGAGTCACCGGACAAGTCTAACCTAAGCTGTAGGCGAGGTACACACCATAGAGGTGTATGAGAAAGGTATCGGAATGTGGTAGGGATAGGAAGGGATGCGATTGAAGAAAGGAGGGAACGAACACGAACCGCAATCGGGAAACCCGACCGTGGACGTCGTCGTGGGGAAGGGAGAACGGCAGCTGGGAACAGAAGCCTGTGATTCGGGTGGTCGGGTGAGGCATGAATACGGGCGACATATGAAGCCAGTAGCTGCTGCCGGCGGATTCGGAGGGGGGGGAACCCCAGCCTCAGCAAGGAGACTTGTCACGGGACTTGTGCGGAAGGCACCTGTCGCTAAACGTACGCCACTATGGTGTATTGGGTCCAAGACACGCAGTGCAGAAGGGGCTGCAGAATCGTATACCAGGCTACCATAATCCAGACGGGATTGGATAAGAGCCCTATATAATTGCAGGAGAGATGTACGTGGTGCTCCCCAAGTGGTATGGCTTAGGCAACGAAAGACATTCAGGTGGCGCCAACACTTCTTCCTTAGCTGTTGCAGGTGTGGGACCCACGTGAGCCGGGAATCGAACAGCATACCTAAAAAACGGTGTGTCTGAACAACACAAAGCAAATCCTGACCCAAATACAACTCAGGGTCCGGGTGTACTGCCCGACAGCGACAGAAGTGCACTACGGTCGGGGGTTCGAATCCCCCCTCGGGCATGGATATTTGTGCCGTCCTAGTTCGTAAGTACTTCATAAGTAGTTTGTAAGTTTAGGGACTGATGACCCCGTAGTTAAGTCCCATAGACTATACAAACATTTGAACATTTTTGAACACCCTATGTTCGTTATAAATCGTATACCAGGAAAGCTTTATGAATATCATCGTTGTAAATCGTAGAGATAGTACCTCCTGACATTGCTAGATAGCGTCGTGATCGAATGTTCGAACATTTCCCGAGATTTCCCGAACTGTGACGTACATTGTTCGAACAGTTCGAGTCATGTTGAAACCCAGCTCTACCGTCTACACGGCACGGCGGCTGCGGGCAGATTGCAAGAGTATAGGCCAGGCAACTGCTCCGTCCGCAGGCCGCATTTATTTGGCGCGAACAAAGGAGACCTCCCGAAGCAGAGTGGCGCACAATTCAGGCGTAAAATCAGATGCAGACCGCGCGAGTAGAATGGCTGATGCACTCAGCCGACGCCGGCGGCAGACCAAGTGCCCGCCTGCAGCCACGGGCGAAGGGCCACCCCCCAACCACACTGTTTTGTTGGAGCAACACACACACACACACAAAACAGAGGAGACTGCGCATTTGCATCGCCCGGCCCGCGGAACAACACGGAATAGCAAATTTCTGTATAAGAAGCAGACGACACAGGTGGCTGGTGCATGCGCTCTTGCTTTACAGGGATACTCGTGTTCACCTCTTCACTGTAAGAGGACTATTCAGTAAAAGATGAAGATAATTTTTACGGTCATAATCTGACGCTTTAAAATTTGATCTTATGATAATCTATTAACGTGAAACTATCACTCCGAAATAGTTTCATTAAAGGACTCCCGGTTCCCGCCTATGAGGGGCAGCCAACTTCAGACTAGTGATGGGCAGTTCGGATCGTTTCACTGTTTCGAAACATACGGATCATCCGAGTCTAGTGAGTCGACTCACTGTTTCGGCACACGAAACATCTGGCGTGCCGCAGAGTCGTGTGTGGCGCTAGCTTTCCTGATTCACGAGAACCGCGACTACTGCAGTGTGCCGTAGTGAGTCGACTCACTGATTCGGCACTCAAAACACTTGACGTGCTGCAGCCCTGTGTCCCGCTACCTCCGCTGATTCACGTGAGCCGAGGAAGCTCCAGTAGGGCGATACAGCAAATACGAAACATCTATGGAATATCAACATGGTTTTAATACGTTATTCACTAGACTTAATTGAACGGCACAGTATTTGTTTGCTACTACGATTTTACAATCGTGTTAAAGCATAAACGTTTACTAAGTACTGTAACAAAGGAAGCACAAAATAGAAATGTTCAAATGCCAAAGTCATGAAACTTTTTCCGACCTTCAAAATCCCACAATTAAGTTTAAATAAAACAAGGAAGATCATGGTTCAAATGTCTACGTGCATCCAGAAATGAATAACTTTTCTAACCAATCAATATAAACAAAATATTTAAGATTTGTTCCAAGGACATATTTAATACAATTAAAAGATATTACTACAATTATCAACACAAGGAAACACATTTCACAAAATACATGACAAAACCTCAAAACTGAACTACAATTTGTCAATGTCCAGATAGGTATTCTAATAATCAGATTCATCTTCAGTCAGTGAAATAAAAGAGGTTCAATTATAGTTTCTTTAAACTGAAATTCAAAAACGTTACTTTTGACATATCCTTACTGAGAATGCGGTTTCTTCTCACTGACATTACCCACCCTTGCTTTGAAAAGATCCGTTCACATGGCCCAGATGTAGCAACAATGCATAACAAAGCTTAGTTCACGCGAAACTACCTCAAACTAACTCGGTGGTATCCCAGTCTTCAAACCTCAGTTGAAGGCGCGATAGGGGAACAACTTCAAACCTGTTGCACGCCTGGGCGCTGTGTCGAACTCACCCAGGCAGACGGACAGCAAAACGCATGTTAACGGTACCTAGCGTCCGATACATGAATCACAAGATTCGTTGTTTCGAAACAATGCCGCTTCGCGTTTCGATTCAGACGAATAGTTCGCTGACTCGAATCACTGATTCGAAGCATCAACTCAGTAGCCAACTCTACTTCAGACATCTTCAGTATTGCCTACCGCTGCAATGGGGGTAACACGCGAGAAGCAATATGCGGCTTTTAAATTCTGCTGTCATCGAGAAATCTTCAGTGTTACAGGAGGCATACGGAGAGTCTGTTCTTTCCTACAGCACAGCTCGAAGTTTGTTTACAATGTTTAAATAGAGGAGACAATCAGTTTCAAAGGAAGGTGGCTCGGGTGGTCCAGTTACGGAAGAAAACATCAACACTGCTGCTGTGATTGAGAAAGAGGATCGACGAAATACTCTAAGATCACATTTCACTGAGTGCCTGATGGTGACAGAAAAATGACACAAAAATGTTGTAAACTGCTTGGTTATTAGTCCCTAGCTTACAAACTACTTAAACTAAGGTAAAAGAACAACACAAACACTTATGCCCGAGGGGGGACTCGAAGCCCCGACGGACGGCGAACGGCCGCGCGCACTGCAGCACGGCGCCTCAGTGCGCACGGCTATTCCGCCGCGGTATGACACAAGAGACGTGTTTGTGCGCTATGGGTTACAAGGCTGTTGATTTCCGAACATAAGGACATTTGCTTGCAGGTTTGCATGCAGTTAAAGTTGGTGTTGCAGGAAGATGCAGAGTTTCGTTCAAATGTAACCACTAGTGATGAAACTTGCCTTCATCATTTTGATCCTGAGAACAATATGGAAATGTCATATATGGACATCTCCTTCGTCACTAACTACCAAAACAGCAAAAGTGGTTGCGTCTGCTGGAATAGATATGATCACACCATTCTTTATTATTCATGGAACGATTTATTTGCATATGTACCCGCACACACATCGTAACTGGACAATACTATAGGGATGGCCTGAAAACAGTAAAGTCCATATCAGTCGCATAAGACCACATTTCCGCGAAGCAGGCTGGATGCTACACCAAGATAATGCGCGGCCGCATATTGCCATTGTTGTTGCTGAATGTCTTGCAAAAATCAACGAGAAGTGCGTCCCTCACCCTCCCTATAGTCCGGATTTAGCCCGATGTGCCTTTTTATTAAATCCCCAAACTGGAAGAAACGCCTTCGTGGGAGCAGTGGCGGACTAAGGCTGTCGGAGGCCCGGGTCGGCGGCAAAACAAAATGAGGCCCCCCGTCCGTTTGGAAATACATGTATTACTATTAAAAAAAGTAAATTTGGGATTTGGAGGCCCTTCGGGACGAGAGACACGGGGCAGTCTAAAAAACTTTCGAGATATTTGGAGACCCCTCAACGAGAGGCCAAGTGCGCTAAAAAGGAGGGACAAAAATATGCTTTCCGCGTATTTGGAGGCCCTCTAAGACGACAGGCCCGGGACGTTCCGTCCCCTCCCGCCCCCCTTAGTCGCCTCTGCGTGGGAGGCATTATCCACCATCAGAAGCAGTGGTGAAAGCTGTTGAGGCGATTTTAAAGGACCTCTCAAAAAATGGTTTCCAGCATGTATTTGAAGACTGGCAGAAACGCAGCGACAAGTGCATCACATTCATGAGAGATTATTCTGATGGTCCTCCTCAAAATAACTAAACGCATGTTGTGAAAAATATTATCATCTTTTGTTGAAGGAACTCCCGCGTGTGGATAAGGTGCCTTGCATGCGGATAAGGGCCTTGCGGATGCAGATACTGCTTTTCTTAACCGCGCAGACCTCTAGGTCCTCCCTCCCGCACTTTGTGACGTCAGACACTCGGCACGTTGACCATACAATTTCAGAGACACGCCCCGTGTGCCACTTGCTTTAGGAAAGCGATACGGTCTGCGGGTAGCTGCAGACGCACCGCGGGCAGCTTGGCAGACATGCTGGTGGAGTACAAGGCGGCTAGACGGCGGAGCGGAGACAGGCCGACCGAAGCAGAGAGCAGAGAGTATTCTGGGCGCGCGACCAACCGCGCACCCCTCCGCTGTGTATAGCCGTCTGGCCACTCACTCAACAAACATGCCGCCGCCGCCGCTCCCGAAATATTCAGCCAGGCTCGGCCACCGCCCCCTCTGCTATCCGCTATTCACGGCTCTCGCAGAAATGTCACTGTCTGACAGTCGACGCTCCAGCGCACACACATCGCGGGCGCGAAGCCCTGTTCTTGCCGCGCGGGGACGGTTGCGTAGTCCGAGGCGTCTTCTCGTGGACGCGTGGACGCTCCCCGTCGGAGGATCGAGTCCTACCTCGGGCATGTTTTAAAAAAAGATTGTAAAGCTTATGGGACTCAACTGCGCGGTCATCAGCCCCTAAACTTACAAACTACTGATTTATTTATTTAATCGTATCTGAGCTACATCTGTACTTAATTAACAGGCTACATATTCTAGATTACAAAATTAACTAAGTACTAGAACGAAACTTTCACTCTGCAGCGGAGTGTGCGCTGATATGAAACTTCCTGGCAGATTAAAATTGTGTGCCGGAACCGGGACTCGAACCTGGGACCTTTGCCTTTCGCGGGCAAGCGCACTACCGACTGTGCTATCCCGAAACGACCCACAATGCCGCTTCACAACTTTACTTCTGCCAGTACCTCGCCTCCTACCTTTCAAACCTCACAGAAGCTCTCCTGCGAACCATGCAAGACTTGCCCGCGAAAGGCAAAGGTCCCAGGTTCGAGTCCCGATTCCGGCACACAATTTTAATCTGCCAGGAAGTTTCATATCAGCGCACACTCCGCTGCAGAGTGAAAGTTTCATTCTGGAAACATCCCTTAGGCTGTGGCTAAACCATGTCTCCACCATATCCTTTCTTCCAGGAGTGCTAGTCTTGCATGGTTCGCAGGAGAGCTTCTGTGAAGTTTGGAAGGTAGGAGGCGAGGTACTGGCAGAAGTTGTGAGGCGGCATCGTGAGTCGTGTCGAGATAGCACAGTCGGTAGTGCGCTTGCCCGCGAAAAGGCAAAGGTCCCAGGTTCGAGTCCCGGTTCCGGCACACAATTTTAATCTTCCAGGAAGTTTCTTAACTAAGTACTAATTATACATTCATATATACAGGCACGATTTTCACACATCATACGTCATTATTGTCCATAGCAGGCTCATATCTCTCTCTCTAGTGTTCGGCACACTTCACTGCAGCGTCGTTGGCCAGCCACAGGTCTTTGAAAGTGCATGGCGCCGGCAAGGATGGGCAGCTCAGCAGGTGTGTCAATCACTACGTTTACATGGAACACATCTTCCGGAAGACGAAAACCGATTTTCGTAAACCGTTTTTCGCTGTCGTGTTTACATGGCACAGCCTGAATCGGATTTCCAAATCCACTTAAGATGGCGGCTGAAAAACAGCTGATTCAGTCCCTGATTTAGTCAGCATAATCGCTGTTTTTCTTTACTTAAATACACAGATTCATGCTCTCTCTAATATTAATACTTTTATTTCATATTAGAAAATATCACTCGTTCCATATGTGCCGAAAATTCGTACCAAAAAAACACAATCTGACAAGCCAAGAACGCTTCAAAACCGGTTGCGTTTACATGGACACGAAAATCGATTGTGGAACTGGAAAACCGCTTTAGAGAAGTGGATTTCCAGAATCGATTTTGGAGTGTTTACATGACCAACCAAAAGCGGTATTGGGAAATTGGTTTACGAAATCCGGTTTTGGGAGCCCATGTAAACGGGGTGATTGTTTGTTTTTCTCCACACTGGCAGACCTCGTCTTCTGCGTATCCCCACTTGAACAGGTTATGCTTTGACCTTTCCATTCGACACCTAAGTCTATTTAGGCTCTTCCAGACTCTCCATGCTGCCGGGAGTTCTTTAATATTCCGACACTGCAAGCGTTTTTTTTCCCCTCCAATTTCTGTGTCCACATTGATTCCCTGGTTATAGAATGACTTTCATTTAGTGGATGTTCAAATTGAATGAAATCTTGGTAATTTCCAAGAATGCTTGCAATCGAAGTAGCTCTGCCTGAAACGAGATATATCGAACGTGCAACTGTAAATCGATTACGCGGTCACTAATGTTCGAAATGAATATGAATGCTTACAAAAGTATAATTACGTGCAAATAATTCTGCCCTGAACATTTTATAGCAGAATCGTGACGTATTCCTCGGAAATAGCTCAATGTTTTTGACGAACTTTAGTGTAAATGTCATTGCTCCAACGTCAGTGACGTAAACTGAAGCTGTGGTAATACATATCTAAGTAATAAAATAATCGGAAATCGTGACATTTACATAGAAAATCGAATGTTCCTGATGATATGCACTGTAATGCAATTTGGGATACAAATTAGGTATCCACATACAGTATATATTTCTAAGTTGAGGGAGGACGAAACACCTTTTTTCATATACAGAAATAAAAATTGTACATACGACTTTCATGGCATAATAAATCACTACAGACTAGCTTCTGAAAAGTACAATAAGATGCAGTCACTACATGGGTGTGAAATTTATTTTACATAATTGAAATTGAGCGTAATTCATTCGCCAATCATATTGATTTCTTAACACTTAAAAACTTTGCAGTGAAAGCTACGTAAAGGGAAAGAAACTCCCTCTGTACTTTTTTCATCTCGATGTACTTTACTGACGATATTTCGTAGCGATTTTAAAGTACTGCATGTAGAACCAATCACTAAATGGTTATGACAGTAATTTTATTTTTATTTATTTTTTTCGTTTACGTACCTTTGATTGAAAAAGTGTTTTAAATCATAAGAACACGACTTCAAAATCCAATAAAATACTTTCTCACGACTACAAACAAAACACACTTCATAAGCCGTGTGTCAGTAATCGAGTTATCGATTTAGTGTTGCACGATCGATATATATCATTTCAGCTAAGCTACTTCGATTGCAAGCATTTTTGGAAATTACCGAAATCTTTCTTCGATTTTAATCTTTCCGCCACTGGCTGATGTCCGAACAAGGGGATGTCTTCTAACCTCGCACTATCTGCTTCTTTCAGCCATCGCCAACGTTTGCCGTCTGATAGGTGGGGAGCTATTCCAGAACACATATATAGGAGATCACGGTTCGTAGGCTTCAGGCATCCTGTAATTAATCGACAGGACTCATCCCTACTGATGAACAAACTTATACTAAAGACAACAGAAACATCCATGCCCGAAGGAGGAGCCGAACGAATCACGCGGGAGGCCGAGCGATCCGCAACGTGGCGCTCCAGACCGCTCGGCTACTCCCGCGCAGCTCTGGCATGGGTGTGTGATTTGTTCTTAGCGTACTTTAGTTTATGTAGTTCGTAAGTCTTGTGGCCCATGACCTCAGCAGTTTGGTCCATTAAATCTACAAGCGTTTGAACACTTGAATCCCTGTTCTAGCTCTGGGTCAAACAGTTACAGTCGCTGCTGTGACCAAAGCCGCTAAATCGTCATGAAAAGACAGGGATGTCGCGCGTCGGAAAGAATAGACCCACATATACGTACAATTAAGGCGCAGATAACACTCGAACTCCAACCGGGACCTGTGAAACGCTGCGAGTAATGAGGATTGTGGGCAAGGAGACACTTGATCTGTTGTCTGTGGATGATTCAGTGGCGAATCCAGGATTTTGGTCAGTAGAAATTTCGTCACCGTGCTGTCTCTAAACTTGCTTTCATAAATGAAGTAAAAAAAATGAGACAGAAAAGTCTGAAAACCTGTATTAAATAGACGTATCTCTCTCTTTTTAAAACCATATACTGAGGCACATGGGTGACCGCACCTGCCTAGTGAGCAAGAGAATCGAGTTCTAATCCCGTAGTTGTTGTGGTCTTCAGTCCGCAGACTGGGTTGTATCGGCTCTCTACGCTACCCTGTCCTGTGCAAGCCTCTTCATCTGAGATTCAGAACGGTAACCTACATCTTTTCGACTCTGCTTAATGTATTCGTCCCACAGTCTCCCTTTACGATTTTTACCCCATACACTTCCTCCTAATGCTAAGTTGACGATTCCTTCATGTCTCAAAATGTGTCCCATGAACCTATCCCTTCTCTTAGTCAAGATATACTAGGAACTCCTTTTCTCCCCTATTCTGTTAAGCACTACCTAAATAGTTACATGATCTACCCAAATGTTCAGATTCAAATGTTCAAATGTTTGTTAAGCTTAAGGGACTTACCTGCGGCGTCATCAGTCCCTAAACTTACAAACTACTTATGAACTAGCTAATCCTAAAGACGACACTAACATCCATGCCCGAGGCTGGATTCGAACCCCCGACGGATAACGGCCTCGCGCATCGTAGCATAGCGCCTCAATGCGCTCGGCCGCTCCGTCGCGGCAATAATCTCCCCATCTAATCATCATTCATGTGTATCACCACATTTCAATCTTTCTGTATGAACCCCTTATCATTCACGTTTCACTCTCATACAAATGCTACACTCCAGATAAGTGCTTTCAGAAAGGACTTCCTAACACTTCTAGGCCTATTAATATTGAATGTCAACAAATTTTGCTTATTCGTATATGTTTTTCTTCCAATAACCATTCTACATTTTAAATCTTGTTTACTTCGGTCATCAGAAGTTATTTTGCTACCTGATTAACAAAACTCATATACGATTTTTATTGTCTGATTACCTGATCTAATTCCTTCAGCATTGCCTGATTTTCTGACACTACATTTATTACGCTTGTCCTACTCTTGTTCACGTTCATCTAATACCCTCCTTTCCAGACACTGACCATTCCGTTAAATTGCTCTTCCAGGTCCTTTGCTGTATCTGACAGAATTACTATATCATCGACAAAGCACGAAGTTTTTATTTCTTCTTCCTGAACTTGAATTCCCTATCCCAATTTCTCCTTGCATTCCTGCACAGCTTGCTCAGTGTACAATATACAACATTTTGGAAAGGCTACAACTCTCTCTTACTCCTTTCCCGAACCTTTCATGCCTTTCGACTGTAGTAACTGCCGTCTGGTTGTACAAGTTGAATATAACTCTTCCGGCACAAATTTTCTACCTATCCCAGTGGTGCCCTGTGGAAGTGAATGTCTTTGTTTACTCTGTGTTTTGTTTTGTTTGTAAATCTATCGGACCAAACTGCGTGGTCATCTGTCCGTAGCTTACAAACTACTTAAACCTAGATAAACTAATCTAAGGACAAACACACACACACACACACACACACACACACGCCCCAGGGAGGACTCGAACCTCCACGGCGAGTAACCGCGCGCTCCGCAGCGAGACGCTTTAGACCGCTCGGCTACTCCACCGCGGCTTACTCTGTCTTGATGAAGAAGTCCTTGAAACTGTACGACTGGAGCGCAGAACTGTTTGAAAGTGTCTTATGCAGAACAGCCTCTGCTCAATACTTAAAACAGATTTAAAATCAGTCCAGAGTGCATATATTTTTTTATTGCTCACCGGTTTGACCTTTTTACCAGGCCATCTTCAGACCACTCTGGAGCAAGCTAAGCTGGAGATGCGATAATCAGCATCGAAACTGGTGAGCAACATAAATATATGCGATCTAAACTGATTTTAAACTGATTTTAATTCAGATGTGATAGCACACAAAGCTTTAAAAATTTAGTTCACAGAGAAAGAACGAACTGATGAAATAAAATAGATAGGTAAGGAATATGGACTATGAAAGACCCTTAATATTAAGTCTGCTTCGATATCCAGGAATAATAAACCCGGTGCTAGGCGAAGCATTACATAGGGAAAATAATACGGGTAGTAACAAGACAGTGATGGAAATGAGCGTATGGCTTTCTTGACCGGGAGAACCCTTACGGGTTTGTTCGGCCGCCTTAGTGTAAGTCTATTTGACGCCGCGTGGGCGACTTATGTGCCAATAATGATGAGATGATGATGATTAGGACAACACACAACAACCACTGCCCTGCCGGGAATCGAACCCGGGCCTTCCGTGTGGTAGTCAGCGACGCTACCGCTGAGCTACGGAGGAGGCCAGAAGATAGTGATTAAAATACTACATGGGAAACAGCAGTAGTTAGTCGAAAAAGCAGAGAATTTATAAAAAGTAGTATCGATTTCAAAATCTTTAACATTATTTTTTCTCGTCTGCCAAAGACGACTTTTCAACAGCGGGTAAGGCTGCCGTTACAACAATAACGAAATCGTGATGCCGGTGAAGGTAAACAATCTGGGGAAATTCCTGGTGTCACCGACTCCCTTCAAGCTGGCAATAGCTAGCTGCCTACAACCGTGGCGCATTCCAATTTGCGCTGAGTCAGCGCTGCGGGTGACTCATCTGCAAAGATTTAACTCGCCCGCATCCGCTTCGCAAACACGTCTTTTTGCAACGGTGGCTCTCGGGGAACGCGATGCTTCTCTTCAGTACAGTGCCACTTGAAAGGCTGAAGCAGGCCACCAACTCTGCATACATAACGGAGCTTTGCAACGGGTTATACGCAAGCGCATGTCACACTAAAAAAATTCACATTCCAGAATGCATCTTTTACTCTGCGGTGCAGCTGGCGCTGGCACGAAACTTCTTGACAGGGCAAAACTCTGTGGAAGACCGGGTTCGATTCTGGAGTCTTGTCTTTCGCAGTCCAGGGTGAATCACACAAACCGTCCTTACAGCTTTAGGCTAAGCGAAAGCTGAGATGCATCCAGCACGCGTTAAGCAGCGAGCACAGAATAACATAGAGAGGCCTTACAATGACAGTGAAATGAAGCCGGCAGGATGCGGCGGAGCGGCCGAGCGCATTGAGGCGCTATGCCACGATGCGCGAGGTCGTTCCCCGTCGGGCTTGGAGTCCCCCCTCGGGCATGGATGTTTGCACTGTCTTTAGTATAAGGTAGTTCATAAGTTGTTTGTAAGTTGGGACTACTTTTTCCATCTCTAGTGTGTATAAAAAAAATGTTCAAATGTTTGTTAAGCTTATGGGACTTAACTACGGGGTCATCAGTCCCTAAACATACAAACTACTAATGAACTACTTACGAACTAGGACGGCACAAATATCCGTGCCCGAGGGGGGATTCGAACCCCCGACCGTAGTGGCCATGCAGACCGTGACTGGAGCGCCTCAGTCCCCTCGGCCACCGCGGCCGGCTCTAGTGTATGTACAGGGTGAATGACCTAACACTTGCACCGCACATATTATGGAAACTGAAAGTGTGATTGATGTGCAGTTTTTACAGAATTGATTGGCAGTCAGGGACTCGTATTGTTAGCCAATAAACAGATTGTAAAAATACCTAGAAAGTGTATTTTTTATGCAAACATACAATTTTTCAAATGGAACAATGATTGTTTCTATCATGCACTTGACTTTTTACACCAGCTGTATATCAAGAAATTTTAATGATATTTTTATCACATTTATCTTGGCAACTACAACCATTCAAAGTTTTGGGGGCGGAGGCTACGGCAGCGTAGCTCACTGGCTATCGCAGCCTCCGCCCCCGAAACTTTGAACGGTTGTAGCTGCCAAACTAAACGTGATAAAAATATCATTCAAAATTCTTTGTACGCAGCTGTTGTCAAAAATTCCAGTTCATGATAGAATCAACCACTGTTCCATTAAAAAAAATTGTATGTTTGCGTAAAAAAGCGCTTTCTAAGTAATATTGTAATATTGGCTAAAATACGAGTCTCTGACTACCAATCCATTCTGTGTAAACCGCACATCAATCGCACTTTCCGTTTCCGCAATATTTGCGGTGCAAGTGTCACGTGATTCACCCTGTATTTTATAATTTCTGTATACGTGTAATAGTCCCCAATATACGTATAATATGTTACGTTCTGGACACAAGGAAAGAAATAAATAAGAACTGAGCAGCAGATGCTGATTCCTATTCGCCATTGCGATTACGTTTCCACCATCAGAGTCTTATAATGCTGTGACATGAACTGTTCAGGCAGTTACGAATCGTGCTCAAAAACGGTACTATAGCGAGTACTCGCCCGCAGCGAAATGAATGCCACACGGTTGGCTGCGGTGACCTTGTACCTGGTAATTGGTACAGCGCGCTGCTGTCGCTTCCACGTCTAGGAAGGGAGGGGGGGAGAGCGCACGTGGAGGGGGGAAGATTAGGGAGGGGAGAGCATGATAGCGGGGCAGGGGCGGGGTTGTAGATAGAGCCAGTAGCTTAGCCTTAGCTACTCCGCTGGAAATGCGCCACTGTGCGCTTTCGTGCCTGCCTGCTACTGGTAACGAACACGCAGCCGCGTGCTTATCTCGTTTGGGGCTCGCGTGCAGTCACTGTGAACTGTGGCGTTCCTGGTCTCCGCGTCACGGCGCGGTCGAGGACATCACGCCTGCGAGCAGCTAACGCGCCGGCGTCTGCGCTAATTGGACGTTTTACGCCACTTGACACTGCCGCGACAACCGCCGCCAACAGACAGGCATTCGAGGGCGAAAGAGAACCGTCAGTCGAGCCTTCAGCTACTCCTACTTGAATAACACAAACATGGCGGGTCTTCAATACACTTTCTTCATTGCATGTTTATTTTCTCTAAGTTATTCGTTTCAAAAATTACCAAAAGCGCACAACTACAGAGAACCTACTCATAAGTGGCCCACTTTAGGTTACGATAGTAACACATAACGTGGGGCACTACGAACACCTTTTGACAGGTCGAAATTTAAATCAAAATAACGGCTTAACCGTTCATCTGACAACAAAAATTGAGTAAACCAATTTGTAGAGGAGAAAATTCTCAACAACTGTTCTCTATTATATATTTATATATATTTTTAATAAGTCACATCGTTTCAGAAATATTTGCAAAACAACGGCGAGACTTCGGACAACAATTACACACAGACCATTCCCTTGCGCTCTGTAGTTTCCGCTACGGAGCGAAATATTAACACACACACGTAGAATTTTATATACACCGTTAACTTTCCATCCCAATATACTCCGCCCTTTTATCTTTATGAACCCTCGAGCAACAATGCAACCAATAAAACCATTTTCAAAAAGTAAATATAACTTTCAAATAGTAATTATTGTTCCGCATTTCGCTTATATTCTTCAAATTACTAAATATCTTTCAGATCGCTATAAAACTGTTCCTAAAACCTTCCTCAGGTATAAATTAGCAACTGTACAAATATTTATGCCTCTGTGTCTTGTCGTTCGGAGGTGATAAGCGTACACCGAACAGACATTCACATTTATACATATAGATTGTTTGCCACTGATTCGGAGAGAAGACTCCGGCGAAGTTGTCTGGTAGCAGCGTGGTAGGAATCGACCATCGAGTACAACCCGGAATCGTCGATAATTCAGTACGCGAGAACGTCGAATCAGAATACCTAGGCGCTAGCCGGTGGCTAAATGGCTAAATGCCCACGTTGATTCCGTTACTCCTCCGTTACTTCAGAGTGCTGCGTGCGTCACGTCTTGCGTGAAAACGGCGAATAACGCCAGAGCTTACCACCAGCCTTGCAGTTCTCACGCGATGGCGATAGAAGGCTGCCCTAAAATCTAGAAGCTAATCTGAAATACTGGCCTAATTACGTACCTAAAGTAGGACAATCTGCTACAAGTATCTGAACTTGTTTCAAAGCAAACATCTCGTAAGTGAATTTCTTATATTTCTAAGAGATAGGGCATTTAAAGTGATTTTCTGTGTCATCCGAGTGTTTCGGTGGTTGTTTGCTGTCATTACCCTCAACGACAACGCCACAAGTAAATTACATTTCCTTTTGTAATAGAGCCTTCGACATAGATACTAGTAGACCGGGCAAACAGTAGAACAGCAATACACAAGGCGTGGTACCAAGATAGAACCACGTGGCTGTTGGCACACATTAGATGGATATAAGTAACAGTTCAGCAATTTTCAAGGAATGAAATTATTTTAAACTAATAAGACCGACATGTAAAATTCCATTCCGAATAAGCTCTGTATAATCATAAGCACAGTTTTGCCAACACTCACGTGGTTTTGCCATAAAGATGTTGGTGCCATTAAAGTGATATCCTGCCCTGTCTACTATTATCTATGGTCGAAGAATAGAGACCAGAGGAAGACGTTCGTCTTGCACTGATATCAAACAAAGAGGTAAAATTCATTACAGATGCCTCTATGAATAACATCAGGAGCTGGTGAAGCCACGGCAACGAATAATTTCCCACTTCCCCAAATTATCCTTCCTCCACTCTTCCCTCCAGTTAAAGATGACGGAATTACCTATGTTTAAATTCAAAGTTTGCATAACTAAGGGACCCAACGGCTAGGATCATCGGTGCCTACATGCCGCTAACTTAAACAAACGTATACTAAGGACCAATCTCTCTCTCACACAACTGATGTTTACTACTGATTCCAGGGTTCCAAGTAAAGAACTGAGCGCTTGTTCCCCGACACACAGACACAGACACACACACACACACACACACGCCTGCCTATAACTTTAACGTATACTAAGGACAAATCTCTCTCTCTCTCTCTCTCTCTCTCTCACACACACACACACACACACACACACACACACACACACACACACCAGTCCGATAGAGGAGTCGAATTTCCGACGGGAGCGGCCGTGCATTCCGTGCATGGCGCCTGATACCGAGCGGCCAACTCCGCTCGGCGAATTATCCAAAATTCTTTTTAACGCACGACGATGGGGTTGCGACACCAAATTTGTTTACACAGTGAAATTGTGTGTGTGTGTGTGTGTGTGTGTGTGTGTGTGTGTGTGTGTGTGTGTGTGTTTCCGGGAGCACGCGCTCAATTCATTACCTAAAACCCAGGAAGCAGTTGCAAATATGTTGTACAAAATTAAATGATAGAACACAATAAAGAAATCTATCAGGCTCTTTCGAAACAGACAAGAGTTAAACGTACATGGCATCATTCGCAGCTGACACTCTTACACCTGAATACTTAGTGAAATTCACATGCTCAGGTATTACTTCCAATGATTTTTATCTATGTTTATGCTTTCAGCTGCGTAGTTCGGCTTGCCGTGTTTAATATTGTAACTGCTTTCTAAATCGTTATAGTCTCTGGCGGTATCAGATGTTCAAATGTTTGTAGAGCTTATGGGACTTAACTACGGGGTCATCAGTCCCTAAACTTACAAACTACTTATAAACTAGCTAATCCTAAGGACGGCACAAATATCCATGCCCGAGGGGGGATTCGAACCCCGACTGTAGTGACCGTGCAGACCGTGACTGGCGCGCCGCAGACAGCTCGGCCACCGCGACCGGCGTCTGGCGGTATCTGCAGCACTGGAAGACGAAACGTTACGCAGATAAATATACGTTGAATCATGGCTTAATGGTCACAAAAAACACCCCCCCCCCCACATACACACGCACATCGGACGTAAATAATAGATCGTGGAAGACTGCAATTTTCAGTTGCAGAAAAACTGGTTAAGTACTGACAGTGATTACTTGAAGAGGTGGTTTATGGCGAACTTTTAACAAAGGCAGCATTTTATAAAGGACGCCACTATCAAGATCCGGCACTAAAGGAAGAGAAAGCCCAGTCATCTGAAGCTTCAGCCACCACTGGTCAACGATGAATACAGGTGTTATCTTCAGAACATCTTCAGAACTTGTGTTCTTCGTTACAAGATGTAGATTAGCAAAAAGAGAATGTCCAATAAATATGAACTTTCTAGTAAATAGCAGAATGTGAAACTTCATTGAGAATTAGCGTGTAAGCGAAACACCCTTCTTCCCCCACAGCGAATTTAGAGAGATATGGCAAGCAGCAAAGCTTGCGTGGAATGAGTTTACTCGAGTTCCTACCTCATCGGATAAATTTCCTTCCCCTCCCTCGGCGACAGTCCTCGTTTGCTGACCTCTGAGAACGACTTCGACCTTGGCCGCAACAGATAAACGTCTCTTGCCATTACGTTCCGCGGCGGCAAAAGTACTGAGCCGCTCCGGCGTGTATATCAACTCGCGTGCGGTCATCGGGGTCAAACTGACGCCCAGGCTCGATTCTGTGCACAGGACTAGCTGCACTTACGCACGCACAGTCTTCCAAGAGGTTTTGCTGCGCTTAAGGCAGCCTACAACAGGTCACCGCGAACAACTTCGCCCTCGTATAAACGCCAACCTCACTTCCAATAACGGCCTAGCGGAACGATCCGTAACTTTGTATCTTTTCGAATTAACAAATTGCAGTGTTTTTTAATAGTTTTACTTTTTTATAAATTATTCAACCCTACGCCCAGTGCAGAATGTAACAAAACCCGAGACACGTGAACGCCGAACGATATTATTTGCTCTCCCCCCTCTCTCTATCACAAACATTAAAGTAACACACTAACTGACTCACTGGTCATACCGGACTTGAACGATCATTACTGAGCAACATGTTTTCGGCATGTGTCCCTGCCTTGCGCTATTTCCTTCCAGTCGCCTTCAATACCTAGGCTCCTCAAATCGGCCTTCACATTGCCCTCCCATCTCTCCACAGGACGTTTTCTCTCTAAGTGCCTTATCAACGTGCCTACGTGATTTAATAACACTGATTATGTTAGCGCTTCAATAGAGTTCGTGAACCTCTGCGTTATGCAGTTTTTGCCACTCGCTGCTAATGTCATCCCTTTTTACTCCGAAAATTATCCTCAAAATTTTGTTTTCAAATGTTTGCAACGGTTATTCATTTTGCAAAATGAGAGACCAAGAATCACAAACACGCACACACCAATAGCTAGTGGAAAGTTGCGTTATATACGTGTGATAGAGAGGGTCATCATCATCATAAGTCGTCGTGCTCATTGCTGAGCGTCGTGACCCCATGAACCAAGCGTCTCCATCCCGGACGGTTGTCAGCTTCTCTCAGTGCCTGCTGAAGAGGTAGACCGGAGATCTTCTTGATGTGGTCTATCCATCTGCTCGCTGCTCTTCCTCTTGGTCTTGTGCCCTCGATCTTTCCTAGTAAGATTATTTTTTCTAGGTTTTCTCCGTCTCTTCTCACAATATGGCCAAAGAACTGGAGAATTTTTTTCAACTCGAGAAGAAAGGCGTATGGAGATATTCAGTTGTTCAATAATGGACACATTTGTGTGAGGGTGGGGGAGAGCAAATAGTATCGTTCGGCGATCACGTGACTCGGGCTTTGGCACACACTGCATTGGGCGTTGGCTTGATATATAAAGAACTGCAAATTAAAAACAGTTTAAAAAAAAGCACTGCAATTTCTTAAGTCTAAAAAAATGGAAGTTACGGAGCGGTGCGCAAGGCCGTTATTTGAACAGTTTAGGGTTTTTGGAACAAACACACACACAAACACACACACACACAAACAGACACCTAGTGTGTGTGCGTGTTTGATCCACATATCTTGAACTATCGGGCCGATTTCAACCAAGCTTGATAGACACACACTACCGCACATAAATTTCAATACACTCAATAATTGGTATCTAGTTCTTTATAGATAAGATCTAATACCGTGGGTTCTCTTGAGGAAACAAAGGAATAAGTACAATAGTAGTCCACATGTTATAATTTTTGTATCCAACAAACAATATTGTGTACATAAACGTTATGTAGCTATCTGATACGTTTGTCTACCTATTTACCAAGAGATGCAGCATTTGCTGCAACCGTGTTGTTCCCTGTAGTGATGTGGTGTTCGCAGCGAACGTCAAGCTAAAAATGTTCAAATGTTTGTTAAGCTTATGGGACTTAACTACGGGGTCATCAGTCCCTAAACTTACAAATTATGAACTACCTACGAACTAGGACAGCACAAATATCCATGCTCGAGGGGGGATTCGAACCCCCGACCGTAGTGGCCGTGCAGACCGTGACTGGAGCGCCTCAGTCCCCGCGGCGAACGTCAAGCACTGCTAAGATACATAAAATCTGGTTCCTGCATGTCAGTTCCTTCGTGACAGTTGAAGTGCAAACATCACTAGTATGGCTCCACGAGTGGAATGTTCAAATGTTTGTAAATCTATCGGACCAAACTGCAAGGTCATCAGTCCATAGCTTACAAACTACTTAAACCTAGGTAAACCAACCTAAGGACAACACACACACCCAAGCCCCAAGGAGGACTCGAAACTCCACGGCGAGCAACCGCGCGCTCCGCAGCGACACGCTTTAGACCACTCGGCTACTCCAGCGCGGCTCCACGTGTGGAGATATCTATATAAAAACGTGCTGCAATTGTAATACTTAGCCAAGCCGGTTTATCTATTCGCCAAATTGCGAAACAGTGTAGTGTGTCTATAGGGAGAGAGCTTTACACCCTTGTCGCCAGAAGAAAACATGTAGCAATATGGACATACCACGACCAGGACGAAAACGTAAAACAACTGAACGTGATAATAAATTTATCAGAATTACCAGTAAAAGTAATAGATTCAAAACAGCGCCCCAAATTCGTGCATAATTGCTAGAAATGAACGCGATAACAAAATCCGTTGCAACAGTAAAAAGGAGACTAACTGAAGCCTGCTTGTAAGGTTGTGTCACAGCAAGAAATCCGCTTTCTAAGGCCCATAAATAACAGAAGAGACTTGAATGGGCTAGAAAACATCGTAATTGGACCGATGAATCGAAGTTCGAGATTTTTGGAACCAGAAGGATAACATTTGTTCGCCGATTTGTAGGGGAAAGGGTTGCTCAGCAGTGTTTCTACCTACAGTTAAACACGGTGGAGGTTCTCTTATGGTTTGGGGATGTTTTGCCGGAGATAGAGTTGGCGACATTGTGATAATACGAGGCGCGTCCAGAAAGTAAGTTCCGTTTGGTAATAAAATGAAATTGTACACAGATACAGAAGAAATTTTTATTGCAGAAAATTCTACAACTCTTAAACTACTTTTCCACATAACTGCCGAAATTTTGTAGGCATTTGTCACAGCACCACGTTTTGTATACCTTCTTCATAGAAATCTGCCGCATATGTCTTCAACCAGTTGGAGACAGTGAAATTTGGGGTAAGTCCAAAGTGAGAGCACTAATTGTAAACCTACGGTTTTCCTGGATCTTGTCATCAATCGCGTGAACCAGTTCTTCTGTAACCAAAGGTGGACGCCCACTTCGTTCTTTATCGTGCACATCACTACGCCCGCCATTGAACTGTCGGGCCCATCTTCTCACCATCGAATCAATCATCGCATTTGGTCCGTAAACATCGCAAATTTCACTTGGTTTCACTTTCCTCAACAACAAAGCGCACGTAAGTCACAGCGATCTCCAAATGGCGCACGTTCTTCTCCTTGATACACATCGTCTACAGTCCATGAGCGGAACTGCAATCGCAGCGCTGCGGCGGAGATAAATTGAAGCGGAACTTACTTTCTGGACGCGCCTCGTAGAAGGCTGTATGGATCAGTAGCAGTACCATCGCATACTTCGAAAATCATGCAATACCAAGAGGATTGCGTTTAATAGGGAAAGGGTTCACCTTACAACAGGATAATGACCCAAATAATCGGTCGGCATACTGTAGGAACTACAATGCATCGAAGGAAAAACAGAAAGTACTGAAAGATATAATATGGCCGTCCCAGAGCCCCAAAGTAGTCCCATTGAAATGGTGTGGGATGAAGTGGACAGACTATCAGGGAAGTTAATATATTCAGCAAGGAACATCTCTGGAATATTGTTAAAGATGTGTGGAATCATTTAAATTCACGATACCTACAAAAACTTATTGACCGTAAGCCTCAAGTGTATAAGGCAGTTATTAAATCGAAAGGATACTTTGATGAAAGTAAAATATAATGTTTGTGACTGTATTATATATGTTTAAGTTAATATAATTATATTTTGAGAGTGGGTTGCCATGCAGGGAACCCGGGTTCGATTCCCGGTCCGGTCGGAGATTTTCTCATCTCCGAGACTGGGTCTTGTATCGTCGTCATCATCATTTCATCATCAATGACACGGAAGTCGCCGATGTGGCGTCATCTAAAAAGACCTACACCAGGTATGCCGAACACGACCCCAGTTGGGGTCTAACGGCATAAATGCCACACGGCATCCTTACCGTCATCATCTGCAGACCTTTGAACGAAGGAGCTGCAACAGTTCTTTTGATGTGTGTCCATTGCTGCCTTGAGGTTCATTTCCCTTGTTGTAAATGTAAACTTTCACGGCCGGAATGGTCAAAATTACTAAAAATTTCCGGGCTATTACGCCGTGGTGTAGTGGATTTATTATAGAAACCCAACGTTTCGTCCCTGACTACGGAGGACATTTTCAAGGGAGACCGTGGCACTTGCGAGGACTCGCGCGCAGAGGTGTGACGTCAGATATTTTTTTACTTGCGCGCAGAATTCGTCGTTGCCGACTGTCTCCGTCCGTTAATACCGTTCCATGATGGAAGACTGTTACATTTCTTCTTCAAAACCGGAATCCAGATTTCATTTGGTTTCACGCCCTCCTCCATAAGTTTTTTAAAAAGGTGAATAGCAGATTGGGCCATACAGTTTATCGGAAGCCCACACACACAGACCGTTATCTGCACCGGGATTCAAACCACCACCCACAGCAAAAGCGGGGCATTATAAAGACGCTGGCGGACAGGGCAAGTAACATCTGCGAGCTGGAATTACTCGACGTGGAATTGAAACAACTGAGTGATGCTTTACTTAAGAATGGCTATTCGTCTATAGAGATAAAGAGAGTTTCGAGACCGACACGTAGAGTTGAAACGATGAAACGGTTCCTGTGAAATCCAAAGCCTTCCCGCCTTTTGTTAAGGACGTCAGCGACTGCATCGGTAAAATTTTGACGAAACGGAATGTTGCCTTTATTTACACACCTATTCGGAAGATACAGGATCACCTGAAATCGGCAAAGGATGTAAAAAGCTGTAAAAAGCAGGAATTTATAGCATTCCGTGTAGCTGCGGAGACGTATACGTGGGTACCACGAAAAGAACAGTCAAAAAACGACTAGATGAGCACAAGGGGAACTGTAGAAGGGGAGAGACTGACAGATCAGCTGTGGCTGAACATGTTTTTCAACCAGGGGACCACCTTATTCAAATTGATAAGACTCAGGTTTTAGCAGCCACAAATGGACACCACGAGCCGGCCGCGGGGCCGAGAGGACTGAGGCGCTCCAGTCACGTTCTGCACGGCCACTACGGTTGGGGGTTCGAATCCTCCTCGGGCATGGATATTTGTGCCTTCCTTAGTTGTAGCTAGTTCATAAGTAGTTTGTAAGTTTAGGGACTGATGACCCTGTAGTTAAGTCCCATAAGCTGTACAAACATTTGAACATTTTTGGATACCACGAAAGACTGTACAGAGAGGCTATAGAAATTATAAACACCCCAATAATTTCAAAGGGATGGAGGAGGGCGTGAAACTAAATGAAATCTGGATTCCGGTTTTGAAGAAGAAATGTAACAGTCTTCCACCATGGGACGATATTAATGGACGGAGGCAATCGGCAACGACGAATTGCGTGTGCATGTCAAAAACATCTGACGTCACACCTCTACGCGCGAGCCCTCGCAAACGGAGTTTGGCTTCAGTCAGTATCTACATCTACATAGATACTCTGCAAATCACATTCAAGTGCCTGGCAGAGGGTTCATTAACCACTTTCATAACTTTTCTCTACCGTTCCATTCTCTAATAGCGCGCGGGAAGAAAGAACACCTAAATCGTTCCGTTTTCGATCTTATTTCTCTTATTTTACTGGGATGGTCATGTCTCCCTAAGTAGGTGGGTGATAGCAGAATTCAGAACTAAAAATCGGTGATTGAAACTTCGCAAACAGATCACGCCGCAATGAATAACGTCTTTCTTTTAATGATTTCCACCCCAATTCGTGCAACATTTCCGTGACGCTTTCCCCCTTCAATGTCTTCCGTCAGTCCCACCTGGTGAGGGTCCCACAAGGGGCAACAGTACTCCAGGAGAGGAAGCACAAGTGTGATGTAGGCAGTCTCTTTGGTGGAGCTGGTACATCTTCGAAGCGTTCTGCCGATGAAACGTAACCTTTGGTTCGCCTTCCCCACAATATTTTCTGTGTGTTCTCTCCAGTCAAAGTTGTTCGTAATTGTAACTCCTAGGTATTTGGTAGAATCCACGATCTTAAGGTTTGACTGATCTATCGCGTAATTAAAGTTCAGCGGATTTCTTTTAGTGGTCATGTGTATTACTTCACACTTGTCTTTATTTAGTGTCAATTGCCAATTTTCGCACCGTGCATAAATTTTGTCTAAATCGCTTTGTAGTTGCTTTTGATCTTCTGTTAACTTCACTAACCGAAAAACGACAGCGTCATCCGCGAACAGTCTAAGGGAGCTATTCAGATTGTCTCCTAAATCGTTTATAAACACGAGGAAGAGTAGGGGACCTATAACGCTTCCCTGTGGAACGCCAGTAGCAAGCCAGGGTGTGCATCGGGCATTCAAAAGTGCCACGATCCCCCTTGAAAATGTCTTCCACAGTCGGGGACGAAACGTTGGGTTTCTATAATAAATTCACTAGACCACGGCATAATAGCCCGGAAATTTTTAGTAATTTGGGTCATTTCCCTTGTGTTACTCGTATGTATAGGCCTACTTTCGGCTCTCTCTCCTTTGCTTCGGTAGGACTGCAGGCGGTGTTTTTCCGAGGTGCAGAAAGTGTGGCGCCGCGAGTGATTACGGCGCGACTGTTAACGCATTAGTCGTGTCCCGGAAGTGTGCCAAGCGCGCCGCCGCCGCCGCCGCCGCCTTCTGACATTCTCATACCAGCAGGGCGTGCACGCGTAGGCCACTGGAAGCGCGCTGCACAACGCAGGCAGCGGTGTAACCTATGTCTCTGCAGCAGCGAACCGTTGCTGACGACTACAGAAAAGCTTTTGACAGTGTCGATTGCAATACACTCTTCCAAATTCTGAAGGTATCAGGGGTAAAATATAGGGAGCGAATAGTTAGTTATATTCAACCTACACAAAAACCAGACAGCGGCTAATAGAATCGAAGGGCAAGAAAGGGACGCAATGGTTGGGAAGTGAGTAAGACAGGGTTGTAGCCTTTCCCCAATGTTGTTCAATCTGTACATTGATCAGGCCGTGAAGGAATACAAGGAGAAATCTGGAGAGGGCATTAAAGTGCAGGTAGAAGAAATAAAAACATTGCCGTTTGCCGATGACATAGTAATTCTGTCAGAGACCGCAAAAGATCTGGAAGAGCAACTGAATGGGATGGACAGAGACTTGAAAGGAAGATATAAGATGAACATTAACAATAGTAAAACGAAGGTAATGGAATGCAACGTCAGAAAATCAGGCGATGCTGAAGGAATTAGATTAGGTAATGAGACAATAAAAGTAGTAGATGAATTTTATTTGCTTAGCAAGATAACTTCTGATGGCCGAAGTAATGAAGATATAAAATGCAGAACGGCTATGGAAAGAAAAGCGTTTCTAAAGAAGCGAAACTTCTTAACATCCAATATTAATTTAAGTGTTAGTCATTTCTGAAAGCATTAGTCTGGAGTGTAGTATTGTATGGGAGTGAAACATGGACGATAAAGAGTTCAGACAAAAAGATTATAGAAGTTTTTGAAAGGTGGTGCTTCAGACGAATGATGAAGATTAGATGGGTAGATCTCGTTACTAATGAGGAGGTGCTTAACCGAATTGGGGAGAAAAGAAGTTTCTGGCATATCCTGACTAAGAGAAGGATAGATTGGTAGGACATATTCTGAGACATCAAGGAATCGTCAACTTAGAATTAGAAGGAAGTGTGTGGGGTAAAAATCGTAGAGGGAGACCGATGGAAGAATACAGTAAGCAGATTCAAAAGGATGTAGGTTGCCGCACGTATTGTCAGATGAAGAGACTTGCACAGGACAGGGGAGCGTGGAGAGCTGCATCAAACCAGTCTGCGGACTGAAGACCACAACAGAAAAGCACAAGTAATTCCCGTTTTTAAGAAGGGTCGAAGAACTGACGTGCAAAACTACAGGCACGGGCGTAGCTCGGATTTGAATTCAACAGGTATTTTAACAAAGTGGGCCTGTAATTTAAAAGGACACTAATACTATTCACATATATGGTGTATATTCTACATCTACATCTAAATGGGATTCTCTGTAAATCACATTTAAGTGCCTGGCAGTGGGTTCAACGAACCACCATTATACCCTTTATCTCCCATTCCATTCTCGAATAGCGCGCAGGAAGAAAGAACACGTGAATCTCTCCGTTCGAGCTTTGATTTCTCGTATTTTATTCTGAAAGACATTTCTACCTATGTAAGTGGGAGTCAACAATATATTTTCACATTCGGAGAAGAATGTTCATTTCCGTAACGCTGTCTCCCCTGTATCGTGACAATACGAAACGAGCTGCCCTTCTTTGGACTCTTTCGATGTCCCCCGTCAAACCCACCTAATAAGGATCCCACACTGGGCTGGCATACTCCAAAAATGGACGGACAAGTGTAGTGTACGCAGATTCTTATGTAGTTCTGTTGCATCTTTAAGGGTTCTGCCAATAAATCGCAGTCTCTGGTTCGCCTTTCCCACGACGTTATCTACGTCTTCTTTACATTTTAAGTCTGAAGTAATAGTAATTCCTAGGTATTTAGTGGAGTTTACGGCCTTCACTTTTGATTGATTTATCATGTAAACAAAGTTTAACGGATTTCTTTTCGTAGTCATGTGGACGACTTCACACTTCGCATTATTTAGAGTCAACTGCCAATTTTTACACCACACTGATATGTTATTCAGATCGTTCTGCAGTTGGTTTTGATCCTGAGATGATTTTACTAGACGGTAAATGACGGCATCATCTGCAAACAACCTAAGAGAGCTACTTAGATTTTCCCCAGAGTCGTTCATGTAAATAAGGAACAGCAGAGTACCAATAACACTACCCTGTGGAATGCCCGATATCACCTCTGTTTTAGTCGATCCCTTACCATCGATTACTACGAACTGTGTCCTCTCTGACAAGAAATCCCCTATCCAATCGCAAATTTGGGGCGATATACCATAACCACGTAATTTGATTAAAAGCCGATTGTGAGGTACGGTGTCAAAAGCTTTCTGGAAATCAAGAAATACAGAATCAATTTGCGAACCCTTGTCGATAGCACCCATCACTTCGTGTGAATAAAGAGCTAGTTGTGTTTCGCATGAACGATATTTTCTAAATCTGTGTTGACCTTGGATCAATACATAGTTCTGTTTGAGATAATTCATAATATTTGAATATAGGATATGTTCCAAAACCCTGCTGCAAATTGACGTCAAATGAAATAGGCCTGTAGTTTAGTGGGTTACTCCTATTGCCTGTCTTGAATATAGGTGTGACCTGTGCAACTTTCCAATCTTTTGGTACAGATCCTTCTTTGAGAGAGCGGTTGTATATGGCTGTTAAGTAAGGGGCTATCGCTTCAGCATAATCAGATAGAAATCTAATGGGTATACAATCCGGACCAGAA